>JAUMJK010000663.1:600000-1200000 GCA_033558105.1 Coccyzus lansbergi
AATACGTGCTTCCGGACTTAGAAATACATCCTATTTACAAAATATATTCCTCTGAGTTACAAAGTTCCATTAATGTCGATAAGTCTGTCTTGTAGGACATGGATTTTATAGCTCTGGTGGTCTTATTCTTCTGTTGTAGGACACAAACAATTGCAACTGAAGTCATTGTACACAGTCGTTATATGACAGATTCCCCCAAAAATGATGGAAGCCCCCTATTTCATGCAGATGAATTAGCTTGCTGTGAATTACATCAAGAAAGTATTTTGATGCATACAGAATAGTTTCCAGTTCCAGTTGCTCTTCAAATAGAGAAGCGTAGGCACTTTATTTAGAAATATAATTGTTTTTTTAGCTAGCACTATGAAAATTTCTGAATTTTAGATTCATTGAACAAAAAAACACCCAAAGTTCATAAAAAAGCCCAAGTTTTACTTGTGTCAGCAAATATAACCTGGAAAGAAACTGAGGGCCAAATATCTGCAGCATATTTTTTAAAGATAACAGACTATAATTCTGAATATGTTTAGATGAAATACTATGTGCATTGCAACACTTACCTCATTTTTAGACCCAAACCATTTGTTGGACTCAGCATCAGCAGTAGCTTTCCTCAGCTTAAAATAGCATTTTGGGTCAAATCTGGTTTATTCAGACTTTCAAACTGCATTCACAAATGTGAAATGAATGTTTATCACACAGAAATGCTTATAAGCCAGGCCCTACATTTAAATCACTGTAATAGCAGAGAGGTTCCTCTCCCCTCCCCTCCCCTCCCCTCCCCTCCCCTCCCCTCCCCTCCCCTCCCCTCTCCCTCCCCTCCCCTCCCCTCCCCTCCCCTCCTCCCCTCCCTCCCCTCCCCTCCTCTCCCCTCCTCTCCCCTCCTCTCCCCTCCTCTCCCCTCCTCTCCTCTCCTCTCCCCTCCTCTCCTCTCCTCTCCCCTCCTCTCCTCTCCTCTCCTCTCCTCTCCTCTCCTCTCCTCTCCTCTCCTCTCCTCTCCTCTCCTCTCCTCTCCTCTCCTCTCCTCTCCTCTCCTCTCCTCTCCTCTCCTCTCCTCTCCTCTCCTCTCCTCTCCTCTCCTCTCCTCTCCTCTCCTCTCCTCTCCTCTTTCCTTTCTTTCCTTTCTTTCTTGAAGTTATATTCAGTATATTTTACTGAGCCCTCATGTAGTACTTATCTTTCATTCAAATGCAGATTAAAATATTTTTCTTATTTTTTTCCATATAAAAAGGAAGTGACTTGAAAATGTGAAAATTCATGGTGCTCACAGGACATGTTCTTTCTCTCTCTCTCTCTCTCTCTTTCATTCAGAGCCTATGTCGCTGTTCAGTAGCAACACGGCGAATCAGAACCTTTTGTATTAGGCAGCTATCATGAAGGAACATATGTTATTCATAGGTAACCATAGTTTCTTCCCAAATCAGTTTGAAATTATTGAAAATGAAAGGGAGCTTGGATGAATGTTGAAGTATTTAATAAAAGTTATCCAGCAGCAATATCCCAGACTCTGGGAGAAATCCCAAGTGAAGTTTTTCATAAGGAAAAGAAAAACTGTGCCATGGCAGCATAAAGTTTTACTAAAATATGAGGAGTCTTTCAAAGTAGCTGGAAAACACTAAGTTTCAGGACAATTAACGATGTACTATTTTTCCTGTGTATTGACATGGCAGATTAACCTAAGTCTCCAGAAAAGCAGAGATGGGTCTGGGTTGTCAGACGGACACTGATCCATTCTGGTTATTCACTATCAGTAAATTCTTTATAAGAAATTATACCTGAAAACACTTGACAGACAACAGACTCTTATTTTCATCTCTGTAAAACTCAGTAGTAGTCTGTGTCTTAATGTCTAGGAAAATGAGATATTAGTGTATGTCCTAGTATCTAGCAAAGTTAGACATTAGCAAAGATTTGCTAGAACTAAGTTCTGTCTGAACAGCAGGAGGTTTCTGCTTTAAAAAGCTTGCAGTTGGCGTATTGTGAAATGTACAATAGTCTTCCTAAAAGTTATGTTCTAGTTTAAGTGAGATGAAACAGCTTGATACCTGAGGTGTTAGGTAAAATTATTTGACTTGTGTTATTACCTGACAGCAGGTCAGATTACCCTAATTTATGTAAAGGCTGTAGCAGTAAGATAACTTTTTTAAAATAGTCACCTGTTATTATTTCTGGGCTTAGCTTCAATCTTTTTTAACATTTTAACAAGAAGAGCTTCACATTTGTTAGGAAAAATCCCAGTTTAGTCTTTTTCACATTCTTATTTATGATCTCAGAGGAAGGAAAAGCACATTTCTACCTGGGGGGAAAGTGCTATTTTTAGAAGGTCTATTTGTCAGATTGTAGGAGGTGTGAAAAGAGCAAGCACTTATTAAGGTTCTGCAGGGGGAAAACAGGAAAAATAATTTATATAATATTATTTGTCTAAGGTTACTTTAAAAAAATACACAGATTTGCAAAAGCCAATCTATTAGTTATGTTCCCCCTATGAAAAGAGCAAGACAATCCTGGGTTAGCTATTTAGAAAGGCTATAACAAGATGATATTTCATATATTGAAATTATATTTGAAAGAGCAAAAAATGCTTACAGACAAAGGAGAAAATTGCAAGATTTAACAGGGTTTCATTGTAAAGAGATTGATGGACATTTTTGGGCATATGTAAATACGCTTAGTTGGTGCTTCAGTGAAAACAACGTTGGAGATAAGAAAAATGCCAACTTTCTGCTATTGTACAGTGCAAGACACATGAAGGCTAGTTGGAATTTCTGTCTCTTCATAAATTGATAAAGGCAAGGAATTACTCCAAACAGAAAATAAGTAAATGCCAACCATTTATTTTAAATGGATTATTAGGCTTCAAACTGTTCGGAGAGTTTGAGTTGAAAAAATCCACAGTTTACAGAATGTATGGTTAATTTTAGATACTATGAAGAGTGCTTTGGAGATATATATGACTGGACTGGCTGGAAAACCAGCTCAAAGACTGGGTGATAGACTCATTGAGAGGATGTAGATGTGGTGGGATTTTTTCCCTCTAGTCTGTGGATCTGTGATCAGATAATATGACTAACCAAGAGTAGATACCAGCTTTCAATGAACTGAGTCATTCTCCAGACTGAATTGACTAGATCTCTAGTGACTGTAATATGAACACAGGTATGTAACTCACGCAGAAGTCTCTAGCTGTAAATATCTATATATAGAGGTCCTTAGCTGCAGCTTTTCTAAGCCATAGAAATAAAAAATGCCCAGACGACAAATTTCCAAATAACTCTGTTTACAGACCATGTAGGGCAGCATGAACTGAGAATTGCTGGAAGCTCAAAGAGACTCAGAAATATTAATACAAGGATGCTGTAGGACAAGCCAACCTTGGATTTTGCTGCTGGATTCTGCCCTAGTGAATACTAGTGCCTTGATGGCAGGGAATTTCATATTCCACTTAGAAGAGAGTGACCATTATTTGTCCAGGTGGTGGGGTGACATGGTGCTGAGATCTATGCTGAGGAGAGAAAGTAGCCAGCTGAAGTTTTTAAGACACAGTTGTTCAACAATAGAGACAGAAACAGAACTAAAATCTCTTGCCCACAAGCCAAAGACTTCTTTACAAAAATTTGCTGGTTTCTATTGCTCCTGAAGCTGTCCTTACATTTTGCCTTTTGTTTTGTAGCCTCCTGGAGTTTCTTCTTTTATTTACTGTATTTATTGAGAGGTTTTATCACAGTCCTTATTTAAAACTATATGTAAACTAAAAATTCTCCTTCATACACTGTTAATGCTAATGAGACAGTCTGATTATATTTAAGGACAAAGTACATCACAAGTGACTCCTCTGCCTTCCCCTGCAAGTGAAATAGAAGATAATGCTTAATGAGTCTGTTGACAATACAAGAAAGAATCTAGTCTGCCTCAAGCTTTATAAATATACTTTAGCTAGAAGGTTTAGTTATGTAGGATATGACAAACTTAAGCTCTATGATCTTAGCTAAGAAGAAATCTCTGTGGAAGCTGGTTATCTGTCATGGGGCTAATGCCAAAGGAGTTCAGAGATTATGGAAAAGCTTTGTGAAAACAATATATGTATGGGAGGGGGGATTTCACCCACAGGATTTTTATTTTTTAATAGTTGAGTGTGAGGTGATAAGACTAAGCTAGAGAGACAATAGGGTATTTCACAGAATCAGGACTCCTCTAAATATTGTGTAATGTATTTCATCCTCTTAATGAAGCTTGGCAAAGCTGTAGAAAGATATATATTGACCTGGAGGAATTAAGAATCCTGTATATTTTCAGTAATATTGTCCTTGGCCTTTTTTCTGCTTTCCTGAAGGTTAATTACCTGTGGGTCCTTTACCCTGTTTGTACATTGGAGGTCTGACTAAGCTTAATCATAATCAGCCTATATACAACTTTCTTATTTCAACTGTTTTAGACTGGCTTTTCTACAAAATTCATACTGAGAAAACTATCTGAAGGAGGATTTGTATACGGATATATCTATCTTTAATAATGACTAATGAGAAGAAATGGGAGGGAGTAGCACCCTGGGATGTCATTTAGTCCATTCTTTGCCCAAAGCAGGGTCATTTATACCAAAGATATTCTTAACAGGGACTTGTCTAGCGTGATTTTTTAAACTTAAATGGCAGAGGTCCTACAAATGCCTTTGGTAATATTTTCTAGTGCCTCTATCCTTATCATTATCCTTATCATTAGGAAAGTTACAGATATTTTCCACCTTGCAAAAGAGATACATGCTGAAGTTTAACATTGACAGTAGGTAGTAACTATCTTCAACTAAACTATTTTCAAAACAAGAAAAACTTTTAAAGCTTACTCTATGCAATGACTGACAAACATGCTGCTTATTCAGAAGACTAATTTATAATTATGGGACAGATACAAAAGGTGGCAAATATTTACCTCAGTATTTTCCTTATAGTGACTTCACCAGAGAAAATAAAGGCAGTCTACTATCACTTAATAAGTTGTATTTGTTAGGCCATAAATCAGAATACTTAAAACTGACAGTGAAGAGGAAAAAAGACTAAAAATTAAAATTGTTATAAAGTGCAATATGTCCAAGGAGATTTCCTTCTGCCAGGGTCTGTTTAACTCAAAACAATGGCTTCTGTGTTGCAGTCAGTTGTACGTGGTGCCTTTTGATGGTCAAGACACTTTTTTTTCCTAGCACTTCTGAGATCTCTCTATGAGTTTGCTCCCTACTCTTCTGGCAAACTATAGACTCCCAGGTTCTGGAAGAGACTTTCTCCTTTTTCTTTTCTACGTTGCCACAGCTTTGTACCTGGAAGTTTCTGTCCAGAGCTGATTTGGTTCCTCCTCCAACAACTAATCCCTTGTCCCATGGATGAACAAGTTCCTTCTGCAGCCAACTACTTCCACCTCAATTCTCTTTCACCCTTACAAAAGAAATACGTGAACTTTGACAAAAAGCAAGTAATATTGGACTAAATCTACGTAACTTGTTTGTCACTGACCCTATCTTCAAATGACCATGCCTATTATGAGCATGGTTACTCAACAGGAGTTACCAAGAGTTTATGAACATTGAATAAGAATATGCAATACTTCAGCCATTTACTCTGATTCTGTCAGAGATGGTCTCACAGTCACATTAATATACTAGTCTTTTTTTCAAAATAAAGAGCAGTCTGAGATCCTTTCAGAAGAAAACCTGCACAAACAAGAGAACAAGAGTTAACTTTTGTAGAAATCCATTCAGTGGTGTCTGAATTACACAGAGTCTTTGCGCCCCTCAGGTTAAAGTAGATGCAGAGTTTAAGCACATATATCATAAGTCCTTTGTGTTGTCACTCGGAAACATGTACCTTAATGTCTTTTGGATCTCAGGAAGTTGTAAGTTTATTTTTCTTGTTTTCTGTCTCAGCTACATGGTCATGCCCCTGTGTTCTTCAAATCATTAATCTTGCTACTGAATTTATTCAGGACTTCCAGAAGGAATATTAGATAACCTAAATCTCTGAGTTCTTTTGAGTAATACACATAAGTAAATAATCTTTATTTTCTTCACACTATCGTCCATTTATATTTGATTCTCTTTTTCTAACTGACTTTTACAGATATTGGAGTGTGAAGACATCATTTTTTTTAATTAAAAATCTATTTAAAAGAGACATATCTTAAATGTCTGCTGTTCCCCACCATTCTATTATCTACGGATTAATTAACCCAAATACACTTTTTCTAAAGGACATTTTGAAAATGTATTTCAAGCAGTTTGCAGAATATTTGTGTGAGATCATTTATGCACAGCCTTATAGCAGAAACCAAATTACAATTCAGCAATGAATTTGTGGCAATAGGTATAATGAAAACACCATCATTATTTGGGGTACAGTTATATGACTACAGGTATTCAAATTACATACAGAAAAGTACATATTTTCAGATTTTATGAGACAAGTTATTATTGCTGCAGGGTTTTTTTAATGTGTTCTGGGCAAGCGGGTATTAGATCAGGTTTCTTCTGTGTTTGTGAGTATACAAACATGAAACAAGCCAGAAAGAGATAGTGCATTGTAATCCTCTAATGGACAGTGGAAAATGAAATCAGACATTCCATAATTTAAAGATATCTGCATGAAAGACATGAGAAACATTGTGAAGGGTATAATGCCTAAGTGATCTGTGGAAGGGCTTTTTTCAGCTTACTGTTCCTTAGGGTAGGATTTTGTTTCTACTATGCTACTTAATTTTTTGTCTCTTGCCACCTACCAACTAGGTCATTCTGCAAAGTTCTGTGCCAAGAATTTTGATAAAATGTATTTCCCTCTGAGGATTTACAACATAACTCTATGTCATTATGGCTGGTGTTTTCCTCCTTGCATTAAAATATCCTCAAAGAGGAAAGAAATAAAACAGCCTGTCTTCTTCATAGGAGGGCACAAACAGATTGGAAAAATTAGTTGCTGCAATGAGAAAATATGATGATGCCAATTCATGTGCACTTCTGAAATGATCTTAGAACTAAAGGGAATCACTTAAGGAGTGTGTGAAGTCCACTGTGAACTGCAAATGGAAAGTACAATAATTAAAAGTTCTAAGATAAGTCAGCGATAACCAAGTGGTGAACTTCCATGAGAAACCCAGAGATTTATCTTTATATATTATTCCTTCCTGATTAGCATTGATCTCTAGCAATGCAATCTATAAAATAAAGGCACATATTTGATGACGTAGTATGTAGTGGAAATTAAAATATTTATCCATTCCACTAGAGTGGAATAAAATGCAGGAATTTCCACTTAATTCTGTTTGTTGATTCCCTCGGGAGATGTTTAAACTTTGACTTAAGATGAACAGAACCACTGCCTATTTTGTGGACATTGAGACAGGTATATATATAAGAAATTTGAACTCCATGCCTATGGAAACTAAAAGGTTAATGAAGAAAGCTTCAGTTACCACAGATTAATGTAAGAATAAGGGAATTTTAAAGCAAACATTGGGTTTCTTTGATTTGATGGTTTACTTCTTAACAGAAGTAAACAGAAAATAGTAAAAGAGATGTTCATGCTAAAAATTTGGAATGTTTCCTAAAATATCTGTTCTGAAGTACAAATTATTCAAACCCATGAACTGAAGAGGACTTATACTTTCAGGAAGAGGAAAAAGATGGAATAGACAGGTCCTTCCTTCCTTCCTTCATCCATTGTTCCATAGATTGACTTTCTTTTGCCCTTTCTTCCCTCATTACTGGTTATTGTCCTATTCTCAACTACGTTTTTATATGCGTAATTCCTGTGATTGTGTATCCTTTCTCTAGAAAGAGAATAGTGTAGCATTCACTGAGGCACCTCTCCCAGGTCAGCATTCATTAATGTGAAAGTATGGGACTACACAGAAATGCACGGAAGGTCTATGTACCAAAAGAAAGCCTTTCACACAAATGAGTATATTCTAATCTCACTTGAATCTTCTAGTAAAATCTCCTTTAGTGGGCTAATGTACCTTTGCTGTTAATAGGCCATAGACATGGATTCAGCAGCAAGGGTAGAGATCTTGAAACAGATTATGTCTTTTCAATTTTGAAGTCATTATATGTGTTCTGACTCATGGAATGGCAATAGTGCATCTCAGTGTTTACCTTTATGAGACATAATTAAAAGAAAAGTAATATCCCTGCCAGTTTGTTTTAATTTGGGTTTTTTTCTCTGTGTTTTTCTATTTTAAACAAATAGGTATTGGTAAATTTAATTCTGTATACTAAAATTGTTCACTTGGTAATTCCAGAACATTGTACATTCTCTATGACTTCCAGTTATTTCTGATCTTTAACATGCAAGTAGTCAACTCTATCTCCTAAAGGAACATATGCTTCCAAGACAAGGAAAGGGCAGTTTCAAGTCCTTTTTCACAGAGGTTTCCTTGAAAATTTGACCTGCTGTTAAACTATCAGTAGTTCAAAGAAAGAAGGACTTCTTCTCATGTGACGCATGTTTGCAGAGTAATTTCAGAAAGCAATAGACATGAAGGAAGAATGTACCAGGTTATGTACATGCAAATGAAGAGAAAGAACTGAATGACTGATCCAAGCGGAGATCTTAAGAATAAGTTGCCATTGCATATATAAGAGACTGACAAAACAATGAAGCACATAACGCAGACTGTATCACTGCATACAGGTGCTGATGAGAGATCCTGGGTTTGAAACAGACCCCTTTGTTTACACAGTGGGTTTCCCACTGATATGTCACTGATATATCACATCCCCATCAGTTCCCAGACCATGTTTACTGCCTGCTTCAAATATCATAGAATCATAGAATAACAAGGGTGGAAGAGACACTCCGGATCATCGAGTCCAACCATTCCCATCAATTACTAAACTGTGCCTTAAACACCTCCAGGGAAGGTGACTCAACCACCTCCCAGGACAGCCTGTTCCAGTGCCCAATGATCCTTTCTGTGAAAAATATTTTCCTAATGTCTAGCCTAAATCTCCCCTGGTGGAGCTTGAGGCCATTCCCTCTTGTCCTGTCCCCTGTCATCTGGGAGAAGAGGCCATCACCCTCCTCTCCCTTCAGGTAGTTACAGAGAGCAATGAGGTCTCCTCTCAGTCTCCTCTTCTCCAGGCTAAACAACCGCAGCTCTCTAAGTCGCTTCTCCAGCCCCTTCACCAGTTTTGTTGTTCTTCTCTGGACTCGCTTCAGAGCCTCAACATCCTTCTTGTCCTGAGGGACCTAGAGCTGAACACAGGATTCGAGGAGCGGTCTCACTAGTACCAAGTACAGAGGGAGAATAATCTCCCTGTGACAGGAACCTTCCTGTCAGAGCATTTTTATTTCTTGTTTATTTTCAAGGGTGGGCTGCTGGCCTGGTACGGATTGGAGATAAGGCCTGTCTGCCCCAGACTCCGGGAGGAAGAAGAATGAAGAGGAGTTTCAGGAGACATCTCCCCTCAGGATGACTGTAAATCCTTCTCTGAAGATATGAGCTAACACCACAATGTTGCTATCTGGCTTGTAAAATTCCTGTATTAATTGCACGTCTTTGAAGTGTTTGTTTAACTGTAAAAGCTTGGTTCTATAAAAACCCCTCGAATACTCAATTCAGGGTCATTCCTATTTGGCATGGGGCTGCCGCTGGTCAATCAGCTATGAATTTTTATGTGCATTTATTTTTACAATTTTTAATAAACATTTTTGTTGCTAGCAACTCTACCTCGTCGTCTTAGCAAAATGTTTTGGACCCTAACACCTGGACCTGCTGGTCACACCATTTCTGATATAAGCCAGGGTGCCATTTGCCTTCTTGGCCACCTGGGCACACTGCTGGCTCATGTTCAGTCGACTGTCAACCAATACCCCCAGGTCCCTCTCCTCCTGGCAGCTTTCTAGACGGACTTCTCCTAGTCTGTAGCTCTGCATAAGGTCGTTGTGCCCCAAGTGCAGGACCCAGTATTTGTCCTTGTTAAACCTCACGCCACTGGACTCTGCCCAGTACTCCAACCTGTTCAGATCCCTTTGCAGAGCCTCCCTGACCTCCAGCAGATCCACACTTCTACCCATATTAGTGTCGTCTGCAAACTTGCTGACAACAAATATACCATCCCTCTATCCACCTTTCTTGTAGAATCTTGTTATGTCTGTAAAAGAAAAAAAAAAGAATTCTAGAGCAAGACAAACTAATAAGTTGACGGGACAGCACAAAAACTGAGGCTTGCAAAATGATTGCATTTAAACCTAAATATCTGTAAAAGATCCACAGCCTCCCATTTCCTAGTACTGGTAACATGAAATTCCTCCCTTAATAACTTTGTCTTTCCTCCTTCCTCAGTCCTTTTCAGCTAGAACTTTCCCTCAAACATAAAAGAAAAAGTAATAAACAACTGTTTTAATCTGTTCTGTGAAATATACCTGCTTTTATTTTTATTTCTCTGTGTTCTATATGTTAAACATTACTCTACCGGTAATCCTTATTTAAACAGAACAATTGAGACTCAAGGTTAGCTGCTTTTGCTCTTCTGTTAGGAGGGATTCCATTGTCATACAGTACATTAGATTTACCTTTTCAAAAACTGAAGTAATTTGTTTTACTTTTATTCAAAATCCCAATTAATTCATTACAGACAATAGGAAGACACACACTGCTTAAGATGTAAATTCTCCCCTATTGTTTATAGAGGAAAACAATTAAAGTCCTTTAAAGGATTGTGTTGAGTGGATAATGTTGAGGGCATTTCTGTCAATCAAAGCTGGCTGGAGTCCCTGAACTAAGCCTATGTGATCTCTGTCACTCAGCCCAAGAATCACCTTCAGTATCCCAGTCAATGTTTTATCTCCTAACTGACTCTCAGCAGAGCAAACAGACACTGGTGTGTGCGCAGTTTTTCTTGGCAAATTGGCATAAATAAACATAGTAGAGGTGACCTGAAGCTTCTTTGGTATTGCTAAACGTTTTGCTGATGTCCTTTCAAGATCTTTCCATCATAGTGAGAGTGAAGATTTTCAGGCAAATTTTTGGCTAAACTGAGAAAATCAGGTTTATAAAAGAAAACCAAGTTATACTCATCTTCCCCCAAACTGCATATGAAACTAAGTGGCTGATATCTACCACGTGGATACACATATTTTGAGCCTTGCACTTGAGAAGACCTTGTTCTGTGGAAGGAGCCTGTGTCTTTCTGGGAGTTGAACAATTCCAGGCATCTTGATCTTATTTCTTTCCCTTTGGAATGGACATTTGAACTATGAATTTGGTTTGACAAATGAACTATGCAATTTTCTGGTAGCTCCATAGGAGCCCTTACTTTATCATTCTTTTACAGTCAATGAATGATTTTATAAGCATTTCTAAGTAATTTAAGTAGCATTTCCAAATAGCTACAATTCCATTTTCAAAGACAGAGAATTTGATTTTTAACAGATTGCAGACGTTTATATGCATGAAATTTTGCATTGGATGGGCAGCTCCTGGCATAAACTTTCTAGGTGAAATGTGGGCTGGACTAGCTTGTGTAAGGATTATTACTTTCTCATTTTCTTCTTCAGTGCTGTGAATCTTTTCTTTCAATAGATACCAAAAATGAAGGGTAGGCATACTTCTAACCAATATAGAATACATAAAAGGACTTAGATGGTGCCAGTAAAACTGGGATTGTGAAAGAGGTGGTTGTGAAGTCTTTTTCCTGCAAGAAAGAAAATAGGCTTTTCCTCTGATGTTAGTGGTTCCCTTATGCAGCTCCATATGCACTGATGCATTTATATAGAACAAAAAGAGCTTATCCAAGTATGGAAGGCAAGAAAAGATTGCCTAAAATATTAGCTTAAGTGGACCCATGCACATCTCAGTGTAAAATAAAGGAAATATTCAAAACTAAGAAAATATATTTGGTTTCACTATTCTCCCACTACTTCTGAGGCTTCATTAATGATTTACTGCCTTTTGATATCACCAGACAGGCAGTACTATATAAACGTAAATTGTTTTTTAATATAAACATATTTAATTTATGAATAAATATCAGCTTGGAGGGTTCTGAAATAAAGATATAGTCAGGTGTTTGTACAAAAGACTAAGGCAAGTGCTAGCCAAACTCTTTGGTAGAACAAAGGATTCTGGTCCCAGTTAAAGAGCAATCAGAATAAACATTTGGAGAGTTCGATACACTTCAGTTAAAGTCAAATATCAAAACCAGGAGATTCTTTAAAATAATGCTTTTATTTAAAACATATAAATATATTTTTACTTTGGATTTTTCAGACTTGGAAATTTGTTTCTGGTGTCTGCTTTTAATCTTCTTCAATCTCAGCTCTGTTGTGAAATACAGAGACAGACAAACATAGAGTCATAGAATCACTGAGTTGGAAAGGACCCACAGGATTCCCATCAGTCACTAAACCATGCCCCTCAGCACCTGTCTTTTAAACACCTCCAGGGAAGGTGAATCAACCACCTCCCAGGACAGCCTGTTCCAGTGCCCAATGAACCTTTTTCTGAAATATGTTTTTCTGATGTCCAGCCTGAACCTGTCCTGGTGCAGCCTGAGGCCATTCTTTCTTGTCATGTCCCCCATCACTTGGGAGAAGAGACCAGCTCCCTCCTCTCTACAACCTCCTTTGAGATAGTTGTAGAGAGCAATATGGTCTCCCCTCAGCCTCCTCTTCTCCAGGCTAAACAACCCCAGCTCTCTCGTCATAAGACTTGGTCTCCATCCCCTTCACCAGCTTCGTTGCTCTTCTCTGGGCTCACTCCAGAACCTCAACATCCTTCATGAGGTGAGGAGCCCAGAGCTGAACACAGGATTCAAGGAGTGGTCTCACCAGTGCAGAGTACAGAGGGAGAATAACCTCCCTGGACCTGCTGGTCACGCCATTTCTGATATGAGCCAGGATGTCATTGGCCTTCTTGGCTACCTGGGCACACTGCTGGTTCATGTTCAGTTGACTGTCAACAAACACCCCGAGGTCCCTCTCCTCCTGGTAGCTTTCCAGCCAGACTTCTCCTAGTTTGTAACTCTGCATAGGGTTGTTGTGCCCCAAGTGCAGGATCCGGCACTTGGTCTTATTCAACCTCATGCCATTGGACTCTACCCGGTAGTCCAGCCTTATACATAATGTATATGTATAAGTATTCATAAAGATCAAGACAGAAATTGAATCTGGAATACAGGAATAGGAGGTTCATGGAGCATTTTCAAAGTAAGGGCTGAGTGTGTTGGTCAAAGGAATATGATGAACCAATACCTCATTATTATAGAAACACAGAATAGTTCAGGTTGGAAAGCACCTTTACTCATCATCTAGTCCAACTCCTTTGCAGTGAGTAGGGACTTTTTTCAACTAGGTCAGGTTTCTCAGAGCCCTGTCCAGCCTGACCTTGAATGAGTCCTCAGCAGGGCTGCAACTCAGTTCCTTCATCCCTCAGTTTATGTTGATACTGACCCAGGTGCAGGATCTTATATTTGGATACATCATGGTATTTTACATATGAAAAATTAATATGTTTAGTAGAAGGAAGAGTGCAATAGATATGCACAGAATAAGCAAATCCAAGTGATAAGAAGAAATACGCTGCTCTCCAGGGCAGAATATTAATTACTTAGGTCGTCATTGCTTCAAAAGAAGAAGGTGTAAAACAGAGGAGATAAAAGCAGTGCTAATGGATGGGCAGTGAGGAGGGATTGAATGGATTACTAAGTTTATTTTTGTGACTATTCAAAAACTGAAATTAGGAATTTCTTCTCCATTTCTTTCTCAGGTCAAGTACCTCTTGCTGGAGGGATACCGAGAATTTTCAAGGAGTGCAAAATACTACGTTAACTAGATCTATTAGAAAATGTAGACTTCAACATATTAAATAGTTTCCAATAGTTCCCATTCATGGCACTGATCTTAGCAGTGAAGATGTCCCACAGTCTGTCAGCGCTGGGTGTAAGATGGATATCTGACATTTTTGGAGTTCTGTGTCTCTAAGCATCAGAAGCTGTGTAGAGACAGGGAAAGAATTACATCATGTATGTACACTTATACAACATAAACATGCAGCATAGATACTGAGGGAGTTTTTTGATTTCTTTACATTTTTAGGTTAATTAAGAAAACTGAAAAAGTCCTTTTGACGAAGCTAAAGGTAATGGCATAAGCATTGAACAAAAAAAAATGAGTGATGATGCAGAGACTGGAAGAGAATGCTCACGACCATGAAATTAAATACAAAAGCACTCCTTGACTTCATGGAACCAGAATTTGCCCCTGGTACTTGTTATTGACCATGGTAAAAAGTAAATCACTTTGTGCCAGTCAGTAATGTATATTATGTTAATGGCCTTGCTAACCATACATACATGAAACTTGAATGACCAAGAATTGTTAATTTCTCAGATTGGAAGATGCGCTCATTTTTTACTTTTTTTTCAGCTTTTGTGAATATTTCATTCTAAATTATCAAGCCTGAGAAGTTTTAGATAATTAAGTTAATCTACACCAGATTTGTTTTGGGAGTGTTTCTGATTCAACATTTGCTAGCAACAGAAGTTTTCCAAGGGCACTGCTGCATGGAGTTTAGGTCATTAATAGACTGAGGCACTGTGTGGTCTGTGGGAAGGCACCATCCCTGTAAGAGTTGCCAAATCTGTTCTGTGTTGTATAAACATGGCAGTTTCTTTTCCAAGAACAGTTGGAGAAATCTGGATTCAAATGTTTTTGTCTCTGTGGCAGATTCTTTCCCTAAGGCAATCAAAATGTGGAAAAAACTTGAACTGTTCATACTTTTCTCAGGAGAGAGAAAAGAGCTTGAACATATGACTAATGTGAAGGAATTGATGCAGTCATGGGTGGTGGTTTTGAATTATTGTGGATAGCCCTGTACGAGTATCAAAGTGTTTAACAATAGCTGTACGCTTAGAAACTAGTCCCACTATGAGCCTTTTCTACTTTCTTCTGTGCATGCTATAATTCTCCTCCTGTGTTTTGTTGTGCTGATAACAGAGTATTGCAGTCTCTAACCATGAGTTTAGCTTTCATATGTAATTATGGAACAATGAACACAGACAATGAGCTAAGAGTTTGGCATCTTGTTTGGTGATTATCTATAATTCTTACAAATGAGCTACGAAGAGAAAGGAGAAAAAAAGATGTTTCTGTGCTTGAACACTAAAATCAAGGCCTAGATAAATCTTTATCTTGAAATTATAACAGCTCAAACTGGTGTCAATACCCTCAAGGTCTATGTTCAAGTGGAACTTCATATTTCAGGTAGAAGCATATTTTCTTTTTCTTTAGCAAACACTGCAAGCATAGTTTTTCTCCAAAACAGGCTAGGATACTCACTCTTGATCTTCACCTTTTATTTTTCACTAGTAACACCAAATATGAGCAAATGTCTATCATCCTGGGAAGCGGGAAGGTCATCCAGATTGCTAAATCAGTCCAACGGTTAAAAAAACTCTTTTCAAAGTATGGTTTTTTTTCAAATCCTAGATATCAAACTTTTCTTCTGGTATCGAGGGATTGTAAAATAATGTCACAGAATACCAAATGATGTCCTAAATAAATAGAGAGGCATTTTTCTTCTTTTTTTCAGTTCTGGGAAGCCTAATTGGTAACCTAACCCAAAACTCTAAAAGCTATTTGATACTATAACCCAGAGTTTCTGAATACTCTGAGCACTATTGAATTTAATCCTAGGCTTTTCTGTGTTACAAAATGAGGATGGCTTACAGCTCAGATTGCTAGTTAAGCAATGGAAAGTTAAGTTTGATTCTTAGTTAA
Source organism: Coccyzus lansbergi (assembly GCA_033558105.1). Taxonomy (NCBI): domain Eukaryota; kingdom Metazoa; phylum Chordata; class Aves; order Cuculiformes; family Coccyzidae; genus Coccyzus; species Coccyzus lansbergi. The sequence continues at coordinate 615,756 of JAUMJK010000663.1, forward strand.
GATTAGTTTTCAGTATGATTTATGTGAATATGATCATGTTATTTTTTTGTCCTTCAGTTTGTTTTGTGTGAAACCAGAAGTGAATTCCTTCCTTACAGACCTGGTTTAAATACATAAATGGAGATGCTCAAATATTGGATTAATGTCTGACTGCATTTTTATATGGTATACAGTGAAAAATATGTACACATACTTCTAAGGAATCAGTGTTATTATGGATTAAAATGTATGTAAAGATGGAGAAAAGACAGAATCTGCAGAACAGACTGGAAAAAAAAAGTCATTCAAATTTTAATTTATTGAAATATGTTCATTATAGACCACTGAATTTCAACTACAATTTGAAGCAAACATTGTGAACATGTTGGATCACTGCAGAATCCTGCCTATGGGCTCTAAAAAACAGGATGCATCCAGTCACTCCAACCAGCAGCAAAAGTAGTACTGAAACTTTCAGCTTGCCCACAGCCTTGCAGGACACTACTCCTGTTCCCTAGACAGGTTTGGGCTTCCCATCAAAATCCCAGTCTGAAAGTGAAAAATAAATGTTGACAAGACCCTTTTGGGGAGTTAATCAACAAGCCAAGTAGTCTATTTCACCTCTTCTTATGTAGGCATTCTTCTTTTCCTCCCCAGATTCCTGTGATTTATTATTCTGGGATAATTTTTGCAGAAAAAAAATGAAGTTCAGTCTCTCAGAGTAGTCTACCTGAGTTAAAAATACTATGAGAAGTTCTGAGGACACAAGATGGAAAATTTTTCTGTTGATGGTCTCTGGATCTCTTTGAATATATCACATCTAATTTATTTTTAATACATCAGAATGGGTTGATTTTAAAAATATAGTTTTAATATCAAATTTCTTTTTTGTAGGAAAAAAGTATTTCACATGGTAAGAAAATATACTTCAAAACTTCTGAATTTTTTGTGAAAGAAAAATTACTGTTTTCTGTCCAGCCTTAAGAAAATGTCACTTTCTAAATGACCTAAATTCACAGAAAACTAATGCAAAGAATGAGTTTCTAAAAGTCAATTTTGGCTATTATTCAGTCTTATTTCGTAATTTTCTAATGTGTGCCAGTGACAGACGCAGACAATGCACAGTAGCTTAATTATTATCTTCTGCTGTGTGAGCATGCTGTGAAAAAAAGATTATGGGGAAGAGGAGAAGGAGGAGATAAAATATCCTGACACAAATTGGTATTTAACATACATTTTGAAATCAGTCTGCTGCTGCTGCCCCTATTTCTTTAGCTCTTTAAATGCAGCATACCAGTGAGCCTATCAAATTTATTTCCTCAGCAGAATGTGGAACTACTTTGGGGTTTTTTTTTCCTAAGTTCTTTCCCTCCCCAAAGGAACAGACATCTCAGGATGACTGCAAACATTCACTCCATCAGCTCCAGGCTCCGTAAGAATCTGACTGTAAATGATTTAGGGAGAAACACTATTTGTCCACTTATGATGAGCATATTTTTCAAGTTAGGATAAACAGGATTTTCTGTCTAGCAGATAGATGACAGCCACAGCTTAATCAAACTGACAAAGTAAATAAAAGTGTGTTCAATATTTAATGCACAATATGTAAATAGACCGTCTGTATTTGTGTTTCTATTCAGTTTCTCAAGAAAATTACCGAGTAAGCATGCTGTAGGAAGATATTAAAACATGAATACCATTTAATAAACCAAAAGAAGTTTAATTTTAATTAAAAAACAGATAAAAACTCATTTGGAAACATGGTTGCTCATTTTTGTCTCTGTATAATTTGTAAACAACATTATTCACTGAAGGAGTCCCTAAGATTGCGGCAGAAATGACTGCAGTTGGAAATGGTCAACAGTAATTTCCCATGAGTGCCAATGCAGGGAAAAACTCTCCAATCTGCCTTGTGTGCTTTGCATAGAACACTAGCAAGGAGAAGCTGGTTGAAGATGCACAAAGTAATCAATAAAATAGGTAACAGAGAGTTGGAAATGCTGTGATCTTTTCTAATAATAGAGAAATGAGAAATACAAAGTAATGAAACAAAAATTCTATTTCACTTCACATTATATTTTTCTTGTTCCATTCCTTTCTCTGAGACTTTCATACAAGCCAAGAATTGACTAGGCTTCAATAGACACTGGATGTTGAAAAAGCAAAAAAAAAAAAAAAAAAAAAATCAAGAAAAAAACAACCAACCAAACACTATAGAAACACTGTTTGTCAGACATAATCTAAGTTGTAAAAAATATATTAATTTATGAATGAGGAGTTGAAAGGCATGGTTTTGTGATTGATAGGAGTGGTTGGACTCAATGATCCTGTGGGTCTTTTCCAACCTAGTGATTCTGTGAATCTGTGAATCTGTTGTACTCTGCTTTTCTGAATGGCAGCTTGTTTTTACTCTCAGTCGTATCTCTTTTAGACTGAAAAAGTGCATACATATCTTGCAGCCAATTTTCAATTTAAAATTCTTTTATTATAAAGACAAGATCATCTTTCTGCAAAACTCTTGTGTTGACAATGGTATACCAGCAAGGAAACGCTTGTTCTGAGGTAGCTTAAAAAGAAGTTAGCAAAAATTACCGCTAGTACTTTACCAGTGAAAACAGATCTCCTGCCAAACTTGTAATTTAGATGAACTGAAAAATTCAAGTTTACCTTTGGGAAAGGAACTTTTAAAAGTCAGATTTTTTTTATTTAGACTTTTCATTCTCTTAGTCAGAAGAATGCATTCTCAATAAGATAAAAACATAAAAGGATACATTTATTTAAATTTTACTTCATTATAGGAATCAACCCAGTATTTTTGTTTTATTTTTTCAGGTTTTTTGGTCATGCTCATCTTGCCCTGCATAACTTTCCAAGGCAGTAAGTGTTTTCACCTGCTATTGAAATATTTAATAATGAAGAGCATATAACTTTCCCAGTGAATCAATATTTGAGCTCTGCTTGAGGTCATTTTCTGTCATCATTGAGTTCGATTGCTCTCATTTTAATGTTATTAACAAATGGTTTCATTATATTGTTATATGAGAAGAATATATGCTTTTCCCTTATTAATATTTTAAGACAAAGTCTTAGCCCTGATAAAAGCATTGAAGAGTTGTCTTTGAATACAAATGCAGAAGAATTATGAAACAGGAGGATGAAATACAAGCAATTCAGCCTGTTTACAAATTACATGTTAAACATTGCAGAATTACTTTCCTCTTTCACTACCTGTCTCACTAAAAAACAGAAAATACATCTAGCAGCAACAGTAGCTGCTTCAAAATAGGTGTAATTTGAAGTAGAGCTTAATCCATTTTTATAAGTGATATACTATCTTTAGTATCATTTGGCAAAGACAGATGGCATAGCTTTTCCCCTCTTTTGAATGAAATGATTATCAAAAAGGTGAGTTTGGGGGAGATGTTCCTTTGCCTTTACAAACTAACATCAGCACAAAGTGACAGGTCACTCCAACCATGTGTATTGAAACACATTGAATTGAGCCTTATGAAAGATCATGTCTCCACTCACATCTGGAAAATTGTCTCAGTTGAAAAAATGAGCCCTGGGATTGTGAAACATTGCAGTATATATGTACATGAAATTAGTAAGAGGGGAAGATACTTTCAGAATACCCCTCTCTAAATTTCTTTTTTCCCTAACCCAAAACTGGTTGGTTACTTAAAGGATTCCCTTCTTTCTGCTGTATTTGCCCTCAGACTCCTGCCTCACTCTCTCTTTTTATGAAGGATATCAAATGGTGGAGCTGGTCTGGCATGACTTTTTTGAGGCTGTGCAGTCTTAAAGTGCATTGAGTTCCCTGGAACTTGGGTTAAATGCAGGCAAATATTGTATTTCCTTTTAATTACTGCATGGGCTCTCGGACATATAAGGTCTTACACTGATTTTCAGCAGCTGAAGATCTACTCATTTGTTTTATAACTTTCCCTGTGTCATAGGTCTCTCATTTCCTACTTGATCTTTGCTTGTTTTACCATTACTTTTCTTGTCTTGTATTTTCTTCAGCATATATTCTGGGTCTGTTTCTTTCAACACTATTCACATTGAGAAATGCTTCCATATGCAATATTTACTTCCAGTCAGGTCTTTTGTTGTTTTGTCTTTGAGCTGTTGCTCTAACTCCTAGAATCCCAAAAGAATGAGAAGTGCAGATGGAAGCAAGGAATAATAAAAAAAAAATCACACTGTTCTGTCATCCGTATAATGAGGCTTCTGTGAACAATAAATAAAACATTCCTGACAAAGAAGTGTTTTGCTTTCACTCTATTAGGGACTTGATTTTTCTCCATTGAAATCCAATGCCCATACTCCCAGGGATTTTGATAGAAGCAGAATGCTATCTCCTAATCAGAGAAATGATATTTTCAGTTTTTATTGATGTGACAATATAAAACCAGATATGTCCCTTTCCCTGTATTTCTACCATGAGCTGAAATCTAAACTGAAAGATTTGGGGTTTAAAGCAAGACAAAACAAAGCTGATGAAAAGTCTTTTCTAGTTTTAAAAGGTAGTATCTGTATCAAATTACATTATTTTGAAGTGGTTCCTACTTTGATGAAAAAGATGTTAGCTAAAGAAAATCTGTTGGGGATGTTGTAGGCTGTGCCTAATGAGACTCCATCACCTTGTGCAATTCACTTCAAGGCAATGATACGGTTCTCATTTTCATCAAGAGCAGTCCTACCTCCCTCTCTTGTTTCATTTTATTACAATAAAGAAACCTTTTAGTCATTCAAAACCTCCCTGATATTCTTGGAAAATAGGCAAGATGTCTTCAGACAATCCAATGGTTCTTCTTGGACAAAAAAGAATGCCTTTTGCCCCTCTAATGCCCTCATTCTTTTCCCAGATGACACTGGGAGCACATAAAGGAGAAGAGCAGAAAAGGATGCTCAAGGATTAAGAGGCTGTTTGGTGATAGCCTCCTTTCTCATGTCTTTCTGCAACAAACTCGAATTATGAGACCTACTTGCAATAATTACAGTTATACATTTACAATGCAGACATGGAAAAAGAAAATCACATTTTGAGAGAGAAAAAGTGCAAAATAGACATGTTGTGCTTACATACATTAATCCTAATGTAAATTGTACCAAATTGACAAGGACCAAAAATAAACAAAAAAATATTTTTTCAAATATATCAGTTTTAGCAAAGTAACTTTGTTCAAAATACTTTTCATATATTTTTTTTAATAAAAACATAAATCCATAGAATGGTTTCAGTTGGAAAGGATCTTAAAGATCATTCATTTCTACGTCCCTGCCATGGGCAGGTACACTTCCCACTGGATCAGGTTGTTCAAAGCTTCCTCTAGGCTGACCTTGAACACCTCCAGGGATGGGGTATCCGTCACTTCTCCATGACTTTTGATAGGAATGGTTGGACTGGATGATCCGGTGAGTCTTTTCCAACTTGGTTATTCTAAGATTCTATGCTTCTCTGGGCAACCTGATCCACTGCCTCACTAACGTCACAGTTAAATATCTCTTCATAATGTCTAATCTAAATCTACCTCTCGCAGCTTAGAACTGTTAGCCCTCATCCTGTCACTGCAATCCCTGATAAGAAAAAACCTCCTCATCTTTCCTCTAGACCCACTTTAAGTACTAGAAGCCTGCTATGTCTCCCTAAAGTCTTCTCTTCTCTAGGCTAAACAAGCCCAACCCTCCCAGCTTGTACTTGGATGGGAGGTGCTCCAGCCCACAGATCATCATTTCGTCCCTTCTCTGGACTCTAACAGATCCATGTCCTTCCTGTGCTGAGGACTCCAGAATGAGGTTTCACGACAGTAGAGTACAGGGGTAGAATCACCTTCCTTGACCTACTGGTCACACTTCTAGTTGCAGCTAGTGATACAGTTGGTTTTCTGGTCAGGAAACACAAATATCTGGATCATGTTGAGCTTGTCATCCACCAATACTACAAAGTCCTTTCATTCAGGACTGCTTTCAATCTGTAAGTCTGTAGTCTGTAGTAATCTTGTATCTGTATTTGTGCTTGGAATTGCCCTGACTGAGGTGTAGGACTTTGCACTTGGATTTGTTGAACTTCATGAGGTTTGCATAGGCCCACTTCTTAAGTCTACAAAGGTCCCTCTGGACAGTGTCAATTCCTTCTGGTGTGCCAACTGCATCACTAAACTTAGTGTTGTCAACAAACTTGCTAAAAGTGCCCTTAATCTCATTGTCCTCTCCTGTGACAAAAATATAAAAATACTTTCAATAATATTCTAGAAATACCTTAGTACTCATTGTAAGAATAAATATTTCACAGGAATGCTTTAACAGCTGCTTTCATCTAAATTTTCCAATTTTTTTCCCCACACAATCATAGAATAGTTTAGGTTGGAAGGGACTGTGAAGATCATCTAGTCCAACAACTCTGCAGTGAGCAGGGACATCCTCAACTTGATCAGGTTGCTCAGAGTCCCAACCAAACTGACCTTGAATGTTTCAAGGGATGGTGCATCTTTCACCTCTCCAGGCAACCTATTCCAGTGCTTTACCACTCTCAGCATAAAAAATTTCTTCCTAATACCTAGCCTAAACTTCTCTTTTAATTTTAAAATCATTACCCCTTGTCTTATTGCAATGGACCCTGTCAAAAAGCATTATTAATTCTTGGTCCTCATGGAGAATATCTTGTTTTCTGCCTTCTTCACAGATGCATAGCATTAGTTTATCAAATCCTTTGTGATTCATTCATATTTCTTTCTGCTGTTATGATATTTTCAGCAAATGCCCTCCCTGTCAAGAGGAGGAATTCCTACATTAGTTCATAGTGCACAACTTTGTAGAGTTATAAAATTAAATGTGTTCCTTACTTTATGGCAAAATGGGAGTACTGAACAGTCCCTCAGTATCTCTCCGTGAGTTCACTCTCCATAATTGAACATGACTCAACTTACGATATAAGGTTTGTGTCACCTGTGGAAACACTAACAGCCTCCATTTAGTCTTTCACAGTCTTTTAAAGTTTCAAAAGATGCTAGGAAGTGTCTGATAACGTCACTTAAAAAACAAGATGTTCTTATTTGTTTGTGGGTTTTGTACTAATTACTGTACTACTAATTTATATAATTTAACATGACTGAAAGAGAAGCTTATTTCTTAGCACCTTTTAAAGATTTGACCTTGTAATGTTTGTAATTTAGGTACAGATGTCTGCAAGCAACTATGATGGTTTAGTTAAAGGCATCATGATGTTACAGTAATGATCTAGTAATCAAGGCTTGATTCAGCAAACCTTTATGCATGGTCTTGAATTCTCATTTAGTTTATATGGCCTAAAGGCTTGCTTTTTATATCAGAATGATGTAAAATAGCTTCAGCTAAATGAGAATACAAAAAGTTAAATTAGAATTGATTTTTAAACACAAACTGCAGTCTTGAAAACACATTCATTTCAGGTAAAGCAGAAATTTTGAAAATGTGTGTCATAAGACTCATCCATGTTAATGCTTGTAAGGGAGCTAGAACAAAATTAAGAACAACTAAACTGTGATCAGGAAAGAAAAAGCTGTTAGAAGGAAAACAGCTCACTTTTAACAGATTTAAATGCTTACGATACATGCAAAACCTATCTTTCCTTGCTGGAAATAAGGTTAGTCTTGAGTCATGTATATTGGCTATTTTATGGATTAAAATTCCTCTACCACATCAGTTAAATTATAAATGCATAAGAAAGGACAATTCTTTTACGGATGGAGGATGAAAATCTGAATGGTTCCTGTCTTTGGCATAATATATAGTACAGTTAAAATATTCTCCCAAAATCAGCACATTCAGAGGCAGACAATTTACCGTAACTCATATAGCAAATCAGAAAAGTTGCATCTTTTCCCTCAGCAATGGAACAAATGTTAATGAAGCAAGCTCAAGTTTGATCAAAGTTATCCTGAACTTTTAATAATTATTTAATATCGATAAATCAAATTGTAAAATAGGAATGCCATCCTTTGTATCTGAATCAAACTAAATTTTTTTATACAAGTGGTCCAATTTTTGGCATTAGCACAAATTCTCAGTGTTATATAATATGAAGACTTTATAATGAGTTAATAAATTTTAGAATTGCCCTGTGAAGGATTACCTTTGCTTACCTCTGGTAATAGTTTATAGAATATTTTACTGTAGGCTGAACTGCTGTTCTCAGAAATGTTCCTAAATAGGCATGAGAAGCCTAGGGAACATTGATGAGGTTAGTGTGCAGAGTAGGATATCCAAGTCAGAAACTGGCTTATGATGGCCTGGAGGTCCCCAAAAAGTAGCTGGCACAGTACTGGCACTCAGCGCATGCAGGCTGCTGTGGGACTGACCAGGAGCTTATAACTCTTTAGAAGAAAAAAAAACTTTGTTCCTTGTTTATTCTCGCTACATGGAGGGGTTATGTTGCCTACTACTGCAAAAAGGGATTAAATTCTACATGAATGGATTGAACTCCTGCAAGGAATAATTGAGAGAATTATTTTTTCCAACACTGCTGACAATACCTGTATGGGTAAGGACTGGTTTCAATGTATTTAAGTTGGAAGTTTAAAAAAAAGCAAAAAAAACCTACTAGAATAAGAATTGAGTGAGCAAAACAGGGCAACTGCTTTTGAAAAGGATTCTTCATGATTCTGAGTTAGAGGACACTCTTCAGGAGAGCAGATGAACTGAACTGAATGTCAAAAGATGTCCTTCCTCTGTCTACATGTCAGCTGTAGCTCTGCCTCTGTTGCTGACTAAATCTTAGAGAATGGAGTCATGTTGCATGACTGCACTGCCTAGCAAGTTATTAGGGAAAGCTTACAATTAAGATGCTGATCCTAGGCAAAAGAAGAAGAAAACCAGGATGTGACAATGGATCACATGAAATGTGGATGTATATCAGCTATAATAATTGCTAGTGCACAATGCTACTCATACATGTATATGCCTTGTTCACAGAATATGCAAGATAATGCACCATTACTTTAATTGTAGTTAGAAGAATAACCCAAAGAAAATGAATGTAGTACTGTCATAGGCTGAGAATGCACAACGATGCTATGAACTGCAGCCCAGGTAATGCATAATAATTAATGAATCTGTAGTATTATGAAAACATACCTGAGGCCAGAACTGTTACCTAAATTATCAGCAGAAAAAAGAGTGGACAATTGCAAATTCCTTTTGTCAGTCACTTTTTTTCACATATATATGAGAAGCATATAAATAACTAAGAAATGTTTCAACATAAGTATCTTTAAAGTGTGCATATGTGTACATATTAGCATCACAGAACTGAACTGTTCCATCTGCTATCCTACTAATGGAAAACAGACAGATGATAAAACATCTTGGCATTGGCAGGTCTTTCTTTAGGGATAGTTACAAGAAAGCAGTACTTCAAGACAATGACAAAGCAACACAGGCTATCCTTATGTTTATCACAGAAACAGAAGGAACCAGCGCACTGTTGATACAAGCTCTTTGTCGAAAAAGTCTTTCCAGAAATGTTCAAAGATGGTTCCTACACAATAATATGTAAAATTTCCTTATCTTCTGCAGCTCAACAAAACCAAAAGAAGTGTTACTTTTCCACTAGCCTCTGAAATCTCCTTTTAATGTCAACCAGGGAATGGGAAAATTCATCTTCTGCTTGTTGTTACACTTTGTGTAATACACAAGTGTTGTAGTGTCTTTACCTGTTAACCTGAGAGTCAGTGGTGCAATGCATTCTCTGTCTGCTGTTTTGGAACAAGCTATGATTCCAAGCTATGATGCTTGGAATTCTCTAAAGTTTGTTAAGAATAGTAGGGAATCAACGAGTTTTTGTATTATTCCTCAGAGCTGTGGTACTGTGTAATATCACTGTACTCTAAGTAAATCTATGCAGTGGAGTGCAGCACATACAGAAGTAGTTGATGGATGATGCATAAAGTCTATCAAACTTGAACTTAAATTTTATTTCAGCAAGGTACTGCTAAAATTAAAGCAAATGCTAGATATGAAATAATTAGTTAGATCCAGAATTTATGTAATGAAGTTAGCAGCTGGATAATTGTAACCTAACAATATCCAAGTAGACCACTGAATACTGTCTTATTTTAAAAAAAATCAACCAAAAACTAGCACTCTGAAATCAGAATGAAAGAATGTTGACTCAATACAGAAGTTTTCTTTAAGGATGCAAGATGCTATCAGACTGTGTAGCCTATACTGTGTATTTAACAAAGTGTGAGACTTCCTCTGTTTCTTCATTTGAAATGGGTTCAAAATGCTTGGTGGAATAAAACAGTTCCTTATATCCCACCCTAAATCTTCTGTAAACCTTTATTGGATTTATGCTGAGCCTGGATCTGCAGCCAGTGGAAAGGAATTAACGCTACCATCTGAACATAAGCTGCCAAATAATTTTTCAAGACCTACAAAATTATAATATTTTTTTGAAGTAAGATTTGAAAAGGGCAACTAATACTTTAAAGAATTACTTATACAGCTGTGGTTGTCCCAGTCCACCTGACTTCTGTATAAATTTCCTGCATGGCATTTCTTTTTCCAGGAAATTATTTGTAAGGATCTGTAAAAAAAAAAATTTTAAAAAAATGGGAGCAGTTAAAAGATCATTCTGTGCTGAAGACAATTCCAGGATTCCTTCTGTGACTGAATGCTTTCATCCTCCTCATACTCTCATCTTGACAGTCAAAAGTAACAGTTGACCTCTGCATCCTTTGCAATATGTTCAGTAAAAGGCCCGTGTTTTAATGATGGCCTAGATTTTAAAATTAATTGTGGCAGAATGAATGAAGACATTAAGAGCAATTTTCAATTTAAAAATAGAGGAAGTACACCTGAGAAGGAACAGATACTTCTCTATAGTGGTCTTCTGGACCTTAGCAATTCTAGCTTCTACAGACTCTTAGTATTACATGACAAATTATTCAAATTTAACTTTCATCATCATAAACAGTTACATTTTTATCACTTTGGGCGAATATAGAACATATAGTTTTAATGATGAAACAGGAGGTGTGAAGGCAGAATCTGAAGTAAACAGACTGCCTAATTAGTTATATTTACTCCTCTTTCACAAAGAACCCTTTCTAAGACTTAGATATGTACTTTTCTGTAGGAAAAAATCCAACTGACAGCAATGAGTCGATTCATCCATGGATTAAATTGTTTTACCAAAATATGGTTGCAGGAGGAATGATTGGCTCATGTTAGCTGCCATATGTAAAAAATGAAGTTAAATCGGGCAAACATAAAAGCAGCCTAAACCCTTGATATTAAAATTGTCTGCAGAGAAACATTGTGTAATGTAGGGTTTACTGAATTTCCAACAAATCTCACAGTGCAAGGTGCATATACAATGTGCTTGTGTATTTTAAGTGAAAATGTTGACTACTCCTAAAAGCTCCATTAAGTGGTCTAAACTGAATAAGCAGCCATTTGCAATGTACTCAACACCTGCTACTTAAAACAAGGAAGATTGTTACTTAAGGTTGCCAAAAGTTTTCTGTGACAGTGCTGAAATGATGAAATCATAAGAATTCATGGTTCTTAGGGGTTAATGTTATGAAACACACACTCCGGTTTGTATTAGAGAGTTAAAGCGCAAAGATTCTGCAGTACAAACCGTCTTGTTCAGCATAAAAGGATTGTGAAAAAAAATAAATAAATGTCGGCTCAAATGAGCACTTTGTTCCTATTACACTGCAGAAAACCATCACACATCTGTGAGCTATAAAGTCTCCAGGTTAGGAAAGCAGTGCGATATAGGCAAGACTGTCAAACATGCCTGCCTTTGTGTGAGAAATATGCTTCACGGACCTGAACTGCTGTTCTGCTGAGTATCCTGATCTCCTGTCAAAATGTGGAGGTGCTCATCACCTCACAGCAACACACTTTCTCTTGATCTTTAAAATATTTTTATACTGGGCAGCTGTCACCCAGTTTACAACAATTCATCCAAATTTAGCAAGGCATTTTTCTGGCATATGTTGACATCTCCCTGACAGTTTAACATATGCTTCTGTGCTTTGTTGAACATGGTTGGACTCCAGCATTTTCATTAATGCCTCACTGCAGAGGTAACTCTTACTGAAAGTTGATTGCTTTGCTGGGCTGGAATCTGAAAAGTGAGATATGAGTTCTTCAAGTTTTCCTGCACCGAGACCTGAAATCTAACTCTCTGATTATCAAAGTATTTCCCATCTATTACTACCACATTTATGCTCTGGTGATTTAATTTTGAAGGGGGTACTTTTTTAAATGATATGATATTAAGTTCAACACATAAACCACATCTGCTGATCTTGTCTTTAGTCTAGTGCTCTAGATTCAAAATGTTACTTTCACTCCACCTTTTTTTTCTTGTCAATGTATTTTCCTAGAAATGTGTTAATATTCTGAAAATTAATTTAAAATATAGTAACAGAGATTATAGGTTTCCTGGAAGCTGTATAACACACTCATTGTTTTACACAGAGATAGTTCCGCAGATCTTTTGGGAAAACACTAAAAGCAAATTTCCCAAACATCCTCTAAATTTATTCTAAAAACTTCTGAAAATCAACACCTTTTTTAAGGTTTACTACTTTTCACTGTAATCAACTCACATCAAAATACAGTTGAGGTTCAGGTAGGGATAAAGGGAGTTATAGGTTGAGATGTCAGGGAAATAGTCCTTCTGAAAGGCTTGCTGCAAAGCAGGCTAATGACATCTTGGTCTGTGTGAGGAGGAGCACTGTCATTAGGTTGGAAGAGGTGATCCTTCCTCCCTGCTGAGCACTGGTGAGGCCATTCCTGGGGTGATATGTCCAGTGTTGGGCTCCCTAGTATGACAGAAAGACATAGAGGTACTGGAGAGAGTCCAACATAGGGACTGTCACTAAGAAGATGAATGGGCTGGACTGTATCTCCTATGAGGAAAGGTCGAGAAAGTTGGGAGTGTTTAGCTCAGAGAAGAAGATATTTCAGAAGTGAATGTTAATGTATATAAATACCTAAAAGGAAGGTGAGAAGAAGATGGGGCCAGGTTCTTTTTATTGGTGCCCAGTGACAGGACCAGAGGTAATGAATGCATCAAGAAATACAAGAAGTTCCCTTGGAGCATCAAGAAACATTTTTTTCACTGCAAGGTTGACTGAGCACTGGCACAGAGTGCCTAGGGAGGTTGTGAAGTCACCATCCTTGGGGGTATTCAAAACCTGCCTAGTCGTGGTTCCAGGCAACTGACTTTGGATGTCACTGCTTGAGCAAGGGGGTTAGACAAGAAGACTCCAGCAGTTCCTTACAATTCCAATCATCTTGTGAGTCTATGATTACAAGATTTGAGCACCACAGAGTAGTAAGTGGTAAATTTTCAAGCATGCCATTGACCAGGGAAGTGTTCCCTGGATTCTCTCATACCAAAATGAAAACGTGCCAGATCTAACATATTCTTAAAGGCTTGAATTTTAGAAATGTGTTTCTACTGTAGCAGTACTTTGTGTGAAAACCTCAGTTTTTCCTTCCTTCAACACACAACTTGTTACTATATTAAAAGAGGAAACTAATTTTTGGTTCAAATTATCAAACTGACATATGCTAAAAGGTAAGATAGATCCTATGTATATAAAGATGTATGAAAAATATGTATGAATAGAAAAGAGCTGGTTGGGTTTAAGGGAAAAACAAGTCACATGATGAAAATTCTCACATATCCTAGGCAAGCAGACATAATGTACTTAGTTCAGTAAATATTTGCTTAGCCTTTAAAAAAGTCACTTCATTATTTAATAAAATTCAGTCATGAGTACAGAAGATAAGTGTTCCTCAAAAAGTATATTTAAATATTTTTATCATTTTTTTCCACTCTATTTTATTTAGGTAGACTTCGAATTTAGTCTCCAGATCTGTGAACCTAAAAGGCTTTAGGGACTTAGAAATTATTGCAGACCAAGCAGAAGTAGCTGCACTGTCAACAATTTTGTTGCTGTAAAATATTTTTTAAAAAATTTCTTTTTTGATATGTCTTGTATGATGATGAACAAGGTAGTAGTTAAGGATAATAAATCTTTTTTTTTCCTTACTGATTCAAATTCCTTTGTTGATCTCAAGTAGAGGAACTAAAGGCTTTCATTAAGTTTGAGTGAATCAAATTTGAATTGGACATTTCAGACTTACTGATTCAGGACATTTGTATTGATAAGCCCCTTTGTGATTCTATTTTAAATATTATGCAACAATTTGGATAGCAGTCAGCAAATTTACATGAAAACTAAGAGCGGTTCATTTGAACTATTTGCCTAAGAAATACACTATGACTTCTGATCTTTGATTTGGTTAGTGAAACATCTTGATGAACACATGATTAACAAGAAATATATTTACAGCTAACGAATACCTGTTAACACTTTGTTGTAGAGGCAGCAGCCTTCAGCATTGCACTGGTCACAGGAGTGGCCTGGATTCCTCCCTCCTTCTTGGTGATCCCTGGAGGAGGATAGAGTGGAAGGACACATCTTTCATCAGGACAGGGATGGGAGATATATATATATCTCACATATTCGTTGTCAAAACCAAAGCCCAAAGAATTCTGACTAAATGATGCAAAAGTTATTTTTCACTATTTGGTTGGTCTTGCATAAATCAAGACCCTGTCTCCCTTTATTTTAGTTTGACATTGAACTGACAATATTGAACTATCCGTCAAACCAGTATTTCATTTTTCTTTTTTTTTCCAAAACAGGCAACTTGACCACACAATCCTAGGAAGATATACAGTCCATATATGATGAGGAATAATCAAAGTCCATTAACCTAGCAGTACCATAAACTTACTGACTGTTGTTGTTGTTATTATCAATATTGTTATTTTGCAGCTGTCCAAACTATAAGGATGTATACTGTGAATTGCTGTGATTGTGCTTTGTGGTACTTTGTGGTGATAGCATAATTGTCTTTCAGGGTGTCTGTATTCATATAGAATAAACTTATTCTTCATGGTCTCTATGCCTGTTAAGAGGAAGAGTTGAACATCATTTTGGTGAAAAACGAAAACTTAAGGAAGATCTTTGTAACTCTTAAGGTAATGAGTTAGGTTAGTCAACTGCACTGAAGAACCCTGTACATGAAATTCAGTGCTCTCTAGTAAACCTCAAACTGCAGCCTTACACAGAAAGTAATTTGAAGAGTTTTACTTATTACAGAAAATAGGTAAGTTGTTCTCAGCTTCTTTGCAGCAACTTCCCATAAAGAAGTAGAAAGGCAGTAGAATTTATTTGACAAGTTACTGTAATGCAAGCTATCATAAAATTTTTATTATATTTAATCCTCATAATAACTTGGTGCCCACTGAAACAATGAAGCTATAGTACTGAACAGGAACTATCAAAATGGAATGAGAAAATTACATTCAAATATACGGCAGAAAGATATCCAGATAACAAAGAAAAAAAATAAAATTAATTTTTGAAAGTGTTCACAAGTAGAGATTTTCCACATGACTAGATACCCATTATTGAACTAATAAAAGTAGCACTGTTATTGAAAAAAAAGTGACAGTTTTACCTCTGTGTAAAAATTTAATTCTGGAGAATGGCTTTACACTTAGATATAGGAAAATCATCACCATATTTCTCTTACACTATATGAACTAGTGCGTGAAGTATATGCACATCCGCACAAGGTGAGTGATTCAGCTAGGTTCAATTTTCCTTTGTTTCTCTTGGTGAGAAAGGGTATTTACCCATGTAAAAAGCCCACAAACTCTTCCCCTTGTGTGAAATCTTTTAGTCATTTTCAAAGACCTCATCAGTGTGCCTCGTAGGAACATTTGGGATTAGTGGTTGTCCAAATGATTTTAAAAGGTTACTTACAAGCCAAAAGTCAGTTCCATAACTGCCAAAATCCAACTCCATACTTAAAAGTGCTTCCCGGTCCTTTTCCTTGGATGTAGATGTTAAGGAAAACACCTGTATAATTTCAGAAAAGAGAAATTCACCCTCTATCATGTACTTCAGCAGATGTAATAGGAATGATGGTAGTCATACCTCTACGACTGCCTGAAATGTATCAACAAGAATCAGCTGTTATACCATGAAGACTGTATTTTCTTGCTGAATTGATCAGTGAGAACATGTGCGCTGAAGGACTAAGCTCTGGAGCTGCTTGGCTGTAATGATCAGTAAAGAGAAGTGGTTACACACTGAGACGGTCAGGAAAATAGTTCTGAGCTGGAGACAGACAGGGTACAATTGGGATGCTGACAGGATAAAAAGAATCACAGAACCACAGAATTGTTATGGTTGGAAAAGTTTTTTAAGATCATCGAGTCCAATTGTAAACCTAGCACTGCTGAGCCCGTCGTTAAATCATGTTCCTAAACAAAACTAAAACCAAAACCAAAAAAAAGAAAAAGGAAAGAGGGAACTGTGTGGGTAGAGGTATCTAGTCTATACAGTCACTTTTTAAACAATCTCAGCTCTGAGTGTCAATTAAATTAAGTGTTGACAAAGTTCTCAGAAGGGTATTTTGTGCACTATTTGCTTAAATGCATTGTACTGCTGCCCAGGACTCTTTTCCAGGTTTCTGAAGAAATTTCTCTGTATTTTGTATTTATTTCT
The DNA here is from genome assembly GCA_033558105.1 of Coccyzus lansbergi. Lineage (NCBI taxonomy): Eukaryota > Metazoa > Chordata > Aves > Cuculiformes > Coccyzidae > Coccyzus > Coccyzus lansbergi. The sequence goes on from JAUMJK010000663.1 coordinate 632,336, forward strand.
ATTTATTTCTATTTATTTTTATTTATTTTTATTTATTTTTCAATGACATAGTTCCCTCATGTAATGTGAGCCTTTAGTTTTGACAGGCTTTAGTTGTGCTGTTGAGTCCATTAATGCTATAAAGATGACAAGTCAAAAACAATGACTGAATTCCTGGGTGATTTTCTATTAAATATGCCGATTTGTGTGAGTAGTGAATAATTAATATGCGAATGGGTTTTACTGATTAATTCTTTTGGAAAACTTAAACTCTCAAAATGTCCCATGATTTATAACAGCTGCAAACTACCACCCTTTGAGATATGAGTTGCTAGTATACTAATAAGGCTAATTTCTATTTTCTACACAAATGGGAACCTCTGTCATAACCTTGTCATTCCCCTTTTTTCAGGTTAGAATATAATCCCTTATACTGCTTTTAAAGAGGTTGGATCCAATTTACTAAAGCCTTTGGCATCACACCCAGAAAGCTATGAACAAATCAATGTGTAGAATATTAACCTGTCACAATGCAGAAATGTGTTTTCTCACACAGTCTTCCAAAGAGAGTTTTATCAGGAGTCTCTTTCCATCTGTGAACTACAAGTCAAATTCAACTGAAAAATGGCACACTCAGAGATGTGAAAATTTCCTGTGAAATGCAGAAAAAAGGGCCAACTGGTAGCCATTAGGATGTCAGGACTCAGAGAGAACTATTGTCCCTTCATGAGAGAGCAATGCAGCTCCGCAGAGATAAATCTGTGGAGGGAATATTGGCAAATCTGGTGGATGACGGAGAGTATTCATGGGAAAAAGAAGGTATTTTGAACTCTAGTAGCTTTAATGGAAGCAACTGTGCTCTGATAAAGCATGTTTTCCCACAGAGCAGATAAAATACTTGATAAGGTATGTTGAGAATGGTGTGTGTCTGACAGCAAGACTAGAGATGTTTTGGTGCATCTTCAATCAAATATGTTTAGTTTATTTGCCTCAACCCAACTGCTTCATTCCTCCCTGCAGCATGAGAAATCCTCACATCCCTTGTGATACACAATGAAAGAAAGGAGTCGGGGGGCAGGAAAAAAGAGGAATACTTCCTCAGTACTTCTTACGCTTGTCATACTGTAAAATCCAGAGAGCACAAAATAAATAGCCAGTGAGAGTAAAGTTGAAGAGAATTGTACCCCACTTCTCTCAATCAATATGTTTGATTGTGGCTAATATAGAATAAGTCCAAGAAACTTCTGCCTTCAGGTGTGCTGAGATTGGTGATTAAGAAACAGGATATGTTCTTGTTGCAATGTCTTTTACTCTACACTGCCCAGATCCCGAGAGCAAAAAATTTTGTTTACCTTTGTTCATGGTACCGAACACAGCTGAAAATTTTCTTTTCCCTTGAAAAGGCAGTTCTTACTGCATATTACTGCTTTTCCAAATGTAGTAATAGCAAACTCACTCTGTCTCAGATATTTAACACATGACACTAGTGAATGCAGCTACTGTCTACGTTATTACAGAAATCATATAATACTAGAACAGCAATGATCAATTTGCTCTTCAGGTCTAACGCACTTATATCAGTCAGCAGGTAGAGGTTTCATAAGAGTGATGAAGAGGATGTCATTATTGTTAGAAAAATGTTATGGAGAGTGTAGATGAGAAGACTCACATAGCTTAGTGTTCTTTTAGAGTTCCCTTGCCTTTTAGGGCATTTTTGGCAGAATATCAGATCTCAAAACATCTTATTAAATTCTTTGTGGCTATGTTCTTGTGGAAAGCCTACATGTTTCTTTTGAAGGTCAAACCTAAGTCACTGGCCTATGGATAAATTCTGGAAAAAAAAACTTTAGGCAAAAGTGGTAAAGGAAGGTATGACCTACATTTTCCACATGGAGCTAGATGTTACCAAATTAGTTACCAAATGTTCCATGTACTCAGTACTAAACACCTTTAAAGGACACATCCACCAGGTGATTAAAATGTACAGGACTGTCTGTTTCATGATCTATGGAAATGCTACTTCAAATCATCAGCTCATTTAAATACGGATTAACAATAGACACATTCAAATGACCTTTGTTTGCCTTAAAATTGTATGAGCTGTTTGGTACCTGCGAAGCTATACTAAACATATGGAGTTTTGCTTGGTAAGGTGGTATAAAACGAGCCACTTATTTTATTGCTATCTATTTCAAGAATACATTTGGACCTAGTAAGAAAGTAAATCTATATCTATCGAAGATAGTAAAAGTTCTTAGAATCAGAGATTTAATTTTATTTTTTCAGAATTTAAGAAAAATGCCCCATATTTATGAGGATGAATTAAACTATCAGTATAACAAATACAAGACTACGGTGGGGCTGCTATTATGCCTTACCATTAACTTGTACTCTTACCTAATTAAGAGTTGTGAAAATTATCATTTCCAGTTGAAAATGTAACTAAAACACAGTGATGTTAATAAGCTTCTTTACACTTCAGAGGTATGAATTCCACTCTGTATTTGCCTTTGAGCACATAATAAAGTGTGATGCAAGGGTTTTGCTCAGCCTTGTACAACCACCTTGACAAACATTGAGTAGCTTTATCATTCTTCTACTTTGATCTCTCATATCTGCTTTGTACTGGTGAAAACAAATCCTTACAACAAGCTGCAGAGAAGTTACAAACAATTATTTCAATAATTTTCAGGAAATAACTGATTCATTGGGCAAATAATGCTTTCCCTTATAACTGAAAGAGGTGTCAACAAATTATTCTATAAAATTATGTCTAAACTGTTTGGTTACATTCTAATATAAGAAAAATATATTAAGAATGGCACATAAAAATCTGTGGACTGTGTTACTATTCTATCAATGCAACAGAAAGTCTTTTGAAATTTAAGTTGACAGAAGTTGGATACAATGAATATTTATATTAGTAAAAGATTCTTCAAGAAAATGGACAACTGGAACGGATCAGTACATTCTGTCAGGGTAAGACACTCTAAGCAGATGTTGCTTTGAATTTTCTAGTAATTCTTTGAATTAACAAGTTAGTTTCTTTACTCCTATTGTCATTTTAGATAATGACAGAGAAAGTTATGTAAATGCAACGTTAAATTACTGTCGCAGATCTGTTGCACCATCATACTTGTTCCATAGCAAGTGAAAACCTGTTTGAAAATATATGGACAAAAGGAAACAACAAAATAGCAGGATTTCTGTTGAAACATTACAGCACAAAGTTAATAGAAAACACTTCACACTTGCATTAAATGTAAGGTGAGCATCTCTCTTGTGTGGAAAGGCAAAAATATTTTATTTACTGTATGTTTAGGGAACTACCAATGTTTTAATATAACTTTTTCTACTTCTTAAAACAGGAAAAATGTTATTCCTTGTAGTTGGTTATGATATATAAACATGTGAGAAGACCATGCTCTATATTTACTTGAGTACAAAAACCTTGCAGCTGTGGAATAATTGCATATTTTGTCTATGGTCAGAGACAGAGGACTGCATCTCAAATGGTGGTTTGTAGAATAAAAAATCACTTTCAGCAAATACAAACTATTCCATTGCTAAAAAAGTACCTCTGGAGAAGGGTATAGTCATAGTGCTGACCTTTGCCTCAGTGTGGTGATGTCTTTCAGTGTACAAACAGCAGTTTCAGTGCAGGAACTGGAAGGCATTTCCACTTCTCTAAGAAGAACTAAGAAGAAAAAATAAACCTTTCTCCAGTTCTGTCGCCAAAAAACCTCCTGCTCCATTTTTTTTCATCAGTGAAATGAAATAAAGGGTTTCCTCACTCTACTATATAGTTCTGCCCCTTTCACAGTCTGCTGAATTGAGATTAACATGTCCACAAAAGTCTGATGAAATGTCAATGTAGGACCGAAGCATCAACGGACAGACCCGAGTTAATGTCATGTCTTAAATACCTTACCACACACAACAAACACCAAACTTGTACCTTCAAATTGAGTAAAGGCAATAAGAACCATTTATTTGTTCCTTCATTAATAACCTTTCCCTTAAAGTGTTCCTTCTCACATGGTATTTCCCAGGGGTAGATTATGTTTTTGCAAAGGCAAAGTCTTAACCCGCAATTTAGAAGAAATTTGCTTTTTTGCTTTTTTTTTGAGCTTTATGAATTTTTATTAAAGTACTAGATTTCTTCAGGCAGTGTTCTGTACTTTAAACAGACTTTGATTAATGGTTACTATGCTTATTTTCTTCTGAGTGGTTCCAGAGATTCAGCATACCTTTACTCATAAAAAAACAGATGGTACCTTAAAATAAATGTATCACCCTAGTTATATCAATATTATTTTACACTTTTGCTAGCACATATACAGATCAATGATCTTCAGAAGTTATACAAATTACAACAAATTAAGAATTTCTGTAGCTAGTTAAATCACATTCTTAATTTCAGTGTGAGTTATGAAGATTTAACTTTTTACAGCTTCGAGCATGAAATAAGACATCTTAATCATTTTAGCTGTTTCACTAGAGTGATTTACATGCCACCTCCTACCCATCAACTGGAGGTTTCCTTTTACTTAATTAAATTTCCAGAACAGAGACACAACATATTATATATGTTGTACTCAATTACCTTCATAAACAGAGTTCTTCTGTATATATCGTATCCCATTTTGTACATATAAATGTTGCAAATGAAGAGATTCGGGTGTGCCTGAGCTTTTAGAAAATATCATCATCATGTCTTTATTTTGTTTGGGTTTAGTTGTATTTTTGGGGATTTTTTTAAGGATTTTTTTTATAGTATTTGAAATTATATAAGCAGTTTCAGCGGTAATTTATAAAAATACCTTTATGATTTTTGGAAACCAAGGGGTCAAAATAAAATGAAATATTCTGAGAAAAGCTGTTGCAATGCCTCAGGGAGTGAGAAGGTGAGACATCTTTGGCTGGAAAGCTCAGGCCTCAGTAGAACAAGATAACTAAAAGAAGTTTTCTACAAAATGCTGCAGCCTCATGTCTGAATGCACAAAACCTTATTCTACTTCCTGGAAAAAAAATAAAACCTTTTCCACTGAAAGTAGTTGTATGTATAACTCATTCTCATAAAAACATTAAAATATATGAACTTATCTACTCTCAGAGTTCAACACTGAAAAATACTTCTGAATGAGATTTTGTAAGTACCATAATACAATGGGAAATTGTTCAGCCACTAGTATAGGATTATGAAATTGATAGGTCTTGAGTAGCTTCCTTTATTTTCACTGTAGGAAATTTCAGCAGGTGCTAAGGTGTTCAAAACATCCTGAAAGTCAATTTGGCACAGCCCTACAGGGCTGACTGATGCAGCTAGGTGCAGACTGAATATACAGTTATGCTGGATTTTTCAAATGTCCATTCCTGGGGAGAACTCAAAAGCTAACACATATTGTTCCCTTAGTTTCATGGAAAAAAGAAGGTTAATGATGGTAAGATGCCGTTTGAGGACGAAACTTTTACTTTTGTCTGTAGGCTCATAAATGCCAACTGACATAGGATATAGGAAATAAAACCTAATATTTTATGTTAGGGTCATTATATGAAAGATATTAACCTCTTCAGAAGGTTCTCTTACAAAATAAATCTAATACCTGAAATTTTGTATATAAGAATCAGACTAAGAGATACTTTGGTTTTACCTGTATGATCTAAATTAAGCTTGATTTGTAATCAAACTCTGAAGGAAGATATTGTACACAATCTTTTATTCTCTTGAAACTATGCTCAGCTGCTGCTTATAAAATGTGTTAGTTGTGCATCCTGCCTAAATACCTAAATATTAATTGTTAAACCCACTGAAATTATGAGTGAGCTCTTGGTCCCACTAATTTAATTCACTCTCTCTTTTTAGGGAATTAAGTACATTATAAATAATTACTGATATACCGATTGTAATCACTGACTACATTTAGAAAATTCAAAAAAGCATGACCTACTGGCATCCCTTCACTGAAACCACCCCGTAGGGCAAAATATACTACGAGACAAGGCAATTACACGATTCTGGTTCCATATAAAGTCAGCGAGTACTCCTACCTTAAAGAACGGTAATTATCAGGAATTCACTTAGAAATTAATTTGTTCTCCATCCAAACCCTACTCGAGGCTGTCTGTTTGGATGATATTTATACTGACATTTAAAAACTGTTCAAAATATGAAACACTTAGATCATACATTATTCACCATTACTTTATTCTGGTACAAAAGTTGTTGACATAGGGAGTCATACAAAGGAATTGTATAGTGTTGCGAGCAGAAAATGATGACCAGGAAAATTCTATTGGCAAAGATTAGGGAATCCCTAAGCTATAGTTCCTTGATAACTTACAAATACCTTACAAATTTTAAGCAGCTGCCCATACTCTTACTGTATCTGTTTCTGCCAATTTTTTGGTGTGAAGGAAAATAGTATTGAAGTGTGATTCTGTGCCTGTCTCTAGTTCAGGAAAACTAGGAGGCATAAAAGGCAGAAATGACACTTGGGCACCTGGGCCACCACCTCTCCTCATACCTTGTGGCAGTGAGTGAGGAAGGAGCTGAGTGGGACTTAGTCACTTGCTAGGGTTAAAACACAGCCAGAAGTTGTGGGTTTAGATTTGATTTATTGCTCATTATCCTACTCTGTCTTGCAATAAATTAAATTAGTTTCAGAGAATCATAGAATGGTTTGGGTTGGAAAGGACCGTAAAGGTCACCTAGTTCCAAATACCCTGACATGGGCAAGGACACCTTCCAATAGATCATGTGGCTCAAACCTTCATCCAGCCTGGCCTTGAACATGCTGAGGGGCATGGGTTAGTAATTCATAGGAATGGTTGGACTCGATGATCTGGTGGATCTTTTCCAACCTAGTGATTCTGTGATTTCCAGGGATGGGGCATCCATGACTTCTCTAGGCAATCTGTTCCAGTGCCTCACCACCATAACAATAGAAGTGTCTTCCTAACATCTAATCTAAATCTCTCCTTTTTCAGCTTCTAACTATTGCCCCTCATCCTATAGCTATACTCCCTCACAAAGAGACCCTACCCACCTTTCCTGTAAGTCCCTTTTCAGTACTGGAAGATCTCCCGGAGCCTGCTCTTCTCTAGGCTGAACAAACTCAACTCTTTTGACATGTCCTCATATGAGAGGTGCTCCAGTCCTCTGATCATCATGGCCCTCCTCTGGACTGACTCCAACCAATTGATATCTTTGTTATGTTGAGGACTCCAGAACTGAATGGAGGACTCCAGATGAGGTCTCACAGGAGCACAGTAGAAGGGCAGGATTATATCCCTTGAAGTAATAGTTACAGTTCTGATACAGCCCAGGATAAGCTTAGCTTTCTGCTCTCTAAGTGCACATTGCCAGCTCATGTTGAGCTTGTCATCCACAGGCACCCTAAGTCTTTCTGTTCAGGGCTACTCTCAATCCATCCTCTGCCCAGCCTGTAATTGTGCTCAAGATTGTCCTGATCCAGTTGCAGGACCTTGCACCTGACCTTGTTGAACTTTGTGATGTTAGCATAGGCCCATCTCTCAAGCCTGTCAAGTTGTCTCTGGGTAGCATCCCTTCCCTTCAGGACGTCAACCATGCTGCACAGTTTGGTGTTGTCAGCAAACTTGTTGAGGGTGCAGTTAATCCCACTGTCTATGTCTGTGACAAAAATATTTGTCACCAGTCCCAATACTGAACTCTAAGCAACAACGCTTGTTGCCAGTCCTCACAATTTGTGTCCATTTTGCTCATAATAGTATTTGGCAAGTGATCTTTCCATCTTCATCTTGACCCACAAGAATCTCTCTGTCATATTTTTCTCTCCCCATCCTGTTGAGTAGGAGAGTGATTGGAGTTCGTTTTCACATTTGCAAGATTAACTCAGAAGAGGATTATGCTTACCTTTTTTTTTAATTCTAAAATTCAGATTATCATTTATGTGTCATCTCAACTCCACAGCCCAGGAGTTTTTATACTATTCTTTCTTGAACTTTATAAAATAATGATTTAGTCATCTAGATTAATATAACTAGAACAGATAAAACATTAAAAATACAAAATAAAAAAGTAGGTAGATTTATCTTGATTAGGACGACAGAAACTTAAATGAAAGGTCCATGTTAAAGTGACATCAAAGAAAGTGTCTCCTCTTTTGACAGGTAAAACTCTTATCAACTTCCGTTATTGATAATATCAGGACTGCTTTAGTTCCAGATGTTAGTGTTATTGGGCAATTTCACTGCCTTCACCACATTCCCTATGCTATATTAAGCTTGACTCTTGATACCTTTTATCTCTCCAACTCACACCTCATCATAACTCCATGAGAGAAAGAAATTTTCAGGAAACATTATTTAGTACTAAAACAATTAAAAAAATGAAATTTTTTTATAGCCCTGTTGATTTCATATATAGAAAACTGCAAACTACAACTAGACAAATAATCTCAGTTTTTAAAGTGAGACCTTACTGGAGAATATATCTACACAGCTGGTTTTCTGAAATCCTACTATGATGTTTAATCTGTGAAATCAACCTTGAGGAAGCTGTGGTGTATCTTTTCCTTATTTCAGACTGCTCTGAAGAATAACTCTAACAGTTCACAAGAAAATGTAAAGTTTCCCATAAAGGTATTATTCCTGGACACACAATTGTGCTTGAAGTGATCTCAGGCATCTGACCAAATACTCCTTTTTTTGATTATCAGGATGAAGTTTTATAGCTGCATAAATGTACATATTTTTCTGTAACAATTTAGTGTGATAGGATGAATTTTTTAAAGAAACAAGTCATTACAGTGAAGATGAAACAGAAATGACTTTGTTCCTAAAAAAATTTTTTAAAAAATTATAAGTGAGGATTTCTTTAGACTATGTTGAGTTTATAAAACACAGTGAGCATTGGATTTACTTAAGAATGGGGCAAAATTGGAGTAATAAATTGTGCTAGAAACTGCATCATTATGAAAGACTTTAGCTTCTTAGAGATACAATATGTAATATTATTATGTATACTAATGAGTATCATAAAAGCTTTTAGATTTCTCCACCAAACAAGAAGGATTTTAAACTTTGTTCTCATAAGTAGCAGAGAGATGAGAGAAAAGCTTCAATAAAAAATAGTTGCAGAGCAGAATATATCAGAGTTTTCACAACAATTAAATAGAAAGCAAAACAAACAAACAAAAGAGAGCAGCTATTTGTTTAAAAAAGAACATGAGAAGCTCAGAGGAGAGGAGAGGAGAGGGGAGGAGAGGAGAGGAGAGGAGAGGAGAGGAGAGGAGAGGAGAGAAAGAGAGGGGAAAGGGAAAAGGGAGAGGGAAAAGAAAAGAAAGAATGTCAAAGTAAGGCAAGGCAAGGTTGATTTGTGTTGCATGGAGGTAGGTAATACTTTGCAGATTTCCATTTTGAACCCTTGAATTTCTAATTTACTATCCAGGCCAGCTGCTCAGAACAGCTGAGATGTGCCTTTTGCTACTGTTAGTTTCACAGGTCAGACTCAAAACTCTCACTACTGTGCAGTACAATGTTGGCTTTCCCAGTTTTTATGACAATCTGTTTAAGAGCAAATGCCTGTGGGACTGAAAGAGTGGCTGTTACTTCTCAGTGCAGTGCTCAGTACTTCAAGCTGTTCATGCGTTACTCTTTATCCTTCTCCCTACTCCTTTCTTTTCTTTCTTTCTTTTTGACTCTAATACACCTCTCATTAGGATATCTGTTTAACACCCTAGGAAAGGCTTATGCATTTGTAAGGAGTAGATAAAGGATGCATACACTTCAACGTTTGCCACCTTGGCTTCCCTTTAATGTAATTCATTATTCCGCAAATATAAGGTACAGAGTGCTGCCAAGTTAATTTGTATAGTAATAATGAGCTATTAATTAACATCCAAGAACACGTGTTTCTTCCAACAATTTGTGGTAATAAAGTAATTAATGAAATTCAAAATTTCATTCTACATAGGAAGTCTGCCCCTGATATCTGGAACATTGAAGCCATTTTCTTTGTCAATACACTCAATAAACTCTGACATTAACCTGCTAAAAAGAGGGCGAAGCCCAATATGTGTATATAAAAACAGCCTTACAGAATTATGTGATGAAGAAAACTTATTCAAAAGAAGTGACTAGCAATCAAAATGAGATTAGCATGCAATTCCCTACTAATTGGAAAAAAATCCATATTTTTGTCATCTAAACAAAACCCCACCGTTTTCCCGACTCCTTGTACTAGTATGTTGTGATCTGTAAGGTCTTTGAAATCCCAGAGTCCTACCTTGTGAGGGAATTGCAGTGCTTGATAGTTGTATACTTTGCTACTTCTTGGAACACTGTGGGAAAACTGTGGGTGTTGGTGGTGATACAAATCAAAGGTTAAAAGTAACACTTGCTATCTTCATTGCTCAACCTGATCTGAATCTCAGAGTTCTCAATGGCATCACTTGCTTTTCTGGTAATGACAGTCTGACTGAAGAGGAGCTACAAGTGGATTAAAGAAAGTATAGCAAAAAAATCTGCTCAAATTCAGTGCAGAGTCCATGAAGCTCGTACAAAACCTGGGTCTAATTTCACAAAGAATTCCTTTAAGTACAGTGGAGACAGCATCTGAATTTTCTGATGGAAATCTGCTTCCAAGCTTAGTTACATTTTACACTTTGTAGAATGATTAGCTTATTATTTTAAAAGTCAAACAGATTCACATTCAAGTGCTTGACTAAGTACCAGAACAGAATTGCATGTATTTATTGTATATTTTGCAACTAATCCCCATCTAATTGAATCACAATATATAGTATTGGTTGTACTTATTAAAAATATCAGACTCCACTTAAATTTTTATTAAATTAAATCAGTTTTTAATCAGTCCCAGAGGTTTTTGTTCAACATGTAAAATTCTGAGACAAAAATGAGAAAAATATCCATACTATACTTAAAACAACTTTTCTTTTTGGTAGATTCTCAGTACTATAGTGGGATACATTTGGGAAACATAATGAAATTACCAGATTTTCCTTAGATGAACTCTATAGCCGTGGTATAGCTCCTCCAGTTATTTAAGAGTGGTTATTTCTTTATGAGAATGTTTTTGTAAAATGTATGCCTTACAAAATCTTTAGTGCAGTTATGTAAAAAGTACAGATTCAAACTCCTTTTCCACCTATCTTGTTGAAGATATTTTTCCAAATTGAGACTAATTTCTTTCTGAAAAGTAAAAACACACATCATATCATTTCTGACCAGAAGTGATAATAAGCAGCATTAGATAAACGAACAAAAAAGTATTTATTCATTTCATATTTATTTAAATATTCATTCTAGTTTAAATACAAACTGGAGGTACAACAAACACCTTTGTAAAGGTATCTTCATGAATCATTCACAACTGCAAAGAAAGTATAAACCATTTTATGGCTGAGAGATGTTCAGCTGTTTCTACTAAATACCGTTAGCTCCATAAAAAAGGAGGTGTATGCCAAACCCAGAGCTCTTCTGAATGATGATCAGAGGAATATTATGGATTATATAACATATAAAATTTATATTTTGTTCATAGTTTGTCTAATTTTGGCCTTTACCTTGTAGATAGACATGCTTATGAAGCCCTCTCCTACCCCTCTATATACAGATATTGCAGCAAGTGGTTGTAGAGATGAACCAATACTTAGATGTGGAAAGCAAGGGCAGACAGAGAATAGCAGTGGCAACCACCATTCACTGTGCATTTGTAGTGCCCGAAGGCTCTGGTGGTTCATCTTGCTGATGTGAATACACTATTTTATTTCACAATACCATCTAAGAGGGCTGTCCATACATAAGATGTTGTAAAGCAAGAAACAAAACCTCAAAGCAGTTTTCATTTGAGAGAAGCGTAATATTTACAGGTGACTGGCAAAGCACTATAAATCAGTGTTTGAAAGCATGTCAGAGAGAGGGAGAGAGGCCAGCTCTGTGGGTGTTTTCTCTGAAACCAGTCACTATACAACTTGAACGCACAAAAACCTTGTCAAAAATATTGCCTAGGAACATCACACTAAAAAATGTGGTGAACACTGGAGATGATTGTGAAGGCAGACAACACTTCCTACATCTGCTCTCCGCCATCCAGAGCCAGTAAAGAGTGAAGGTCATTGCTCATTCTCATATTTTAACCAGTGATCTAACCTATTTTATCTAAAGACCCCATATGAACTGTGTTTGAATAATGTTATGATGCTTGATAGGTTAATCCTGCATTTATTTTTAATTTAACTAATGATAGCTGATTGTTATTAAAAAGAGGAAAGTTACTTCATAGATGGTGTCATTTATTAACTTTTGTAACCAGGTCAGTGGTTTAATTTTTTTTTTTTTGAGAAATTTCTGTTCTTTCTGATTGAAAGACTGTGTACTGTTAACTCCTTTTCTCAGTTAATTTCTGTGGTCCTCTTAGAGCTGGACTGGTAACATCCAAAAATGTGCAGATTGCAGGTGGCATGTTTTGCTATATTTTACTTCTTGTAATTATTTTCTAGTAAAGTGTCAGCCTTTGGCCTGGACAGAAGAATGCTCTCCTGAGTGGAATACTGGTTGGATGGCAGCACCCAGAGAGTGGTGGTAAATGGAGTTACTCCAGCTGGTGGTCAATTACAAGTGTTGTTCCCCAGGGCTCAGTACTGGGTCCAGCCCTATTCAATGTCTTCATCAATGACCTGGATGAAGGCATTGTGAGCACCCTTAGCAAGTTTGCAGATGACACTAAGCTGGGTGGAAGTGTGGATCTGCTGGAGGGTAGGAAGGCTCTGCAAAGGGGCCTGAACAGGCTGGACCGCTGGGCTGAGAACAATGGCATGAAGTTTAACACGGCCAAATGCTGGGTCCTGTGTAGTGTAACACAATAGGAGAAGTCTGTCTAGAAATCTGCCAGGAGGAGAGGGACCTGGGGGTGTTGGTCGACAGCTGACTGACCATGAGCCAGCAGTGTGCCCAGATGGCCAAGAAGGCCAATGGTATCCTGGCTTGTATCAGAAATGGTGTGACCAGCAGGTCCAGGGAGGTTATTCTTCCTCTGTACTCTGCACTGGTGAGGTCGCTCTTTGAATCCTGTGTTCAGTTGTGGGCCCCTAACCACAAGAAGGATGTTGAGGCTCTGGAGCGAGCCCAGAGCATAGCAACGAAGCTGTTGAAGGGGCTGGAGAACAAGTCTTATGAGGAACGGCTGAGAGAGCTGGGGGAGGCTGAGAGGAGATCTTATTGCTCTCTACAACTACCTTGAAAGGAGGTTGTAGAGAGGAAGAGCTGCCTCTTACTATCTGTTATATATCAGTAGGTATCTGCTTCTGCTGTCAAATTATCTATAACTATATATTAGCAAAGTAGCAACACAAATTAGTCTTGGATCAACTAGTTTTTTGAACATAGCTTCCTGTTCTTCCACTTTTATTTATCTGATAAGCTCCATCAATACTTTTATTACTATCAAAAAGTCAAATATAGAAATCTTGGCTAGTCTTTATAGTCTTTCTTTATTGATGAGTATCAAGATAACACTTTCAGAGGAAACCAAAACAGTTTTCTTCTGACTTGTTTAATTTTTTGTTTTATAAAGCAAGTAAAAGATGAGTAATTTAGGTGTAGTTATCATGTCTAGATTTAAAGGATCCTTCTCTGAGTTAATTTTCTGCTCCAAAAACAATGAGTTCAGGGTGAAAAAAAAGTTTCTGAAAAGTTAGAAATTTAAGTTGGCCATTAACTAAAATATAAATTTGTTTGCAAAGAAACCATCATAAACTCTGAGCTTTTGTGCATGATTGAGTTTGGAAAAGTTAAATCTTCTTCTCTAGTGGAAAATTGTCTATTCAAAGCTCCTAATAATTGTATCAACATCTTTCACTGGAAGATTTAATAATCAGTTCTTTGAAAGAAGCTACTATTCCGGTCTTTAAAACACATAATTCAAAAGGTGACAAGCAGCTAACACTAGGTTTTATTAAAATGTGAAAAGTTAAACTAGAAAATAACTGTATAAATTTAGAAAGCACAAAGCATAAAAGTAGAGGAGGGGAGAGACAAATGTTCTCCTGGGTTATGTCTCAGTATATTCCTGCGTCTCACCATGCCCACACCTCTCTCCAAAGTTTCCCAACACCCCTGGGTCACCTCCATGTGGCCAACAAACACATACTCCTTTCAGGTGTCTCCTAGTCCAAGTAGGATGCAGGCCTACAGACAAGGACAATACTTTTCCGAAGAGGATTACTCTGATTAAAAATTGACATCTGTAATAAAGATGGAAGCATTTGACTTCCAATTACTGTCTGCTCTCTTTCTTGTTGGTGCAGTTCTAACCAGTGTTGTTTAGGATAGTGCAGTGATTTTCCTTTGCAGGGTTTACTTTATCAAGTAGCTTGTTCCTTAAGCATTTCTGAACATTGATATTATCACCTGTTCAACATGTACAATCTCCTCCTCGCTTTGATGGGCTGTACATCACCCTCTCTTCACAGCAGGGAGGACGTTAATCCTTCCTCTTTAGTAGCCAGCTAAACCTATTCACACAATATTGTGTATGTGTGTGTGTACATATATATATATATATATATATAAAACCTGTATGTATAAATAACCTGCATACATGTATACTCCCATAGCTGCATATTTAGGCACGTCAAAGCACTATGATTCTAGACTTTTATTTTAGAGAAATTAGTTGTGAATGACACAGGCTGGCTAAACTAGTTTTTACAAACTCTTCTCACCGATCTTACTTGCTATTCATTTGAACTGATCTTATCCTTCCCAAAACACCATAATCTCATTCTAACCACAGTAATGATGACTCTCAATTGTGATTCCAGCTCCAAGAAAAATGAAAAGTCTTCATCTGTGCTACAAGCTGTGAAGTCTATCCTTTCTGTTCTAAAAAATACTGTTTTGTCAGACACTTAAAATTTTAAACATGGGTTAAGATGTTTGAATGGTAAATAAATATGCTGAAAACTCAAAAGCTGACAAAATGATATTGTATTGATGACCACATATTGTGTACAATGTAGACAGACACAAAACTTTAGTCAAATGTTTATTGCTGTGCCAAACAATTATTTCTCATTCAAAACCTAGTGCATACTTCTTTAAAATTAACCTCCCAGCAGCATAGCTGAAAAGATAAAATACCTGTCCATAGGATGCTCTTCCTCAAAAGTTTCCAGCTTTTCCTATGAACTAAAAGAGTTCCCTATATTTTTCTGGAATTAATTTGCCACTCAGGAAATGTTCCTATACCTTTTTTTTTTGCTTTTAAACAAATTTAGGAATATTTAACAAGCTGCTTGTCAGCATGTGGTAACTTTACTTTTGTCCTAGTTTTTTCTTCCTGTTCCTGTCACTTCATCTTATTTTCTTGCTCTACTGCTCTGAGGAGAATGTAGGGGATGGAATGAACACATGAAGGTAGCTCCTCACATGAACCAGAAATACGCCATTATTCAAAAAGGAAAACAGCTGAGAAAGAATAAATCTTGGTTTAATGTGCCCGAGCTTGTATTAAAAAATACAGATGTGCTGCATGCATATGAAATTTTTGATTAAAATGTCTCTCACCAGTCTGTCTCTTTAATTAAATAAAATCTGCCTGGTATTAATCAAGGCATAAAGAATTTATATCCCAAATCCAGATTAATTAAAAGCCCAGAAGCTTGAAGAACAGACTGTGTATAAATATTAAAATAAATCAATCTAAACATAATATTTATGGATTGGGGCTGTGTATTCCAAAAATATAAATAATTCCAGGAAGTGATTTATGGTAATTTTTCTGTAGAAATACGTTACTTATTAGGATATATTTAAACATAAAGCTAGGTGACCAGTTTGATTTACAAATTCCTTATTTGAACACTTAACTTTTGATTATTGCTCTATTTGTACCAATTTCTAATGGTTAATTTCTTAACAAATCATAAGAAATGTACTCTTTAGTCTGACAGATTATTAATTTTTTTTTAAAAGGCTTAAATATACCTTCTCTGGTCCTGTCAATTTGACGAAGCAATATTAAACTCCAGTATCTCTCTTTCTAGGAGCAAAGGAGAAGAAACACCTTAAATACTTTTGGAACATTGGTTACAAATGCTTTGATTCTGGAAATAAAATCTTTTTGTTTGGCCTGAAATTGAAGTCTAGGGTAGATGTTCATGAAGATGTTAGTGCTCTCTGAAAGAAGGGAGCTCTACTGTGTTCCAAAAGTAGCCTTTTGCAATGCACAGCAAGCCACTACTCATAAAAATCAACCAAAAAAAGAGAATGCATTCAGGGGATTTCCTAATTCTTGTCCCCAGTGGCAAATTAGTGCCTACAACAAGAAAAGTTTACCTCAACACAGGCAATGCAACATCTTTATATTTGGATGTGGATCTGAGTGTCAGTATTTAAATCTCAGGACGGTAATTTGGAAATTCTCAGTTTCAAGTAAAAATTCATCTTTGAGTAATCAGGACACCATTCTCTTTCAAGGTTGGAAAGAAAGGTCACAGTGGATGTTCCAGTCTCATTCCATCATTAACTATGAAAACCTGAAGATGCAGCATGAAGTGGCAGAGATAGTGTTCACACATTTACCTAATCCACTAAGTAACAAGTTGACACTAAGTGCCAGTTTGCAAAATAAATGGACTACTGTCTCCACTGATACAAAAGATATTGAATTCTCTGCCCAGAGAGCTGACTGATGGCTGCAGTGGCCGCACAATGGTAATTTCTATGCAATTGCAAAATAATGCAAATTATTCTTTCAATTGCCAGCTCTTCTTATGGTAACAATAGTTGCCAGTTACCACAGCTGTGAAGACAATGCATGTCATTGCTACAGCTGTCAAATAACAGATTTAACACCTGTTTGTTAATTTTCAAAGTGCACAGTATGGACCACAAGATAATGGCTTTACTTGAGATGGTATAAGATTGGAAATCTTTGAAAAAGAAAATTCATATATGATAAGAAGATATATGTTGTCCTTCTGAGGCCATCTCTCTATTTTTTTTCCTGGTTCTTCCTTTTACCTGAGCTGTTAAGATGATATTTTTCTACCAAAGAGACTGGTCTTCTCTTCTGTAAGTTTTATATGAGAAGATAAAAAATTTGACCCAGGCATCTGCCGATTGGTTGTGGTTCAGGTAATCCACCTGAAAGTCCTAATTTTTGACATCTGTACGTAACAGCTGCTAATGAGTATTTGGATACTGAAAGTCTCTAGTTTTTAATCTCTTGCATTAGACTTGTTAATAAGGATAGATGGAAAGCAGGTGTGGTAATGGTTGAGGGGGTTATTGGAAGACATGATTGCTTCAACTATTGTTTCAAGCTTTTTTTTAGATCCTTCCTGCATCATTTGTACTTCTTGCAGCTGTCAATTGCAGCTAAGCAGGGAATGTACAGCTTTACATTTTCTTGACTATTTAAAAATGTAAATGAATACATGGAGAAACTCCAGGATTAGATTTTTTTATTTAAATGAAAAATCTGAGCATTCAAAGTGAAGCAGCTGAGCTGAAATATGCTAACAGACACTCCTCAATCACTTTAGAATCTGATAGTAACTTCTGGGAACCAGGGCTGCTTGTCTTCCATTTCCGACTCTAACATTTACTTACTATGAAATACATAGGCAAGTTGCTCTGGATCTGTCTACACTGCACTCTGCATTGTAGTGCAGAAGTCCACAGACACTCTCTGGGCCGGGCCATCCAACCAGTTTTCCACCCAGGAGAGTGTGTGCCTGTCCAGGCCAGAGGCTGACAGTTTCCCTAGCAGAATGCTGTGAGAAACTGTGTCAAAAGCAAGTCCAGCAAGACCACATCCACAGCCTTTCCCTCATCCAGAAGCTGAGTCACTTTGTCATGGAAGGTGATCAGGTTAGTTTGGCAAGACCTGCCTTTTGTGAACCCGTGTTTACTGGGCCTGATCACCCAGTTCTCTTGGATGTGTTTCATGATAGCACTCAAGATCACCTGTTCCATGACTTTCCCTGGCACTGAGGTCAGACTGACAGGCCTGGAGTTCCCTGGATTGTCCCTGCGACCCTTCCTGTAGATGGGCACTGCATCAGCCTCCAGTCCAGTGGAACCTCCCCAGTCTTCCAGGACTGTTGGAAGATGATGGAAAGGGGTTTGGCCAGAACATCTGCCAGCTCCTTCAATACCCTAGGGTGAATCCCGTCTGGCCCCATAGATTTGTGGGTGTCCAGTTGGGCAAACAAGGCTCTGACCACCTCCTCTAGTTCTGGGGTATCTACACAGAGGGAACAACTTTCTTTACAATTAAAGACTGAGGCAAAGAAGGCATTAAGTACCTCAGCCTTCTCCTCATCCCCTGTCACTGTTGTTCCCTCTGTGTCCAAAAGGGACTGTATGGTCTCCCTAGTTCTTTTTTTGTTATTTATATATCTATAGAAAGATTTTTTATTATCTTTTGCGGACTTTGCTAACCTGATTTCTAGTTCAGCCTTAGCCCCTCTGATTTTTTCCCTACACAACCTCACTTCCCTCTTGTAGTCCACCCAAGAGGCCTGTCCCCTCTTCCAGAGCCTATAAACATTCCTCTTCTTCCTAATGTCACCTGAGATCTCTCTACTCAACCAAGCTGGTTTTTTCCCTTGCCAGCTTTTTTTTTTTAATTACTAATGTCAATACTGTGATAATGATACAGTAGGAAATAAACACAACTAGGAATAAAAATAATGTAATTAAAAATATTTTTGTTTTCCTTATCTCACCAGTCTGTTGAGTACAATATGAGACATGAATCTCTCCATCCCATAGAACAGGAACGCACTGCAGCTTCCCCCATTCAGCTTGGCTGAGAGGGAGGAAGAAGAAAAAGGAAGTAACTTTTGTGTTACTATTTTACAAGAATATTTTCCCAGGAATTATCCAAGGCAAACATTTCAAGTGGTACTTACTTCGGAAATATTTGTAAGAAAAGTCAGCATGCAAAGCAAGGAGATAAACAAGACTGCAGAATTCTACAGTGTAATAATTCATATGGCATATCAGTAATAACTGTTTTAATACCGAGTTATACTTAGTTTATTAACATCTCCCAGTCATCAAGAGGTATGGTGTATTTTTAGATAAAAACCAGACTCTACTACAAAAGAAATTATCAGTATACGCATTGTACACCTCTGAAAGAATCAATTGAAACAGCTTCTAACAGAAGGTCCAGTGAAAACTGTGTGGACTCATAATAAGTGCATTATGAATATTGTTTTTATACTAAGATACAGCACTATACAAAGAAGAAAATTAACTCTGTCCCAGACTAAACCAGGTCAATAAGTCTAGCTGGGAGATGGAAGATGACAGTAAATACATAGGGATGAAATGAGGATGGACTGCAGGCTGCTGCATTATGCATCCCAAAGGCACAGATGGATTGTCCTAGGACAATCCAAATCACCTTTCTGTATGTTCTTCCATGTGCTTACGGCCAGGGCGGCACAGTCTTGGTCTGTTGGAGCCTAAGTCACATGAAGGATTCCAAACTGTTCTGGCTGATGTCTCGGGTACGGGATCACGTAGCTTGGGAAAAAGAGAATTCATGTGACTGCAGGGAGAGACAGCACATGTGCATGGGTGCAGCTGGCAATGTCAACTGGACCCTGTTATCCCAGACTCTGAGCAGGTTGTTGGTTTCCTAGTGGACTGTGAATATTAGTTTGTGGCTGAGAGAATTTGGCTTGGGAGCTGAGCAACAGAGAACATTGCAGCATTCGTAGAATTTGATGGGGCCTGTGAGTGCACTTGGGGCAAAATAACCCTATGCAGAGCTATAGACTGGGAGAAGTCTGTCTAGAAAGCTGCCAGGAGGAGAGGGACCTGGGGGTGTTGGTAGACAGCCGACTGAACATGAGCCAGCAGTGTGCCCAGGTGGCCAAGAAGGCCAATGGCATCTTGGCTTGTATCAGAAATGGTGTGACCACCAGGTCCAGGGAGGTTCTTCTCCCTCTGTACTCGGCACTGGTGAGACTGCTCCTTGAATCCTGTGTTCTATTCTGGACTCCTCACCACAAGAAGGATGTTGAGGCTCTGGAGCAAGTCCAGAGAAAAGCAACAAAGCTGGTGAAGGGGCTGGAGAACAGGTCTTATGAGGAACTACTGAGAGAGCTGGGGTTGTTTAGCCTGGAGAAGAGGAGGCTGAGAGACCTCATTACTCT
This sequence comes from Coccyzus lansbergi, assembly GCA_033558105.1. NCBI lineage: Eukaryota > Metazoa > Chordata > Aves > Cuculiformes > Coccyzidae > Coccyzus > Coccyzus lansbergi. Next base: position 652,501 of record JAUMJK010000663.1, read on the forward strand.
CTACAACTACCTCAGTGGAGGCTGTAGAGAGGAGGGAGCTGGCCTCTTCTCCCAAGTGACAGGGGACAGGACAAGAGGAAATGGCCTCAAGCTCTGCCAGGGGAGATTTAGGCTAGGGATTAGGAGGAAGTTTTTCCCAGAAAGGGTCATTGGGCATTGGAATAGGCTGCCCAGGGAGGTGGTTGATTCACCTTCCCTGAAGGTGTTTAAGGCACAGGTGGATGAGGTCCTGAGGGACTTGGTTTAGTGTTTGATAGGAATGGTTGAACTCGATGATCCGGTGTGTCTCTTCCAACCTGGTGATTCTATGATTCTATGATTCTACAAGTCACAGTAGTATGTACTCTGCAGAGAGCAATGAATATGTCACAGACAGTTTGCATCAACCCATTTTCAAACATTCCATTGCAAAAACAATCATGTATAATCTCCTGATGAGAAAAGACTAAAGACAGTATGGTTATTAATACCAGTACTAGCAACAGGGTATAGTATAATTATACTTTTTGGCTAATTTGATCTATTTTGACATCTCAGATTTTCATAAAACTTATCTGAGACTAGTAATGTGTCTGCTAATCTGGGTTTGGTTATTAATACATAGAACCTGCCTAGTAATGCAAAATATGAAGAATGCTTTGTTAAAAATAAGAAATATACCAAAATATCATACCAAAGCTTTCTACAATAAAATGCATGCAAGCAGAAACAGTTATTTTGAGAGAGTTAGCTAAATGTTTTGTAATTTTCTATATCAAGGGTTGAGATCTCACAAGTGCAAATTAATATTAACTCTGTACATTAGAAAAAGATATTATTTCCTGCTAATGAAATAAAAAGGAACAATTATATTAAATAGTGAATATATGGCTTAGTTGGAAATCTCAAGCTAAATATTACGATACCAAAACATCAAATACCTTTGTAAATACTAATGAAGTTAGTAAAGTTTTTTGAAGTTATTTCTCATTTCATTGTACATTTATTTTTTACATCACTTATATTGAGTCAGTTACCCAATATCCTTAAGAAAAAACATCTTACATGCCTTATAAGTGGCTGCTGCATATTTGACCAAAGACATTTTAGCCTAGTATTCTGTCAGATGGCTGGGGAAAAGCTGTGAATTGGCTAACAAAATTTTTTTTTTTGAAGTGTTCTCCTAGTTCACAACAGTTGTAATTCAGGGAATTCATGGTGCAGCCTTTCTAACTCCTGGTTCACAGTATTGTTATGTGTTTATCCACTCACTTCATTATACTTATCCTCCACAACCAGTAACAAGTAATTTCATAGCTCAGCTAAACTCTCTTTAGTTTAGCCTCAACCTATGACCTTCTAGCTGACTTGATGTCTCCTGTTTATTGAGTGGAGAGAGACAATACTATTATGTATTTGCACTCTCCATGGCACTTGTGGTTTTATAAAGCTTCTTCAGCTTGAAAGATCCTTGTCTGCTCCACCTCGATGTAACCTCGTACCTCTAACTGTCCTTGCTTTCCTTCTCTCTACGTTATCAAGTTTTCGTAAATTCTGAGACAGAGAAACAATAATTACATGCAGAATTAATTCAAGGAGTACATAAAATAAAGTAATGTACATAGTTTAGGAAGAAAATCAATATAGTTAAGAAACATCTTTCCTGCAATCATATGTGTGTCCTCTATTCCTTATCTTGTGTTAACAGAGAGAAAAACAACTTCTAAAAGCTTAATATTAACAGTAATCATCGCATAAGCTTCTCTTGTTGTTTTCTGATAATCATTAAATTGTCGTGTGACTGTTTAGAAATGAGTGTCTCTTTTATCTATCCTTATTTCTGTTCTATGAGCAATTAGATAAAACAAAGTTCACATTGCAACTTTGGCAGCATATGCAAGAAACTACAATAAACTGATGATGTTAGGTTTGTCTTTCATTGCAAAAACAAGTCCTCCAAATTTCTTAGGTTTGAAACATGGTTAGTGAGTGAGAAAAGGACGCTGCAGCATTTGAAGTAGAGCATGGATGACAGCAGTATTTCTCATCACTTCTGTTTGGAACATGGAGATTGTCCAGGATAATATTGATGGTTTTGTTTTAATAACATGTATTTACTGTGCAAATTGGATTATATTATTAAATTTTTCATTCTTTGTAGCATTTAATACTAGCTGCATATTCAGAGAACACATATGATCCACACCCACAAGTGCAGGATCTGTCCAGCTGCTTCTCTCTGGGTTCCACTTCTTAAGTCTGTTGTATAAAAGACAATGTTGACCGGAACAACAAAATGACCTGAAGGAGGGTGATACTACTAAATCTAGTAGTACTACCAGGCTAATTATATTATGTCTTGATTGAATGTGAAAAGTGGTATCTCAATAAACATACTAGAAAAGCTGATTATTTTATAAAGGAATCCACATGTATCAAGTCCTTCTCCAAGACTCTTCCCATGGGATTCAGCTAACTAAATCAAGATGTCTATTCTGACCTGGTCACTCCAGGCTCCTACAGTTAATGAGTGGGATACAAAGAAATACACCATAGCAGTTCAGGTTTGCAAAGTGAAATTAATGACCATCATTTTTCTTTTCATTATATCTTTTTATGATTCATTTTTCAGTGGAAGAATATACATGCATTATGGAGGATAGAAAAATAATAACTATATTCTTAATAGTTTTCTGAGTTATTTCTTTACCTGAAAAACATGTTTTATCATTATTTTATACTTTCTATTACTTCTTCCATTTTCTTTACTGCTATCTGTTTAAAGACAACAGTAGAGTGTTATTCCCTATCCATTAACAAAATGATCACACAGTTGTTTCATTTTTATGAAGATGTCCTTTTCTAATACTCTTTTTCTGATGCCCTCCTTCATTGTAGTCAACATTATCTGTCTGTACATATTTTTATGTTTCACTTATCATTATGCTATCATAATCCTATGGACTTGGCAACATGCGATTCAAACATTACTCCAGTATCTTATTTTGAATTTAATGTGTGGGAATGCAAAGAAGACATAACACCCTAAAGTTTTCATAGTCTTCTGAAAGTATCCATCACTATGATGGGAACCAAGAGTTGAATCCATATGAAGGGAATTTTCTTGGTAGTTTGCTTTTGTAATAGTTCATGCATTTTACAGTTCCTCTGTGTGAAAAACTGTATCTTATTCCCAGTCTGACACATAAGAACAACAACTGTGGAACCATATGACTATGTGCTTACAAACAGGTTAAGTCACCTGTGGTCTCATTTTCAGAGTTATAGAGCACCAACAGCTCCAGTGCGGACTGACCGTCAAACCAAGAGTATGTCTGAAGAAGGTCCAAAGACTGATGTTGCTGCTTCCTCCATCTCTCTCTTCCTTGTTTACCCACTTGCTTCCTAGTTCCGAGCCATTCCAGGAAAGAGGAGCCGCTGTGAATATCAGCACTCATTTTGACCAAGTTAAGAGTCCAAGCTATTCCAGATACAGTCACAGCAGGCCCCAAGTAGTTTTATTAACTTTTCCTCCACATTATGGACCAAAAGTCAAAACAAAAGCGTATCTTTACTGTTAAGAATTGATGACTATAGTATGTATTGTAACTTTAAAGAAAATACTTTATGGAATGCAACAGGTTTCTAGAAATGATTTCAGCTGCTTAGTGTCCAAATTGTTCATAAAAAAATAAAAAAAAGAGGTGAGATACTGAATATTTTAGTACTTTTTTTAAGGGTATGTTATTGGTAAAATCATCATGTTACTGTTTAAGAGACCTTGTTAATCAATGCTCCCGAACATATCTCTGTATCTTAGTACTTGTCTTATGTTCCAGAAATATCTCCTTCAGCATAATACATGCAATTCCAATGAGTTTGTACTTCCTGATTAATGTGATATTTTGTCAAGCTGTTGACTCTGTAACATTAACTTTTTAACCTTAATTGAGTAAAGTATTTCTCTGTAGCAAGTATAATCAAAGACAAAATCAATCTTGCTTCTTATGGGGTGAATTATTCACTGTGCATTTGGTATTTTGCATTATTTAGAGGATACATGTTTTTCCACTGCTAATTGATTCAATAAATGGTCTTTTAGAAGCCTGATAAAGAACTTGAAAGCAGGGATTTGTATGGTGCACATCTGAAATGTTGTGGGTATATTCAAAGTTTTCATTTTGTATAATAATTTACTTCTATTACCTCACTCAAAGAAATTTATTTAATTTGATGATGTGATGTAAGTATCCCAATGTTTAAATGTTATATTTTTTTTTCTGTGTTACTTCAGCAGCAGTTACAATGCACAACTCATTGTTGCAGGTACATGATTCAGCTGAACAGATATATCACAAAGAATCATAGAATCATAATACAATCAGGTTGGAAGAGACCCATTGGATCATCAAGTCCAACTGTTCCTATCAAACACTAAACCATACCGCTTAGTACCTTGTCCACCTGTGCCTTAAACACCTCCAGGGAACGTGAATCAACCACTTCCTGGGACAGCCTGTTCCAATGCCCAATGAACCTTTCTGAGATTTTTTTTTTCCTAATGTCTAGCCCAAATCTCCCCTGGCAGAACTTGAGGCCATTTCCTCTTGTCCTGTCCCTTGTCACTAGGAAGAAGAGGCCATTACCCTCCTCTCTAGAACCTCCCCTCAGGCAGTTGTAGAGAGCAATGAGGTCTCCTCTCAGCCTCCTCTTCTCCAGGCTAAACAACCCCAGCTCTCTCAGCCGTTCCTCATAAGACTTGGTCTCCAGCTCCCTCACCAGCTTCCTTGCTCTTCTCTGGACTCGCTCCAGAGCCTCAACATCCTTCTTGTGGTGAGGGGCCCAGAACTGAAGAAAGAGCAGAACAACTCTGGAAAGACTTCAGGTGAACACAGAGTATAGAAGAATATGGTCCTGATTGGTCTTCCATGGTCCAGATTTTAGCCCTTGTCTTAGCTCTGAGCACAATGTATCAGAAATTGCTTGCCTTGTGTTAAGCTACTGTGACTAATATTAAAAAATCCATCAATACTCTTTTATTTTTTAATTGAAATTTTGTCTTAAATTAAGATTCTTTTAATTTTGTAGTGAAATGTCAAAATGTAGCACACCAACTTTAGAAGCTCATAATTAACTCTGAAATCTTGCGTTTTAATACCAAAAATTATTTTGAGAAGGTTATAGCTAGGTCTTTTGCATTGTGATTTACCTTAACAAAATGATGCGTGAATATTACTTTTTGCAAATATTTATATAAAATATCTTTATCCGAAGCAGTATTTGATACAAACTGACTGTATTTATATTATTGATCAACTATTACTTTCAAAAGCGATTTCAATAATTAAATTTGGTAGTGTTATAAAATATATTTTAAAGTTATTATTTTCTCTTGTGCCAGCATTATTAAATACTTGATGATATACTCTACGAGCATATTGTGTTATCTTACCCCTTAGCCTTTAGTTGTCATTTTTTAATTGCAAATTGATGAAAAAAGAGCGTAAAGTGACTATTGCTATTTGGTGCAACATGAGTGATAGATGGAAGTGACAGGAAAAATGAGGTTGTTTGTTGCACAGCATTTGGCTTTTGTTTTTATGGGGTTACATTGTTGCTTGAAGGAACTCAAGGAATTTCTCTGTCGCATTAACTAAATACATGCATAAATTTTAGAGGCTGGCTACATGTCAGCTTGTGCATACCAAGAAGCCATTTCTTTACAAAGTTCTTTTCTTCATCTAAGATTGAGACACACAAGTAGAAGCAACCATACCTTTAATGTGCTTGAAAATGGACTTTGTGGAAAGTACCAGATTTCTCTTATGTTACAATCTGTAACGATTTTTTTGTTTGGCATCATATAGTTTCTGTATTTTTTATCAAACTTAATTTCCCAACCCTTGGTTTAACTTATCTAAATGTATATTGAAAGAAAAAGCAGAACATTGATGGAAATAAATAAATAAATAAATAAATAATAAAAAAAAAAAAATATAAATGTAAAAAATTTCAGAAGATCTCGGGCTTGTTTGTTTATTAGATCTGTTTATTTGAAAAAGTGGCATGCTTGTTGCTAGTCAATGCATTAATAATACATTCTTTTCACTTCCTCAGTGAGTCACAAGATGCTGTCCTGAGATCCTGATCTCTTGGTTGCTCTTTGGTGGAAATTATGCATATGAGCAGGATCTTCCTCCAGAACAGATGGATACACTGTGGTTCATAAATGAAATCTTTTGTGGGATAAAACCTGGTCATGTTGGGCAAACCCTTGTGGAAACAGCCCTGCCGCTATCAGAACTTGCTGGGGAAATATCTAGGCAGACTGATCATGAGACCTTGTGAGATATCAGCTACCAGTGTTTTCATGTACTGAAAGAATACTTCTTACATTCACTTTCATCTGCTGGAAACCTGTCAGGCTTAAACTCTGTCTTCATTTTTGGAACTTTGCTAGTTTCCTTATTTTTTTCTGCCTGAGGTACAGATCTTAAATCTTTGTGTTTGTACTTCAAAAATGAAGTGTACAGTTAAAATGCTAATCTTTATGCTGAAAGCAACAGAGGAAGGTATTCTAGAGAATAAGTGTAGTAACTAGTGAGATAGTAATTATGAGAAAATTATCAGCTTTTGCTGTCTCTATAGGAAATCACTAACTAGTTGCAACTAGGATAATCCACCCTATGACTGTATTGCTTATTTCATTGAAAGAGATAGATAATTGACTATGTGTTGCCTATAATAAAACTGAGGTGTGGAATAGGTAGCTGAGTGAGTTCTGCTCCTCTGTGTTGTAATAGAAGAAGAAAATATATAATGAAATGTGAAACTCTGATTTAACTCAGCACATTTATTATTCTGGTTATTACAGTGACATTTTGTATTCATCAAATAGATTCCATGCCTCACAACAAAACACTTCAGGTTGACAGATTGACCATAATGAGTGCATTTTTCTACCAAAGTAATGTAGAATTCTAGTGGTCTCTTTGAGTAGAAATGCTAAACAACTGATATTTTTTTGTCTCTTTTTTTTTTTTTTTTTTTAGTTTTTTTGGTTTTACACAATGAAGAATGAATTATGTGGAAAATCAACTCCAGGAAGCTTATCTCAGTGAGGCTTAATAGAAGATAACATGTAGAAATTAGGATGTACTATGTCACCAGGTGAATTTTATCATTCTAATTAAGAGAAAACACAGAGAGACATAGGAGTATATATTAATTTGTATTTACACAACAGCATTACTTAGCTTTGTTTAGGTCTCAATGTAGGCAAATCAACAGGTAAGTGAAGCAAAATGCTTTGATCCTAAGAGGCAACATGGATGATTTTAATATATGCCAAATAATATGGAGAGAAATTCATAGAATTATAATAAAGTTTTCTTGACTTTTGTAGACTTAGCAGACTTAAATTATTTCCAAATATTTTCGTACCAAACATACATTTACTAAAATGCACTAGGGATATTGGAAATGTTTGTATGTACTTCAAAAATATTCTTTTAACAATAAAACCAAAAGATTTTCCAAATGTTGTTTGGGAAGGGGGAACAAAAAGGAAAACAGAAAAATATACTCAGAAAAATATGCTCACTGCAAGAGGAAGAATACTTTCTGGCATCTGATATTCTTCATAGAATTTAGTTGCCTAATTAAACCTACTAATTTCTTGATTTTATTAAAGTTGAAAAATATTATTCTCAAAACAGAATCGTTTATATCTCAAATTTTAAACTAATTTGTTGTGCAATCTGGATTCATACTCAAGAAATCATCTCTGTTTCTGAGGAGAGGCTTGTCCCAGTTGCGTTCTCCCTTTGATATTGAGGGAATGAGTCCATAGGAGAGCAGAGGTACACGATGCTCTTCCCTCGGGATATGTCAGGACTCATGTCATCCACTGTGTGAATGTTAGGACCTTGTGTCTCTGTCTTCTTGAAACCCAGTGTACAAATTCATCATCTCTAGAATCACAGAATCATTAAGGTTGGAAATGACCTGTAAGATCATTCAGTCCAGCCATCAGCCCGATACCACCATGCGTACTAAAACATATCACAGTGTGCCACATCCACATGTGTTTTGGACCAACTCCACGGACAGTGACTCTACCACTAATCTGGACAGCTTGGTCCAGTGCTTGACCACTCTTTCAGTAAAGAAATTTTTTCTGATATCCAGTCTAAACCTCCTCTGATGAAACTTAAGGCAATTTCCTTTTGTCTTATCACTTGTTACTTGGGAGATACTCTGCATTAAGCAGGGATCAGTAGGGAACTAGTCAAGTGGTTTAAACACTCACATCGATCTCCAAGGCCTGTTGCTGTATCCCCCACACATATTCCTTCACATGTTTGTTGCTACTGCATTTTCTCTACATTCCTCTTTTCTCTTTCTCTTTTGAGAAGAATACCGTAGTGATGATTACAAAAACTGGAACTTCTGCTAATAATACATTTGATATTTCAGCATTTAATGAACTTCTGGACAACATTCAGGTGCTTGTTGTGCCTGAGAGCATGCATCTCCAAAGTTTCTCTAATTTTTTGCAAAGTATGTTTTAGTAGGGATAAATGGCATTATAAAAATCAGATAAGGTGTACTTGAGTGCTATAAAAGATGACTTTCCTATAAAAAGCACCTTTGAAATTAAAAAGAAAAGCTCAAAGTATTATATTGTACCTCTGATGGTTTTCCTACTATGATATTCATATACACATATTTATTCTTGATGAAGGTTTGTCCTAACTTCCTGTTATTAATGCACTCAGAGTTTGCCTTCCTGGAGATGCATGAGCAGGCAGGAGGCCAGCCCAAACTGGGAGGCATAGAGTGAGCACAGATGCTGCCAGTTGGGGAGGTTCCCAGTTGCTCTACAGATGTAGGTGTCGCTCTGCAAATTTGCAAAGTCCTGAGGATCCGTGAAACACATGGCAATGCTGGGAACAGGCTTGTGATAAGGAACTCAAGTAATTTCTGTAGTTTGGGCCAAGATAGGCCCCAGTAAACTAAGTATGCACCTAAATTTAAGCATCCTTTTCAATGTGAATTAATCACCTGCTTCACTTGTATGTATTCATTGTTTTAAATACTGGAATAGATATATACAATTAAGAAGGCCAAAGACTAGCAACATATACATTTCCCAAACATTTGTGAGATTTAGCTATTTTATTCTTTTCTGGTCATACAGTGAATTTTTACAATGATTTGTTAATATAAACAACATTGAATGGAATCTTGTGAGGTTTTTACTTTTCATGACTATTATCTCCCTTAACTCCTAGAAAGCACTTATCTGCTTCATTATTTATCGATGCAACTTGCAGTTTCTGATCCTATTGCTCTCAAAGGTGTTGAGATACATAAATCACATTTAGATGCTCCTCCTATACAACTTCCTTAGGACCAGATTAAAGTATCTGAAGGACAAATAAAGCCTTTTCTCATACTATAATGACAAGTCCATTTTAACTTTGTCCATTAAATGTTAACTAGATCCACAGATGTGAATTAAGAGTTATGGCTCAAGATGCGTATTCCTTCAAATCAGATGTATTGCACAGTCTTTCCAAACTGCTGCTGAAGTAATCATTTTCTCTCCCTCAACAGAAAAGTTCAAGGCTCTTCTAATTGCAATTGACCTTGCAAGACTCTCCCTAGATAAAGAAAGGAAAAAATAAAATGCAGTTTTCATGGCACTTCCTACTGACTGCTCTTGTTCCTCCAATTCAAATATTTTTATTTATCTATGGAATTTTGTACATTTTTTTTATGCTGACAAATAATAATGGCCTCTGCATTTCTTTCTATTTCCTTTTAGAAAATAAGCCCCAGTGACTAAGTAACACATACTTTGAGACTGAGGAGTCATTTGATAAAGGATGGGGACTTGTCACATAAGTGTATTTTAACTGAAATTTCAACATGTTCTGCTTTGTTCTATCTCCTCTTCTTCTTAAAATCACTTAAGAGTTCATATTTTTTTGTTTGTTTTTATTTCTGTCTAGAGTTATTATAGACTAAAAACACCAATTATGCAGCTCCCAAATTGCCATTATTAGGCCCTAAGTTAGCTACTTATAATGATTAAACTTCAATGCTCTTTTATTTAATACTTCATTGATAGATGTCTGCTTCAGATTTTACCTGAAAATATTTTGTTTTAGATTTAGTAAAAATAATACAATCCCTTCAGTGGCTGTGTGGCAGAAGCGCTCAGTGGTTTGCCAGTTAATGCAGGTAAAACATTTTTCGTGAGAAACTCCAGACTCATGGAGTACAGGGTTACAAAGCAGCACAGGAAACCTTTATAAGACTTTTCCATGAGAATCCTCTGTTTTGATGAGTTATGAGATTCAGAAAATTTAGAAATTTACAAATCCTCAGCAGAGAAATTGTTGTACATGTTCTAGTCATTTCTGTGTGTGAAAGATCAATCCTCCTTAGGGGTGCCACAATAAGTGTGGGCCCTACACAGGGAGTTATAAAATATATTCATTACGCTTTTGGGCTTTCAATCAAATTTAAGGCTGCTGTCTCTAATCTGGCAATAGATTTGTGGGTTTCCCCTCTGATTTTATACTTATCCAAGACTTTTATGCTGGAAATCCAAAAACATGCTTAGTTATCCAAACCCCACATGCTAGATGCTCCCTCTTTTTATAGGTGCTTTTTTACTTGTCTGCTAAACACTTTTCCTAGGATGTGCTAGCCTGACTGACTGCTGCCACCTTTCCTATACTCCACGCTGTACAATAGTCTGGGAGGCTTCTGTGTTCATAAAGATGACCTGGCTCTTGATACAATATATTTCTCATGAGAAAGACTTTGATACAATTGAGCCATGTACACAGGTGCTGTAGAATCCTTGGGTCTCCTACTTGCTGCAACTTGTGATCTTCACTTTAAAATCCAAAATTGTTTAATAGAGCAAAGCTCTAGAACAGAAGAGTTTCAAGGTGGGAATATTCTATTTTATGTTGCGATTTTTTGTCCTTGATGCTCAAGGTCTTTAAGTCTTGAGGGAGAGCCTGAGTTGTCATACTTTGCTGAAAACTAATATTTGGGGGCAGGAAGGGAAAAATGTCATTTATTTACAGTTATTGAACTCTGGAAATAAATGTGTTCTGGGGAACAGGATATAGTCATGCGAAAAGTAATTACTGACAGATCAGTAAGTTCCACATGTGTCTTCTCTCTGCAGTAGCTAAACATGTAATGTTAAGATTTTACGTGTCCAACAAGAAGATAGCCTATAATGTTCTGATGCCTGTTTCTGCTTAGTACAAAGGCAATAGTATTTTTTTCAATAACATATCAATAGACTCCGTTAGTGGAGCAAGTAGTTATTTTTTCTACATTGCAAGGAGCACTGTGCAGAATGGGCAGCTGAGAAATGTGATCATGTATTGTTATTGTAATTCGTGAAAGTTCTATTTGTTTTTCTATTACTGTTATTGTTTCCTGCATTTTTTAGTTGGTTTTAATACATTATTAAGAAAGACAATAGACAATACCATATATGTGACTGGAGATCATGTAATCAAGTTTCTCAATATGTAGAATCCAAACCTGCAATGTAAGGATTTCAGCATGACTATAATAGAAAGCCATCCTTTTTGAATTTGTTTGTCCTATAATGCAAGCTCTTTTGTTTGGAAAGAGCCTCCTACATCAAATGGATGTGTGCCATTGACTGTAACGGGTCTTGGTTGTACTCACACCCTGGTGCTACAGAAAGCTGGTTTACTACTAATTCCTCTTTATTACATTAATTCTTTAGAAGAATCAAGTGTAGATTTCACATGATCACAAGCAGCTGTATCCAGAAATGTATTCACTGTAAATTCCCTATGCCATTTTAATAATTTCTCTCAATCAGACTGAGAAGAAAAAAAAATAGGGGCTATGTGAATTTATAGTTCAGAACTCAGCTATCTAATGGAGCAAAACCAAAGACTGCTGTTTTCAGTAGTAAACAATGGCTTTCAGCATGATACTACATGTAATAGGAAAGAAACATAGCATTTACTATTAAAAGTCTATATTGACTGAAGATGTATGATTTACAAATTGCTTTAAACAATTGCTAGAAAGTGAAACGGCAAACAAAAGATTCTCAGGTGACAAAGAATGCTTGAGCCTTGCAGCATAATACAGAGAATTGGATTTGTTGTGGTTAAAACACTAGTCAACAGAAACAGTACAAATGTACCGCACACCTTGAGGCAAATAAACTAAACTAAACTAAAATAAAATAAAATAAGCTTTAACTCTCAATATAGAATTAACAGTTCCTCCTGGGCCTACCCTTAGCTCAGCTCTGTTCCTCTCCTTGTGAAGTTCATAGCTGAATGCATAAAGTGTTTACTGGGGATTTTGTATTCTGAATTTTAATATAAAAGCAAGTCAGAAGTGATACCTATTGTTAATTTAAGAGAACTAATAGCAATACCTGAAGGTATGACTACTTAATTGATTGTTACTGATTTCAAATTGTTTTCAAAACTGAGACTGGGATGAATTTTTGCACGCTATGTTCTTGCTTCAAGACTAAGTTGCTTGGAGAGTCTTATTAAGAGATTTTTAAAATTATATAGAAATTCTTTAGAATGAGTTGCTGAAAACTTGTTCTCTTTACATTTTCTTAAATTGTTTGCTAAAATAAAGTCTTAGAAAGCACTAAAACTCTGTAATATTTGTGTAGCGATGATGCCTTCTCTAAAGCTGTATTGTATAACATGGAGAGTTCACATAGTTTCAAGCAGCACTTAATAAACTTTGTGGTTAAATCCTCAGTTGATTCCTTCCATGCTGGGTCTGGTTTGAGCAAATGGCATTCAGGATTTTCCTGCTGTTCAACCTCCTCAGAGAGGAATAATTTCAGCTGCAGGTCTTCTGTATGTACTGTGGCATGTACAGCAGACCTCATGAATGTCTCAGAACCTGAGATCATCTAAAATGACACTAGATACTATCTTTAGGTCACTGCGTTTTACTTTGAGATCACATGATTTGTAAAACTGCTGTTACATGTAAAGGAAAGCAAATGAGATATTTAGAAATGAAGTGCATCACAGCACAAATCAGCTTTCAAAAACAAATGCAACCAAAATATAAAGGTCGTGTTTAGCAAGATCTCATATGTTAGGAGCTAACCAAAATAACCACCCATAATTTTTGCAAGTTTGATCAGTAAGTAGGTAGAGTAAGCAGTGTCAGGCATTGTAGCAACCAGATATTTAAATTGCTGGATTTTTACAAATGTGATTGATTCTCTGAAGATTTTCTTCATTTTGAGCTAAAAGATTAAACAATTAATTTAAAATTTTAGTTATATTGTTTTCTAAAAATGTTTATTATGGTATTTTTTCCCTACATAGTCAATGCAACAAGACTGTTTTTCCAGGCAAGCTGATAAATTCTAAACAGAATTGATTTTGCAAAAAAACCCTACCAACCCAGGAACCTAGGAAGAAGAAGAAAAGCTTGCTTATTGAGATTCAAAATAAAATTTTAAAATGAACTGTTTATAACTTTAGTCTATGATCTATGTAAATGATGTAGGCCTAAAATCAAGCTTTATTACTTACTGAAAAGTCCTAGGTATTATGGACTTACATATGAACGTAACACATTCAAAATGTTGCTTATTTGATGTTTGCCGACTGCTTCTCATTGCCAGTGGGAATCAACAGAATCCACTAAAATTTTAAGACAAATATTACACATGGCAAGAGATGTTAATTTCAATTTGTATCTTGGAAGATCTCCTCTCTCTTCATGTACTCTCTGTTTCTTGCATTTGAAATCATATTTTCTTAATATTTTTTTCTGATTCTGGATTTTACAAAATACGTTTACATCTTTGTTATAATGTTCTTCCTAAAATTATGCATAATATTTCAGCTGCTAAGTAGAGCAGTATAATTATCCCCTATGTAACTGGTTTCTGCAAGTGATTTTTGTTTCTTTTTTTTTTTTTGAGACCACATTATGCTTTTCGTTTGTAATTAGTCTGCTGTCCATTGAAACACCCAGGTCCTTTGCTGCTTTAATGGTTCTTGACCAACCACTTATTATCTGAGCAGAAGAAAGATATCCATGTCTCTGTCCTCCTTTCTACATTGTTTCTGAACAACCATTAATGTGGGTACCATGACCACATCATTGGCTTTGCAAGGATCTCTTCTAGCCATAACCTCCAAATCAGTCTGATTTACCTTGCAAGAACATCAGCAATAACGTATTTCCTTACCTCCTTTTATCATGTTTGGCCCATCTAGGTTTTTACAGGGCTGGTAAGCTTCTCTATGTACATGGCCTGTCTTTTAGACCTGAAAAGTGGGAAACTGGCAAGATTTTTAGAAATGACTGTGTTGGTCAACATGTAACAGGGCAATATGTTTCTAAACAAGGCTCTGGGGGTGCCTCCACACTTGCTGTCCTCAATACTTGCTTCTGACGGATAGTGCTGCAGCTGGTGGGACCTCTGTTTCCTTTTCTTGAGCTCCTTGCAACTCTCTGTGCCTGTCAAGGGTTATACTGTTCTAGTCACCTGCTCCCAGGCTAACTCTGCATCTGGGACTCCTGGATGTTTATCTGAAATGGCATTTGCAGTTCATCATCTAACTCTATAGAAGAGTGCTGAATGTGCTTTGCTGTGTGGACAGTGACAGAGGGTGACACTTTGCTCTGGGGGAGAGCAGCTGCCAGCAAATGCCGCAGTGTTAATTTCTAAGTGGAAATATCCTGAATGCCTGAAAAGAGTTCAGAATAATTTTTTTTGGGTTTAGTAGGCATGTGAGTTTAATGCATGAGCTATATGTTTATGTTTATGCAGAAAGTGGTACTGTTTTCAATATCTACAGTATCGCTCCTAGAGCTGGATTAAAACACATTAAAATAAACAGTTTGCATCATCAAAGGCACACACAGCTTCACTGTAGCTTTGTTGGTTTATAGCAAAGATCTGGCTGAAGCATTGAAGAAACCAGGAAGCAGGAGCCTGCAAATAAATATCTTGAAGTGTATTTCAGGTTCCTCAGGTCTATGAGACAGGCTATGTATAATGTCACTCAACAGGTGCAAATAGTGTCACCTAAAAAGCAATAAAATAAACTCGTCAAAGAAAAATACATTAAAAAGTCTCAAAGAAGTAATTATTTTCTAGGAAAATCTCAATGACTCAAACTTTCTAGAATCAGTAGAAAAACAACTTCTAACTTTTTATAAAAGATTCTTGATTATTCTAATAATTTCAGAACTATTGTAAACTTAGCTTTTTGTTTCCTCCTAAAAACACTTTTTGGATGTTTCTGTCCAGAATCTATTTATTAATTAATGTCACCAGAAGAATTTCGCTGCATCATTTTCCAGCTAAGAACCTGATAAGAAGCCGTTGATTTTATCCTTCTTGGAAGACACATTGAGCATTACAATCACAGCAGGCTTACTACGCTTACATGTTCGTATGTGTTGAAAGAAGGTATACATATATTGATATTGAATTCTGGAGTTTTATCACCTCATAAAACATTGCTGTGACTATGAAACAGTCTTTTCTCAATGCCAGACAACATTTTACAGAATGGGAAAGAATACAACTACAGGCTAAAACAACTTTGTGGCTCTCTCTAGTCATAAAGAGCATATTAGATTTAGTATTAGGAAACACCTGTCGGTATAAGGACAAGAGGACCCTAGAACCAATCTTCAAAAAATACAAATGATGTGAAGAATTTCAACAGGTGATACTTGTAAATGGTGCTTTAAGTTACAAAAAATACAAGTGGATGGGCAAAATGAACAGTCAGAGGTACCTATTGCCCTGAAAAATATATTTATGCAAAAGTTTAGAGATATACAGAAAAGCAATCACTTTTTGGGGAATTACATTATCTCTGCTCAAAAAATAATAGGGTGACTAGACACTAGAGCCTTTGTTAAATATTATCAGTACCTAATACATTTTATTGATGTATCTGGTATCTGCTAGTCCAGAATTTATCCCTTTCTTTAGGTTGTAGAAACTTGGCAGCATCCTGCCACACCATGACCTACCCAACAATGGAAAACATAATGCATGGTACGCAGCAGAATGTGAATAAAGACAGTTCTATAGACAGTGGCTGATGAGTATTGGAAATGGCCTCCTCCTGCATGCAAGAAAAGTATGTTCAGGATGTTGCAGTTACTTAGCAGCTCACCCACTAAAGGTTACATCATCAAGAGGTGAAAATCATTATACTTTTCTTTCATCTGACCTTCTATAATTTGTTTTTTGGACAACATCTTGCTGTATGAAAGTTTATTTTTCAACAGGTGGTAGTGAAATATTGTATAAAGTCAGGCATCCTGACTAGTTTTATTTCTTTATCTTAAATTAAGCACAAACAAAAAAAGGCAGAGCAACCCCCTTTACCATCTCTGCTGAGGTAAAGCACTGAAACTCTTCTAAAGTTTCTCACAGCATCTGAGATAATAAACTGAGATGTTGCAGCTCAGTAAAGTTTCAGGTGGTTGTTTAAGGGCAGTGAATCATTTCAGCTGATGATTTTGGCAGAAGGCCATTAGCAAACAGGTTGGTAACTTCTCAAATTTGTGTTACAATGGAATATATAACAATGGGTTATATATGATGTCCTCAGGAGGACAGAGAGATCATAACATAGTGTGTATTATTGACATCATCCAAGCTCCTGTGACTATGTTAAATTCAACTTTTTTAATGTGAAATGCCAGAAGATTTTGCAAGCTGTTTAGAATTCCCTGAGTTAAAATTTTTGGGGTTCCAAGTTTATCTTGATGAGATCAATACGAAATTATACTTTATTGTTCCATCTACTGTATACACTACCAAAACCTAATTTTTGTACTTCCAATCAAAAAGAAATCTAAAATTATTACATAAGAGTTTACAAATTTCTAAAACTTTATATGGGCAAAATAGCTTATATAATTTTCAAATAGCTTAGAAATCGACTTTTAATTGTATTTACAACTGAAACAGAGAAAGGGTATTTGTGGAACATTTCAGATTTTAGTCCACAAAAAATTGCTAATTAAAGCAGAGGGTCATATTTATGGTGTCAGAGAGATGTGATATAGCCTTTACTTACAAAAGATAACATGCTGTTGATGGCTTCTAAAGTACAAATCTGACAGCTGCCATGAAGGGACAAGGCAACCACATACTGACAAGACATTCACTTGTTCAGTATTTTGTTGAAGACTTAAGGAAAATGGGCATTCCAGCTGTTATGCTGTGATGAAACTGAGATGAAGTGTTTGCATCCTGTCCTATAGTGACTTGACTTTACATAACTGCACAGGGAGTTTCTAAATCAATTTGCACTACTGAAAACATACTCATATGGGTAGTAAGTTTGCACAAATGACATAATCACAGTGGGTATCACATCACGAGGGGGGTAAATTTGAAAATATGAGATACTTCAGAAAGGAGAGCCAGAGTACGGAACACTGAGTAATGGTGCAAGGCTAAGCAATATTGTCCAGCTTGCCCTAAATCTTTTTGGTTTAGATTTTTATTAGCAATATCTGGAAGAGAGTCAATCTTGTCAAGCTTGCTGAGCTTGAGTCAGAAACTCCCTTTAAATCCACCTGAACAGGAGCGAGAGACTGCTGAGGCTTTTATATACAAATAAGTAAATTTAATTCAGTATAATTGATTGTAAGAGCTTGTGACTTAACAAGGTTTTGCTAGTGGCTAGGAATAAGGTATTGTTTGTGAAAACACTTCAAATGTCTCTATATGACCCAACACCTGAACACATAAAAGATTGGAACAAAGAGTTACATACGCATAGAATAACACCCAGATATGAGTAAAAATAACACATAGACAGAAGATATATAGTTAAGGCTAAAGTACAGGGAAATACTAATAAGTATCTTGATGTTAAGATATCTGTATTTTAGCAGTCATAACACAAAGGTCTTACCCTGAAGGAATCCAGGGTGTATGTGGGGGATGGAGTTCAGCCCATCAACTGATCACTAAAATTTCAATAGCATTTTCCCTTCCAAAATTAACCCTTTGTTCACATTTTTTATAGTAACTTGCACCTGTAGGGAAGATTTTTAGTTGGAGTTTGAGTGCCTGAAGGTACTACGTAAAGTCCTGTTGATTGTTAGAGAAAAAGTTCTTGCTTTGCTTGCCAAATCTTAACTGCACAAGCCCAGCAGAAGTAGCCATGGGAGTGGTTTGCCTCAGAGGTGGGGAGGAGGCAGGTAACCTTAGGTGTGAAGCTGTGTTTTAGTAGTATAACAATATTACAGTGATGTTACGGGTCGACTGCGGGACTGGATTGTCAGAGCAGCAGCTGCAATTCATCCTCTTGGAAAAATAATTGGGCATTTGTACCAGGTGGGGGCCTTGCTGATAAGTAAGAGTTTTCTACACCTGCTCCTGGATGCCTCATCCCTTGCTTCAGATAGTGAGATACCCTTGGTGATTCCTTTCTGACACATCCCTGTGAATGCTGCATTCTTCACTGACTTTGCTTTTAAAATGTGATTAGCTAGCTTTTCAAGTTTTATTATGAAAAGGAAAAAAACAAAAAAGTGGAAGAGGGAGAAAAAAAAAAGGAACATTTTTTTTAAAAAAAAAAATATCTGGGATGAGAATGTTTAAATTGTGTAAAGAAGGATTGTGCTTGCAGCTTATCAGCCTTCACAGTGCCCTTCTATTAGGCAAATGAGGTATAAGCAAGTGGTTTTTTACCATTAAGTCTTTCTTTCCAGGAGTTAAGGGGTATCTGATTATCAACATTAAATTGTACTGTTCTTCCTCATTTTGCAGAGCATTTTAGTGATTCAAATAATACCTCTGCAGTCATTCTAATCATGGGATGATGTATTAAATGATCTGAAAATCTAGAATCTACTCTATTGTTTCTCTAAGAATTTAATATTCTGCATTTTTTTGTATTTAGATCTCTTCCAATCATGACTTCTTTCAGACCTCAGGTTTTGCAATGGTCCTAAATAAATGGAAAATCCAAGGAACCGTCAGTCAGTTTTTAATCCTTTTTTAATGTTCTTGTCATACTGGTACAGGAAAGATTACAACAGGTTCTTAAAATGAGTCATGTAAATACACAGCATATTGGGAAGTAAGTGAGAAATGTCTTTATAAATTACTACTACTCTACAAAGATATTGTCTTCCTGGCAGCTGAAACGAAGTACACGAGTCATGGAAAGATAATATAATAGACTTTGATGATCTTTCTATCAGGTCATTTTATTTCACATATTATGGGAGTGTTTGCACTGTTTATGGAAAAAATTGAAATTAGTAGCTTGTGTCTCCCAGTTTTTTATTTGAATTCTTTATAAGATTCCATAAAGAAGTGATGTTAGCATCTTTACCAGTCCTTTTGATAAATTCGAAATTGTTTTCTGTTCATATTAAAATCCCATTTTTTACAAGGGGAAAAATGAAGCCAAATTCCTTAACCTTTGTACATGATTTATAGTAAATCTACAGCATGGAATCTATTGTTCATACTCAGTTTCATTTGTCTTGCCTTATACTGCACTTTCTGTAAGGCAATAACACAGTTTTCTTTGGCTGGTTTATGCTAGGAATGTAATTATGAAATTCTTACTCTGGGTCCTGCATTCCTTTCTCAGACTGTGCCACAGAAAAGCCAAAGGCCCCTTGAAAAAGAAAGAAAGGGAGGTAACCCAACAACAAGGCTATTTCCTCAATGTCTGGGATTTTTTTACACCAGTTCATGCTGTGGAGCCCTGCAAATACAATTTAGTGGCTGACCAGAAGTCATGGAGTAGAAAGGGTTGGAAGGTGATACAACAGCCATGGGAAGCGTTCTCACCTCTGAGCTATATGGAAAGCCAAATCGAATGTGGTCTCCATATAAATAGCAGGCCTGCTATAGTTGTAAGCAGTTGAATATTTCATGGATTTTTCCAAGAAAAGCACTCTCATTTATCTCAGGTGTCCTAAGGGTATTTTTTGCTCAAAAGGTTCAATGAGACACTAAGTCTCTCACCA
This sequence comes from Coccyzus lansbergi, assembly GCA_033558105.1. Taxonomy (NCBI): domain Eukaryota; kingdom Metazoa; phylum Chordata; class Aves; order Cuculiformes; family Coccyzidae; genus Coccyzus; species Coccyzus lansbergi. The sequence goes on from JAUMJK010000663.1 coordinate 672,535, forward strand.
TGCATTTTGCATCCCCCTTAGAAATTATGTCTTCTCTGTCCTCAAAGATATCAGAAGACTAAGTTAGTTAACCAATTTTTTCAGGGCATCTCACCATAAACCATGTTAGTGATGGCTAAAAATACAACAAGGTGTTGAAGAAGTAAAATATAAGTAAAATTTTAACTAGATGAAAAACCCTCATGAAATACAATAAAGAAAATAGAAACACAATAGGTATTTTGCTTTTAGTTAGGGAGAGGAGAAGACAAATGAAAGAAATAACCTGACTAGTTATGAAAAAATAAACAGATGAAAGAAACACCAAAGAGGAACTGACAGATATGTGAAGCAGATCACAGTTTTTAGAACCAGATTTAAGAAACTGAATAAGATTGCAGTACAAAATCCTACATACCGGGGCAAAGCTCAAGCCAGTGTAAGAGAACTTTTTTCCCATTACTAATATTCATTAAGGAAAGAATTGACAAAGATAAAGAGAGGTTAGATAGAAAGCCAAGAATGACTAGAAGAGAGTTCTGGAGACTTACTACTGCAGGTCATCCATGCAAAAATGAGTCTGAACACACGGAGAACTCTCTCTCTAGGAGAATTGGTGAGAAAAAAATGGAATACAGACATTCACAAATATTTCATTTAAGTGCTGCTTAAATTTGCGGCCTTAATTATTTACCTGTGCTCCTCAATATTTGAGCCATTCTTTAGAAACGTAGACATGGACTGAAATATTTGTGGAATACTCCACCAGCAAGATATATACATACATTTACATTTATAGGTTTTGTTAATGCCTTATGTTGAAGTACTAAAATAAGCAAAACAAAAACTTGATGTTACCAGTATAATTTTGGTTTTTGTGTATCACAGTCAGTTTACATGGCACCAGGCCTGCTGGTGGCACACAGGGTACACCTGCCACAGAGAGACAAAAGGATCTTTGTGCAGGAGTTAGCAAGGCTTATTGAAAGAGCTTTAAACTAGATTTGAAGTGGGAAAAGGATAAAGCTAGGCTCACAAAAGAAAATATTTGAGGGACGGTGTGCTAGTGAGGTTCTTTGGTCTGCCACCTCAGTGGAGATCCATGCAGGAGCAAATATTCAAGGGTTCTTGAAGTGTCAGAAACCACAGAAGTGCCTGAGAATGGTCACATAGGAATTATGCTGCCTCCTGCCTTGTTGTTTGTGAACAGGAAGGACTTGTAGGTGATGTGATAGTTGAAGAATTCCTCGGTCATAACGATCACCAAATGACAGTTTTCTGTTCTTGGTGAGGAGGGGGATGAGCAGAACTGTTACTTGGGATTTGCAGAGAGCAGACTTTGCCTCTTTAGGAGCCTGGTTGACAGAGTTCCTTGGGAGGTAAAGGGGTCCAGGAAGATGGACATTCTTCAAGAAGGAAGTTTTAAAGGTGCAGGACCAGGCTGTTCCCAATTACTGAAGGATGAGCCAGCAAGGAAGAAGACCAACCTGGCTGAACAAAGGGCTCTGTCTGGAACTCAGGAAGAAAAGGAGAGTTTATGATATTTGGAAGAAGGGGCAAGCAACTAATGAGCAATACAATGATGTGAGAACATGTAGGGAAAAATGTAGAAGGGTCATAGTGCAACTAGAACTTAATCTGTCTGCTGCTGTGAAAGACAATAAAAATGTTTCTATAAATACAAAGCAACAACACAAGGACTAAAGAGGACGTCCACCTTTTATTGGACGCAGGGACAAATGTAGTGACAAAGGATGAAGAAAAGGCTGACATACTTAATCCTTTCTTTGCATCAAATCAGTCAGATCAGGTATTCTCTGGATACTCAGCTCCCTGAGCTGGAAGGTAGGGATGGAGAGCAGAGCAAAGACCCTGTAATCCAAGGAGAAATTGTTAGCAACTTGAGACATCACCTAGAAACATTAGTATATGGAGTTGGATGGGATTCACCCAAGGGTATTAAGGGAGCTGGCCAATGTACTCACCAAGACACTTTCCATCATTCATCTTAAGTCCTGGGTGACCCAAGAGGTCCCAGCTGACTGGAAGTTAGCCACTGTGACACCCATTTACAAGAAGGAGGGTCAAGGAAATGAAGTCTGTCAGTCTGACAAACTTGTTGGTCCTGGGGAATTTTATGGAGCAGGTCATCTTGAGCTCTATCATGCAGCACAAAGAGGAGAAGGAATTGACCAGGCCTAGTCAGCAGTTTATAAAAGACAGGTCCTGCTTGACTAACTTGATCTCCTATGACCGGGTAACCCACTTAGTGGATGATGGGGAGCCTGTGGATACTGTCTACCTATACTTTGTTAAAGACCTTAACATCATTTCCCATAGCATTCTCCCAGAAAACCTGGCTGCTCATGGCTTGGATGGGCATACTCTTTGCTTTGTAAAAAACTGACTGGATGAGCGGACCCAAAAGATTGTGGTGAACAGAGGTAAATCCAGTTGGTGGCCAGTCACAAGGGGTTTTCCCCAAGGATCAGTAGTGGGACCAGTTCTGTGTAATACCTTTATCAATAATCTGGATCTATGAGTGGAATGAGTGCACTCTCCATAAATTTGCAGATGACATCAAGTTAGACAGGAGTATTTATCTGTTTGAGTGAAGGAAGACAATACAGAGGGATCTGGACAGGTTGGATCAAAACATATGATACCTTGTGTGACATCATCTGCTGTGAGTAACAGGCACATTCCCTCTATGGTTTTAAGTGAGGTCTGAGAGAGAACTGGAAGGATCAGAACACGGGAAGAATGTCCATCTGTCCTAATAGGTATAATAATACTGTACACGTAATTCTGTGTTTTCATAGTATATTGTGAGGTTGGAGAGGTGAGAAGATTAAAACCCTCACATCTTTCAGTTCTCACATAGCAGAGACAAAAATGTTATGAATTTTTTAATAAATCTGTTCCTGCCTACCAAGGGAAAAATCAAAAATAAAGTAAAACAAGAAAAAGAAAAGGAAGAAAACCAAAAGAACAATGGATGTCAGAAATCTTGATAAAAGACTTTTCTCATGGAATTTGTACTCTGAATTTGCAGACATAAGAAATGTGGGTAGCACAGATAAGCCTTTTGCATTTTAGGTACTGCGCCACACTGGTTTGCCCTAAACTTTTAAAGCATCGACTAGTTTCTGTAGTTATGAGTGAAACTTGAATATCAAATTTATACAGCAGAGTTATTAAGGTGTTATTCAGACATATTTTTCTTCAAAAACAGTGCTGTTTCAGCAAAATGTAAAGCTGATTTCAAAGAAAGTTTCAGCTCTAAGCATTTCTCTGAGCAAAAACATTTCTTTAAAAAAGAAAAATGAGGTTTCCCCTTTCATGTCAGAATAGCCAATATTTTGTCATTAGGATATCAATCTCTCAGATAGGAATTTTTTTTTAATTCCAGCTCTGATTAACAAAGGGTAAAACCTGAGCCCAGAGTTAGTCCCCTTGCTGTTCTTGCATTAGTCTTCTTTAGTTAATACCGTTTCATTTTTCTCTGTATGAATACACAGAGTCCCAGCTAAACCACATTAAGGAAAAAATGTTCATGATATTTCTTTACAAGAAAATTTACAAGGGATAATTCTAGAGGGTACAAAAATGTCCATTCTCCTTGGCCCCACATCCCACCCACATTCTAAACTTTTTTCTAAACATTTCACCACTTCTAAAGTGATGAAAAATGGGGCATTGTAGTGCTCACTTGCAGGAGAGTCATTTAGGTTTCTCTCTCTAGTCAGTGCAGAAATTCAGACTCTGCTAAAGTGTGATTCATCTCAAGAGCTATTGTATGATAATAGGAAATGCCCTCTGAAGGCAACTTATATGTCTCTATTCACCTGAAGGAGACTTTATACTCCCCTCTTAAACTATGCTACTACTTCATCGGTATAAATTAAACACAACTTTGTTTTTATTTTAAAACCAGAAGATGGGAATAGTAACACTTTTCTACATCTGCAGACTTGTAAAGTTAAATACACTTCAGAAATGGAAGAAACCATATGGTAATTATTACCACTAAATAAATATTACAGAAGATTTGTGCTTTTAAAATGGTTCATTAAGAGCTTTGGCAATACTGACCAGCCAAATACAGCACTACAACTTCAGGCATGCCAAGATCTGGGTTATCATAATACCATCAGGTGCAAAAGAATGAAGAATTAGTTACTGAAATTTTTCTCCTTACTTCAGCTAAATGGTTAAAAAGAAATGGGTCTACACCTGTCCTACAGATTTTCTTCTTTAAGGAAAAAATAACTGGGTTATATACTTCAGTATTGTCATAGAATCACAGATTCACAGAATCACTGGGTTGGAAAAGACCCACATGATCATTGAGTCTAACCATTCCTATCAACCACTAAATCGTGCCTCTCAGCATGACATCCACCTGTCTCTTAAATATCTCCAGGGATGGTGACTCAACCACCTCCCTGGGCAGCCTGTTCCAGTGTCCAATTACCCTTTCCATGCATTTTTGTTTTCTGTGGTCTAGAATTTTTTTCTGATGTCATGCTTCAAGCCTTGAAAAATGAAAAGGAAAAAGAGGGACTATGTTTTGGTGATAAATAGGAAATTTAAAAGTTCACCAGTTGCAAAACTCGTGAGAGTCCCAAGACTGGCAGAAATGTTTGACCCAGTACTACTGGAATTTTAAATACTAGAGTGTCTCATATCACTTGTTTAAGCTTAGTAAGTAATCATAGAAATCTAGATACAGGAGAAATAGCTACATTTTCAGAAGTGACTTAAAATGTTATACAACGTTTTTCATTTCTTACTTTTAGCTATCCTAAGTGAGAATGACTGTACACCTACTTTGTGGGTCAGAGTTCTTCAGACTGTATCCATTTAAATGATAAACTTCTTTCATTTCAGTGAACTTTCCATTTCAGATTCATTGCCTAAGCTAAATTGTCCCCCATGTCCCTGTTTATTCAAGATCCATTCATTCACGAGATAGCCCCAAGCCACTGAAGCTGGTCAGCGCATGTGAAAATAAATCCCTTGCTAGTTTTTCAAACACATTTGTCTCTTTAGTCTTGAAACGTTTCTTATCCAAATCAATAATGGTATCAGGATAATTAAAATCTGCCATGTTTAAAGTTTTGGCATTCTTGCAGGCCTCTCTTATCTGTGACAGGCTTTTCTTACTGCCCTTGAAATCCATAGCTACATTTTCAAACAATCTCAACACCGTAGTGTGCTGTTCTATTCAAAACTTTCCTCAATTAGCTGAAATGTTTTGATAATTGATTAATCTTTTCCTCCTCTACCTACACATATGATCATCATCTCCTTTATTGCCCATACTTAGAATCATAGAATTGTTAGGGTTGGAAAGGACCTTAAATATCATCTAGTTTTGACCCTCCTGCCATGGGCAGGAACATCCCAGTAGATCAGGCTGCCCAAGATCCCATCTAACCTGGCTTTGAATACCTCCAGGGATGGGGCATTCTCAGCTCCCCTGGACAACCTGTGCCAGTGTCTCACCACTCTCATGATGAAGAAATTCTTCCTTATGTCAAGCCTAAATCTGCCTCTCTCCAGTTTAAATCCATTGCCACTAGCCTTATCACTACAAGCCTTTGTAAAACAATCCCTCCCTAGCTTTCTTCTAGTCCCCTTTCAGGTGCTGAATGTTGCTGTAATATCTCCTCAGAGCTTTCTCTTCTCCAGGCTGAACAAGCCGAGCTTTCATAGCCTCTCCTCGTATGGTAGGTGCTCCAGTCCTCTGGTCATCTTTGTTGCCCTCCTCTGGACCCATTCCAACAGTTCCATGTCATTCTTATGTTTATGAATTCCAGAACTGGACACAGTACCCCAGATGATGTGTCACAAGAGAGGAATAGAGGGGCCAAATCTCCTCCCTCGACCTGCTGGCTACACTTCTTTTGATGCAGCCCAGGATGCGGTTTGCCTTCTGTGCTGCAAACACTCTGCTATCTCACGTCAAGCTTCTCATCAAACAGCACACCCAAGTCCTTCTCTGCAGGGCAGCTCTCAATGATGTCATCCCTCATCATGTACTGGAATTGGGGATTACCCCAACGCAGGTGTAGGACCTTGCAGTTGGCCTTGTTGAACCTCATGAGATTCTCACAGGCCCACTTCTCCAGCCTGTGCAAGTCCCTCTGGATGATATCTCATCCTTTCAAAGTGGCAACTACACCACTCAGCTTGGTATCATCCACAAACTTGCTGGGGGTGCACTCAATCTCACTGTTGATATAATCGATTAAGATATTAAACAACACCAGTTCCAGTATGGACCCCTGAGGGACACCACTTGGTGTGTCCATCTGGACTTTGAACTACTGACCACTACTCTCTGAATATGACCATCCAACCAGTTTCCACCTATCCACTGTATCGTCCACCCACCAAATCCATATCTTTCCAATTTAGAGAGAAGAATGCTGTGGGGGACCTTGTCAAAGGCATACTTTGGGGAGGTTGAAGTCCCAGAGTAGGATGAGAGCTTGAGAGCATGAAGCCTCCTGTAGCAGGAGGAGGAAGGCTTCATTAGTTGACTCTTCTTGATCAAGTGGTCTCTAATATACACCAACCACAAGGTTCCCATTGGTTCTTCTGTCTTTAATTTTAACCCACATGCTTTCAGCCTGTTTGTGGCTACTCTTCAATGACCCCTCTTCACATTCTATCCCTTTCCTGAGACAGAGGGTGACACCTCCACTCCTTCTACCTGGTCTGCCCCTTCTGAAGAACCTGTATCCATCAATAGTCACACTCCAGTCATGGGATTCATCCCACATTTCTGTGATAGCAACTAGATCGTAGCTTCGTAGGGGCACAGGAGCAACCAGCTCCTTCTGCTTGTTACCCAAGGTTTGTGTGCTTGCGTAAAGACAATTCAGCTGTGCTGCCAGTTGCATCACCTTCCTAGTGGACCCTTTATTGCCTACAAGATGTTTTAGCAAAGTGTCCTCCCTAACACCTGACCTCTGATACCTGTCCTCCTACCACTTGTTACAGGTTAGCCTGATGCTATCCCCCTCTCCGTTCACATCTTGTTTAAAGCCCTATCTACAAGCCCTGCAAGTTCCTGGGCAAAGACCGTCCCCCATCTCTGAGAAACGTGGCTCCCATCTCATACGTATAATGCCGGTGCCATGTAGTCCATCCCATTATCAAAACCCCCAAAGTTATTGTGGTGACACCAGCCAAAGATCAATTAGTTGACTGGATCTGTCTGAGTTGTGCTATGTCATCACCTGTAACTGGAAGGAGGGAAATAAAAATCACCTGGGCACCTGTCCAATCATTTTAATTTTCTAATTATTTTCCCTATTTAACCATGACTGCATTAGTCCATTATTAAAGCCTTATGAACGTGTGTTTCTGGCTAGGAAATGTGGATGTGCCATCCTGTTACAGTTGTGTAGACAATAGTTTAAGTCTTTTACTGAAATCCTCATTCCATAGTATAACAAACAAACCAAAATCCTACATGAAAAAAACATTAAATGTTTGGGTCTTACTCAAAACATACTTTGGTATTTACTAACTCTAAATATATTAAAAGATTTATTGACTTGAGGTTATTCATATACGAAACGTAGGTGTCTGATTAATTATTTTACTGACTTGGCATCCTAGTTCCTGCACAAAGACATTTAACTTTAAATAGTACAATGTCTACTGTCAACAACTGACATATCAAGAACTCCAGCTTTAAGAACTGAAACAGTCCACATGTTTGGATATAGACAGTTTTCCTATAAAATAGTCTTTTCTCACATTGTTAATCTAAAAATAGGCTCAGGTAATTTTCTGTATTAGCAGGAAAAAAAGAAAAATCAATACTTGATTATAAAATTGTATTTCTTATCTTCATGTGCCTGCACTATCAGTAAAAAATCTAGTTATCACAAGCCATCCAACCTTCACAAGGTTACTGTGCATTTCCAGTACAGTAGTTGTATCTGTACAAATTTTTTATTATAGAAATGCTTCATGTACCTTTTAATTTGGTTGTTAGGGGAGACAGGAAGCAATAATTAAGGCTAAAAGATGGGGTATGGAAGCTTTATTAAAGGATATATCAAAGATGGGAATTTGATCTGAGAATTAGATTATGATTAGAGTTGTTAATGCAGCTGTGCCACTCTTGAGTGGCAGTGCAGCAGATGAACTGAACAGGCAATTATAACTACAGGAGTCTCCCTAATCTTTACAATCCCAACCTCACAGTCACATTCACTTAAATTAATTTTCATGAAGGCTGCAAATTTACAGCTTCACCAGATTGGAAATTTGTTTGTTTATTATCCACAGGAAATATTTTTAAGGAAGTAAATAGCACTGAAAGCCATCTTGTCTTTCTGCTTGTCTTTTTAACTTGCAGAATTAATAATATGAGATTAATCTGAAGGCTGCTGCCTTTATGAAAACTGATTGATTCTCAGCAGCCCCGTGTTATTATGATTATCTGTGGGAAGGTCAAAGGGAAGGCATGTAAAAGTCACACCTGATTCATGAGTTCCCTATATTAAACAGAAAATAGAAAAGGAGGCTTGTGTTGATCAGTGCTATAAGCGAAGAATCAGTCTTCCTTGCATTACTGAAACTGAAATTTCAGGAAAAGGATTTTAAACAACTTTGGACATAGTTATTTAAAGATGTCTGTTGAGGAGAGATAGCAATAGTTCATTACTATGCATGCTGAAAACCTATTTTAAGCAGTTCTTTGCTGCACAAAGATTAATTTACCACTACGTTTTTCCTCCTTCACTAGTAATATAAATAATCGTTGTGGTTTAAATTGCATTATATTTTGATAGCCTAGTTTTGAATATACAAAAGAATATGCTGCCAAATGGCTCAGAAACTTGTAAATGGAAACCATGAAACAGTACTTTTTTGTTCCAGAGTCTTATTTTGGAATGTCAGTAATGAATGGAATAGAGTATGAACATTTAGAAACTAGGTGTTGTTTTTGCAAAATGCTGAATGGATAGCTCTGTCAAGGGAAGATAAAACCTCAACTTGTAAATATCAGTGATAGAGAAAAAATATTTCTCCACCGGTTCTCATTCAAGAAACCTAGAATATAATTCCAGAACATTATCATCTTTGTTATTAACAACATCTCTACACATCTGGCTTTAAGCATGTAGAAACATTTATCCAAGGCAATCAACAGATATGCCTAATCTTCCCAATTCCTGAAAGGATAAGATTCAATCATGTCATCTTCATTACTGACTTGGTTTCCTTCAGAGGAAAACATGGGTTGGTAAACTGGCAGGAACCTGTAGTACATCCTTACTCTGTCTTTGATTTGGTCATCCAGGAGACAAGGTCATGTAAAACACCAGGATTTAACTATAACCAAGGTGAATTCATAAATTTAAAAGTTCATTGACGACCCAGTCAAGTTACTCATATTCTGAGAGGCTCTGCTTTAATAGGAAGTTCCAAAGTCCAAGTTCTTTTGACTTAGAATCCATGTGAGATAATAGAAATAAGTCAAAATGCTCAGAAAAACAATTAAATACTTTTTAAAGATCTAAAATCTTTGCCAACACCTAAATATAAAACAGAATAACAGAACAGAAACAAAAATATATTATTTGATGTAAAACGAAATGGCAAAAATCAAATAGAGCCTTCATGCAATCTGAGTTCAGAGAGACCATGGGTGTCCAGTTCTTCAGAGCAAAAGTCATTCAAAAGCAATTTTTTCATTTATTTTAAACAATCATTTTATTTATTCATCTTGTCATTGTTTACTCATAATTTGAGTACACTCAGCACGTGCTCCGTCAGGTTGCTTGGCTGAATAAAAGTTGGTAATTACAAGTGTCTGTAAAAAAAAATCTAAAAACACTTCTCCCTTTATTTTATTCTCTCATCACTCTTCCTGGATTTGATTAGCATTATGCAATTATGACTCCTCAGTGTTTCCTCATATCCGAATATTAGTTGATTAATCTTGATGATAATGGATCAAGAACTGGATTTAAGAACTAGAGTATATGAAGTATTTTATTCAAGAGGTTATTACTGAACTTCTTAAACATCCTTGACTTATTTGGTAATTATACTATTTATAGGAGTTGAGTACTTACCAGCTGTTGCTCTTTAAAAGTGTGGAGTAGATGAGATTTTTTTCCTTTAGGAAGTATTGAATATTTCAGGTCTGAAGGTGATAGGTTTTGTCTTTAAACATATCTTATTTTCTAATGAAAAGAATCTATTGTTTATTTGGCTGGAATTTATGCCACAGCAATAGGAGAAAAAGATGCAGCATCCCTTCCCTGATTCAGAGGATTGCTGTGAGGAATTGTCTTTATAGGTGCTGAATGTATATTTTAGTGTCTCAGTGGATGTGGTACAATTAAAGGGTAAAGGATTTCTCCTGCAATTTTTCCTGAGCTCACATGAGCAGGAAGCTTGTAAAAATGAGTTGTTCTATGAGCAGTTTAGTGTCATTAATGCTGCTTTGTGAGAAGGGAGAAAAGGACCTTAAAGTGGTTGAGAAATCTGATCCACACACCATATGTACTTTCGTGCATTTGTAGGCTGGGATTGTTCAGTCTTTTCTCCTAAAAGCTACAGTTTCTCACATAGGAAATCTGTAAGGCATGACTCAAAGTTCATGAATAACAGTGGGAAATCCACACTTGTAAACTGGTAGCTCAATTCAGGATACATTAAAATGTATATCTGGAAACAATTCCATCAGCTGTCATTATGCATTACATTTCTAAAGTCCGGATTTTCTTAATGGAGAGCAACTACACTGAAATAAATATGTACTTATTTATTGGTTAAAACCACAGGCATCTGAATATTTTTGTTCTATGTCTTTGCCACTTAGTCTCTTCATGTACAGAGATAAAAATATATTGCTCACCTACTTGAAATATATTGAAGATTTCTGAACGTCAGCCATAATATGTGAAGGGAAGGTCAAACCACTGTTTGATCTACAAATACATATTGATTTCATTTTATTAATAGTTTGACCTGATTCTGACATCATGAGCAAAAAATCATAGGCCAGTATCCAGCTTTTGAGCTTGAAATCATTAAAGTATGTAGAGGCAGTCTCATTTAAAGAAAAAAAATCTCCAAAAAAACTAAACTAACAAAACCAAACAAGCAGAAAACAGAAACTGTTTGATTTAGACCCATAGACAGAGATACACTGATCACTGGGGGACGACAACAAATCTGAATAAAAGAGGGTAAAATCATCTATAAAAGTTTTCCTTCATCAGGATACCTGTAGGTTACTGCTCAGTTTCGGCACCTATGTGTTAATGTGTCTTGCCACTCAATCCATGGGAAACATGTGCTCCTTCACTACAAAGAATGTATTTAAATCCATTTATAAAGGCGCTAAGCAGCTAGGTGCTTTTGAAAGTGGTACTAAGTAAATATCTTTTATATCTACACCTAAAGCTTTCTGAAAGCAGGGAACAGATTTATTGATTAATAGAGATTAAATAGCCAGGGCAAAACCTGATTGATCACACCATCAACTATTCTTTAATTTCTTCCAGTCCCTTGATTCTTTAAAAAGCTCTTTCTTTCTACATGCTTCCAATCACCCAATGATCAACTCTAGATCTCCAAAGTTCCCGGTATGGTCTCTGTTTCTAATTTGAAAGAGAGAAGCTGCACTGAAAACTAGCAGCATTTTAAGTGTGTGAAAACCCCAGGAGAGACTTCTAGAATGAACTTTCTTTAAGTTTATAAAATGTTGCCAAACAAATTTCCTTCTATGACATGAATTATTTAATGGTTACATTAGATCTTCAGGGGGAAAAAACCTATCTTTTTGTATTTTTACAACCTCAAGAGCAATAAGAAACCCCAATCTGAACCAGGGCATGAAGATAATACTGAAATGAGGATACTAGCAGAAATGAAGTAGCAACAGAAAATTTGAAAATCTGTGGACACATTTAAGAGAAAGAAAAAGTAGCATACTATGCCTTAAAGAGTCTGTGAGCCTGTAGTATTTGCTATATTCAGTATTAAAAACAATCAAAAAACAGATTGTGTGTGAGATTTATAGCTGCATGTATATTTCTGTATTTACAGTAGAACATATCTCCTGGGAACCCAGTTATGCCAGGTATTTTTCTACTGAGATAAGACTTTATTTATTTTTGTTTTCTATGGTAATTGAATAGTGCTACCTCACAGGAAAAGATGTAATACATCCTGAAGTTCTTGAATGAATGTAGAAGGATTTTTCACCACATGTTAGAATTGAAATAATATTCTCATACTTAGCATCACTCAGGTATTATATGCATAGAAAAAAAAATAGTTTTAAATTTTTTTTTCATAAATTAAGAGATTGGGTGTGTTTGAAAGTTATAAATTAGAGCACACATTTTAAAAATCACATATAAATAATAGTAATGAAAAGCATAAAAAGAGTTAGCAATTAAACACATAATCTATTCAGTAGAAAGGAGTGAATTATGCAGCTCAGTAATTTCAGGGTTAAAGTTTTCATTTCACACATATTATGAAATACCTGCAATAAATTCAAGTAATTATGCTATTAAGCAGTTCTTCATCTATTGAATTAATTAAACTTTATGTTCATTTCATAACCTCTTTAGACACCCTCAGTTACTGCAGATTTAATCCTCTTTGAACCTTTCTATATTTAGTTTTGAGAAGATTGACTAAGACCAATCATTCTGCCATAAAAATGAGATTGTTTTCTCACTTCATTATACTACTCATTTCCTACACATGCTGTCTTTTTATTTTTTGGATCCTGCATTGTAAAAGCAGAAAACCTGTTAAAATCTCCCAAAGGTCTATAAAAGCAAAATACTATTCTATGCATATAATATGCATTCCTTGCAATATTTTGCAAGACAGGAATATATTGTCATTGATTCTTTTTTTCCTCATTTTATTTTTAAAGGCTTTGTTATCTTATTGATTAACATATTCTGAGATTAATATCAATAGCTTAGTTACTTGGAATTAAAGTGAATGATGATCTGCACCTCCTCTGCTAAAAGGCAACAGAAGTTTTATTTTACCAATGTTTTGCTGTCCATCAGTACAGCTTGCTGAGACAAATATCTAAACAAAGGATGTGCGTATGTTTATACCAGATGAAATCAAGTTTGTTTGGATACCTGAGGCTCAGCATCTAGGTTTCCACATGCAGTCATCACTAAGAGAAGTAAACATATCATTGTCTAGCATTAAAAAAGGTGATTATTGTACATAATCTAAAGGCAAAGAACGAAACCAGCAAGTAACTGATGTCTATAATCTGTCTTGACTTGTTCTAGCACTATTCATTCCCAGTTCTTATTGCTCTTCCTGGGAGGACTTGGTGCCCCTTGTGTTGGGAAATAGAGGATTGTGACAGGAAAACTACAAAATCTATGTCTTTTTCCAGAAGAGGTAGGAACTCTCTACACCTTTTGCAACTGTAGGGCAACTGCTATTTCTCTCCATTTCACATGCTTGCTGTGCCAGCAGCAAGGCTATGCATTCAGTAGAAGTTCATGCACTGCACAATTACTTTTATTTGTTGGGGAGGTACGGTGGTAAATATCATAACAATAAGATTAAACAAAATTTATAGAACTGGAAATTAATAAAGGAGAAACTGAATCTGATATTGAATATCTAAATAAAAAAAATCAGTCATAATATATTTATTTGTTTTTAACAAATATATTGAAATATCCTTGAAAAAAATACTTCTCGATGTTCTCAGGTCTCCCTTTATGCAGTAACATGCACAAATATTGGATATTGTTTAATAGGAATCAAAAGTTATTGGTCTTGGAAGCTCTGATTTTAACAATTCCATATCTTGGAGTAACATGGAATCAAAGAATCTATCCTAAATTTACTGAAACAGGAAAGACATTTTATTTGCTGTTCTGTAATTCAGAAATGGCTGAATGAATGTGGGAACAATATTCAAAGGCTTTCAAAATCAATTGATAATTGGAAAAAATAAAGGAGATATAATTCAGAGAATTCTAACTGTTGCTGGTAATGGATTTAATGTTCCCATTATTTAAAGGAAAATAAAAACCAATCAAAATCATAGTCTTTACATGACTAGCAAGATTATAGAGTTCTAATTCACATTAAGCTGTTAGTAAATTGACTGGAAGTATTTGTTAAGTGGTTTTTTTTTTCATTTATTTCCTGAAGATTGAATAATTTCTCACTAATTCAATAATTTTATCTAAATTTGTATTACTAGATTTGAGATAGAAATTTCAATTAAAAATAAACTTCAGAAATACCCCCTGCAATCAATTTTGTGGCAAAATGTCCCACATTCATAGATCATTTTGAGTTTCCATTTCTGAATAATTCTCTTCTACCCAGGCGTGAAGGAATTTGGTTTTCTTTTTTTGAAAACTATTTCCTGATCCCTTTTAAAACATATATTTTATCGTGGTTTTTTTCTGATATGCATGAAATCTTTATTAATTTCTTCTTGTGTAATAATAAATTCCGGCAGAGTTTAGATAAATTCATGGTATGCTGTCTATTCTTATATTGGATTTGAATTTTGGTCGTTTTTACTGCTCTATATGTTGAAATCCTAGAAGAGAGCAAATGAAGCAACCAACATCGACCGAAAAAAAAATGTTGCTGTTTCTGAGCTCCGTATGACCTGGAAAGAAACAAATGCAATGCTGTTCCTATCTTGCTACAGTTGGGTGTGTTTATTGTGGCTTTTTTCCCCCAAACATTATATCAAAAGTGGAACCTCTAACAGCCCTGAGAAAAAAAGGTAGCAGGATATTGATTAGACTTTGATGTTCTCATACTGGGAAAAGTTTTACCTGCTTCTGGAAGAAGCCATCATGTTGTACAATAAACCAGAGTGAAACATAATATATGAATAGAGAGTACCAAAAATGTGCTGCTTTGCACAATAACACAAACAGTGACTTAACACTACTGAACTTCATTTTGCATTTGTTGTGTTTATATAAGAGAATTATCTGTAATTCATTGAGTATTTTTGCAGAGAACTGCCTCTAAGTAACTTTGTTAAAGCAGGCACTTGACAAAAAACTCTTTTTTGCTAAGGATTTCTGTATCTAGATGACAGATCAGGGTTTTCAAATCACCAAATTGCAACTGCAATTAATCAACAAGATCTTTAAGGAGACCAAGTATCCAGGCAACCATGCAGAAAAGAAGCAGCAAAGGAAATCGCTCAGTTTTGTAGTTGGTTAGAGGAGACCTTTGGAAAGCTGGAGTTAATGTAGATTAGAAGTAAAACTGTGGCTTTCTGTGTCTGTCTGGCTGCAGTAGAGCTGTGTGCAGGAGCCAAGGGAGTGCTTTCTTCTGCCCAGGATGTGTGGACCTCCATTGAAAGGAGTAGTGTCCTCTATTTCTGATCATGACATCTTTCAAAACATGTAAGTTACACTTCCCCATGCTCGCTCTTATCACCTCTGAACTCAGACCTCTTTGTTCCCTTCTCTTTATCCAGGGTGGATGTTGGAACTGAGACCTGTGGCATACCATCAAGGTCTGTCTTTTCAATAGAATTTAGGTAATTCCCTCACAGCTTAATGGGAGTTCAGAAGTTCACATCATGTTTTCCTTTAATAACATCTCTTCATGATGACCACAGTAAAGGGCATTTCACACATATACCCATTGAGCGTTTAGAAATATCCAATTCTGCAGCTACCATAACTTTTTCTAATGGTTAATCCAAGGAAAATAAAACTGCCCTGTGCTTGTCACTACTTTTAGCTTTCCAATAGTGACAACAATGGAAATATTTAATATTTACTTGAATCTTATTTAGAACAAGTTTCAGGCCATGACAGCTGAGAAATTTTCACAGAATGTGCACTGATACATTGAGATCTGAAAGCAGAATATAATCTCACTATATCATAGATAAGTATCCCTGTGGTGGGTTGACTTTCATCAGGTTTCTCTACATATTTGAAAAAATTACAAAATGTATACATTTAGACAATCTGACAAATTTTTGCAAATTTGTTTGCATTGCTGAGATTTCTAGAAATTATTGTCATTACCTATTTCGCAAAATGTACTAAATACACATTGCTTGTATGCTTTTTTATACACTGCCTGTTTATTTTCTAGAATAAGAAACTAGTGTGCATAATGGCTGAGGAATGTGATTTTCTGATACTGCTATTGGTCACTTTGTGATTTCATGTCATACTTCATTATGCCTGGAGTAGACCCTGGGAGGTGTCCATGTTCTTTATTTCAATAGTTCTATGAAACATACTTTTCAGAGTAGAACAATTGAAACCTTAGCTCATCATCCCTACATACTACTCAGAAAATTTACACACACATATACAACCCTCCTGTATTTACACCTGGGGAAAAAAAACCAAAACACCTCTTTAATATTTTACCCTGAATGTCTTTTCATTCTTCAACAGTGAGGTCATTCAGCCAAAGGCTGGTTAGAAACAGATCTATTTTAAATCAGATCAATCAGCCATTAGGGTCTTTGGGAATGAAAGGTGTCTTCTTGTGTGAGAGGTGTCAGTGTTAAATCATTAACTCCGTGCATCAGTATTAAAGAATAAAAAAGTTGATTCTGTCATTCTTACATTATAGCACTCCAGCAGCATTTAATGGCAGAAATCTACAGTGTTATTTATTAGCTTCAGTAACCCAGGGGTTCTTTTTCATTTTAGTCAGCAAGCTGTGAATCACCTACCAGGCATCTGACATGTACTGCAGGACTTCAGAGTTTTAAAACAAATTGGACTCAGTTATTAGAGACTCATCTTAGAATCTGTGCTTGTTTATAGGCTACCTACCAGCTACGAGTAGAGATTTACAAACTGAAAGCTATTTTCCATGTATATAAAACACAAATTTACTAAAATAAACTGGTTAATGAAGTGAACTCCTGGAACTACTCTAACTACTGAAAGGCAAGGCCTGCTTAATTGTGGTAATGAGATACTTGATGAGAATCAGGACACTTCTTGAGGCACAAGTGAGTGTTTTACTGCCATGATTATGTCTTCTGGCACGTGGTTCTGTTGAAGTCTAAATAGCATCTCAAGATATTTTTGTTTGCTTTTGCTTTGCATTATAGATAACTTCTTCACAACAATACTTAGGACTACAAAAGTCTTAGTTTGTGTGAGGAAGTTTATTTATGATATTGTAGAAACTAACATCAATAACAATAATATGAAAATTCATCATTCCATATTTAAGGACATTCAGGAAGGAAAGATTTCAATTTTGAATGTTTAAAATATTTTTAAAGTATTATTATTATTATTATTAAAATGATAATGCTTTAAATGAAGAAAAAAAAAATTAACCTGAATGTTATGTTTGACTCTGTGAAATTTCTGTCCTTTGTGAGGTTATTGTAGATCATAGACTCAGAGAGTCATCTTCTTGGGATCTATGAGTAACCGAAGCAGCTGGTCACTCCATGGTGTCTTTCAGGGCAAGACCATACTTGGGACTTGAAGAACAGGTGCTACTAGACACAGTAATAATGGGTTTGTGACTTCTGGAATTTGTACTGATGCACAATACAAACCTTTGGGTTAAAACAATTTGCTACTGCTTTCAAATAGCAAATTTTGTAAGAACAGTATTTCTTGTCTAGAGGTATTCAAAAGATAAACATTACAAATTTTAATTATTTTAAGAACATAAAAATGGCAAGGAACATGATTTTCCAAATATAATTACTGTTATGTATATTAAAATGGTACCTAGGAAGCATCATAAAATATAACTTTCTAATAACAGGCAACAGGGGATACTTGCTATCTCACACACTTGCTACCTCACTCTCACTTGTTATCTCACTTGCTATCTCACACACCTTCAGAGACAAATGAAAAACGTAACAGAAGAGCTACAGGCAGGAATTATGCAAACAAACCTTGACAAAAAAATCACACTTGTATGACTGTAGGTTTAGGTAGGGCATACCTGCTACACCTTTTTCTAAACAGTATTCTCTTTGACAGAAATAACAGAAGTTCTGGTCTTCTGAAGTATTTCACTGCATAAGAAGCCTTATTATTCTCAGAGTCACACTTTAAACTCATAACCAGACTGGGAAACAGTTCTAGAAGCCAGGTAGAAACAGCAGATAAACAGTAGAAACAGACATAAACGTCAAGCTCTGTATTTTCATTTCTGTACACAAAGAACGGTAATCCTTAACTCAGTGTCCTAATGACAAGATTTATTTCATATTTTGCAGGCCACTTAAAATGGTTTGGGGTTGCAGTATTTTGAGAAAGCAAATGAGATACCTAAAATTTATGAGTAAAGTAGATGAGAGATTAGATTTAGGTTACACACTGGGAAATAATTCATAGTTGTATGGCAAAGTGAGTGCTGGGGTTCTTTGTGAGCACATGCTGCACAAGCTCTGTCACTGAGGATATTTGAGAACAAGTTAGAAAAAGGTCTGCCAGGAACTGCGTAGGGAAAGCTGAGGTTCCTTTTAGGGGAAGGTGGATGCCTTAGATCATTCTTCCAGGTCTACTCCATGAATGACTTTATGATGTCACATATAAAAAACTAGTAAGGAGAAATATTTCTCTTTGCATTCTATTTATGGACATGCTAAAAAATGGGT
Organism: Coccyzus lansbergi; assembly: GCA_033558105.1. Lineage (NCBI taxonomy): Eukaryota > Metazoa > Chordata > Aves > Cuculiformes > Coccyzidae > Coccyzus > Coccyzus lansbergi. The sequence continues at coordinate 691,157 of JAUMJK010000663.1, forward strand.
TTTCTGAGTCTGTTTTTAAAATATTGCTGGTCATTTTGGACCATTGTGTAACCCTGCTTTATTGGCACTATGAGAAAACACAGTAGTAATCACAATGGCATATGCCACTCAGTTAACCAAGCAAATATGTTCCTGTACAATGGATCCCATAGTTCTGTCATTAAATGCACTGTCCAATTCTCATTTTATGGACAATTTGGAGTATTCTTAATAAATTTGGAGTATTATTAATAAAACCTACAGGTCATGTATCAAAAACAAGATAATTTTCTCAGCTGTAAAATCTTTCTTTCTCATCCTGAGCTTTCACAGACTTATAGCCCATGAATTTCACTTCATGTTCCAACATCCCAAAGCAGGACTTAGTTGAATTGTCAAATGTCTCCAGCTTTCATAACATATTATTTTATTCTGACCCATAAATTCTTCAATTCTCTCCTAAGGTTCCTCATCTATATCAAATATCTTGAAAAACTATCTGATATTGAGAGTTTGTAATGGAAATGTAAAGTAGAAATTACAAAGATCCATTTTGCACATCTCATTTGGGAAAATCTACTTATATCATCTGAAGGCATGACCAAAATTCTTAGACCTGATTTGACTGTTCTTGAGGAGAAGGACAGAAATCACTCAAGGAAGTCCTTTGAGAATGTGTACTGACTTCATATTCATTTAAGCAAGAACAAAATCATATTGTTCATCTGTGTCAAGCATGCATTAACAAAAAATGTAACAACTCATTATAAATAAATTTTACCATTGGTAGCATGTAACAGTAGTGTATACAGCCAGCATACAATAACTACTGAAAATATCTTTTATTCTTGTGTCATGTGTTGTGTGAAGTTCCCTTACTTTCAGAGATTACTTGACAGTCAAATGTTTCGTTGTAGGAGAGGAGACCAAATAAGAACTTACCACAGCTGGAGCATTCCTCTGTATCTAATTTAAATACCCCACAAGGTAATGACCTTTGCATGGCGAGTACTTCTGACCTGAACTTTCCCTCTCTATAGGCATATATTTAAAGCTTGTCAAATTGGACTTTACCTTCTGTCATACATGGCAGACTTCCAGTTAAAGTAAATATAATTTTGTGGGACCCATAGCCATTTGATGAACTACAACAAAGGAAACTGGTTCTCATAACAAAGTCTAGCTTCCATCTAATGCTTACAGAGAGCAGAGCTGCACCGAGATCTGACAGCTCACTAATGTACAACTAATGACGTGCCTTTCAGAAATGTCAGTCAGCCTTTTCCTTTAGTTTTTGCCTAAGTTCTATCCATGACCATATGTGTAAAACACAAAATGAGACAGTAGATGGCCAAAGTCCTTTAGAGAAATCTTCTTAAAGGAAGTGAAAGGACTTAACCTCATAGCCACTATCTACATATTTGAAACATAGTTAGCTGAGTTTATCCCCTTTGGCCTCTGCATTTTTTATACTAACCATATCACTTAGCACCGTAGCACATAGTTATTCTCTTAACTATGATGTACATAATCAGAGAACATGAAGATAATTTATTATCTTGCTCTGAATTATCTGTACTGACCTCAGAAACAGCTGCTTACCTGCTTTGGGCTATTGTTTAGTGTTTAAATGGTAAAATGGCTTCATGAAAGGTGCTGTGATTGATTGCAGGAAATGGTTTCCTATAATATCATTATTAGTCTATTGACATCTTGAGAATTAGCAAAGTATATATTGGGAAGATGACTGTTTGAGCTCTATAGGGTAAATCATAAACTCATGTTTGTATGGAGAGTCAGAATGTCAGTACTTTATTTCTGCACAGTTAAAATAAATATCTTGATTCTCTTGATAGAAATGATATTTCAAAAAGCCTGCAGACTCATTGCTAAAATGCAATTTTAAGAATGAGGAATAGCTGAAGAAAAAGATTAAAAATACATGATCTTAAATTTTGTTACTGAGACATAGATTATATACTACTATACATGCTTTTGAAAACGTAATAGGGGATGATGAGGTTGAGAGAAACCCTGTCGAGAAGGACTTGGGGGTGCTGATTGATGAGAAACTTGACATGAGGTGGCAATGTGCGCTTGCAGCCTAGAAGGCCAACCTCAACGTGGGCTGCATCAAATGAAGTGTGTCCAGCAGGTTAAGGGAGGAGATTATGCCCCTCTGTTCAGTTCTTGAGAGACCTCACCTGGATCATTGTGTCCAGTTCTGGAATTCTCAACATAAGAATGATATGGAGCTGTTGGAAAAGGTCCAGAGGAGGGATACAAACATGATCAGAGGAGCACTTCTTCTATGAGGACAGGCTATGAAAGCTCAGCTTGTTCAGCCTGGAGACGAGAAAGCTCTGAGGAGACCTTATAGTGACCTTCCAGTACCTGAAGATGTTGTACAAGAAATCTGGGGAGGGACTTTTTATAAAGCATATAGTGATAGTACTAGTGGCAATGGGTATAAACTGGAGAGGGGAAGATTTAGTCTAGATGTTAAGAGGAAATTCTTCACAATGAGGGAACAGTTTGCCCAGGGAAGTTGTGGCTGCCCCATAACAGAGGTGTTCAGAGCTAGGTTGGATGAGTCCTTGGGCAGCCTGAACTAGTGCGAGGTGTTCCTGCCCATGGCAGGGAGGTTGGAATTAGGCGAACTTTAAGGTCCCTTCCAACTGAAATCATTCTATATAAATATATGATAATACATTTACTGTAGGCATTGTACAGATGCCTGAAAAAAATAGAAATGTGTTCCACAGGTCATGTTTACTTAACTAACACTTGGAATTCCTATTTGTGATAATTTCTGCTTTCTCTTTGAATTTTCCATAAGGAACAATGGCCAATGGCTGCTTTACCGGGTTTTGGTGTGATGCTGCTCTCTGGTACTGGACTGTCGTTAGCATTATGGAAAACATTGCTGTGAAACATTGTATTATCATGCTATTTAGTGAGAAAAATACAGACTTTTATTGCACAATATATATAACAGGCTGAGTTGTAAGACAAAGAAGAAACCAACTCCCCTTTTGTTAGACCAGGCATTCAAAATTCCTCTTGATGTGTTCATTGCAGCAGTCTTTACAACAACTTATGTTTGCTTTTCTTATTGCTAAGAAAGGAGGATTTGCTCTCTGGTGATTAAATCTGTCTGCATGGTATCAAGTGCTCCTTCTGGACAACATTCAGACTTGGTGGTGTAAGCAAAGTTTCAGTCTCATTTCCGGTCGCTTAGATGCATTTCATAGGTGATGTCAAAAACCTTGTGAGCTAGATACAACAATAATGGGGACAAAGCAGGCTCTGGAGCACCTCCAGAGGAGCAACAAAGCTGGTGAAGGGGCTGGAGAACAAGTCTTAGGAGGAGCAGCTGGTGGAACTGGGGTTGTTTAGCCTGGAGAAGAGAAGGCTGAAGGGAGACATTAGTGCTCTCTACAACTACCTGAAAGGAGGTTGTAGAGAGGAGGGAGCTGGCCTCTTCTGCCAAGTGGCAGGGGACAGGACAAGAGGGAATGGCCTCAAGTTTGGCCAGGGCAGATTTAGGCTAGAGATTAGGAGGAAGTTTTTCATGGAAAGGGTCATTGACCACTGGCAGAGGCTGCCCAGGGAGATGTTGAGTCACCTTCCCTGGAGGTGTTTAAAGGATAGGTCAATGAGGTGCTGAGGGGCATAGTTTAGCGATTGATAGGAAAGGTTGGACTCAATGATCCAATGAGTCTTTTCCAACCTAGTGATTCTGTGATTCTATGATTGCAAACTGGCAAACACCGAGCAAATACAAAACACTATATTCTAAAGGTTGTCTATATACCAGCTGAGTACTGGTAACAGCTTTGTGTCAATCATCATGAGAAAACCTACACGAGAGGAAATAAAGTTCACAAATGATACCTAGCCTATGGTCCTAAGAAACAGAGAGGATAGTGAGCTCCATACATGCATTAGAAGTTTTAGGACAATTGCTATTTAAAAGCTTATGTGAAAGTGCCTCATAATGTCCTTTCCATTCTCTCTTCTCAAAAGGCAGCTGTACAATAAATACATTCATAGAAATAGATGGGTAAAATGAAATTTTTCACTTCTGTAGAGAAATAGGGGTGAAAGCTTACCTCTTACTAAGTCAATCTGTGTCTTAATTTTTTAGCCAATAATTTCACGGAGAAATACAGGCCATAAGGGAAACAGACTGTTTTTACTTTCATGTGTGCCACTTCAACATAAATGCTGCAAGCCTAACACTAAAATAAATGAGGGGAAGCTAATGACATTCAGTTTTCCACAGCTGTAACAAGTCCTGCAGTCTTATTGCAGCTGATAATGCTTCCTTAGGCAGATTAGTACCCAGACTACTATAATTGTGGCCTTTCTTTGCAGACTTCTGGAGAATTACCAACTTACACTGATGTAACTGAGCTTTGAATTAGAAACAAAGAAAAACGTATTCTCCGTCCTTCTCTCTCCTTCTCCCCCTCCCAGTGATATTTTTATTCAAGTTAAAGGGCAAATTGTTGTAAATGAAGAATCCCTGATTCTCTCTTACATGAGAACTTCTGTGCCTCATAATGAATTTGAGAAGCTAATGTCATACACTTAAAAACAAATCTCTTAATTAATTTTACTGGAAGAAGTGTTTCTCCTAACCTGCTTTGTGACAGCTTTTGGGTGTTGATGCTATTCAGAGTCTACAGGTACAAGGTGAAAAGTCTTGTTCGACCTCTTTTTTTTGCAGTCAGTGTCTATGTTTCAACACCAAAGTTTCTGCTGAGAGAAGGGAATAACATAACTTGTGTTTTATTCACTAAATCTTGAAGCTTTGTGAAATCATTTTCACTTAGTTGTTAGTAAGTTTTGAAGACAGCTTCCGATCTTGTAATCATTGACTTGGTTTTATCACTTAAATAAGGTCTGAATTTAGACTGTTAAAGAAAGTAGATTTTTACACTTAGGGACTTCAACAGTGGAACTACTGGTCTCTTTTCTGTCATAAAAGCCTCTGTGGAAATTCACAGAGAAAACTTCATTAGCCTGAAATGTTAGAGAAGTGCTTATACCCTAGTTACAGATATCACTTCCTATTTTGGTTAATGCTGAGAGTCTCTGATCCTTTTCTTTTCCTCCTGGGAAAACTTCATTATAAAGTAGGACTTTAAAGACAAAGCCACTGAAGTTTTAAAGTCAATGGTGACAAAATGGCTGTTCTTTTATCTGTAGAACAAGAAGAAGCTGATGTTTAGATTTAAGGTAGGTGACAAACTAAAAAAGCACCCCACAAAACAGAGTTAGAGTCATCAGTCAGCTATGTGGAATTTGTGTATCACTGGGCTCCTGTGAAGGTGCTGAGGTATAACCTGACTCCAGCCATTTTCTACATCACAAACCTATGCAGAAAGGGTTTAAAAGCTGGGATTTTCTCATGAGAAGTACTCAGAATGAAAAGACTCATTATAATTATCAGTAAAATTCCTTCAATGGTAATTAAAATAACAAAAGAACTGTAAAGGGTTACATTGTACCAGGTTAACACTAAACTGTATCTGCAGCTACCTTCTGTAAGCTACAAGAACAGAAGCTTTAGTAGAAAGGAAGGACAAATCAAGAAAATCAGGTTAGATAGAAAGGCTTACCCAGAAATGGGCTAAAGAAAATGAAGGATAAGGATAAAATTAAGTTTAATTTGATGTACCATTAAACTTTTTTCACCCTCTAAACAGAGACCTGGTGCAAAGACATGAACTTCTAGTAATTAAGAATTAAATGCTCGTTTCCAAGAAACAGAAATTGATGCACTATCAAAATCAAGTTATATACTGAAATAATTTGGTAGTACTTATTGGTCATCTTTATATAGAAATTTGGGTGCTTTTTGATGTAGTGTATCAGCACTCATACTTCAAACAACAGGCACCAGATTCTGATGTTTCCCACTTCTGTTCCTGTGCTTCTGTATTGTTTCATGTGTTCTAGTTGCCAAAACCAGGAGTACAGGTGTTTTCAACAGTTGAGTCATCACTCATGAGTGTCATCACTCAGAAAGCTGTATCATCACCTAACACACCAACCATACCCTATTGCAAACATATCCTGTTAAGCATTCCATAGTTGTTAGAAATAAAACAAGGCCCTACCTAGCTAATATCTCTGCACTGCCTTCCAGCTGCTCAATGAATTTCTGAATGGTTTAAAAGAAGGAGGAGGCCAGTAATGTTTTTCAGATTGCTGCGGTGTTCAGGGTCTTGGATAACTCTGGGCTGCAATGACTGTAAGTGAATATTTTATGCAAACAGCTTCCTTCCATATGAGGGCCAAGGCTGAGCTCAGTCTCAGGAACACAGGCTCACTACATCTGTCAGAATTGAGATAGCCGACAGAAGCACTTATGGAAACATTGAGAGGATAAATGCTCTGGAGACAAATTAAATATTCTGTATGGGTGAAAAGTGACAGTCTGATAGGAAGGAGGTGAGGGAGTAGAGCTCCTTAGAAATAAGGGAGTTGTCTTGGAAGCTCTGCATGAAAGCAGTCATTACACGGAATTTTCTTCTGTGTTGCATTGCACTAGGTCTCTGGTGGTATTTCTCTGTTTTCTGGTGTGGTCCAGCTCCCCATCATTCCTTTAAGAGAACCAACATTGCTCCTTCATCTAAGTGACAAATGATTCTGTTCCCAGTTCAGTCGAGCCTTGCTCTTCCTAATGTGGCACGGAGCCCTGAAACTTTTCAGAACAACTCCCTCAAGACAGATAGACCCTTTCCAGTAGCATTTTATTGTATCACTAGATTTCTTTTTCTGCTCAGTGGAAAATGAAGTTGTGAATGCAGAATACTTCATGAGTAGGGAGGCAGCATCACGGAAAACAAGCAGAGTGTGGGAAAAGGACTAGTGAACTGCTTAGCTTGACATTGCATCCTAACAGAACATGTCTGAAATATGTAACTAAGGTGGAAAGGGTTAAAAAAATCCTGAAAATTCATCCTACCAGTCCAGGAGTTCCCAAGACTTAAGCTATTCTGCAGTATACCCTGTGTTCAGGGAGTTTCTGTATTGCCTTTCACATTTTCTTGAGCTTTTTCCAAGGCTTCAAAGTCTGTTTCACTTGGCTACATAAAAGGGCAATCTGATCTTGACAACCACCACACCAGAAGTGTCTAGGAATTACTTCTCTAGCCTACAAAGTCATTATGGATGCATAAGGAGGACTGAATCATACTGTGTACCCAGCTCCCATATACAGGCCAAAGGCTTATCCTAGCAGCCATATAGTCACAGTACAGAAACTCCAAGTGATTATGCTGAAGTGAAACGAGACACCAGAAGTAATTAACCCAGCTTTAGTCTAAGGATAAGTTTCTTTTTCCAGCTCTGCTGCACCAATAGGAACCACTTTTATTGCCCTTCTCTACTACAACACAAATGTAAGAGTTGTACATCAACTTTCCTCCAGGTGCATTTCCATTGAGGGGAATTTCCCTCTATTATTGAACAGTTTTTCATATCTATTGTACTTAAAACCACCTGAACTGTCAAGTTATTGACAGTGAGGAAAAGAAAGCCAGACCCACAAATTGCTCAAATTGCTCCTGTAAGAATTTCCTCTTGCACAAAATCCTATAACCGCCTTAACACTGACACTGAGGAATATCTGTTTTTCCAGTAAGATCCAAAGTGTTATTTGAGTGGAAATAAATTCAATTATTTTTGAATTCACTTTCATTCAAGATAGGAACTTTAGGAAAATACAAAGAAAGTTACTTAGCCCATCTAACAGTGCTGTTCCACACAACACATTTAGTGCTAAACATGAAGTTAGTTTTCAAGAAATTTCATACCATCACTGTTAATATCTATTTATTGTATTAATACTCATGTCAACAAGATGCTAGAGTATATCGTTTCCAGGGCTTTCTAAAATAATATATTTTTTATTACAGTTCATATGGTAGCATAAATTAAATTATATCAGCTTCCATAATCTTATATAAAAACAATTATAAAGGAGATTAGTACACTGCAAACGGAGAAAGAGAGAAAACATGGACTGTGTCTTGCCTCATATATCAGGCAAAAGGACTTCTCTGAGTGCAATAACCTATTACTCTGAATTTGTGACTATGGACTTCTAATGATACTCAATGGTCCAAACAACAACAAACGTCATTTTGTCAAATGCTTAAAGATGCATCATTAAAGCTATCTATTTTTTTCTTAAAAGAAGGGACAGTCTTTGCTGAAAACCTCTGTGTTTTTAGATACAAATATTTACTAAGAGAGTTGTACCTTATTACAAATAAGTAAGATCATGTTTTTCATATTTTACATAGATTATCACAATATTTAATTAGTTTTTTCTCAGTGTAAAAAAAATCACTTTGATAGAAATTACAATGTGCTTCCATAATTTCTGTAAATGCTTGAAGTATGGAAATCAAATTATTTTTTAAAAATTAAATTTCTGCAATTTTATATGATTTATTTATGCATACCTTTCCATGTAGTAATAAGCTGCCTCACCCAAAGACACTTTGAGTCTAGAGAGAGCACTGAGTTCTTATTGTGGTTTAACTCTTGCTTCATCAACCTTTCCTATGACTCATAATAGCCAAGGTCTAAATGGACTCACATATTTAAAGATTTTTTCTATTTTCAGATTCAATGGAAATTATATATGCTTTTGTGAAGGAGGAGCTTAAAAACCTCTGAAAAATACTCCTTTAGAGCTGTTGGTTTTTTTAAGTTTCATCATGGCTGCTTTCTGTTTCTTGTGGTTAGATTAACTGCCTGTGTAGGTTTCAGAAATAATGCAGAAACCTTCTGCTACTTAAGTTATGGGTTTGGATATTTTATTTTGGATTTGAATTACTAGTAGGTGAGTATCATCTAGGAAATGTGGGATTTTTGTCTCTCCATGGTACCTGAACTAATAATTTCCTCTTGTATATTCCTGTGAATTTCTTTCTGAATGCCATGTGTGAGGAAATTTGGCAGAATAGAAATGATTTACCTAAAATAAAGTGGGACATTTAGGGCATCTTCAGAATGTATGGCACTGACTAAAAGGGTAGTCTTATACATCTGCCTACAGCTGAGTTTCACAGCCTACCTTGAGTGTTAACGCTGAAATCCACACTTATCTATTCTTCATTTAACTTGCACACATGCCAGAAAACACCAGTAGCAACTGTTTTTTTCAGATTCTCTGTTTTTGATGGCAGCAACCTCTACTTACAGATCTGCTTGATAGAACTAGAAATCTGCCCAGACGCTACATCCATCTAGTATAATTTCTGCTGTCAGCACACAGGGAACTAGTTCTCTTCTTTGTGAGAGTAGTGGATCAGGGAACATATTTCCCAAGCAAGAATTTTGGTCCCCCAAAAGTACAGAGCAAAGATACACGAACATGAAACAATTAAAGAAAAAAATTCTGAACATCAGGTTCACTAACCTGTTTTGAGTATAAGAGGCAAAAATGGAATAAAACAGCAAGCCTAATGACAGCCCTTCTCCAGTTTTACAAATTTGCAAGAATTTTCAGATGTCAAGCTACTCTATAAGTTGACAGTTGAACTGCTTAAGGTTCCCTAGGAAACTCCAATGACAATGATATTCTGGGCAGTCTTAATAAATGTTATTGAAATTAAAGGAAATTTCTAGTCTTTTCTGTGTGTAATTATGCTAATTAAATTGAAAGAGAAATCTGACATTTCCAATTAGCATTTACCACAAAAAGTATATATGCAAATATAACAGAAGGTAAATACTGATTTGAAAAAAAACAAAATACGTGGAGTGGTATCATACCGCAGCAGAACAATTAGACAGAACATTACCATCAAACTTTAGTTTTCCAGAATAAAAGTCATCAGCAATACATAGCAGATACTGAAATTCCACATAAAACATTTGAAAACAAAAGTAAACCATCTAAGATAATGCAAACAATCAAGTTAAAACATGCTCAATATTATAATGTACTGCCTGGTGTTTCAAAATGCAGATTTATTTTGTACTTGATCTGAACTTATTTTTCAAAGTAACTGATACCTACCTTAAGGAGGAGAGGATAGTAAACCTTTGACAGAAATGTTCTGCACCTTTAAAACCCTGGAAGAATATTAAAGCTGTTCCAGCCCCAGAACAATAAAATGAACATCAATCCTCCTGTAAAAAAGACTGTTGAGGAATATGGTAAAGCAAACTACTTATTTTCCTCTGGACACCACTTTTGGCCCTGTGCTACAAGGTTAACAATGAAAGCACTGCTGAAAGCTCTCCTCTGGTGGTTCTAGGTGGAATAATTTAAGGACTTGACTGGGTGTCACTGCTGGTCTTCAGAGCACATCATGGTCCCAGTCTTGAAATTTGAACACTTGAACTGCCCAGAGAGGAGATTTGGGATAACTTCATTACCATAAAGTAGAAAGGGAAGCTCTCACATATTCTGATCTGGTGATGCCCGTAATAATGGATAATCACTAGTGTGTAGTAATGGTACAATAAAGGTCCTGCCTCCTAAATTGTCAACAGAAATTCCTTTGCTAAACAGATATTATTGCTGACAAACAGTAGGGCTTAACAAGAGCCCATCTTGCATTCTCCTTGGTTTTGCCCAGAGTAGCATGTGTGTTTTCTTCATGAGCTCCACTAATACATGGCAATGTTAATCAATCATCCTGATCCAGCCACTATTAAGGAAGTAATTCAAATAAGTCTAAAATGTATCTATCAAATAAAGCAAGAAAATGTAGGTTAATGAAGGGGCAACCAAATTTTGATTTACATCCCTTTACCTTCTTGTTTCTCCTTTAAAAGGACTCTGCAGAACCACTGGAATAAGTTGTTATGTTTAATGTAGTCTGTGCTGCATTATATTGTTTTCACTGGTAAATAACTTAGATACTGCTACTGAAGAGACTGACACTTGAAAGCATGTTATTTGTTAAGTAGAGCAACAAAGCAGCTAGAAGAAGGTTTGAGAAACTGGCACTAATTATTTCTATTTCATATGTTTCTTAATATATTGAATTATTTTGCCATTAACCCCACAGGGATCCTATTTTATAAGTCATCAATGACCACGCAACTTAATTTCCAAAGGACTCCAGCTGGAGGTAAGGTGCGCCCAAGAGTGTTAAGTCAGATCCTTTCCTACAGGGGAGAGAATGTTCCCACAATAAAAGAACAGACAAAATTTTTAGGACAGCATGGTGTGAGGGGAGAAGGTAACTCCCTGCTTCCCACTTAGGTTGTACTAGATGGAGCTTGTGCACTAGATTCTGTTTATTTTTGTTGATTCCTTGGTGGCTTGACACCAAGTGGAAGTATCCAAGTCTGGTAAACAAGCACAAAATTAGAAAAAGTCCCAGCTTTTATTGCAGTTAGTTAAAGAACCCTCAGTGTTGCTAAGGCCATTCTTCAGGCAGACCTTTTCTCCACATAACAATGGCACTCTGGGCAGACCATGGGCCAGGCTGAAATCTCTGGGCCTGAATTCTCTGGGGAGGATATCAGTCCTGTCACTCAGCAGGACACTGTGATCCTTTGGATGACTTTTCTGACTTGAGAATTTCCATTAACAATTTCTGTTATAAAGAAGTGGAAAAGAAGGTTTGCCATTTTCTTCTTAGAAGTCAATGAAATGTTTGTGCAACCCTTCACTAAATGTGAGGTTTTGCTCCCAGCATGGCCTTGAAACATTGTGCCCCAGGCTGTCTTTTCTGAGACCAATTCATTTGCGAATTCCTCCTTCCTGGAGGAAGAAATTGGCCCCCTCATGGAGATAAAGGTGATTCCTCCTTTGAGAAAAACTAGAAATGAGATTCACCCTCAAAACCCAGTTACTTTACTTGTGCACCAAAGGTGGGGGTATAGTCCAAGTGGCCATACTTAGTGGGTGATTTGGATCCAAGAAACCAGTATCCATCCTTCTTACTTCCCCTTCTTCTTTAAAAAGAGGAGCAACTGTTTGGCACAAGACTGTACTCTGTCTAAGATGCAGCTTCAAACTTGGAGGCTGTTATCAACAGACTGGTCGGTGTTGGACTGCTTGATCCGATACTTGTATCAGTAGGCAAGGTTCCAAAGGCTCTTCTTTAATTTGTTATAACACTCTCCCTCCCTGAATATAAAGGCACATTCATACCAGAAAGACTGAAAGAGCAGTTGCCGACTGCAGAAAGTGGGAAATTTCATATATACACAAACCCACATTGGTTAAAATATTCCCAGTGACACTACTAAGAATTTAAGAGGGACTTTTTTTTGTTTGTTTTAATGATTCCATTTTTGTTTGCAAGGACCTTAATTGTCAAATGTAGAATATTGATCAGAAAACTAACTTACTCATCCATCAAAAATCCTCACGTATTTTTGCATAGCTTTAAGTGAAGGAGAGTAAAAGTACACTATATAGTATCAGACTTCATCAAAATAGGTGTAATGCTTTGTTAATGACTAGAAAAACCCTTGATTTTACATTTAAGCACCCAAAAGAGTTTCTACTCTCTTTAATCCTGACAAACCACAGGACTGAGTGTTTTCCTAACACAAAAGACACATACCAAAATATCAGCTCACCACATTTAAACTGGTTTAAACTGCAGAAAAGAGGATTTAGGTTAGATAACAGAACAAAATCCCAAACCTATGTGTTGGAGCAACCACTTCAAGGAGACTGCAAATTCTCTAATATGGGAGCTTTCCAGAATAAACAGGGAATATCTGTCACAAATTACATAGCAACAGCTGATCCATATTCAATAGGGAGAACAAGTTAAATTTCCCAGCTCACTTCCAAATGATTTTTCTAAGATTTCTTAAAAAAAATGATATATTTTTCTAGGTTACTTACAATATAGATCTTTTCTACTAAAAATATTTTTTTCCAAAACATTTAAGACATAAAACCAAAGTTTTTACTGAAAAAAGAAAAAAAAAAAAAAAACAAAAATACTGCAGTTCAAAACCAAATTACTCTTGCTTGTGGCTGGATTGTAAACTGTAAAGACAAACTTGGAAAAATGGAGATAAGTACTTGTTTTATCTTTTATTATCTTCAGTCCACTGTTCAGTGTTGGAGCATCTGGAGAAAAGAACATCTGATTGCCTTTGAGAAGACTTTTATTTTTTTCATCCTTTCTTTTGTAGCTAACTTTACATTGGGCTATGAAACAACCTCAAGCAACGTGAAAAAATCTACTTATTCCTTATCAGTATGAGTATGATGGGGACCTGATTCTTCCAGTAAAGTTTCAAACAGTTTAAATATCTGAGAAATAGGGCTACGAGAAATTATAAACACCTAAAAATACATGTTGTAGAGTTCATAAATTGTAAGACAGGTTCCTGAGATTACATATTAGAGAAAATTGTACCTAATTTGTAATCTCCCTAATTCAGGGATTTTGGAATTTCCAGAACTGGAGTCTTCTAAGACTGGATTAGGCAATAACAAGCATGCAGAATGAGAGCAAAGAGGCAGACAAAAGCCTTTTGAAAGCCCTTCCATCAAGATTTTTTAATAATTTAGATTTACTAACTAACTAGTTACTATAACCTATGGAGAAAGAAGCCTTTACACCTTGAATTACTCTTTAAAACTAGACACTAAATCAGTTTAAAGTAAATAAAAAGGTGTTTACTGAAATTTTTTGGCACTACTGGTTTTAATTTCATTAGTAATAAAAGATATATATTGCAATACAACCTATGATTTAAGCTAAAGAAATTAGCTATTAAAATTTGTTAACATAATTAAGCAATAGGCCTTCCTGTTGAAACCTCTGCTAGCAAATAATACATAGCAAGGACAGTTATATATCTGAAACTATATTTATATCACATAAAGTTGTGTTGTCCTATTATTATTAGGTAGAGCCTTCAGAGGAAGGTTTCTGTTTTTCTATGAGGGCAAGGGTTTTAATTTTTTTCCTAATTAATTCATATATTTTCATGTTGAAAACCACCTCTGATATTTCTGTTACATCAGACCTTATTACTTAAAGTCTGGATGAAGTCAGTACAAGAAATTGGAGCACTACAATACATAAATTTTCCCACATTGCTTATGACAGCTCATAAAGCTGAGATCACAGAGTCTGTAGAGCTGCCCAAGGAAATCTCAATGCATTTCATCTGTACGAGTCAGGTGAACTGATTGGAATTTAACCATTTTATATAATCTCAAGGATTTAGCAACAACAATTACACTTTAAAAGCATAATTTGACAAAAACATTTCTGTCCCAAAGGAGGAGGACAGGCTTCTGGATAAAGAAAGGTTCTGCTTTCCAGGTAGTCTGATTTTGACCCAATGGTTATCCTAGCCAAAGAATATTATAACAGAATTCCTTTGGCCGTCTCATTTTCTTGAATATGGGCTTTACCTGATGCATGTGATAGGAATGGTTGGACTCGATGATCCGATGGGTCTCTTCCAACCTGGTTGTTCTATGATTCTATGATTCTATTATTCTATGTTATCTGGAGTTCCAAGAAGGTTTATGATCATATATGCATGCTGTTTTGTTGAAGCAGAGCATATATCAAATTAGAAGACAAGGTTTTATTTTTATACCTTCAAGCAATAATTGTGAGAGTTCTGTAGCTCTGTGGCTAGATGCATTTAGAGATAATTTACATATATACTTATTTTTTTCCTTTTAAATTAGTTAAAAGTAGATGATACATGAAAAAACTTTCTGGAATAGTCCTCCAATATGGATGTGGCAGGTAAACCTCTTATTTCCTGTCCAACATCATGGTAAATTTTGTATAAAATTTCATTATATGATCCCGTTTGATAACTAGGTAGAGAATGCAGGAAAACCCCGTAATTTTATTCTTAAACTTTTTATAAGTTGCGTAATTCTTTCTGAACCACTGAACTATGTAACCTATGGTAAATGGGTGGAGGCGATGATTTTATGCTTAAGATCAAGTACATAATATCTAAAGGATTTCCCCCCTACCACCCCATAATTTGTGTATTTTATTCATCATTTTCTCCAGATATCGTGAAGACAGTTGTGGTATGGGAAGACAACAGCGCTGATTTCAAGTTGTGACTATCATTCATGAAGACTTAATGTCTAGGAAAACCCCCTTTTCAGGGTCTATGTATGAAAAATCCAGTCATAATAACATCAGCCCTTTGAAAATTTGCACTGGCATGTGTTAATTGTGTCTTAATAATTCACAAAGTACTTAAAAAAATCAATTGGACTTACAGTTCCTAAGTGAGGGGGGAAAGCCTCTAAGGAGAGAAAAAATTGTTTTAATCCAATAAAATAAAAACTGCTTTTGTAGTTTTGGTGGGTTTTTTCCCGACATTGGTTCTCTATTTCCTCAGTAGACAGAAAAAAATAATTAAGGATGTGTATTCCAAATCCTCTCATGTTACTCATTTTAATAACAGGAGAAACAGTAGCATATCTTGCAATTATTAAGTGACTTATCTTTATCGTTTCATTTTCATGCTGAGCAATATTTTGCTGTATGATTGCTAAAGACAAAATAGAGCAATATTTTTAACAGCATGTACCAGCTTAACTGTAATATTCAGCAGTGCAAGGGGTCATCCAAAAGAGATGCATTTGTAAAAAGTATAAATTAGCAAGAATTGGTTTATTATGATAATGTCCTTCTTGGGAAAATAACCATTTGGCTTTACATTTGTTTGGTATGTGGGTAGAGGAAGGTATTGCTTACATAGACTGAATAAGAAATAACTGCTGTAAAAAAGTATTTCCACATATTGACAATGTTTCAGACCACTCTCTAGCTCTAACACATTGTCCAGATCCAGGCTGTAGCTCAGACGAAGGAACAGAAAGGTGTGGGAGAACATAATACAAAATATGCGGAGAGAGAAAGTGCAAGAAAACTGTGGTAACCTAAACCTTGAAGAATCCCTACCTGTTACCTGAAAGTTATGTGTGCCTCAAAGGTCTGAAAAACTGTGGGCAGGAAATATATCTCTGTCGAAATAACAACTACTCAGAGCAATCTGAGGTCTTTGCTATGCCTAAAGAACAGTGGTAAAGATATCTTTGTTCATGAAGGTAGCTCCTTGATCATCAGAGGACGCATTCTTATTATACTGTAACAATCCTTCATTTGACAGATGAATGTTTAACAGTATTTCTCTGAGAATACTGAAACACATTCACCAGTGACTCAGATTCTGCTCCCTGAAGTCCAGTCCTGAAAACCAAATATTTGCAAGGAAACTGACCTATCAACATCTTGTGTGTCTTTCCCAGCCTTACAAAAGAACCACGTTTCCCACCATATTTCCAAACTTTTATAAAACTTTCTTTTAAACTGTAAACATCAACCTGCAATTTTGTCCTTAAAAGAGGAACCTGAAAATGTAAAGGTATTTTTTTCTAAAACCTGTGGGAGCACTTCAAAACATGCTGGTGAAGAAAATCAGCGCACCACTCATTCTTGTCACACTAGCATGCCATACTTCTCAAGGTCTCTCAAAGAAATCAGAACTTGGCTGATGGATATCTACCAAAAGTATAGCATATCCTATGTTTACACAGTGGCAGTGATTTCCAAGAAGATAAAAGAATATAATACATGCAATAGTCTTCCTACAGGTGAGATAAACACTCTAAGACCCAAAGACCAGCTTGTAAGGCACAAGTGACATTAACTACCGATTTTAGAAAAACCAAGATCCTCCTTAACAGTATGAGCTTAGCAGAAGACAGAGTGGATCTTCTGGCTCAGAGCTGACTCATCTTAAGCCTGGTGACTGAGAAGAGAGAAAAGGTACTTCTGCACTTCACCTTGTACCCTTCAGTTGTTTTCTTCACTAGAAACATTGTACTGTACTGTATAGTACACTGTAAAGCGTGCCAGCCTCACTATGTTCCTGTAACATGGGGCTATTATCTTGCAAATTGCACACTTTGAAAACAGTTTGTGTCTTTATTTATAAGAACTTACTTCCTCACTTTTTCAGCACTGCTGAGATGGGTCTGACATGGCTGTGAAATGCAGAGAACTAAGATCTGTCAGACAAAGAACTCCTAATGCTTCCACAAATTGAAAAAAAAAAAAAAATCATGAAAGAAGATCATTCCTGGTATAATCAAACTCCTAGTAAATATAACGTCATTTCAGTGACAACAAGTTCACATCTTAATTATAGAAGAACTGAGGCCATGAAAATCTGAATAAGTAATATCTGCTCTCTACAATTCTCAATGAAAAAAGAATTTCATTTTCATCAGAAAAAGTTTGGGAGAGTTAGATAAAATGTAAGGGGATTAAAAAACAGCGTTCCCCTAAAATATCCTACACTGGATTCTTCAGACTGGGGGAATCCTAAATATTTTCATTTTTCCATAGTATTCCAGAAAATGTCAACTTAGCTTTTATAGATAACTCTACTATTAGTATAATATATAAATTAGAACTAATCCAAGCAACTATAAACTAACCTTCACTTTATATGCAGCAAGGAAATAATCTTTTCCATATTGCCTTCATTAAACACCAGGAGATCATTAGGTGAAAATGCAACAAAGATGAAAACTCTCAGTTCCTTTTTATAATTATAAACCAGTTGCTTTATTTTCACAGATTTTCTGCAAACTGATATGTTGCTTAGATCCTGAACATTTCTTAATGAAGCCTTTTCAAATCTAATGCTTTATAAGTCTTTTAAAACCTAAAGTATACTAAGAATATATATTTGAAATCCATTCTCTGCAGGTGCTCAGCTCATTCGATTCTAACATACCATAAAACTGATTTGTTGAGGTTCCCTTCCTCTAGCTCTGATTTCTCTACAATGAGAAGATAAGGTGTAATTTCTGTTGAATTGCAAGTCTGTGTGGGCAGACAAATTGCCTTTAATGTTCTAACAGATTCTACGCATATAGAGAAACCTTTTTCTACTTACACCCAATAACAGAATGTTTAGTAATAGGTGTGTTCTATAGAATGCTGGTTGGTAAGTTTTATAGTTTAGACAACAGATCCAGAGAGAAAACCATATATTTTGCTGACCCAATGCACCAGCAGTTCAGTATATTGTGCTGCTAAATGTGCCTTTTCTTGATGCAAGATAGTCCAAAAAGAAATGTTTATATTACATGTAGACAAAGAAGTAATACATATAACGCACTTATCAAAATGTTCATAGTGTTATTTGTGAAAAAGCTTTACTTTGTAGTCTAAACTGCGTGCTAGCCTACCACATATACTTTCTCCATTTGCTTGTCCAGTAAATGTTACAACATTCAATGTTATAAATTTGGAACATATCTGTTCTAGGCCACATTGACCTGTTTCAATTCAGTTCCACATGAACTCAGGGATTCACTCTCAAAGGTCACCCTGGGACACCTAACAACTTTTTGTATTTTTAAGTTTCCCAGGAGACAATCAGCTATTTTTTAGCTGATGTGGCATCATCCATATATATCAATGCAAAGATAGCTGGGAGATAAGCTAACCTCCTCTTTTTGTAGTTCAAGTGTGAAAGATGTCAGAAGAGATAAAAATTTTGATTGCCAGGACCCACACTGTCATAACCAGTAAATGTTTCTATACTGCACTTGTTTTGGCTGAGATAGAATTAATTTTCTTTGTAGCAGCTTGTAGGGTGCTGTTTTGGATTGGTGACCAGATCAATCCCGATTAGACAGAGATGTTTCAGCAATTGCTGAGCACTGCTCACTCTGTGTCAAGGCCTTCTCTGTGTCTCATATTGCCCCATCAATAAGGACAGTGAGGGACCACAGGAAGCTGGGAGTACGAAGAGCTGAAACAGCTGACTACGACTAACCAAGGGGAGATCCCATACCACACAACAACATACTCAGTAATAAAAGCTAGGGGAACAAGAAGCAAGGAAATATGTTTGGAGTTAAAGTGTTTTTCTTTGTAAGTATTGGACCTTGCTTTCCTGGAAATGGATAAAAACCTGTCTGCCAATGGAAGAAGTGTATTAATTCCTTATTTTTTTTCTGCTTGTGTGCAGCTTTTGATCTACCAGTTAAGCTGTCTTTATCTCAACCTGTTAGTTACTTTACTTTTACCCATCTGATTCTCTCCCTCATCCTGCTAGCAAAGAGTGAGCAAGCCTTTGTACAGGACTGAGTTGTTGGCCAGGGTTAAACTACATTATACACAAACCTTAGAAAAAGATCAAAAAGTAAAAATGTCATTGTTGAACACAGCACTTTTTGCTTCAAATTTTCTGATCCATCCCAACTATTCTGTTTAACAGAAGAGGTCTCTAAAAACCAGCCCAACTCCTTAAAGTTTCATATCTGAGAATCTAATTCCCAAGTTGAATTTGAATAGTGAGATTTACCTGTGGGTAGCTGAGACGCATAGGCGGGACAGTTCTTATTTCACTTAATTATTTGTTATTTTTCCTCTTTGACTAAAGATTCAAAATAGCCATTCCTGCAGATTTACTTTACACTGAAAATTCCATCAGGATGGCCCAAGTTAAAAGAATTTTCCACAAGAAGTATCTTTCCCTCTCCCTCCCCACCAACAAAATGACCACTTTATTTCAGGTCTTTCTGAAAAGTGCTCTGCATATAATCCTATATCTGTATTTAGGCTCTGTTCTCAAGACAGATGAAGTTCCTAGGGCATTATTCAGCCACCTAAAACAAAACCAATGGGAAAAAAGAAACTTTTTTCTTGTGTGACAGAATTTGTACTGTTTCTTTCAACAAACTTTGAGTATTTCAGAATTCTCTATTCTGCTCGTTGAAGAGAAAAAGAAAGTGGGAAAAAAGGCAACATAAAATTGAATTTCAGTCTTATCACTAAAACTTCCCTCAAGTTTTAAGAAGAGTTGAGTAGCCAAATATTTAAGTCATAAATACACTTATTTAGGAGGAGCAAAGTAACCGTGGAGAGGACAGAAACTCCAATAGGTGTGATGAAATAACTACAGACTGGCAGCAAGAGAAATACGGGTAAAATATTGTCCCTTTGGGTATAAGAAATTTTCACTATTGGCTGGATGGCCTGTTACTTTAAACCAACCATTTGAAGCTGGACTTTTGTGGTCAATCTCTCTCTCTACTGTACAGTTACTGGTATCATGTCTATGTTTGTACCATTAGACTAAGGAGTACATCTCATATCCCAGGTGAGGTCTCTGTATATACTGAAGAAAGGAAAATCATCAGTATGACTTTTACCGCAAGAAGGATTTTGCAGAATATTTTTCCTACGCATATAATCTTTAGTTTTTAATAAATTTATATTTTGTTCCAAACTAGCAGAAACTTAAAGTAATAAAAAGAATCATAAAATTAAGAGGTGAACTTAATATCTGTCACATGTAAAATACAGGAAACTAAATCCTTACTGGAAATGTTCTAAATTCTCATTCATATCTCCTATTGTTATTTTTCCATTTAGGACTCAGACCCACTTGACATGTTTGTGAACACCCATATAATACTTAAGTGCAATTCAAAGAACCATTGTAATTACAAACATTAGTACTATTCCCACACTACTAATGTTGTCAAAGTGATCCTTACAGGACATATACCTATTGTCCCAACCTTGGTTACAATTTTTCTATCTAGGATCCACAAAGACTTTTCAAATTTGTAATGACATTGTGTTAAGTAACATAAATCTTTAATCTATTTTAAAATTGGTCTAAAATATTTTGATCCCTACATCTTTTCAATTTAAAGCGTAAAAGTCATGTAAATCTACATCTTTAAAAGGTCTCTCAATTTTAACTAGTTTTCATTGCATGTTGTTCCCAGGTGCTTGTGGAGTTCTTAATAATTCTTCTGCTGCCGTTTTGCTTGGTAGTTTTTTTTGTTCTTTTTATCTTAGTACTGTATGTATATTCCTCTGTGTTCTAATTAATCCATTTTCTATCAAAATTATTCATTCATTTCAGTAAGGCAAAAGATTGGGAATCCTTGGTTCATGTAAGAATATTATTGAAGAATGTACTGTAAGCCTAGCTGAATAGGGATTTATGTTGCATCTTTAAAAGCAGAATGAAGTTGCATAGTTGTTTACACTCCTGTGAATTTGTTCAAGTTGTGTGCTGCTGTGGGCACTGACATTTAATTGGAGTCTTTACCTTCATTTTTCTTAGATAGCATCAAATAAAAAACATCTGAGCTAAAACCTGTGCTGGAGCTCGCTACAAAAGAAACAAATACCTGCCTGGATAGTAGGGTACTATCTTAATCTTATCTGGTCATTTTTGTAACATTGTTACAGTTCAAGAGAAAGACAGAAATGTATTTTGAATCTAAGAGATATTTAAAAGATGTGATGAGTGGGCTTGTAGAAGCACGTTGATCAACAGTTAAAAAACTTGATAGACATTTATAAATTCAAAGCAAAACTGCTGATACTTACTAATCCTCAGTAGGCTTAGCTATGAGCATGATATTATTTACCTAGAGTTCGAACACATATACACGTAAGTACCCTTTAAAAATATTCTCTAAGAAGTATTAGATAAATGTTTTAAGTGCCTGGATTTGAATATGATTTAATTAAATTCTGGAAATAAAAACATCAGTCATTTAATATGGGAGGAACATAGCTCTTTTTAATCTTTATAGTTTCTTTCAGACATTGCTTGTTACCATTAAAAAGTTTTTATGCCTGCAACTTTGTTTATGACTGGAAGCAGAATTATTGATGTGGCCTGTTTAATGTGAATTATGAAAACTTAAATGAAATTTTTGAAAAAGACCTTCTAGAATTTTTGCTTGGCTTATTTGGGCTGGAGGGCAGATTTCTCAGCTAATGTTGAGTGTAAATATTTGCCAAAATCTAAGCATTGGTCTCAAGTTAAAATTCTAGTTTACCTGATAAATGTTCATTCAAAAAATTACACTTATTTGCATGTTATAAGATTATGAAATTTGTCCAGTGCATGAACACTTTAAGTGTGTAATAAAGAACATCGATTCACATTGTTTGGAAAAGAAAATCACAGGAAAAACTTTCTTTGAATGCCCATTGGAAATCTCTGTACTACACTGTCGATTTCATTATAGTGCTAGAAACACTTCTGCCCCGAGTGTTTCTTCCAGTCCTGGTTCTTAATTGTTGTTATTTGGCAGCGTGAAATATTGATGACATTGGTCAAAAAGATTGACAGCTGCATGAATTGTTATTAACCAGCCTGTTGGTTGTAGCTTAAAGTTCAATAAATACCAAGATGCAGCATAAGCCTCAGGGAGCCTCTTTTTTGAACAACTGGAAATTAACTATTTGATGACTTTATAAGCCATCTGTCTTTTTTCTATCATCCCCCTACATCATGTTTTGTGACACTAAAAATAAATGGTGATGCTTACTTCTCCATCTAAATTATTTTTCAGAAGTGGGGATCAAGACCCCATCCTGACTCTGAAGCAGGTAAAGATCAGACATTACAGGAAATGCAGCTATCAAGTTTATTGTTCTTTTTGGCATTCATCATCATAGTAAGCAACAAAAGAATCATTCAGGAACTTCAGGAGCTGGAAAAGAACATGGTACAGAACAAGTCTGGAAATGATACAGAAATAATTCGTGTACTGATACATGAGAATGTTTTTCAGTCCCTCATACAAGGGTTCAAGTACTGTTAAAATGTGGAGTTGGATGTACATACAACCATGTAATAAGGTATTGAAGAATCTTATTAATCAGCTATTGAGTATGAGAGAAAAACTTTAACAACACACAAATTCTTAACAATGCAGCCTTAAGATTTTTTGTTTGCTTGCTTTTTTAATGGTGTTTCATGCACATTACCTTTTTAAAATGCATTCACCTGCCGTCTCAGTCTTAAATCCTGGTTGAATTAATCTTTTCGGAGTAAATAAGCTATTTTTCCTGCCTACAAGCACATTTACATTTTTACCACCTGTTTCTCTGCTGATTCAGAGATATTTGATATGAGCCTCTTTCTATACTTGCAACTGATGTAGCTCAGTTCTTTGAATGTCTCTGCTATTTAGCGTCTATTATTATTGTTATTACTTGTGATGCAATATATCTTCTTTCAGTCTTCGATCAAAATAACACAGATGTAGTAACAGGAAGAATTTGTTAATGTTTCTCGACCTCTGATTTAGTCAGGATGGAAAGATGGGAATAATACCTTGCTGAGTCAGTAAATGCTAAATTGTACCAATTAGAGAAAAATGTAAATGACACACATTCTAAAGCTTCAATCTTTCACTTATACTTTAATCAATCATTACTTTGAATTGCTTAATGATTCACAAGAACGTAATAACACCATACACTTTTTAGTTGCTATCACTAGTCAAGTAAGGTTTGTCTGACTTTAATAATGTGGAAATGCCTAACCTGTGTTTAATACACTACTTGTGGATAACATGATATACAATACATTGTGCACAAGGTGGAGGTGAAATTTGGAGGCAGCATCATATTGAAGCATGAAGCAATTTTGACATTTTGGGTCACCAATAAATTTTTTAATTTGTTGTGAAGGGAGTTTTGCCACATATGGGTTATTCAGGTTCTGGGAAATCTTAGCTGCTTTCTTAGTTAAGATGGATATATAAAGTATGCTGGTAAAGAAAAAAAAAATAACTTTTTCATTGAGATTTAATTGAACATTGTCTCTCCATGACACAACCACATATTTAAAGTCTAATCTACTTTTACAGTCTTTCTGTTAAGTTATATGAAGACAAGTTTTTAATCTTATTTCTTCTGAATATAGTCACTTAGTATTCCATGGGCATTTTTAATTCTCTCTTACATTGCAAAAGTTACTGTTTTCCCCAACTTTACAATACACTACACATTAATAAACAGTAAAAGAACACATAGTATGACTTGCAACTCTAAAATTAAATAACTTAATGTACAAATTTCCAAATATTTATTTGAATATGCTTTTGGTAAAAAATAGAAAATGTAATTATATGCAAAAAAGAATTAATAAGTAAGTTGTTTAACCAATGGTTATAATCTCCTCATCTTTGTTCTCAGTGTCTGTAGAAATACGTCCTAATGCATTTCAATGCTGACATTTAATCAATGCATACAAATCACCTTGGAGGCCTGTTATTCTTGTATTCATTAATTCAGCCATGTAGAATGCAAGCATGTAGGAGGATCATCTACAAAGTTTTTACAGCTGAGGTAAAAAATTGACATGTGCAATGTTTTGTTTTTAAGGCTCCAAACTACGTCTGACACATAGAATGTGATATACCACCATGTGCCTGAATAAAATCATGAGATTGCTTCATTAAAATTGTATCAGAATTTTATTTAAATAATGTTTTGTGTTAGAAAATGTTCTGCTGAGCAATTCATTGGATACCCTTCCTATTGATTGTCTAATATGTATCTTTCTTTACTAGCTTCTGGGGGTAGATAAAGGTGAAAATAAATACATACATGGAAAAGAGTGAACTTTTAAAATCAAATGCCTAGGCTGTAAAATAAACAAACATAATAACCCTATAGATGGCAAGGAATCAATCCAAATATTTCCAGTTGGGCAATTGTAGTTTAACATTTTCAAGTCAGTATACCAGAAGAATTTTGTTGTGCACATCTTTGTGAACTTCAATAACCCACTGGAAGTGAAGAAATGAGTTTGTATTCAAACCAGGATTTACAGGGACAGTAACTGAAAGCATCAGACAAAACAGTGAGAAAAGAACACCTGTGATGTAGATATTGAGTTAGACACTACCTCTTTTGGGCTATTGGTTAGGTGACCTGGTGGTGTACTGGGAGCAGAGCCTAGAACCTGAAAGTGGCCTGATACCAAAAGATCAAATGCAGCAATACATGAGGGGCAGATAGAGCAACATGCTTCTCACCTGCTTTCGAGTAACTTCCTCTGTTGAATGGTAACTATAGCAACTTATGGAAGAACTCTGGAAAAAGCAAATGGGAAGTGCAAAAGAGATGGATTTCCTGTTCTCAGTCAGCATCCCAAGTTTGCCATTGCACTTTTCTCTTGTTTCCGTTTCCACGAACAAGTCATTCAACTCAAAATTTCAGATTGAATTATTTTAAACATTTAAGAGAAATAATTTTGAACTATTTCCTTTCATGCAGCTGTTTAAATGTAAATAGACTCAATTTTGGATGAAAATATCTTGGAATGCAAGTAGAAAATCAGTAGGTCTAAAATTTACTTGTTTATGTTATTATGTGAAGATGATTTTTTTACTTGTCAGTTCCATTTTAAAATCTGTTTTCTCATAAGAAATATTTCCTAAAATTTTTAGTTGTCAAAAATTTTTGCCACATCAAATATGAGGTATTAAATTACTTGAAATTTTAGGACATTTTTAGAAAATATTATGTATATATAAAATACTGTTAATATATTCTGTTTCTCAATGGACGTAGGATAGAATTAGGATTCATTGAGTCTTCTATCAGTCTGGTCTATAAATAATGAGTAGAATTACAGAAGGGCAGTACTCTTACTTGTTAGCCAAGAGTGAATAATAGATACCAGGCTACATCATAAAGTAAGAAAATATGAGGTTTTGAATTATTCCAGGCTATTCATTGTGGATGTACAGGTCTCTGCATTTCACTGAGTACAGTTATGGTAACTCTTCCACAGGAAGATTTAGTTTAATGTAGTGCAGTTACTGATTCTTCAATGTAAAAAAATGTTGGCTTGGCATCTGCCAAGGAGAATCATGTCATATCTTATGTTTTGCTCTGACTTTACCAAGAGTAAATTGTAATACTACTCTTACTCCAGTTCCTTTGTGTCACTTATGATACTTCAGCAAGAAAATGCGAGCTTAAAGTCACACATAGGAGAGTCCTACAAAATCACGTGGTTAATTTGTATACTCCTCTGTTAACCTGCTCTCCTCAGACATAGCACTTAACTGTATGTAGGAGAGAGACAAATCTCAAGTTTAACTGTGCTCTTTAAATCTGCTGAAGAGCCTGACTGCAGAGAACTGAGCAATCAGCTCAGAGGTTTACGTAGTGACACCAGAACTTGGACCTGTTCTGCACAATGCACTGAAAAAGCATAGATTTAGACTATAGAGAACTGCAACTTCCTCACAGGATTCACAGTGGGGAAAAGATTGTGAAGCAGAGAGAAGAAATGGTAAAGCAGAAAAAATAAATAAGAGAGCAAAATGGAAAGTAATTACACAGTCGGGCGATGAGGTCTTTGTTATTATACAACCAATGCGACCTTTAAGACAGACTGACTTGACTGGTTGCCGAGTCCAGTTACATGCCTAGTAGCTCATTTTAAAACAAACCTGCCATACCACCAGCTTCTGAAGCTAGTGTGCATGCTGGCAGAACAGAATATGCCTTGGAGGCACCCTTGACAGTGACCTCCTTTTTCAAGCAGGTCAGAATAGCTGCCTGCCCAAAAGGCACTGTCTTATTGATTCATCTGCCTCTAAACAAATGTACCAGATATGCATCTGAGAAGCACCTGCTTTTCAAGCACTGAAAATTGAATATTTAGTGTCTGTGGGAAGTAGTCAGCCATGGATAACTTTAACTTCTAGCACGTGTGAACACGTGAATCGCTCTGAGAGAGAATACAAACAAAGAACCTGTTCCTTATGGGGGTCTAAGGCAATTATTTGAGATATTTTTAAAAACTGTGTCCTCTGGGCACCAGACACCTGCCCGTTCATATGCCTGATCTACCTAATGTGTTTCCAAAACCAGGAATGCTTTTGCTACACTTTTACTTATAGTGGTTCTAGTGAATATATACAGACATTAATTTTTGTATCTAGAAAGAAAGATCATTCATTTTATGTTGTTGATCCTTTGGGCTTCAACAGTTGTATGATGATGATGATGATAGCTAAAGGATTTACCAGCTTCAAAGCTGGAACAAAGGTGCATTTGAGTCTTCGGAAGGATCTGTATGCTAATCAAGGGACAAGATTCTGAGGGAAAAAAAAAAAGGAACGCATTGAATTACAGTCTACAAAATGTATTAGTTGCAGTAAAATGTATTCTAAATCAAAACCTGAATTTGGTTTTGGGAGTGCTGAGATTAGATAGCAGAGATGGAAGAGTCTGCAACTGACATGACATGGAGGATAAAGTCAGAGGGTTAACTACTGAAAGTGGACATGGCAGAAAACCCAGACGAGATGTCATGCCTTCTCACACACAAAAAAAGGCTGAGAGTCTAAAGTTTGAGAAACTTTGTTTTAGGAGATTACGTATTTTATAAGGACCAAAACTGATTGTATCTGCTATTTATTAAAAAGCAAATGAAGAGTCTGAGTGACTTGAGAATTCCTTTATTGAAATTAAGAAGTCTTTGATGATCTGCAGCTGAGGGATTCAGTGCTTTGCCATAAGGCTTTTAGTAGTTCTGATGAAAGACGATAAATGACAGAGAAAGTTAAGCTAGACTTCTGTTCTGCTTTTCTGATTTTCCACCAATGTGTAGTCAGCTCGCATTCTGCATAGGACAGCCCTCAGAACAAGCTAACCACAACTGAATGTGTCGCCCTCTTTTCTATGGCTCTTAGCACACAAAAGGCAACCTGATTCTAAACCTTTTTTAAAATACTAAAAATAGCTGGCAGTTTGATCCTCTTTATCCTTAGCTTTTATTTTCTCTTCTGACAAATAAAGGGGAAGATTATGTCATACAAATTTATGTGAGAGTTATATGTATAAAGTGATCAAATGATATCTCTGAACCTAAGGTTCTTTTGGCAAAGGGTGACTTGTCATTCTTTTTCTTGTTTGCATAACCAACTGTATTCAAGATGATTTATGGAAACACTTTCTTCAGGCTTAAAATGAGAAAATGCTGAAAAGTACATATCCTGTGTAATAGAGGTTAAAACATTAAGTAGATTGAATGAAGTAGAAGCTTCTCATTTATAATCAGTTTTAATCACATTCACTACTCTAAATCAGATTAAAATTGGATATTAGTGGTTCAGAATTAAACCATGCTTCCCTCCCCTCCCCATTAACATGTTTTAAATGTCAGTGTTTTGGTCACACAGCTGTGTGGCCTATAAGAAAGGAGACACTTCTGACGTAAAGAAGGTCATTCATTAACACCAGTGATTACAAGGGAAAGGATCAGCGATTTTTCTTGCTGGAAGGGTCATAGACAAGAGGAAGCAGGGGAGTCTCCGAGTTTCAAAAAGTGAAAGGAACATGCTTCAGCACCTCTTCCAATGGGTGTATTCTTGGGAGAAGTATACACATCCTGGGACAAAGGAATTAAAACATTTTGAGTAGGAGGGAATGAAGTAGACTTTGTTCCCATAGAAACAGAAAAGATATTTCTGTCTACTCAGCAGGTTTAATATTCCCTATTGTTGCAGTTATCACAACATTGGTGTAGAAAGGAACACTAAAATGAAGTAAAGCTCTCCAATGTCAGCAGAGGGAAAAAAAAACTATTGGATCTTTCCCATGTTTAACATGGCAGATTATCAGTGTGTTTATTTATTTATTTATTTATTACCCCTACTTTCACTAAATCAGCAGTTCTGCAATAAATCAGGTAATGTTTAACATTTGTTCTGGGTGTTGGAATGCAAATATTCTTATAGTTTCTGCACAGCAAGTGTTCCTGTTTCTGACAGCATCAGTCTAGTTGATTACAAGGGGGTGATTTGAGACTACAGTGAAAACTGTGCCCTGTGATTTGCCTTGTAGTTGTAATTACAGTACATTAATGGTTTGTAAATATTTCCAAATCATAATACAGTTCCACTAAAACAGAAAAAGAAAAAGGTGTGCAATGAGTGTGTAGTCTTATTGTTCACCTTAAAGCAAAGTGATGGTACAAATAGGTATGTCATTGCCCATGCAAGTAGGTGAGATGACAGTATATTAGATTAACTGCTGAATGAATTATATTCAACCTGTACTTCAGAATTTTCTTTTTCAGCTGGTTTATCTGGCACGGACTTCAAGATTCCTGTCTGCAAGTTTGGCAGGAATTTGAGAATGAAAGATAAGGGACAAAAATTGTATGGAAATTGAAAATAAATTCTGTCTTAATCTTTTAAAAGGCCTTTATAGCAAGTAAATGCAAGCAGTTTTCATGATAAATGAAGGTTATTATCACTAATATGTTAGGTGCTCATGTATCTGTCAGACAAGAGAACAGAGCTTGCTTTATTCCAAATGCAGGAGAAAGCTTAAATAGAGGGTATACAAAAAGTAAATCTTACGAAGCTATGAAGTCAATCTAGAACTTCTTTTCAGTCATCTGAAACTATTTGACTGCAATACGACAAGTAGAGCAGCAAAATGATGCAACAGTAATTTAAACCTTCCTGGGCCCTTGTTTTTTTCCATTCATACTATGAGTTGTTGCTTCTAATCAGTTATAGATTAATATTAGAAGAACACAACTTAACTATCCTAAGGGAAAAATTCTTGAAAAAATACAAGCGTTCATACATAAAACTTCGGTATTTAACAGAATAATTTTTCTGTCAGAATCAAAATATAAACAGAAAATTTCTGTCTAGCAGTCTTAATGTCTCTGAACTTGCAATCTCAAATTTCTTTCATCTCATTGTGTTTGAATATTTCCCTTTGAAGCTTCCATGTTTGCAATTTTTGGATGTATCTATCAACACACTCATATTTGTTAGAGAATATTCTAAATTTTGTGATTTAGACCCATCTTTACAAGCATGTCAATTTATCTTGCAGTAAATACAGCAGTGAATGTAGGTTGCATTACTTTTCCTCTATTAAAAATTTAAAACACTACTGACACAATTTTGATGAAAAAAAGTATTATTCCAACATATAAAAAACTACTTATTCCAAAAAGTTTATGAAATTTGAAACAGGTTTAAAAGCCATACTTAACTAGTAATGGCTATTGCACAACAGCTACCTTAACATTAATGACTTTGGGAGTTAGTGCTAAAAATTGTTCAATTCACTAAATTGAAAATTACACTAGTTGGTAAATTGCTGTATTTTATTAAGATAATGTGAGAAGTGAAATTAATTAAAACAAAATGATTGTTTTGCCTCTTTTAGAATTATTATTTTGTTTTATATGTCACACTTGCTACCAACCAAAAAGGAAACTTATTTCTTCCTTTAATGCACCGACTCATTTCCATCAGCAAGGACATCTTACTTTTGCATGGAGAAAATTTAAATGACTAGGACACATCTTTCTGCCTTTCACTTTGTCTGCTCATCAGAAAAGTTGCATCCTTTCTGCTTTCACCACTGCTCATGATCCAGTACATATGCCTGAGAAGAAGCATGTCATGCATACTTTGAAGAGTGAGGTCCAGGTATCAAGAGGACTTCTGTAAATCAAACCTTGATCTTCTACAGATCATTGGGTGCATTTCTCAAGTATCACATGCTGCTGCTAAAAAATTCAAATATGTCCAAAGACTGAATTGCTTACTATGAATCCATTTTAATTTTAGCCACATACCCTGAAAAATCATTAATCATTCCCTTTTCAGCCTTCACATATCATTTTTCCCATTTATTATTCAGTGTTCAAGAATTTTGCAGTTGGACTCTCTTGAAGAATCAAGAATGAATAAATACTTTGTATAATTATTTTACTAGGGTAATTTTTTAAAAGTAATTTAAAAAATAATCTGGAATCTTTAATTCAAAGGCGTTTAGATTATAATTGGTGCCATCTTTGTATATTCTGTGTTGCTCTCTATAAAAATCAGTACCTTATATACTCTTGGTATCTAAATGTGAGAGTATCATTAAACCATACAGCACTTGTTCTGATCAATATCAAAATAATAAAAATATAACAGAATCAATGGCTTGTCCTTCCTAAAGGGCTCTCTTTTTTGTGATGGTGTTTTCAGGCATATTTATTCTACCTTGTCTCAAAGTCTGTGGCAAGAATCAGGAAAAGCTTTTGTCAGTTACAATTTATTACCATTGACTAAGTCAAAGCAATAACAGGCAAAAGTATCTGTGGATGCTTCACAGATTCTCACTGGCATTTTGTTTCCAATATGTTTCAATGCTTTTCAGCTGTTTTTTTCTGTAAACATTGGCTTACAATGTTAGGGGCAGTTTTTATTGATATGCCTTGGGAGCTGAAAGGGTATATCTATCTTCAAACAACTAAATTTATGGTCTTGTCACACAGGGCTAATGGCTCTAATGAGTGATTGGTGTCTGTTATGGTACACACCATCCCCTTGCACACAAAAAGATTTAAACAATAGTAAACAAAGGAAGTTTAAACAATAGTAACAAGAGTCCTCTGCATTTTATTTTACCCTTTCACAAAATTGGGTTAAGATGTCATCGGTTCCCTCTCTGCAAAAGATTCAGACAAAACCAAGGTTTCTAAAACTTGGGAGATGTAAAACTGATGACTTCTTACAGCAGGCCATTTCTGTGCTTTGGCTTGTTTGGGCACACAGATCTGGCACAGTTTTTCATGTTTAGATGAATGCTGGTTGTCAAAATTTGTCTCAAGCAATATAAACTTAACAGCTTGTGTTCATATGGTTAAATTCTCTTTTCTCCACCCCCCCCAAAATAGGCAGGCTGTGTCAAATCTACTAATTAGGAAAGATCCCACCGCGAATCTCAACTGTGCTTAAGAGTTGTCTGAAAGATGCTATTTGCCACAGGCCTACATTGTGCTGAGGATTACATTAATGTTTTAATGGCAAGCAACCATGTGGCATTGCCTGTGTTGTGATAGTTTCACAGTCAGCTTGCATGACCAACAAGTGTAAAAAATAAACATCTCCATATCCAAGTATAAGTTAATAGGATGAACGCATCTCTAAACTGAAATACCTCCAGTGAAAGTGACTGAAGGAAACCCTTCCAGATATTCTGCATGGAAATAAAATGGGAGATGCAGATTTAAATGTCCTCAGACTAAGTAAAGTACACAACTAAATCTTCCTATATGCTTACTGAGTAGTCTGTCAATGGGATGGAGGAATAAGAGCAAACCATTTATTATGTTTTTAATATAATCATTCATTGTGATGTAGTTTTTTCATTCCGTGAATATAAATCAATAGATACATAGATAAATAAATAAATAAATAAACAAACAAATAAATAAATCAGAGTGAGTAGAGCATTTTTTCCAAATGGAGCAGGTTTTTATTTTTAACATTTTTTTTCTATGAGTAAAATATGAGGGGAAAAATAAATTTAGTTTTAGCCAAACTAATTTTTTGGTAGGTTTGTTAGAAAAACTTCTAAATCAAAACTTCTCTTATGTGCAAATGTCTGTGTTCCACCAGTTATGGAATAAATAAAAAAAAAAAAAACAAACAAAAAAACCAAACTAATTGTAGCCTGAGAGTAAATAATTTGCTCCTACCTCCTGTGACAAATATTATCAGAATAAAGTTATAGATAAATATATTGCTGTACAAGAACACCTTTACAAATCAAACTGATTTTAATTGCCGTCTCAACAATGCATGTTCCTATTTAAAAATTCTACGCTAATGATAACATGTAGGATAGATAAATTCAAAAAATTTGCAAATGATCACATCCTTAGTAGAGAATATTACTTAAATATTTACTCAGAATCTTTTTGGGGCATTAGTGTATAAATGTTGGAAGGCAAGATCTTCTGCCTCTTCTTTGATGTTTGTCTGGGATCAACAAGCATCTGGTAAAACAATGTATTTCATGAGCACACCTGTCTCAGACTTACTTGTTGCCTGAATCCTTTACAAATGTCTTCGTGGGTTCACAATGAATAGGGTTCATCTCTATAGCATTGCAGTGTTGGCAACATAACAAAAAATGCCATACTGGCTTCAATGGAGAGGTTGTTACTTATTTTACAACCTTTCAAGCAACAAAAACTCTACAGCCCAGTTGTAACAGGCTCTCCTGAAGTCTTTGTTTCCAATTGTTGGTATTTCCACTAGAAACAGTGACCCTGGATTGCTTCACAATGACAGGTGGTGTCAGACAACCAGGAAAATGATAACAGATGCCTTCTGCAGTCTCCTTTACTCAAAGTTTAGCATTGTGATAGTTTTCCTTCACTGAAGCATTATAAATCAGTTCTACTGGAGTCATTTCATTATTTTAATTTGTTCAGTGCCAGGGACTCAGGACTCAGCTCAGTGCTTGATATCTTCTCAGCAAAGCCATGTATGAAAGATGGGTTTTCTCCCTATATACATAAATGCCATACTTTCAATGCATAGGTGTGTACATACACTTCCCCAGCACATCCTTACTGTGGGACTGGACATTCAGTGACAGACATTCTGGCTCCATGCTTTCCAGATCTGACCCACCAATGGTCCACAGCATTTATTTCTCTGTACAATTTTTCTTAGAGGAGGCTTATTTTTGCCTCCACTACAGAGGAAACAGGGGTGCTGGTTGCATGGACAACTCACTTTTCCTCCTTTTATTTTCATTAGTATTGTACATCACATGTAAGGAGGAGGTAAATATGATGATGAACAGAAAAAAAGAGAATTTAAAGACTTGAACTTGGTTGCATTGCATCCACTGCAGCACTGGTATAGAGGTTACAATATTTGTAGTACAAGAAAAGATCATATGATGCTACAAATAAGTTTTTCCAAACCCTTTGATTATAGTAACGATGCAATTTGCTCAAGGTTATCCAGGACAAGTCTGCTTTGGGTGAATATCTTGAAACTAATACTAAGTTAGTCCAACGATGAGGAACAGTATACATACATCAGTGCTACATTTTGCCAAAATAGCTGATCCTATCAAAATGCACAGATAATTGGCTCAGGAGTGGCATCATGCTGGTGTAATCAGAATACCTTTGAGGTCTGGGACATTTTATCTCTGTGGGGCTTAGGTCTGTGTAGATAGAAAATACTTCATGTGCTGGAAAGTCCAGGTTTGCCAGAATGATTTTGAGATATGCCCACAGCAATTTTGCAGAAAAATTGGGATAGAAAACCAAAATACAGAGCACTTTTTAGGAGTTTAGATAATTTCCTAGTTCCCCTACACTGGCAACAAATACAATGCGAAATCAAAATCTGGAGTATGATTCAAATTACTGCAATACCATTCATGTAACTTAGGTTTATACTCCTAAATCCTGACTTGCCTTTCTTCTGAACCCTTATTCATCTTTTCCCTTTTCCTCTCCTCTCCTCTCCTCTCCTCTCCTCTCCTCTCCTCTCCTCTCCTCTCCTCTCCTCTCCTCTCCTCTCCTCTCCTCTCTCTGGACAAGGGATCTGCTGTATTCTTAAAACAAGGTCACAAAACTTTGGGTTAGTTTAGGGATATTGTGGGCATTAATATTTTCCATTGTTTATTTTTTTTCCTTTGCCACAGGAAGCAAGTCCTCCAAGGCAGGCAGGGCAAGAATTGCCTCCAAAAGATCTATGCCTTCCTAATCATTAAAATCTATATTCCCTTTAAAATGCAACTTATACATTTATTTGCTAGTGTAATGCATTTTTTATTCTCATACTCCCTTTTAGTTTCTTTGTTTGTGGGGCTTTATTCCATCTGTTAGTTACTTAATGTGCATTAAAGCAACTTCAATTTGCTATTTATTTCACTGATGTGCCGTTATAATATTCCATGTCAGTTCTGAATTTTCTGTTCTTTAGAACAAGGAATACTAGCAGATAACAACATAACCAGTGAAATCAGAACTGAATCTTATTCTGAAGTCTGGTTAGTCAATGGGCCTTGTGATTTGCCACTTCTGAATATGGGGTTATTTTTCTTCATTTTTGTTTTATCACAAATAGTGACTTGTGTTTTGGATCTCAAGAGTTAATATAACAAAACGTGAAAATGAAAAAAAAAAGCTCTTCATCAAAACAAAGGGCTATTTAAAAAATACAGCACGTTTTGCAGTACCTAGGAAGAATTGAATCTAGGTCTTTATAACTATTAACAAGGTGATACATTTAAAATTAGTGATCTGATTTGCTTCAAAAATCTTCTTATTATCTTATTAATCAACATATAGAGATACTAGTAATTTTAGCCTTGTCCAGGTGTAAAATCTATATCTATCTGAAAATTTTGAATTAGCATGCTTTTCAAAGCATTCAGCATGGAATGATTTAACTTGTACCTTTCAAAGCAATTTGCAAATATGAACTTGGCAGCTTTACAACATTTTGTGTTTGATGATTTTAACCTTTAAAGGATAAATTTTTTTCTTTTATTCTATGATTCTAAGTTAAGACCCTTACTGATATTGCCTCTGATTTTCACTACTGATCTCATAATTAATCTTTGCCTTTATGAAATGGTCATGTGTTCTAAAATATTTCATAAATTTAAACAGTATTATTCCAGTTTGATCAAAAATAGGGAAAAATGCCTCTTATGGAATATGGTTCAAGCTGATACAATTGGGTTTTCTACACAGGAATCCCTGTAATTTCGCTGTGTATCAATGTTTTCACTTAAATGTAATTAATTTTTTTCCCTTAAAACTGAGAAGTGATACTATGTTTCACAGAAATTAGATTAGTATTATTGCTGCAGGCTTAGTCAAAATGATGAAGTACTACAGAAATTTAGTATTTGATTTTGATCCGTTATTGTTCATTGGAGAATACCCTCTTATGTGTTTCTAGCGGAGCCAGAAAGCTGGGAGACAAACCCCTGGTGGTTTTCAGGATGTAATAAAGAATATTAATAGCATATAGAAACAGGTGAAGCCTTCAGTGTATAGAGATTGGATAGGAAACCAGATGACCTGAGCTCCATTATTTACTTCTCTTATTATAGTGAACTAATCCATATTTTGTTTTATTTCATAGCAATAGAGTAGTAATGTTTACCTGCCATAATAGAATATTTTTGCTATGTGGATGGGGAACGTTGTATAAATGCTAGGCACAAATAAATATTTACTCCTTGTCTGCAGTGATTCAGTTTGTTACTGAAACACCATTTCCTATAATGCAGAAGTAAGACAGAAACACATTATGGCTTAGGTAGCTAAGTTTTATTAGAGAAGGAAACATAACTTCCTCTGCTTGTTTAAATCATACTTCTGCACAGGTCTTCCTCTTTTCAAACAGAGAGGTGCCTCAATCAATGACAAATTAAAGCCACCGAATACTGTCTTTCTTCCTACCATATTCCTGAAAGCTCCAGAATAGAGGTTTTGGTCTTTAAACTGTACATTGTAGAAGCAGTAAATTGAATTATATTTATGCACCGTAATTAGTATATTACATTTCATGGTCTCCCTTGTGTTTCCTTACAAAGAATCTTTAGATATGAAACTTCACATGGTTGAAACACTAAGTTAATGGACTGCAAAGGAAAACAGAAAAAAGTACAGGGGACATAGTGGGATATATGCTTTCCTTTTGACATAATGCTATATTCAACAAATTTTTTTAAAAAATCACTATAGCTTTGGTCAAATGTATTTTTTCATTCACTATAAAGTTTCAAGCTGATGGTCCTTCTTGGATTTCTCTGTGATGGTTAATTACAACAATTGTCTCCACCCATCCATTCTGCATTTAGCCATCCCCTCATAGAAGCACCA
Organism: Coccyzus lansbergi; assembly: GCA_033558105.1. Classification (NCBI taxonomy): domain Eukaryota; kingdom Metazoa; phylum Chordata; class Aves; order Cuculiformes; family Coccyzidae; genus Coccyzus; species Coccyzus lansbergi. The sequence goes on from JAUMJK010000663.1 coordinate 727,643, forward strand.
CAAATGGCTGTTTGCCCATTCCATGGCCATCGTTGGTTGCAATCTGACATATTAAATTAAAATGTCATTAATTTCAAATTGTGTTAACACAGCACACTGTGATGTATGTAACCCAGAGCCTTAGGGTGACGAAGTTCTGTAAGTCTCAGCTAACAGAGATCCTACTCAGCTTGGAATTCAATTCTTAAAAAGTTAAATTTGGCAATTTCTATGTCAGGTTTTCTGAGTAGCTTGATTGGAAAAGCACAAAATCTCTCATGGAGCATGCTTTCTTTAAATTCACTGAATAGTTTCCTTTCTGCACAGAAGTAAACTTATCTGCACTGTGCACCCAGCAGTATTTATGAATGGCAGAAAGCAAAGGACTGACATCAGGTAGAAGTAGTCTATATTGTCAGAAATGACATAGTTCATCAAAACTACAGTATTTCCCCATCAACATCCTGCCAGATTCCTACTTCCTTTCTTATCATTATCTATCCTCTTCAGATGTTCTCAAACAAGATACTGTGGTGTATAAACTAACTGCTTACACACAAGCTATTTTAAAGAGGAATAGGAAGTTCAGCTTACAAACAGGTTCTCGCTTTTGCTGGAACCGTATTAAAAATATCATCTCCTTCCCTCATGAATGTTCTGCTATTCCAGTTGAAGAAACTATTATTTTCATTCCACCTACTGCTTAGAAGACTATGGTGTTGAAAGGACCTCATCTGGGTGTACATTGATGAGTTGGCTACATATTATTGAATTTCTGGAATATACAAATAAGAAGTTCATTAGAAGCATTTAATGAAGTTTCATGTATCTTATATCTGAAAAGACTGCTTTTTAACATTATGTGTCAAGCTTCAATGCAGAAATACAGGAGGAAGGGCATCACACTACACGATATTTTATTAATTAATTATAATGTAGGTGGCGGGAAGTTTGAACTTCAGTTGACCTTAAAGTTGACATATTGTAACTTGAAATGGGCAGCAGAGATTGGGCATCTGAAACTGAGAAAAAGCAACGTTCTCTTGAGTTCTTCGGTATGACTTTGTTCTTATATCTAACCTCACATGTACCAGGTGTATTTATAAACTATCTTCAGTAACAGGTTAGCTTGTTATTGCAAAAAATGTATTTATTCATTTAAATAGCATATTCATTTTACTATATTTATTTACTTCTCCCTATACACCGAAGTATAATCATAGCTGCATATGCATAATAAACCAATAAAAATACACAGTTTATCATTCGACTAAAATAAACATTGCTCAAGGATAATGTTCATTTGGTATCTTAAACACCTGTCTTACCAACAAATCCATTGTTTGTATATTTGTCCCCTGAAGGTCAATTGGTTATAAAACAAAGACAGTAGTGTAGTACAGATGCATTCTAAAACAAGCATTCATTACAAAACAAAAGAATAGAAAATTCACATTTAGATTGTGGATGTAGCTTTCATAAAACTTACCTGCAATATGTTCCATGTATGAAAATGACAAAACCACTTAGAACAAAAATATTGTCATAAGGCCCTAAAAATATTATGGTAGAGGTCTAAAACCAAATTAAACTTGTTTATTAATTTCCAGTTCAAGATAGCTCCATCAGTATGGTCCCTCAACCAAGGAGGTTACATTAGCATTTTTAAGCTATATGACCCTGAAAACAACTCCTGAGAAACCTAGAAGACTTCTGAGGTTAAAACAGAACAGAAAGATAAAATATTTTTCTGTTGTAGACCTGTTAGAAATATAAAATTAATTTCTACAAACTTTACAGTAGTCATTAGTAAGTAGGTAGCTAATACTTAATTAATATTTAGTGACTTTTGACACAGTTTCTCACAGCATTCTGCTACGGAAACTGTCAGCCTCTGGCCTGGACAGGTACACACTCTCCTGGAGGGAAAACTGTTTGGATGGCTGAGCCCAGAGAGTGGTGGGAAATGGTGTTAAATCCAGCAGGATGTCAGTTACAAATGGGGTTCCTCAGGGCTCAGTTCTGGGTCCAGCCCTGTTCAATGTCATCATCAAAGACCTGGATGAAGGCATTTAGTGCACCCTTAGCAAGTTTGCAGATGACACAAAACTGGGTGGAAGTGTTGATGTGCTGGAGGGTAGGGAGGTTCTGCAAAGGGATCTCAACAGCCTGGACCGCTGGCCTGAGTCCAATGGCGTGAGGTTTAACACGGTCAAATACTGGGTCCTGCACTTGGGGCACAGTAACCTTATGCAGAGCTACGGACTAGGAGAAGTCTGTCTAGAAATCTGCCAGGAGGAGAGGGACCTGGGGGTGTTTATTCCATCTGTTAGTTACTTAATGTGCATTAAAGCAACTTCAATTTGCTATTTATTTCACTGATGTGCCGTTATAATATTCCATGTCAGTTCTGAATTTTCTGTTCTTTAGAACAAGGAATACTAGCAGATAACAACATAACCAGTGAAATCAGAACTGAATCTTATTCTGAAGTCTGGTTAGTCAATGGGCCTTGTGATTTGCCACTTCTGAATATGGGGTTATTTTTCTTCATTTTTGTTTTATCACAAATAGTGACTTGTGTTTTGGATCTCAAGAGTTAATATAACAAAACGTGAAAATGAAAAAAAAAAGCTCTTCATCAAAACAAAGGGCTATTTAAAAAATACAGCACGTTTTGCAGTACCTAGGAAGAATTGAATCTAGGTCTTTATAACTATTAACAAGGTGATACATTTAAAATTAGTGATCTGATTTGCTTCAAAAATCTTCTTATTATCTTATTAATCAACATATAGAGATACTAGTAATTTTAGCCTTGTCCAGGTGTAAAATCTATATCTATCTGAAAATTTTGAATTAGCATGCTTTTCAAAGCATTCAGCATGGAATGCTGAACTCCTGAGAAACCTAGAAGACTTCTGAGGTTAAAACAGAACAGAAAGATAAAATATTTTTCTGTTGTAGACCTGTTAGAAATATAAAATTAATTTCTACAAACTTTACAGTAGTCATTAGTAAGTAGGTAGCTAATACTTAATTAATATTTAGTGACTTTTGACACAGTTTCTCACAGCATTCTGCTACGGAAACTGTCAGCCTCTGGCCTGGACAGGTACACACTCTCCTGGAGGGAAAACTGTTTGGATGGCTGAGCCCAGAGAGTGGTGGGAAATGGTGTTAAATCCAGCAGGATGTCAGTTACAAATGGGGTTCCTCAGGGCTCAGTTCTGGGTCCAGCCCTGTTCAATGTCATCATCAAAGACCTGGATGAAGGCATTTAGTGCACCCTTAGCAAGTTTGCAGATGACACAAAACTGGGTGGAAGTGTTGATGTGCTGGAGGGTAGGGAGGTTCTGCAAAGGGATCTCAACAGCCTGGACCGCTGGCCTGAGTCCAATGGCGTGAGGTTTAACACGGTCAAATACTGGGTCCTGCACTTGGGGCACAGTAACCTTATGCAGAGCTACGGACTAGGAGAAGTCTGTCTAGAAATCTGCCAGGAGGAGAGGGACCTGGGGGTGTTGGTCGACAGCCAACATGAGCTAGCAGTGTGCCCAGGTGGCCAAGAAGGCTAATGGCATCCTTGTATCAGGAACAATGTGACCAGCAGGTCCAGGGAGGTTATTCTCCCTCTGTACTCTGTACTGGTGAGACCACTCCTTGAATATTGTGTTCAGTTCTGGGCCCCTCACCACAAGAAGGATGTTGAGGCTCTGGAGCGAGTCCAGAGAAGAGCAACAAAGCTGCTGAAGGGGTTGGAGAACAGACCTTATGAGGAGTGGCTGAGAGAGCTGGGGTTGTTTAACCTGGAGAAGAGGAGGCTGAGAGGAGACCTCATTGCTCTCTAAAACTACCTGAGGGGAGGTTGTAGAGAGAAGGGTACTGGACTCTTCTCCCAAGTGACAGGGGACAGGACAAGAGGGAATGGTCTCAAGCTTCACCAGGGGAGATATAGGCTGGACATCAGGAGGAAGTTTTTCACAGAAAGGGTCATTGGGCATTGGAACAGGCTGCCCAGGGAGGTGGTTGATTCACCTTCCCTGGAAGTCTTTAAGGCACAGGTGGACAAGGTGCTAAGGGACTTGTTTTAATGTTTGATAGGAATGGTTGGACTCGATGATCTAGTGTGTCTCTTCCAACCTGGGTGTTCTATGATTCTATAATGTCAGTGTAGAATTGCAAGATTTGGATCTTGCTTGCTGTCTACTTTTGGAATTACTGATGCTCTGTTCCTCTCTCCTCTCTTCTCTTCTCATTAAGAGATTTTTTAATAACTGCAATAGGAATGACACTCTCACATCTTTGGGATCTACAGCTGCCTCATTTCAAATTCTCCAGTGAAGAAATTCCTAACCATCCTCTTCCAGCTGCCTTTATTCTTTTTTATCATGCTAATATTCTATGAAGACATGTCATGGAGGATCAAAGAACTCTGTACATAGAATTTATACTAAAAATAATTTTGATATAAAATTAAAGTTTAAAATAACTTTCCATTTTCATTGTTGTACAAAATTAAGAGTGAGAACAGCTATGTAACTGCTACGCGGAAATACACATTAATCCAATAAGGGACAATACTAAAAAGTACCAGTGGGGTGCTTCTGTTTAAACCATGGCAGAACCCTTCATCTAAAAATAAACAAAACTATTTGTTTGAATGTACAGGAATCTGAAAGTATTACTTAAAGCAGTAAAGGATCTTTTATAAAGTACGAATTTGCCTATCCTTGGGGGAGGAGGAGCAAGGCACAAATCTCTTATCCTGGAGTAAAACATGGTAAAAGAAGCTAAGAGGGAAAGTCAAAATAAGTCCTATAAGTGCTATATGTCACTGCACATTACATGTTATATTCCAGAGGTATATCATGTCATGCAATGTGATGGTTCAAAAAAAAAAAAATAGAAGTCAGACTTTTCCTGTCCATGTTTCAAAATATTATATGGAAGGATCTAGCTACACTAGAAACAAACAAAAAAAATACTAAAGGTTATTGTGATTATAGAATATTACCACTGAATACTTTGGGGAGAGTTTGATCATTGAAAGCTTGAGCATCATATGCCACTATCCCATGGAACATATTAATCACATTCAATCTCTCTTTTTTTTTTTCTTAAAAACTACTCATGAACTTCAAAAAGCTTTCAAAAAGAAGGAGAAAGGTAAGTAAGAAGAATATTTGGTTAGATGTAATCTGAATCTTTAACAGTTGTCAGAATATTTGTCTTCTGAATGTGGAAAGAAGAGGAAAGAATATGAAGGATGTGGACAAAACCTGTTAATATATATTTAAATTAAACAATTGGGGTAATAAAATACCTTGGCTGTTGAACAAGTTACTGGTGAGGGTCAGCTTAAATTTTTATGCTATGAGGGAATGTGCAATATCAACACAGGAAGTTTGCAGCGAAGCTCATATAATCTTTGCAAAAACCCGGAAGTTGTCACCACTCAAGCACCATAGCTACTTGAACATTGCTGTAAAAGCTAGAATTCACTGTCTGAAAGCTGTTAAAAACAGATCCCTCTGGAACTCAGTCACTGTAACAGTCATGTGAAAGCTTGATCCTTCCATAAATGTCACATTAAACCTGCAATGTTAAGTCAGAAATTAGGTTTTACACCACAAAGATGCAATAAAAAATGCTGCCTCTGAAATCTCATCTGTGAAACAGACACTTCATCTGGTTTAGGAGAATGGAGTCAGTAACAACATTATAATAAAAATCTGATTGTTCCATTATTTTTTACATGAAAAACATGGGACTATCAAAATCTCCTGAAGCCCAGAGGCTACTCAGCTTCAGACTTTACAAGAATTTTACTCTCAAAATAATGTTATATCAGGTAAGCTAAATAAAAAAATAAATAATATATATGTGATTTAATCAGAAGTGATACCCTGGGGAAGAACCGTCTATTATCTGCATCTGTGTAAATACCAGAAGACTGTAGTTTAAACTGTGGTTAAATGATAACACTTTATGGGAATAATATTAATCAAAAACTGCTATACATAATTATTTTTAAGTTATCTCCATATCCATATAAATTTCCCTGCCTGCAAATTCTTGAATATATATTAAAAAAATCACAGGAATATTATGAGGACCATTAATATAGAACTTTGGACTACAGCATTCTTAACTACTCTGCAACTACGATAATATCCCTAAATGCAATATAGAATTTTCTCTGTCTTTTCCAGATAACCTGATGTCTTAAAACATATACCTACAGGACATTGTAGATACCCTAGAAAATTCAGACTTAGATGGGAGAGACTCTACATCTGAAGTGATTATTAAATGTCTCCCCCTACTAGCCCTCCCCTTCTGAACTGTCTGCTAAATAGGACATGAAATCTGCATTTGGGGAGAACTTGTGAAGATTTGCTAGGTATCACTGAAGGTACTTGACCAAGATTCAGTTTCATTCAGATAGTGACAGAAAAAAAAATTAATAAACTCACTGTCTGGCATACATTATTGCAGATTACAAAATTCACATATTTTCTGTATATTCTGTAAGGCGGGTTTTTTTTCCATGGAGTCTAATTATTCTGATTCTTCTATTCATTTTAACTTTGCTGCTACTAGATACTCTCTGTATCTAGATCAGCTAGAAATCTGTGAATTCTAACTACACAGGGAATTTGATAATAATTATTTTCACAGTTGTGACTTGAATAAATTAAAACAGATTGCTATATTTACTGTAACTTTTGCATGTCTTTCATCTTAATTTTTTTCCTATATAGCTGCTGGCACTAGTTTTAGTTGGTAAGTAACTTTTTTCTTTTAACTTCTCAATCTTTCAACATGATACAGAGCAATAATGACTTTTCAAAGGTAGAAAGATATATTATAACAAACACATTAGATTTATAATTCAAGTTGTGCCCCTATAGTTTCACTTTTCTTCCATTTCACCAGATTCTGCTCAAGCAAGATTTTATCCCAGGACATGGGACACTGACATGTGTTCCATCGGATCCTGTAACAACAGTTCAAGAGATTGCAGAAAGCATTAACCTGCACCATAACTCTCCTCAAAGTTATTACAAGGTGGTATCAGCAGACAAGGATGACATTTGTCCTTCAGATATACATTTCAAATTAATTCACTGGTGAATCTTGATCATTTACTGAACTGGGGAAAGAAGGAGAAGATATGTTGACATTTTCTTATGCTGACTGTAGAAAAAGGAGTGCACAGAAGAATAAGCAGGTCAGCCTCTTCTAGAGCAAGCAGATGAGAATGGCTACAGCCTAGAGGTCTTCTACCAAAGCATGCACTTATCAGATATTCAGTAACATCCCATAGCCATTTTCCTTCTTCATTACCTTTTTAGCTTACTGAAAACTTCTGGCAAATTTCTATGCTCTTGAGTTCTGTCATTGCCACATTTTCCTCTTTTGCCCTTTAATTCCTCAGGTCTGAGAGCCTTGGACCTAGAAAACCCTAACAGTAAAAATGTTTTTATATGTGTAATACATTTTATTATATGGTTTTTAATTTCTTCAGTGACGGAATGAGGTAGAGACCGTATGCTTCTGAATAAATATTTACATTTAGAGCTCTATTGCTCATTTTTACGTTGTAGCAAAATATTAAGATAATCTGGTTATTCTGTTGAACAAAAAAATTTCTATTCTTCCACTTGGAGACTGGAAAACCATTGCCACATGACTTATCTGTAACTTCACATTTTTCCAAGTAACATTTACTAGCTAATGGACACCAATCATGAGCTGCAGCTGAAACTAAGAAATAAAAATGTACAAATCAGACAATTTAAGAAGGACCATCAGTTTTTCTGGTATTCTTTTCATTAACACAAAGGGATTGTGTTATACTTGACACTAAATCACCTTTTAAGGAAATGATTGCCCCTATGCTGTGTTTCACAGAACTAATACAGTACTTTGCAATAGAACCCTCTCCTGGTAGATTATTTACCTATTTAATAAAAATAATAAATGGAAAGAAAAAACCCCAAACTTTAACCTCAACGATACTGCATATACATTCACAGTAACCCTCATAACACTGCATGGCACATTTCAAAAAAGGATCAGACATTTATAAATTAGACTACAATGTACAGTTCCACTGGCTAGGATAACAATTATAGGGACAAGTAATACTCATGCTTTGCAGCATTAGTTGAGCAACAGACAGAATCAAAAAGCAATTTCCTTCCATGGTTAAATTTTGTGTGCATGCCAAGGCCTTCATGCTTTCCTCTGAAGCATGCAACCACTGCCACAGGCAGGGTGCTGGACGAGATGGGCCATTGATTCTGTTCTGTTATGGCAATTCTATTGTTCTTAGCTCCTGTGCCAATGAAATATTCAAACCCACCATATAAATTGCATTTGATATATATACTGTGTCACACTTCAAACCAGTGAAGCAACACAGACAGTGTGATTCATGTAGAGAATGTGCTTGAGTTGCTTTCGACATGAGGAAAACAATATCAGAGCTCGGTCTACAACCTAGTGCACACAGCAGGACTTGGCAATCTGTGATGTGTTTTGTCCATATGGAAGTAAAATGTATTCAAGTACTATCAATAAAAACAACACAATGTATCTGTTTCTGAGCAGCCCGCCTCACCAAGCTGCAGTTCTTAGGCACAACACAGAAACTGATACTCCCAGTAGAAAAGATATTCACAGAATTCTTAGTTGCTATTCACTGATTTTAAAAAATGCACATGCTTCTCAGGAGTAAAATTTACTTAGTATTTTATTAAACATTCTGTTCACAAACACTTTATGAAGATACTAAAGGAAAAAATAATAGAAGCAAAGAAAATAATCTTAGGAAATTCTTACTCGTAATAAAAAAAATTCTCCTCAGTATCGTTATAACTTGTGAAACATATATATATATTAGGCTTTGGAATACGTAGGACTACTAGAAAGTTTTATCTTAAAAAAATGTTACGAGACCGTATACACTTAAAGAGGTGAAGTAGAACATAGAACAAGATGGATTTATGTGTTTGCAGCTACTGATATCCAAAACATTGGTGGAATTATACTTTGAACTGTGGGTACAAAAATTTAGACCTGGTTGCAGTACTGAATCCTTTGAAGATTTTAACTCACTAATCTATTTGTTTAGCTGCTATATAGCATCAAAATTATAGAGAAGACCTTCCTTACTATGATTCCTGCCCCAAAAGGCAAAGTATGGTTTTCTTGGTGATCTTGCATGGTTGAAATTAAAGAAGATTGACTACCATTATGAGATACAATTGGGTTTAATTTGTTTACAATTGGACACTTCCTTCACATGTTTCAAAAGTTTTTTATCACATAAGCTAGTCTTCATCCCAGTGATTACCAAAATCAACAAATACATGACATTCTTACTGCTTGAACAAAAAATTTTTTAAAAATTTGTTCGACAATATGAGACAAAAATTTTGCCATGAGAAATAAATTCATTAAAATACTCCTAGAGAGTAAAGCACTTGCAAACAGGCATCAATGAAACCAGTTGCCAATAGAGGATGAAGTTTGTGGGAGCAATTTCTTTATTTTCATTCAACACATCACATCTGTTTAAGACAGTATAATTCATCTGAAAATTCACATTTGCCATCTTCTAGAAAACTTCAAACATCAAGTGTTCCCATTATCAAAAACCTCATCTTTTACTCTGTGACCAAAAGTAACATATGCCATATCGCGTCACTTATTGGTGCAATCAGAGTACAGTCAGCAAATTAAGACAAGAGGAAAATTCATAAAAATTTCTGGAAGAACAGATGGCCAGCAAGACTTTGACTGAGATATTTAGTGCAAATAGCTTGTCAGACCAGAGATGGAAGAAGTGTCTCAGAGTTAAAATAACTGTCTACTTGGTGAAATTTTCTGGCTTGTGTTATGGAAGGAAAATACATTGAATTTATCCTTTAAACTGGTAAGCATGCAAACTCTTCAAAATCTCTTCATCTTCAGTCTTCTAGAAGACCTCAGTAGCTGTTAAAATATTCTCAATAACAACTGAGCTGTTTTAGTGAATCATTTAAAAAAGTCATTAAGATTTATTTAAAAATTACTTTAAGAATTATTACTGAATCTTTTTATTTCATTTTTTTTTCTTCAGCTCATTTTGCTTCTCTGATATATTTATATCGTATCACTCTCCTCTACTTCCTTGAATGGTATATCTATCTATAGACCTGCAATAAGAAATGTACTTAGAGTGTTATTCACCACCAGTGTCAGTAGCCTAAGATATATAAGGCATTATTAAGCTAGCAGTTTATCTGTGACAAAATAATTCGACCATTCTTCCCCAGGAGGAAAGAGAAGTAGCAACTAGAAATAGATAGATAGAAGTTGTGGGTTATGTGATCAGAGAATCCTGATGGCATTCCTTAGCTTGTCTTAACTAGTTGAACTGGTTTGGACCATCCTCCTCCTGGACTAGAAGTTCACAATCACCTGTGTTCAGTATGGTAAAGTGCAAAATTACAGTTTTCCAAGATGCTGAGCAGTCTACAGAAAGAAAAACTATAACTCCCAGGTAGCATAGGAAACACAACTTGCCCCAAATTTACCTGAAGGTTTTCTTTGATATATTTTTTGTTCAGTGTACTTTGCTTTATTTATTAGTAGGGGAATGCCTTTGTTAACTCTTTCCAAAGTCCAGTTCTTAATTGTTAAGGAATTCGACCACAGCTACTTTTGTGACTGTAGTCCCAGCTGAGGAAATCGATCCTTTTCTACTGAAACTGGAACATGTTGCCCAGTGAAGTTGAGGATGTCCTTTCCCTGGAAGGCTGAACTAGGCCTTGAGTAGCCTGGTCTACCTGTGGCAGAGGGGATTGGAACTGGATGACCTTTAAGGTCCCTTCCAACCCAAATCATTCTATCATTCATTCCACGATTCTATGAAACTGATTTAACATTCAACTGAAATTGCCTGTGATTTAAAGGAGACGCTGTTGATTAGAACAGAGAGAAAAAATGCTTCAGGTTTAAGAATGCCTGTGCCTAATTTTTCTATGTGCTTTTTACTGGCTTGCAAGCTACTAATCCAAAACTGTCCCACATGTGATGTAAAGCAGTATCTTTATAGCTAGAGCTGTGGAAATAGATTCCTAATTAATCATTATTTCTGCCAAATCAGTCTGAAGTCTAAGGATTTACTATAGCGTTTCCCAATTTTCTTCATTTTGGATGAAATTTCCATCAACTGCTCAGCAGTTTCCAGAGGAATACAGTATATCCTTTTGATCTTTCTTTACTTGTCCCCTGCCTACTTATATGGCAATATTAACCTATTTCATTTTTGAATAGGATTTGTTTATTAAAATTTATTCTATCTCCTACCTTACATGGCTATGTGTACTCATGCCCCTAAATAAAGCAGCATCAGATTATGACATTATGAGCATCAAAGTAATAAATTTTGTCTTCACAAAAATGCTGCCAAGCAAGAAAAAATTACTCCCACCTAAAAGACAGAGAACAGAGGAAGAAATGCAAATACTTTTACCAGCAGATTTGTGACAGTTGAATTCTGCAGTGAATCTAAATGCTACTCTCTACGTCATATCCTTCCTATCCATCTGCATCATCAGAGACGGCTCAGACTTTGAACAGCAAGTAAACAATAATCAGTTCTTTCAAGTAGATACCCTCCTCCTGTTCACTTCAATGACGTTTCTGCTAATCCTTAAAATTCTTCTAAAAGTAGGATGAAACTAAAATATCTTGATAATTACTAATTTTAAGTGAAAATTCAGGATGCCAGTTGTTCACTAGGCATCTCTGGAGTGAAAAGTAAGTCACTGCAACACCTTAGGTGTTCAGTTTTGGTCAAGAACTACTCAGGCTCTTTGCCTATTCCCATCTTCTGAGGTTCAATAGAACAGCTTCAGAGCTAGCAAGGAGAGATCTAGCAAGAAAAATCTCATTATGACAGTCTCTTCCCTTTAATAATCTGAAAAAAAGAATTGCAATACTTGTCAAGGAGCAAAATGTATACATCCTTCCCCAATTCATGTTGTTGTCAGGTGTCTGATAGTTTCAGCCATTGCTGATGGAAAGAAGATGTGTCAAGGTAACTTATCTTTGGATGTTATTAGTCTGTGATTTAAGATAGACTGCAAGAAAAAAATAAAACCAGAAGAAAATAGTAAGCACTGACATTAGAATCATTTATCATCTATTGCTGTGTAAGGAATAAAAGGAACCTCTTTGAAGATGGTCCATTATCTGCTTCTAGCTTGGTTTCTTGTTGTCATATTTTCTTGCAGAAATAATAAATTTAGGAAGATCATATTTTGAGAATAAGTAGTGTTATATATCTGAGTATACATTGTTCTTTTATTTACAGTCACTTTTGCCCATTTCCTAGTGGAAAATAAGGTTTTTACATTTGTTATTTGCCTCCATCTCCATTATTTTTTCATCTCAGGTACAAAAATTGGAGGTGGTAGTGATGGAAGGCTGGAATAATATTAAAGGAAATGCATGTAATATATTTCTTCTTATAAGACAAATTCCAGAACAAGTAATTTCAATTTATATTCTGTAATGGTACAAAAGAATTTCTGAAAGGATATATAAGCACACACAAAATATATGTATTCCCTATATATCTGTGCAGTGCATATACGTGTATCTACATATATAGATATAGATATATATGCATATCTACATGTGCACATATGTGTATATACATACAAATACATAAATGTATGCATTTATGTATATATACATATATATGTATTTACATGTGTGCATGTCTATATATTTTTATTTTTATGAATATATGCAAAAGTATACAGGTATATGTATGTGTGCCCACATATATGTATTCAGTTATATAATTTCACACTTACCTAGCAACCTTATTTAAATGGATGGATCATCACATTTGCCTTGACCCCTGTTGATGCCAATAATTCAGTCCTGTGTAGCCTTGAAACACTAGGGTGAAATGTTACTGAGGCCCCTCCACCTCCTTTAAAATATTTTCTTATTTCTTCTGATTTTACTATTAAACTAATAATATTTATGAATATTTTATAGCATGTTATATTTTAACTATTAATTAGCACTTTTTCCAGAAGAATTTTGGAGATGCTATGATGTATACAGAGTAGCAGTAACAATGTTGTCCATTTGGTGAGTCTTTTAATTTCCTGTTCTCCATTTGCATTTGTACATCACTCTTCACAGTTCTTAATGTGTTTCCAGGTGTTGCCAGCTACTGCTTAGATATTAAAATTGATCATTTACTAAATACGAATAAGTTGCAGTGACTTCCACATTTTTGAATAAACCTTAAGTAAGACTGAGAGTACTTTAGACACACATAACTCATTTTATTTAGGCAACAAAATAAAGATCAAACAAGGACTTCCCTAATATAATGCCCTACCAAAGATTAGTCTATCTTTCCTTTGAGGTAGGGTATGAAATCAGTGCTCCAATCTACTTGAAAAACAATACTTGCTTTAACTTGATAAATTTTCGTTGGTTTAAGATATGAAATTAAATATGCATTTGTGCTTATAATTATTATTCCTAATGGTATCTTGAGCAACGGTCTTTTTTTCTAGGACAGAAAATTTAAAAGGGCAAAGAGGACCAGGGGCAGAAGTCCCATTGAATTTTCCATTACAATTCATTGGGTTTAAGTGCTAAACCACAGCACCTTTCTAGCCTTGTTTAAAATTCTTTCTCATATCTATTTTTTTTTCACATTGTAGATAATTTTTTTTTCTGTCTTGTACTTAATGCATGGCAGTGTCATATACTGACTACCAGTCTTTCTCTCACATACAAATAAATACCTTGTCTACATTCCTATTAGCAAACTCCAGCGTAAAAATTCCTTCCAGTGTAGGACTTAAACAGGGATCTTAACAGTGGAGGGTTTTTTTTTATAAGGACACAGATGCTGTAATTTCCATATTAGTGAGGTTGATGGTAAAAGACTTGGCTTCATTCTAAGAGAGCTTTTGTGTTTTGTTTAAGTGGTTTTTAAAGCTCAGAATAAGGTAGTTCAAGGATGGTTTAGAATTATCTCTGGACAGAAAAAAAAAACCCTCTGTTCTTTGTGCTTATGACCTTGCATGGATAACCGTTAACCCTGCCCGTCCGGGTCCATGTAGGAGCAACCATCTCCCTACCTCCTGCCTTGATACAACCTTAAAAATTTGTTGATATATTTAAAAATTTAATATTCTTCATTTTCATGTGGTTTTTCAAGGCAATGCAGGGAAGAGAGTTGTTTTACTGAAAGCTAGTATACTTTCTAAATTTGTTTTCTAAATTTGAAAATTGCTCATTCGGGAAACACAACCAAGTCGCTGCATGAAAGTTTTAAAGACCAGCCTCTGTGACTATTCTGAGAGCTTTGTGGATAAACTGGGAAGGAAAAAAGATCACAGATATGAGAAGAAGAGGATGCTGAAGTTGGTCACAGGAGATCTGTTGGGAACATTGCTTTGTGACTGTCCACAGCAGTTCTAGGGAGGGGCTGAGTCATTGTGCACCACTGAGATATCACCACTGTAACTTTATAAGTTGCTTTATAGATGTAATTTGTTGTTAATAAAGATCACCTGTAAATTTATCACTGCAGAAAGACATGCATTTTCTTTCCTTTACTAGAAACATAATGTTCTTTATTTAAGGAAAATTCTTAAGAATAGTATCAAATTGTATCACCCACACCCATCCACTAGAAATCTGTGGTATGCAGAGCACAAAACAATGCTTTTTGAAAATAGTACTAGGTTTTTGTTACCTGAAGTTTGGGTTAGCCAATAAAAACCTCTGGTATAGAATGAAATGTTTCCTTGCTGTGGCTGTCTTTAGAAGCCCATATGAAAGTCCAGATTTCCTTGCCTTTACTAAACCACAACTGTATTAAAATACTAATATTATTGATCTTGACAGTATGACAAAAAAATTTAAAAAACTAGAAAACTATCGAGAAGTTTCCTCTGTGTTGCATATCACACCTATAGCCCATTTAAATCAGTAGTAAATTAAGAATGAGGATTTCTCCCCTAAGACTGGGGTTAGCTATTGCATGCTCTGCATCCAATTCTTATTTTCCTGTACCTTAAAGAAAACCAGGTGTTTCTGTTCAAAACCTTCAGTATTTTCTGTTTGAACACCATTTCCTCAGCTTTAATGCTTGAAACATAAATAGGTTGTGTGGTGTTTTAGAGGTTAGTGAAACTAGTCTAATCTGTGAGTAACATTTAAAACAGAGCCTTCATTTAGCAAAATGTGTTTAATATGAAGGTTTGTCTGCTAAGACTTTCTCTGTTCATGTTATTGTGAATCATGACATTTGCTTGGTTTTGAATGTGAAAGTACTTAAATGACACATCTCATTTTCTTTTCTGTCATCTCATTTTAAATTAGAATAGTAGATTAATTGCCCCTTTAATGACAGGTGCTTGCCTAGACAAAGCTAAAATCAGGGTTAGCAGTGTGCCAGGTAATTTAAGTAGTCAGCAAACCGTGAATCTCACACTGACAATATTAGAGGCATTAATCCCAGGTATTTTCCTTTTTCAAATATATCGCTGTCACCTGGGTTACTTTAAGATAATAGATCCCACAAAAGATGGGTTTTGTAAATTTTATTTTCTATGCTCAAGCACAGGTTTGTCTTTGACTTTCTATCGTTTTTATTTTTTGTTTTAATCAATGTAATTCAAGTCAGTATGAGGTAGGGTGTTTTAAGCACCACAGGGATCTGTGTGACTGGAAGTGCCTTTGGCAAGAAGGCACTTTAGATCTAATGCCAAGGATGCTTAAGCATCAATGCTTGGATTGCTCTTTGACACTACATGGGACAGTAAAATATACTACCATGTTAAGTGTTGTATGACTAAAATATTTCTTATTACAGTCAACAGAGTTTGATAGAACATAGTGCTGGGTGGATTATTCAAGAGACAAAAATGAGGTATGCTGGTGCCTGGTTTTGGGGTCAGATGGCTGATTGTGAAATGAAAGGGAATTTGTTTGTATGCCTCCAACAAATGATTGCCATGGAATTAGACTGTAAAGAACATAAGCTTTTATTCTCAGAAAAAACATTGCTAAATACAACAGTAGAATAACATCCTCAGAAAACCTTTGCATATACCTGCACTCCATTCTTCATTGGCAGTGCAGTTGGATCTACTGTATGCTTACTTTATGAAAGATAATTGTGATCACACTCACTGTGTGTCAAGCATATGACAACAATTCCATTGTTTTCAGTAGAGCCAAGAGGTATTTAACTTAGTTTCCCATACTGTCTCCCAAGCACAGCAAATCTTATTTTCCCATTCTTGTATATGCCCAATATGCAGAGCAGACAGCTCCATCTGAGGGTCTCTGTTACCTCTCTCAGAATAAGAGTAGAGAAGAATTGGGAAGATTAGGGTATTTCTCGTGAAACTTGGGTGTGACACTAAATCACTCCCCAACACTTCAGAAAGATGATGTTTGATCTTCCCAGCCAAAATATATGTCGTAAGTAAACTTGGTGGCAGTGCAGCTACATGCATCTCTTGATCAAAGCTGCATAGCAAACAAGATGGGTATTGAGAGCATGTGCAGGTCTGAGAAGTTGTAGTGGTATATTTCATAGAAGGGAAGATCATAGAATCAGAACTGTAGAATCATAGAATGATTTGGATTGGAAGGGACCTTAAAGATCAGCTAGTTCCACACCTTCCCCAGCCATAGTCAGGAACACCTCCCACTAGGCCAGGCTGCTCGAGACCTCATCCAACCTGACCTTGAACACTCCCAGGGATGGGGCATCCACTGCTTCCCTGGGCAATCTGTTCCAATGCCTCACCACCTTCATCGTGAAGAATTATTTCCTTATGTCTAATCTAAATCTTCCATGTTCCAATTTAAAGTCATTCTCCCACATCTCTGAAGTGTTTAACTTCAATTGCAGCATAATTTGCTGGATAAATAAAATCCTCTGTCCCTGTAAATAAGTTTATCATCTCCACTGAAGAACTTAAAATTTTGTTTCAACGGTTCTCCAAAACCTCTGAAAAGCATAATTATATCATATTAAGTTACATAAATCATTTATGCTCCTAGGACATGGAAGATATTGATACTTTATGAATTCCAATAATGAGAGAAAACATTAGATTTAGAGAACATAGCTTCATGGTTGTTGAGGCTATGGAGTTGGGTGTGCAGAATGAGGGAGGACAAGATAGGGTAGGATAGAACAGGAAAGGAGTACTCTGTCCAGTTGGTGAGCAATTGGTTCTTCAGTTCTTCTATGTGATATGGAGAAAACCAGTATCACTTAAAATCTTTACTTTTCAGGGTGTCTGTGTTCTCATTTTTAAGCAGAATATATACACCCATCATTATATTGTTTTTTGAATTAAGATAATATTGTAAGTAGTAGACTAAAGTGGATTACAAAAATAATTTGTATGGTTACTCACCTGTATTGTTTTATTGGTTTTGCTTTGGAGTATTTCTTTTGGCTTATGGTCTATAATTTTATAGTTTTGATAGAATAAGAACTTCACTGTTTGGATTCCTTTCATGAATGTGTTTATCTATAATAATCCAGGTTTTCCTAACACTTTGAGAGAAGACATTGATGTGCTAAACAATACCTGTTCAATTAATGCTTATTCATCATAGACTTTTGTTTGCTAAAACACAGCTCTCAATTGCACAAGATATGAGGAAGAAAGATGATTTTTTTTGCAGCTTAACAAAGAGACATAGATGTCTGGGAAAGTAAAGCTGATTTATTTCATTCGGTAAACTTCATGATTCTCTTCCAGTAGCAACCAAGTAAAAATAAATGTCTATACTCATCTAAAAAAGGTTAAAGGAAAATATGTCATGCATTTGTACACTAAAGAAACAAGAAGCTTTAGTTCTACTGTGTAAGACTTAAGTACATCTTCTGAGACAACACAGTAAATGATACTGGGATTGGGAATGCAAGTGTCATCTTCAGAATTCAATCCAATTAATTTCTTCCACATCTTTATTGCATCCAGGTATCATTGGCATAAATTGTATCATGAAAGGCATGATGCATAAGCTTTTTTGTGCCTTCTGAATTCGCAGAATCACAGAACAACCAGGTTGGAAGGGACCCATCGGATCTTCTAGTCCAACCATTCCTATCTAACACTAAACCAAGTCCCTCAATACCTCATCCACCCGTGCCTTAAACACCTCCAGGGAAGGTGAATCAACCACCTCCCTGGGCAGCCTGTTCCAATGCCCAATGACCCTCTGTGTGAAAAAATTGCTGCAACTTCCTGGATGTCTCTAGAAACATGAGAATTTCCTGTGCTTCAGACTTTCAGAACAAATGTTCAGAGAAAAGACACAGGAATTAGTAAATCAGATTCATGGCTACTGACTTTGAGGGAAAGATATCAAGATTGGTCCATCCTATTTAAATAGTAGTCATGGTGTTCCTGGTGTGTAATTCAGGAACCTTTCCCTGAAGTTCAAAGACCTAATAACTTTAGAAGCTTCAACATAAATGCTAGTGCAATTACTATTTAATCCTTCTTAATGCACTTCAGTTTCATTAGTTTGAAAGCCTGATGATATCAGAAGCTTACCTATCATTGGTCCCCAAAGTAGTTTCCTTTTCCAGCTAAGGATTCAGTGTCACTCTCTAACACCTCCTCAATCACCAACTTTATTGTTCTATTCCAATTTAAGTTTTCCCATTTAATGTAAGCATGATATAATTGTGCCATAGGTGGCAAATACATTATTCCTTTTTGTTTTATTGAACTTCCTGTCTTAATTAACAAAGTAATTTTTCCTTCACATCCCACTTGCTCATTATTCATTTTCAATTATGACACAGATTTCCCTTAGACTTTAATTTCTTCTTGTGCTTAAAAGGATAAATTAATTTTCTTATTAACCCTTTGACATCTCATTAAGGTCACTGAATAGGACATTTATGTTTTCTCCTGGTATGTCACCCAGATGATGTCATTTTGAAAAAATACTGGGAAGCTTAGAAAGAATTTGCCATAAACATTATTAATTCTTAACGGTATGGCATTAACATCTGTGTCATGTGATACTTTTTAGCTTCACAGCCCTACTATTAAACTGGGATTTTGTCTAGCCTTGTGTGACATGGAAGAAATATTGGCTTCTAATGTTAGAGTTGTTGGTTTTACTTTGTTCATAATGCTCATGTTCACTTTACCTTTTGAAAATGTTCATAATAATGGCAGAGACCATAAAGGATCCCATTTGCATAGTTTGGATCACCCTCTGACAAGACAGATACCAGAAAAAATGAAAATTCAAAATTTCCCTCCCACCTGTATACAACAGACTGTAACACTGGCTTGTTTATGGACAGTAGAAATAATATACTTTAAAAGCCTTTAAAGGGAAACCACATTTCAATTCCTCCCTGTTATTGGTATATGAAGCTGCACACTGTGTTAGGCCATTTTATCACCATAACTTTGATATTACAGTTTGTAAACCACTAATTTCTTGTCATTGAAACACAAAATGAAGTTCTTTTCTTTAATTCATTCAAAGGGAGTAGTTTTAACTTCTATGATATTCTCTGTACTGTTCTATCTTCGCTCCTTTGGCCCTCTCAGTATCTTATTGTTTACAACTTTGTCCACAGACCACGAGATCCCTGTGGGTTATTTTTCACAGCTTCTGTCTTCTGCTTTGTTGCTTTCTGAAGAATCCTGGACAAAGGTTGCATATCATGATACTCGTAGATTCAACGGTGACTGTGAATCGCTGACACATACAGAAGTGTCAACGTAGCTGAGAAAAGATTTCAGTCCCCAATGTGACAGAGAATTGTGAAATGAAAACCTTGCAACAGTTAAAATCTGGTTACCTTATTAAGACACCATAAAAGTAAAAACAGTAAATATTTCATATATCTGGCTGGTTTTAGTGCCTAGGGCCAACTGTGTTTTTCTGCTTATTAGATCTCCACACACTAGAGACTCACATCTATTCTGTAAGAATGAGCTGTCCCACATACAAGTCACATATTGGGTATGCTGAATGCTATTAAGCGTCATAAAGATGAACACTGATTAAAATGAGCAGATTTGGAGCTAGAATGGGATGAAATATTCATAGACAAATTGTTTCATAGATTAAAATTTTATTTTGTAAATGTCCTACAGAAACATCTGGCCTCGACTGGGAAAAAAGTGATTATTTTCACTTTTTTGTCAAACAAACAGCTGTCATTTCAGAAAGATCATTTTCTTCTAGTAATGTCTCCTTTTCTGTTTATATCCAAAAGATGTATTCAAAACATTAGGAATCATCATGTCTTTTCCATATTCTCAGAAACACTACACACCTTTGTTCTTCTGATACCTATAACCTGATCATTTTATAAGCCGGAGAAAATTTATTTATTTTTTAATCAAAGAGTTAAAATATGGTTTTAAAATAAATCCAAAATTCCTGTTAAATTTAAGGCAATCTAGCCCCTTATTAGCAGAGTATTGAGACTTGCTTTCTCTTATTAACAAAGATAGTAACGGAAATCCTGGGCAGAACTCAAAATACTTATGCTATTTCATAGAATCATAGAATTATAGAATCATAGAATGGTTTGGGTTGGAAGAGACTTTAAAGATCAGCTAGTTCCAACCCCACTGCCATAGTCTGGGATGCCTTCCACTAGATCAGGCTGCTCAAGGCCCATCCAACCTGGCCTTGAACATCTCCAGGGGTAGGGCATCCACAACTTCCCTGGGTCACCTGTTCCATTGCCTCACCCCTCTCATAGTGAAGAAATTCTTCCTAACGTCTAATCTAAATCTTCCCATTTCCAATTTAAAGCCATTCCCCCTCATCCAATGACTACATGTCCTTGTAAAAAGTCCCTCCCCAGCTTTCTTGAAAGGTCCTTTCAGGTACTGGAAGGTCACTATAAGGTCTTCTCACAGCCTTCTCTTCTCCAGGCTGAACAACCCCAACTCTCTCAGCCTATCCTCGTATGGGAGGTGCTCTAGCCCTCTGATCATCTTTGTGGCTCTTCCCTGGACCCATTCCAAGAGTCCCATATCCTTCTTATGTTGAGGGTTCACGAACTGGACACAGTGTTCCGGGTGGGCTCTCACAAGAGTAGAGGGTCATAAACGCCTCGGTTGGACGCGTTTCTTTTGATGCAGCCCAGGATACGCTTGGCCTTCTGAGGTGTGAGCGCACAGTGTTGCCTTATGTTGAGCTTTTCATCAGTGAACACATCCAAATTGTTGTCTGCAGAGCTACCCTCAATCATGTCATCCCACAGTCTGTATTGAAACTGTGGATTGCCCTGAACGAGGTGTAGGACCTGATCTTGTTGAACCTATTTGAAATAGGCCAATTCAGACACAGGTCTACGGAGCCCAGCTCTCTGAAAAAAAAAAAATATTAGGGTGATTTACTGATGCCAAGCTTACAAGAAAACTCAGGAAAACTGATATTTGATCTTGGATTGTAGGTACAAAGAGAGTGATATAAAGGTATTCAACACACAGTCAGTTATTACCTAAAAACTCTGAAATATAGCAAGTGAAAAATATTTCCAAATAACAAAATACTTACATGGAAAATTTCTGCAACAAAATTCTGTATTGAGTTGCTGATATTGTGTTTAGAAAATAATTCAGGGGAAGCCTGACAAACACCTGGCTACATACAGAACAGTGGGATAAAATGGGGTAGAATGTCACCAGAGATAAGTTGTGGCATAGTACTCTGCCATCTTAATTTCATTAGAGACTACATAAAAGTGTTCTAAAGCTGGCAAATATCAAAACCAACATTCTCCCCCAAATAACACCCACTTCACACTGCCACCCCAAACACTGAATGGATCTGTGTCACAGGGAAAAATACTGTTTAGGCAGTTTTGTTCGGCGGATTTCTGTTATCATGAGTAAAGCCTGGAGAAAGTGTTGACAAAGGAAATTTCTCAGTGGAATTTTCTCTAATGAAGGGAAGTTTGAATTTGTATTTTCAGTAATGAACCTGGGAAAGGGAGAATCGGAATATCATACAGAAGGACATGAGATAGAGGATAAGTAAAAGGAATGAAATTGCCTAGGGTAAAACAAAATACACTTGAGGACTAATGAAAAGAAATGACTATGTCAAAATTACTGTTGTTACATTGTTATCAGTTGTTATATTTTGAATGATATAAATACGTAAGCTTTTTATATACCAGACTGTTTTTTTTTCTTGCAGGTCTGAGGTTTGAACACCAGTCTGAGGTTTGTAAAAAGTAGTCATGCTATGTAGTGATTAAAACTATTAATATAATTATTTTTAGAATGTATTATATGAGACTGATTACTGTGGCTTTAATTTTGAATACATTTTACAATAGTTTTCATGGAACAGGCAAAATAATGGATTTAGAACGTCATGATTTGCTTTCCTGCTTCTTCAAAAACGTTGTCTAGTCTACACGTCCAAAAATATAATCAAGCTTTTATACATTGCGAGTATAGCTTTTATCATGCAGATAATCCATTGAATCTCTATGAAAACAAATTCTTTTAGAATTTTTAATACAGTCAAGAAGTACATATGGTGATATTGCATAATACATTTTCCAAAATAGACTTTTCCCAAACCCCCCTCTAGATTCTTGTAAATGACATTCTATAATGAGCTGCAGGTACTTTTTGATTAGCACGGGGAAGAACATTCTTCTGTTTATCGCTTTTCTTGCACCAACGTGCCACCTCTGCTGATTACTTACATTATGGTTAATTTGCAACTGATAATCAGGCCTAGTTTCTTAATAAACTTCTCATTAAGTGACTGGAGCTGTCACTTTACCTCCGCGTTACTCTTCCTCAGGATAATCTGTGACCATTATGCAAAAGCAAAGCCTGCTGGACGTCACACATGTCATTTGCAATCATGTACAAAAGCTTCAAAAGGAGCTTGTTAAATAAATGCCCTTCATAATTCATTACAGTAAAGTAGAAAGGTGTAACTAATCACACCATATTGCCACTGTATTGCCATATCTGGCTTTTTTAAGGAAGAAGCCTGCTCAGCCAGTACACATTTTAAAAGCTTATTGCAAAACAATTTCAGGGAGCTCTCTGAACTGCTTGTGCTTCACGTACACCTCAGTAAAATCAACATTTTATTAGTAAAGAAGCTCGAGCTGAGTCACCTGGAAGACACTTGAATGTTAATTCTGAAAGTGTTGCCTTCAGGAGTAAGTGACATGATTAAGTTTTGATGTATAACAACTTATCTTGCATTAACGGAGGTAAAGTAAATTTCCAAATGAATATTTTGAGACCACAGTAAAAATCAAGTAATACAAAATAGCCTTCAGATGAATAAATTGTAGCTATTTGTGTTAGTTCATATTATAAAGGAATAAAAATATGCTTATGGATAACTGCCACACTTTAGGGGATGTGCAGTAGCAGTTAGGTTATAGTAACCTGACAATATTACTTGTATCATTGATAATAAAAACAGTCTTTGGTATGTCATTTTCCTTAATACAGTCCTTTAGTTTGGCCTTCTGAGTAACTGTGTGACTAAATGTATTCCGTAACCCTGTCTCAGGTCTTGCCAGTCATGTCCTTTGACAGCTTTTCATGAAGAATAAAAATTTACACCATTGGAATTGGAGTGAGATTTGAAGTTAAGATACAGTACCTTGAAGGATGTTGTTGGGCTTTTTTTTCAGCTAAGCAGGTTTATACTTGACTTGGAGAGCATAAATAACAATAATTGCAGGGCAGAGCTTTGAATGAGAATTAAAGATGTATTCAAGAAGAAAAGCTATCCATAAGTAATCAAAAATACCTACATCTTGGTGAAAGGAATCCTCAAGGGAAGTGTGTTTCCTA
Organism: Coccyzus lansbergi; assembly: GCA_033558105.1. Classification (NCBI taxonomy): domain Eukaryota; kingdom Metazoa; phylum Chordata; class Aves; order Cuculiformes; family Coccyzidae; genus Coccyzus; species Coccyzus lansbergi. Next base: position 751,537 of record JAUMJK010000663.1, read on the forward strand.
CTCTATACATTCATAAACCGCCAGCAACTACAAAACCTCTTGGCACTATTATTTTCTCCCAGGGAAAGATTTGTGGCAAAGTTACTTCTGAAATATGCATTCATGTTGTTTAACCATTGTCTTCCTTCCAATCATGATTTTCAAAATTGTTTAAAAAAAACCAAAAAGCAAACCAAAACCTGCTAGACATTCAAAACATCATTTACTCTACATGATCGTATGGTGCTGTAGCACCAGGTTGCAGTCCCTGTATCTCAACTGTGACTGCAGAAAGGATATCTTGAGACCCACTTATACTTCAGCTTATGTGAATCTTCTTTTCTTTATCTATCCAGAGAAGCTCATTTCCAGTGTGCTCGCAGAAATTAAATGTGCATCTCTCTATCAAGCCTAAATTTGTTCTGTTTTTAATGTTTCACTACTGCTTTCTCAAAGATAAAGAGTCTTTGCTTCTGAAAATTTCTCACTCCATTTACTACCTCCATATCTTCTTGAAAAAGGTGAAACATAACAGATAAAAAAACCCAGAAACAAAATACAACAGACAACATAGTAAAATGGTCAGTATTCATAATAAATAGGAATACTTCCTCTTGGGGTTTATGCTGACTTTATGGGAGTGGTCATAAATGATGTCAGCAGGAAATAAGGAAATATTGCTTTATACATTAGGACATAATGTGTGAAATGATATTATTCTATGTTTTCTTCAACATAGATGTGCATGTCAACATCTCTTTTAGTTTGTTGCATCCATTTTGAGGTGATGGGACACCAGGTTTCTTTTTTAGTATGACATCTTAGGAACAGGACAACTTACTTTTAGACTGCTCTCAGCAGTTATTCTTCCTGCTTTACCATTATGCTGTTGTGTACTGGATGCTACATTTTTTAATTTTTTTTTGTACTTTTATGAAATATCCTATAGGATTGTATCACCACATGCACACACAAAATGAAACCTAACTAAGAAGTGGTTGCAAAATATTACAATCCAATATTTAACCTGGGAACAGGACACTTGTCTAGTTCCATGTGTTCTTTGATTGTGGCAATAAAATAAGCAAATCATTTCCAGAAACCAATTAAGGAACAACTGCAAAGATTTGATTGCATATGAGTGTGTGGCAAAGATATTTCGACTGGATTAAACTTTTAGTTACACACCATCATCTTGCTCCTGTCACATTTCAGCGTTATTGATTTGAAACAGAAGAGGAATTTTGATACTATTTATTCTATGCTACATATTGTGTAATTATTCAGGTCCTTCATTTTCATTTGTGCTTTCCTATTTGTTTTAAATGTTATTACTTGCTTCAATGCTTTTTCATTTTAGTGAATACAGTGATAAATATTTCTATCAATTGCAGATGTGATTTTTGCATAAGTAACTGAAATCCTACAGCCATGGTTTACTATAATATTACATACCAGAGGATCTTGTAGAAGTAATTAGGAAGTCTAAGTATGTATCTGATTATTGACTTATTAAAAAATGCTCTTAAGGCATTGCTGGAGTAAAAAAAAAATAAAAATCCACCCCAAAACCATTAAAGCTGCTAGTTTCACTGGCAGAGTTTTAGATATCCTCACTGTGGACAAACTGATATCACAGTCACTCCAGTTTATGTATAAGATTCAGTGAGGATGTATCTCAAGCTGCAATTTCCTTTTTATTCTCCCAGGGAAGGGACAAACATATCTGTGTGCAGGAAGACTATGTAGCTCCCTTGGCTGCAGAGGAAGGGTTGAGCCTCAATCTTCTCAGCAGAGAGGAAACAGAAACTGTCTGCAAGTTAGAATGATTTTTTTATATATAAATTAAAGTATTTTGTGCTTCTTTCTTCATTGAGAACTAGATTTTAAATGGGGAATACAAAGCTGTTCCATGGACAGCCATTCTGAAATCAAAAGTATTATTCAAATGTGAACCTGACAGGCTCAGTCTTCCAACTAGGAATATGTTTTCCTTTCGATACTCAGCTACAGAGCAGAGCTGTCAAAAAAACTATGAACTTTTTTATTATTATTGTTGAGAATTTTTCCTCTGTTACAAACAGAATAAAAGCTTTTAAATTTCCACTCCTTTCCCTAATTCTTGTTGGACACTTAATTAGGCAGTGGAAAAGGCATCGGGGAAAAAAATATAACCTTACAATTCATTAAGTAAATATTACTGAAACATTGTTTTGTATGAGTGAAAATATGTTCTGTATGCAAAGTTGGAAAACACTAGTATAAATTTTCCCCTGTGACATTCATTTAGGAAAAGAAAATGCTTTCAAAATAGCTCTATGTGAAGTTACTTTGGAAGGAACACAAGGGCCATTTTGTGTCTGATCTCACAAAGAATTTATGTATATTAGAAACCCACTCTGACTTACAGTCAGAAGAGGCATCATTGCAGCTTTTAATGTCCACAAAATCAGGACCAGAAAGAACATCCTTGTTACTTAGTTCCCCACAGTTTAACAACGCTCAGTCAAAGAGGAATATGTGCTGGATGATGGCCCCACAACTCACTCCTGGGAATCAACAGGTAGCAACTGAACACTTTCTGACTAAACCATTATAGCAGAACTTTTGTGTAAATTTTAATGTAAAAGACCCTCAGGAATCCTCCAGAAACTATAGCACAATGCGTGACCTTCCCTTATGGGTTGGACTCCTAATATCATACTTCACCATATTGTACATTTCACTTCTGTTAAGTTTTTATTAGTTATATAACACACATTAATCCATAAAGGAAGTATTACAGTCTAAATGCTTTGCTTCCATGTAGAGGGACTATTTCTAGCTCAATGACTGAAATTAGAATATTATCACTAGCGCCCTTTGCATTTTTCTTCCCAAAAGGAAGTCTTCACAGTTAGCAAGGAAGAACTGTTTTCTGATTGTTGCTTGGTAATACTTTTCATTTCCTTTGCATATTTTAATGTAATCAGCACAGCTTACATCTGCGTAGCAATCAAATTATGAAGTCAATATAATCCAATGAAATGCTGAAGAGCCAAATAATCAAATTCAGATTAATATTAATTGCTGTAGTTTCTGCACCTGGATTCAGAAACAGAAACAAAAACAAAACCAAGAAAACTACCACATACAACTTATTCTCTTTAATTATAATGTTTAAAAAAAAAAACAATGGAAAAAAACCTCTAAAATAGACCCACAACTACCCTCCCCCCAAGAACACAAACCCAAAACCCCAGTTGAAGTATTTTTTCCTTTTCCAAGGAAGGAATTTGTCAACATACAAATTTATATATTTATTCCTCAGACATATCAGTGAAATTATGTATCATTTTTCTTTTCCCTAGCAACTTTTATTAACTAATTATCCATCTCAAAGAAGGAAATATTATCCTCATTTCACACAGCCACAGATTTCTTACAGAACATTTGCAGCTCTAGTTCCGGAACTAAATTAGTATTAACATGTCTATTACTGAAGTGGGCCCGACTGCCAAGAGGATTCATATTTTCACTTGTTCGTGCAACCAACAATGAATGTAAAAAACCCCGCTAACAAAAGATAAATTACTATTTCCACTCCTTCTCCCCAGAGGTGCCTTTACCAACCCCCCCATCAGAAAGCAGCTGCTCATACAATTAATTCAACATTTGTCATAAGTAGGAGGGGCGGTATCTCTAGTACAGAGAGAAATGAGCACTTGGGGACTGGGACAGAAAACTACTGGTGCAGATTTATTAGCTACAAATTGAGAAAATTGCTACTCTCTTACCAACTCATACATTTTTAGTTTTCTGCCCTCATTCATTTATCCTCTTCTGTAATATCTCATGCCAGTCAACATATGTGTGTGGTTGCACACAAAGTTTTGAGTGGCAGTTTCTGACAAATGAGGTGGGAATTAAGAGCTGAGAGGTGGCACATTTCTGAAACTGGTAATAAAACAGCAGAAATATTATTGTTCGCTTGGACTGCCATCATTGGGCTGATTCCTGTAGGTTTTGCAGTTTAAGTACAAACTGTTCTCTTTCTCATTCTGACTTGCCTACCCTTCACCTGAAGCACAGAAATAAGCACCTAATTTTTCTATAAATTGAGATAAAACATATTACTTCCTAAGGCAGATGGAATTTTAATGACAAATCAAAAGTTAAAAGTGGCCCATGCTGATGAAGAGTGCAGTTTTCATTATTAAAGATGCTTCTTACAGAGGTAGGAGTCAGCAAATGTAATTAAAGCATAATTGGATAGAAAATGCTGCTTAGCCAGAAGAACCAGACAGAAATGTAAGACATAGGAACAGGATTTACTTTTTAACAATAGCTTCCTCTACTCATTTAGGGCTCCTTTGGAAAGAAACGGCTACATGTATAATTATATCCTCTGTCATTTAATTACAATTGAAATTCAGACAAGATGATAAAAAGTAATTAGGAAGTTATCAATTACTACATTAACACACTTGTGACTAGTGAGGTCTCACAGACCACACTAAATTTGTGGAGCTGAGATTTTTGAGCAGTTAGTCAATCATAAAGAAGTGTTAAAAATTGACTGAAATACATACAGCTAGCACCAGTGAGCTTCATAATAATAACCTGTAAAGTGTTAAAGTGCAAAATTAATTTGTAGATTGAGTTTCAACATCAGTTAGAACTGTCAATGGTCAAGTGGTATAATGGATCTATTTGCTCCCTTGTCGTTACAGGTTAACCTTCTCAATTACATACAGAACACACGAAGCAAGAAAAGTGAAAATAACGTGGTGGTTATTTCTTTCCAAAGAATAATTGGTGAGGAGAAAGCTTTGTGATCAAAGAAGAAAAATTTGATTTTGCGCTTTCAGTTGAATATTCAATTACCTCCTGACATTGACACTTAAGTTTGGGTGTGAACATATTTAGTATAAGAAAGAAAAATGTCTGTGCCTGTGAAAATCTGAAACAAACGGAATTTAAATATGCTGGGTAAATTCAAAGGTACTTTCATTGGGAAGTACTTTCACTGGCAGTCAGTACAAAACTTACTACGACACTGAGATCCTTTCTCTTTGTGCTTGAGGACCTTCCAAACCACACCTGTCATTTCCCTGACAGGGTTGTAGGTAAGCATAAGGTATGGGAGTTCAATAGCCTTCCTGTTGAGCTCTATAATAATTTTCATCTGGTCAGAAAAAGGAAGTGTAAGGAATATGAGTATCCTGTTCTGACCTAAGTGAAAAAAATCCATAAATACATCTTACATCCATGAGTAATGTAAGAAAGGAAGAAAGACCTTCCATAATAATAAAAAGGTCTTGGAAACAGGAATAAAAGATCTGGTTCTAATGCACAAGCTGTGAGCCGAATGTCAAGTTACTAATGGGCATGTATGAAAAAACATCTCTAAACAGCTATGTATCCTGAAGGCAGCTAAACTGCTGCCTACTAAGTTTATCAGATTTGGGACTAAGTTGCAGCTCAGTCTTAGACTCTCAACATCATAGATAGAGGCTTAAACACCCCAAATCTCCCGCAGATACCAGGCTGCTGTAGATCACCTAGTTATTAGATGCCTCACAATTCCAGCATTTATAGAAAAAGATGGGAGGCCAGTAGCACCTTTACTCGCATGAGTACCACAGAACCTGCAGGACTGTGGATGTTTGTGGAGTTAGATAGAAAGCAATCATCAAATCTTTATTAACAGAATTCTACTCTAGTTGTTTAGGATGATGATGATTATTACTATCCTGGGCAGATATTATGACACCTTAAAAAATAGTTGTGTCTTCTTGTATCAATAACAAATGAAAAATGTCTGCTGAATCTTTTGGGCTAGTATACAATAATAAAAAAAAAATAAACTTTAGCACTTGGAGGAGGATTGAATACAAACTTCTGTGTTCCTAGATCATTGCTTTGTTGACTCAGCCTTCTCCCTTATCACTGTTGGACTTCTCCAGTGATCAGGACTGCTGCCTGGATATGGACAAGGCTACTGAATGTGCTCTGGTTCTTCTGCCTGGGCACCACAGGACAGCATCACTGGTTGGTGAGGGTACTGCTCTGCTGGAACCTCCAACCCTGCTCACCTTCTCTTGCAGAGCAGCCCCATCTTGCTGTTCCCTGGCAAAAATGACACCAAACACTTGCTCCTGCTGCCAGTGAATATGTAAATCAACTTGCACAAATGTAATTGCGCCTACATAAGCAGTTAGCGTTTTCTCCTGGGCATACAAAACTCAAAGGAATCATGTGGAGCAGAATGTTTTACACTGTAACATCTTCCCTGGATAGACTGCTGGCAGATTTAAGTTTTGAAAAAAAATTCTGACTGATCTGAAGTATAAAGAGAATAAATTCTATCCTCTACATAATGCTTTTCATTTTTCAAGCTATTTCAAGTGAATGGAACAATTGAAACTACTCCTCCAGGTACTCTTGTAAAGTAACAATTAATAATATATTTTATTTCTATTTTGTCAAACTTCTGTTTTTCTTCAAGAATTTTCTGTATCTAGTGGATAAAGGCTCATATAGTTTCTGTATATCCAGCCTTACAGAGCCAAGTGAGTTTTAGAGCTCTAACAAATTTAAAAAAAAACAAAAAAAAACCAGCAACCTCCCTTGCATTGCGAAGGGAAACAAAGGGAGTTCTTCATGAACCTCTTTTGAGTTATCAGACTCTACAACATTTAAGGTTTGAATATTGTCTTTTTTTTTTTGTTGTTTTTCTTCCAGGAGGACAAGCTGAAGCAGAGAAAGATGAAACTAACAACTAATACTTGAAAACAAGTAGGTTTCTCATTGATTATTCCTACCTGCCTGTAAGGCATGTATGCCTTCCACAGTGGAAGGGCCGGGAACACTATTCCTGTCTCACCATCAGTCTCTTGCCATGAAGACTCAGAAGACAGGAGTCTTGCCATGAAGACTCAGAAGACAGGAGAGACTGGGATATAGCAGGATATATCATGAGCAAAAATCCTCCCCATAGGGTGTTCCTCTTCCTCTTTTCCTCTTCCTGGCTGAGATTTTGCCACCAACACAATCTTGGGAAAATATTCTCCAGTTCCTCTAACTTCTTTCCTTGTCATAATAATAGAACGCATATAGACTTCCAGCACACACTGATTGCAATATCATAGCTTAATACCAGTTTAAGAAAAGCTTAAATTAAACATGCTGCATTACCTACACTTTCTGATTCAAATTAGAAAAATGTAACTATGATGACCACTTCGCAGGGTATGTTGTACTACTGAGAAACAAATACAGAACATGCAGGAAACCTCTGAGACTGAAGGCACAGCTGGAAACATGAAACCTGGGAAAGTGCCAGAAATCCACCCCTCTCCTGTAAAACAATAAAATACTTGTGTTGTTCTGAGACATTATAATAGACCAACCCCTAAACTGCTGACTTTTCTGAAAGATATTGTGCACCATGGTGGTGTTTCAGAGCCCCTGCTGATAACATGGCAAGCCCACAGACTGTTCTGTTTGTGCAACCCAATTCTAAACTCTAACAACAACAGAAGACTATAAAACCCTTTTCCATGCAGTTAAATTCTTCAGGGCAGTTTAACGAAACCATTTGAAACTTTCCAGGCTTGACGCATTGCTGAGATACTACAACATGCCTCATTACACTGTGACACTGTGTCAGCAGCACAGATTGCCACCAGCCCTCTGTCTCACTTCCAAAGTACAGCACTGCAGCTCAGTGACACTCCTTGCTTTCTGGGAATTGAGGGGAAAAAAAGTCACCAGGTGCATGGAAAGAAATGATGTCTCTCCTCTCCCAGGTGACACAGTAGAAAAGGTTTCTTTTTTTAAGCAGATGTCCCAAACTGCATGTTCCCCTCAATGGTCTTGATTTCAGAAACAAATATGAAACACAACTACTGGTTTACCTTTCACATGAGTAACAAAACTAGGATAGGAGCAGTGAGTATGTTTAACACATAGACAGGAGGAGAGGGAAGAGGCCTGTAGTTCACTTACATCCAGTTACAACCATGTGCCTAAGGCTAGACCACCTCTCTGGTCCATATTGGTTTTGGGAACTCACTGACCATGCACTGCTTAAGGAAGACAGTCATTAGAAACATGTGAATAATCAGCATAGCTGATCTTTAAATAAGACACGGGGAACATAAGAAGTTGTAATTACTCTGGTAAGGGCCATCGGTGCTACCAGGAGCCTTTATTCTTTGAGAATGCAGTTAACAAAGCTTGAGCTAGGGCCAGTTGTACTCATTTGAGGTTTCCCACCTTAAACAGTGGTACCAATTAGACACTCAATGCTTAGAAGTTGCCTAAGTATCCTGCTGAGCAAGGCTTTGAATCACTTCAGGTTAACTAACTAGGATGTAACCCAGCTATGACAATCTGAAAGCCCTTTGATGCCCTCAAGTTTGGGAAGTGAATTCCTCTGATGTCTGACCTCACAACTGGCCATGCACCCTTGCTGTGTACAAAAAAGACCTCCAATACTGGCAGAGGCCTCCCAGAGTACCTAACAGTGGAAGAAACCAGCTGTACACAATTTGTAAGAGATTCAGTTCCCAAAATCTATTCATGTTAGCAAAAGCATACATGGATAATACTGGTGCATGAATATATATATATAATATATCAAGGCTCCATCAGCAGTTCAGAGTGCTCTTTAACCAGAGTTAGAGCAGCCCCAAAGAGTTCAGGTGTCCCCTTTGCATGTGGCTTCTTGTTTTGATGCTGAATCCCTCTTATGCTACATTGAATGTACACTCTCTTACAGCTTTGCTCTGTGTCAAATGGCTGTTTCTTTCTACTGCCAAAATTCCCAGTGCCTTTGTGAGCCTCTATGGGCTATTCTTTCTTCCCCCCTGCCAAGATCAAGCATTAACTCCTATGTCATTGTTCTTCACTTAGATAAACATATACTTGTTGTTACTATTAGCAGGCCTGATACATACAAGAGTAAAGCTGAAAATATGTACCTAAGGACTGAAATTTATCCAGCATTTTCATTACGTTATCTTTAGTTGTTGATTTGCATAAATTATTTTTTCTATGAGATTCTTTGTCACAGAAAGAAAATGCTTAGTGACTTAGAGCAGACACAAAAATCTGTTCTTAATTTTGTTGGAAATATTGCAAATGCATGAATTACAAAACAGCTTTACTCTTTAAAGAAAGCATTTGATTTTATTAGCCTGGAGCATTAGAAGACATAAAAGATGTAGTGAAGTTATTTTCCTGCCTCCTTTTCTTCAGCATGAAGGGCTGAAATGCAACATGTGTACTTCTAGCATACATTTAGATCTTCTTCTTGTTAAATCTCTAATGGAATGCTTGATCTAAACATCAAGAATTTGGCTGTAATTTTTAAATGAAAGATCAAATGGGAGATATATTTCTAAGATGGTATTTCTTAACTTCTTGTAACAAGGAGAAAGACAAAAACAATGCTTTGAAATCAGTTGCAAGAAAATTCAGATGAGAAACTAAAGGTGTGAAAATCAAATTTAATTCACCAGTGCAGATGTACTGCTGCAGGGGAGGTCAGTGCCTGAGTACTTCTGATGAGAGTTTAGAGAGTGAAGTGCCTGCCTGGGACTAACTAGTGTTTACGATTGGCACGTTACATTTTGGTGAAAAAACATATAATAAAAGATAGAAGATTTGTGTGTATGTGTTATTCATGTTAAATTCTGGATCCAGTGTGCACCTTGACTGAAGGCATTGTTGTCTGGGAAGAGTGCTCCAGATGACCATGCTCAGGGCTGTAAAAAAATCTGAAGTGCATTATTCACAAAGAGGTAAAGGCTGATTGCAGATTCAACAGTAATGTCACTACATGTTTTGTTAAGCAGGTTCTCCCATAGGTTTCCACTCACTCTCACATTTTCCCACTTTCTTAGAGGACACATTTTGATGGATCTATTTAGCTCACTTTCTGTTTAGCAAGCTGAAATGTTTTAGAATTTATTGCCCTATTGCTTTGCTATTAGAAGTGGAGTTCATCTCTTGCCACTTCACTTTAACTAAAAGCTATTTTGAGTTCCTCCTTCCTTCACCTTTCTATGACACTTTGCTTTTCATACTCTCCAAATATTGTTACATCTTTAAAGATTGGTTTTGTAAGCTTTAAGTATAAACATGTATAAATATAACATAGAACATATCGATACTGCTTTGGAAATCTTTTATGGCAGCAATGCTTGCTTTCAGTCAGGTTGGCAGCATATTTACGCATATTCCATAACTTCAGTGCAAAGACTGGTATCAGAGGTCCGCAAAGTTGTTCCAATCAACATTTCAAATGAAAAGAAGCTTTACCAATTATTTCTCCCCAGTAATTTACGACCACAAAAGATGGCTAAGATAAAAGGTAAAAAACAAAAAAGTACTTTATTTTAGGAGACTTATTATCAATATATTTTCGGGTTATTTTTCCTTTTCAAATAACAAAATATAACTGAGTCATCATAAACATAAATCTATCAAGGAGGCTATGATGTTGTTGCCATCATGGAAACATGGTGGGATGACTCATATAACTAAAGTGCAGATATGTTGTGGTACAAACTCTTCAGGCGGGATAGGAAGGGAAGGAGAGCAGGCAGAGTAGCCCTCTTTGTAAGGGAGGACTTGGACACTATTGAGATGGATTATGGCGATGAGGAGATTGAGTGCCTTTGGGTTAAAATCAGAGGAGCCCATAAGAAGGTAGATTTTGTGATGGGAGTCTGTTACAGGCCACCCAGCCAAGGAGAAGCAGCTGATGAGCTCTTCTATAAAGAACTGGGGTTAATCTCTAGATCAATGCCTCTTGTTCTTCTGGGAGACTTCAATCTCCCTGATATCTGCTGGGAGTACAATAGAGCAGAAAGGAAGCAGTCTAGGAGGTTCCTGGAGCATGTGGAAGACAACTTCCTTGCACAGCTGGTGAATGAACCAAAGAAGGAAGGTGCCCTCCTGGACCTTCTGTTTGTGAACAGAGAAGGCCTTGTGGGGGATGTGGCAGTAGGGGGACGCCTAGGGCTAAGCGATCATGAGTTGATAGGGTTTTCTGTTCTAGGTAAAGTGAAGAGGGTGGTTAGCAGGACAGTAGCATTAAATTTCCAGAGGGCAGACTTTGAACTCCTCAGAAGGCTGGTTGGCAAAGTCTCATGGGAGAGAGTACTTAAGGGCAAGGGAGCTCATGAGGGCTGGGAGCTCTTTAAAAACAACATCCTAACATCTCAGGAGAAAGCCATCCTTGTGTTCTGGAAAAAAATCCGGCAGGGGTGAAAAACAGCCTCTTGGGTGGACCACAGGAGGGAAGTGAGATAGTATAGAGAAAAAATCAGAAAGGCTAAGGCTCAACTAGAAATCAGATTGGCAAGGTCTGTGAAAGATAAAAAAAATCTTTCTATAAATATATAAATAATAAAAGGAGGACTAGGGAGACCATACAGTCCCTATTGGACGCAGAAGGAACAACAGTGACAGGGGATGAAGAAAAGGCTGAGGTACATAATGCCATCTTTGTCTCAGTCTTTAATTGTAAAGAAAGTTGTTCCCTCTGTGAACAAACCCTGGAACAAGAGGAGTAAAATGAGGCTCCCATGGTCCAAGAGGAGGTGGTCAGAGCCTTGCTAGCCCAACTAGACACCCACAAATCTATTGGGCCAGACAGGATTCACCCAAGGGTATTGAAGGAGCTGGTGGACGTGCTGGCCAAACCCCTTTCCATTGTCTTCCAGCAGTCCTGGAAGACAGGGGACAGGACAAAAGGAAATGGCCTCAAGCTCCAACAGGGGAAGTTCAGGCTTGACATCAGGAAAAAATTTTTCACAGGATGGTTCATTGGGCACTGCAAGAGGCTGCCCAGGGAGATGGTTTAGTCATCTTTCCTGGATGTGTTTAAAGGATGGGTGGATGAGGTGCTGAGGGGTGTGGTTTAGTGTTTAATAGGAATGGTTGGACTCAGTGATCCTGGAGGTCTCTTCCAACCTAGTGATTCTGTGAACAGCACAGAGACAGACACCATAAAACCTCATTTTGGCTTTAAGGTTATGTAATATGACATAATGGAGACTATAAAGAAAGGACAGTAGCATTATGACTCTACAGTGAATGCCAGCCTAAGGTAGTAAGACTCTTTTGGTTGCTTCAGGTATTAACAAAGCTCCAGCTGAGTGTATCTGTACCGAAACACAGTCTGGACAACAGAGGCATATCATCATGGTAAAAGTACCACAACGTGACTGAGGTAACCCAGACAAAGGTACCTAAGAGCTGTGTGTCTTTTCTTTTTCAGTATGAGGAGGTACACCACTCCAGCTAAAGGTGGTGAACTGTAGCAGGTACTGCAGTAGTAGACAGATTAAGATGATTTCTCCTTAAGGTTACGTACCACTTATTTCAGTACTTACACTGGTCTGCAATACATGCAAATGCAACTGAGAGTCACTAGGGACTGGTTTTTTTTTGAAGCAATAATCAAACTGAGCATTACAAACATGCTGCAGGGTAAACAAATTGGCCTGTAGCACTACAGGAGCTACTTTGCTTTGAAAATCCTCATAATCATTGCCAATGTATCTATGTCACAGAAACGAAGCAGAAGAAGGGTATAATCAAGCCAAGCTAAGCATGTAAAAATCATATGGAGATGGGAACGAGTAACCACTTCTACATAGTGAATGGTGAATGCTGTTTCCAAGCCAGATGTTTTACTGACAACACCTTCAGATGCTGCATGAATATTTCAGTACAAAATGAGCCTTCTCTATACATTAATGAGGGTTTTTTTCAGATCCACTTAGATATGCAATTGCAGTTTACAACATTCTCCCTTTCAGACACAACTATTCTATTTGGATAAATTAGAATCCTTTCTTCACCCTAAGAAAAAACTCTCTTAAAAATATATTGGCATGCATAGAAATATGTGTAAACTTTTGTAATAAAGACTGTTACATATGTAGAGTCTGTCAGATGAAAATATCACAGCTTAATAAACTCTGGACAAGTTAATGATGTTCACAGAGTAATATGGTCTGAAGTTGCAAGCCCTTTCTCATCTGTTTCCTCATTCCATATTAATAACCTGTTGAATAACTTTTATCTCCATAAGACAACATAGATAATATTTCTAGTTTTTCTTTAATTAATCAAATTTTATTTTCATATTGAAAGTCTGTATCTAAAACCCTGACCGATGAGAAGAACTACACCTCCTAAGTTAGGACTAGTAGATGTCTGCTTTCTAATGCATATTGCAGAAGTTATTTGTATTTCTGAGAACAGAAGAGGTAATCATGGCCCTCCAAAACCACAGATATTTATTGCCTTGGACATGCCTGTTACAGTATTTTATATGGGGACACTAAATTTTAACACTTTTTGTGGTAGAATTAATTTAGAAGAGTAACATGTCTTAAGATTAAATGATTCAAATAGATATTTGAATTAAAGGACTTGGTCCTAGTTAAGAAGAAATGCAGTAATCCCTTACCCATCAACTACACTGCATTGCTTCCTTCATGATATTTATTCATATCGTTTATTTGGTGAAAGCTTTTAAATAGCTCCACAGAAATTGCAGTGGCTTACATTTTTATGTACTATACATCCATTAATCAACTACACTTTGAAGATACTTTCTATAAATTAATGTGTTGGTCTATGCAACTTGGTGGGAAGTATCCGCTAAATGTCATGCTGAAGAAGTCCATATTATGTGTTTTTCTCTACTTCTACTTTTATTTATGTAGCCTTTAGAAGGAAAACCAAATTTTATTGTATTTAAAATGTAACCTAATGAACCTTCTGTCCCTAATTCTGGGACAGAAGACTTGGGACAAAATTCACAATGAAGATGAGCACATATCAAGAATTGTGGACTCACAATGTAATGTTACAATGTTGCTTCTTCCTGTCTAACCTTCCACATCTCAATTTTGTCTTTGTTTTTCTAATCCTGGCTAATTAGAGGATTTCACTTCCTTGTGACACCGGACTCTCACATTGAGTTTGTAATTACAAGGACCACGTAGTGTTCTATTAACTGTGGATTTTTCCTTCTTAGATTTGTGGGTTAATTGACAATATATGCAGTCAACATTTTTTCAAGATGTTTTATATTATAATAATGAACCACATATTTGGAACAGCTAAAATTAACCATTTATCAGCTTCTTATTTCTTCATCAGAGTTCTGTGAAGATCTTGTATTTAATATTCTTTATTTTGTTGTGATAAGTGAAAACCACAAAAGTACATGCCATAGAATACTTAGTGAGACAAAGCATCTTCTGGCATATTCATGCCTCTTTTAGCATTAGGCTGATCAAATCAATTGAATGTTTTGTGTTTTCTAAAAATTCGTTCTGTTTATTTTAGATTTTTAATTATATTTGGATCATATTACTGAGTTTTTCTTTCTAGATATTATATCTATACATTATAATCATTATATGTGGAGAAGAAATTGATTGGATGGTCATATTCAGAGAGTAGTACTGGTCAACAGCTTGATGTCCAGATGTAGATCCAATCCATGACAAGTGGTGTCCCTTAGGGATCCATACAGGGACCAGTGCTGTTTAATGTCTTCTTCAATAATATTGATAGTGAGATTGAGTGCACCCACAGCAAGTTTGCAGATAACACCAAGCTGAGTGGTACAGCTACCACACCACAAGGACAAGATGTCATCCAGAGGGACCTGGACAAGCCGGAGAGATGGGACTCTGTGAACCACATGAGATTAAGAAAGGCCACCTTGGTTGGGGAAATGCACAATTTAAACACAGGACAGGGGATGATGTGACTGAGAGTTCCCATGCAGAGAAGGACTTGGAGGTGCTAATTGATGAGAAGCTAGACATGAACCAGCAATGAATGCTCCCAGCCCAGAAACCAAATGTATTCAGGGCTGCATAAAATGAAGTGTGGTCAGCAAGTTGAGGGAGGGGATTCTGCCCCTCTATTCCTCTCTTGTGAGACCCATCTTGGAGTACTGTGTCCAGTTCTGGAATTGTCAACATAAGAAGACTGTGGAGCTGTTGGAATGGGTCCAGAGTAGGGCTGCAAAGATGATCAGAGGGCTGGAGCACTTCTGCTATGAGGACAGGCTTAGAGATTTGAGGGTTGCTGAGCCTGGAAAAGAGAAGGCTCCAGGGGACTGTCCAGTACCTGAAGGGTGCCTTCAAGAAAGATAGGGCCTTTTTACAAAGGTTTGTAGTAATAGGATGAGAGGTAATGGCTATAAATTGGAGAGGGGAAGCTTTAGACTAGACATAAAGAGGAAATTCTTCACAATGAGGGTGCTGAAACACTGAAACAGGTTGCCCAGCGAAGTTGTGAATTAACCCATCCCTGAAGGTGTTCAAGGCAAGGATGGATGGGGCCTTAAGCAGCCTGATCTAGTGGAAGATGTCCCTGCCCATGGCAGGGAGGGTAGAATTAAATGATCCTTAAGGTCCCTTCCAACTCAAATCATTCTATGGGACATACACCTGAAAACTGATGTTGTGAGCTAAACCAGAAGTCACAATAAAACAAGAATGGGCAACATAGTACTAAATAAACACATACAAACATGTAATTTATCTTCTTTGGTACATGCAGTATTCTTAGTTGTAAAGATTTTATTGTAAAGTGAATGGTTTGCAATCTCTGATGAATGGCATTCGCTTTCTCCTTGCCATGGTCCTTATCTTTGATATAAGGTAGTTTTCCTTAATTGTACCTATCATGTCTGTTTTGTGCAAGTTCTTTGGGGAAGGATGTGCTTTTCTTTAGCTAAATACTATTCTATAGTGTCTAGTATAATGTAGCCTACTATAATGCAGAATAATAACCCTCTCTAGGTCACCTCATCTTATCACTTACAATGAGTTTGAAACTCACTTCTCACTAACTGCTTCTTCAGCTTTAAGAAGCTGGGCATTTATATTAATGATGGAATACTTAGAAAAGGTTAAAATACAATAGGTAATGTGTGTCTAGATTTTTTCTATGAAACAAATTGCTCATTCAGTACAAGATAATTTTAAGAATTGACACTGACAACTAGGTAGACCCTTACAAGGCTGCTGTTACTATTATTTTAAAAGACATGCCCAGTTCTCTGGCTGGAGATAACTGAGGTTGTAATTCACCTATAGAAAGGTCAGATGTTATGCACATAGTTCAAAACATGATGGCAATATGCTCAGAAATGACAACAATATACTTGGAATAAACCAAAGCAGAACTAGGAAAATGAATATTTTAGATACTGACTGAGTTTTCAGTGGTATTAAAATTGTTTATTTTCTTTACTTCAACAGATGAGGATAAAATGCTTCGGATAAAAGAACATAACAGTGACTAGGTTCCTCTTTGTAATACATACCAAAATGCTACGTAATCTCAGTGAAAATTCAGGGGTTTTTTGCCTTTCAGAGTGACTGATTTATTGCTTAAAAAAAAAATCAGACAATTGTTCTAATATGTTCATGTTCTATGAACTTTGGTGCAAAGATTTCTACGGACTTTGAGAACGTTGATGTTTCAGTTCAGGCAAAGGCAAAACTAGACAACTCCTTAGTATTCTTACAAGGCTTTAGTATTCTTTACAAGTACTTTTCTGACAACTCCCAAATAACTCCTAAAACTGAAGAAAATCAACTTGTTAGAGAAGACTTAGTCTCTGACATACCAGATTAAAAGTTTGGGCAAGGTAGCCATGTTTTTGAATTATGTAATATCAATTTCAAATCTATAGCTCCAAAGATACCTGCAAAGAGAGAAGAAACTTAAAAGGAACACAGAAAAATTACAAGGAAATGTAGTGATGCCTAGTAGAAAGGATTAAAGGTGACAGATATGCAAAGCCTACACACTAAATGCCATGCACCTAAGACCTATGGCATCTTTAATATATTTGATATTCTTCATCTGCTTTTCCAAAACCTGAGCAATGTGAAAGAGCAAAATATATTTAATTTATATGCTTATTTTCCTTTTGTCCTTGAATTGGATACAGTATGGATAAGATTTTTATATACTTAATTATCTTTCCTTTAATTGAATGCAAATTAACAACTTTGTTTGAGTATACTGTCTACACAATGATTTCCCTCTCTGGAATGACAGCAAGGACGCATTGCTAGAATTAGGTGAAAACTAGCGATCTAACTAATATATGTACAAGTGTATGTGTGTGTATATATATATATGTATTTAAATCTGCTTTCCAAGGGCAGCTGTTGTTATTCAGGGCATTTCACTTGCGAGCAAAATATTAAATTAGATTAGCTTACAGTACCCATAAACATGTTATGTCGGTGTGTTATAAGAAAGATAATAGAAGTAATAACAAATAAAATTTAGAATCACATTTTAATTAGTCATATGAACGGTTTAACACAGAAATACTGACAAAGCAGAACTAACAGTGTAATGAAGCTGCTTAAAGGTGTAGATAGGAGTCATCCTTGCAATATAAATGCAGTGTTTAATAAGAATTTTTACCTAAAATAATGATTTCACTAAATCATTGTAACTAGAAAAAGACCAAATGAGAAGTATGCCCTGTTTCACTTTACCTAGAGGAACAAAGACCTTTTTTTACTTCAATATGACTCACACTATGAAAAAAAACATACAATTCATGCATAAAATTACTCATATATTAAAATATCTGTTTTGTAGTTCACATGAAGAGAAGCAGTTGAAAGGGGTTAGGTTGTCCTTCTCTGCGTAATTCCTTTATTTTTAATTTGTATTATAGTAATGATTAATCTATGCAACCATTTTAACTCTTTCTGAAGTAGTCATCAGACAATTAAAATTTCTGTGAAAATTGTTGTTAAATATCTAACTTAGTCAATGGCCAAACAAAATTCATTGAAAAATTCAGTTTTGATCTCCAAACAAGGAAAACAGAGGCAAAGACTCAGTATTTTGCAAAACAGTAATTGTGAAGACCCTACACAGGATGCTGTGGCATGCAACCATATATTGTAACACAAGAAAGTAGTTTTATTAATACAGTTACAATTCTATGCAATAGTAGTTAACGTATAACAAAATCCAACAACCTCCAGTAAAGGAATCATATTAAAACAAACACAGTGAATAAAAAAGTGAGGATTAAAATAAGGGGTAAAAGAAAAAGTAGCTAGCCAGAGCAAAATCATATCAAAACTAGTGACACACTTTAGTACAGTTACATAGATAGGCTCAGCTATCACAATGGGCATTGCTGAATGCATTTTAAGATAGAATATCTTACCATTCCCTTTGTACAGATGAGTCACTGTGGCAAAACTTATCAATGATTTGTTCAGCATCATACAGGCAGAAGCTAAAAAGCTAGAAAATATGGTCAAGTTAATATTTTAACCACTGGACCTAATGCTCCTTTAACAATCTTAACTAAAAATATAATTAAAACAGAATCCAAAAGGATGAAAGAGGAAAATGCATGTCTAAAGGGGAAAGACACAAGAGGTGAAATGAGCATGGCTTTCAAAAAATAAGTGTTTCTTTTTTACTGAATCTTGCAGTGAAAAAAAATGGCAGGTGACATGTACATTGGAAACATGGAGTAAGAGGGATTTTAAATATTCAAATGCACAATAATACATTATTAGAAACCATTGTCACAACAGAGCATTCAGACCAAGAGCTTAGCAGGAATTAAGCAAGGATTAAACCTTTATAAGGATAATGAGAACATCCATAGTTACTTTAAATAGGATATAAAATAATATTTTTAGAAAAGCAATATGGGCATTCTTCTGGGCATAAGTGAACCATTAACTTACAAACGTCCATCTATAGAAAATGTATTTTCCAATTTGTAACTTCCTTTGAGGAATCTTGTAGAGGATGCCATCAGAAATAGAAAAAAATTGTACGATTATTAAACAAATTAATTTTGACACTTTCTGTTCTTAAATCATGTATTTTAAATATATTTTACCATAGCAAGTTGAAAATTGGCATACATATTCACCTCCTTTCTACTGGTATAATTAGGATCTCAAAGTATTTCCTAAACAAACAAATAGGAGTAAACAGAAGTGTATGTTCAGGGGAGTTGGAATTTAAATTAAATTTCATTGAAAGAAGAAAGATCAAAATCTCATTTGCCTTTTCACCATTTGACTTGCACCTGCTGGCTATCTCATTTATATTAAAATCTTGCTTAAATGCTTAGACCTAATTTTTTAAAAAAATTGTAGGCACATATCAAAGGCAGAACCCACCATATCAAAGTTTTAACGATATTTTCCTTTAGCTTCTAATGCGTACCAATTACAAGCTCTGGAATATAAGATAAAGTTCAAATACTTGATGAATGAAGCACACAGAAGAAAAGTTCTTCTAAGAGTTCATCTTTGCCATGCACACACAGCAGTTATTCAGACCTGTTACCATTAACAAGATCTAAGTTAAAATTGTTGCCTTTGCTTGCCATGAATAATGTTAAAAATAAAATCAACCCACATTCAGAGGCTGGCGATTTTTGATGATGTGCATAGCAATCCCTTAAGTAACAGAACTGAATGAAACCTTCTCTTTCAGCTTATGGGGCATTTCTAATGGTAAGATAATGAACTTTTGCCCAAAAGGCAAAACTTTAAAGTCCTTGCCACCTCAGGAATCAGGAATTTTTTCAATACTGCTCACAACACTAATTTCTTTGAATGTAGAAAAAACATCATGCTTCTCAGACTGGTGTTTTCTTAGGTATTTCACCGTCCTTTGCAGCACAAAACCTCACTCATGAGAAGCATGGCAGGACATTAATAGCTCCGGATTTGTTGTGTATGATATTTTCAAATTTATTTGGTCTCTGAATAACTTGAAATATCAGAAGTCTTTAAGGTTTCCCTGCAAATGAGAAAGAGCAATGAAATATTCTCTGGTACAACTGCGTTGACAAGTAATAGCCTCTCAATGCATTGTTAATGCTAATACTCTACTGTTTCTTCTGAATGTTACTTCATTCCCGGTCTCCTTTTTGTGAAGAACCTCTTACTTTATTCTGATAAAATACTTAACTGAAGTTCCAGACATAGTTCATGCTGGAAACTACTAACATGACAGTATGGAGTCTACAACTCATTTAGCTGTATTTACTCCTCTGCAACAAACTCCAAGACTATAGCAGCATTTGAACACTTTCTATTTCAGGCACTTGAAACTGAATGCTACCAACCCCACTCACTTGCCCCCCCTCCCAAATAATTATTTAGAATCACCAAGCCAAAATGGCACTCAGAGACAAATACTGTGTAGTGTAGATACGACCAGTCTGCTCAAGGGAGGTTGAACACGTGTGGGTGAAGAGGGAATACAAGATATCCTGGCCAAGCTAAGATGGCCGAATTTTGCAGCATGGATATAGCATGTGCAATTCTTCAGGTTTTAATTCAGTCTTCTTGTTCATTCACATAGGAAATGAAAACCTGTCTGTAAACTGTGAATGGTTCAGAGGAAGTGAATGGAATATGATTAGTCACTATTGGCAACAACAATTACTATATGCTATTGGCTACCACTGTACAATTATGGACTAACATCAAAACTACTTCACCGCAAATGTAAAACAAACTAAAAAGAGGTCATTTTTCTTCCACTTTTATTTCCCCATGCTTCTTTTTATATTCGGATATATTTAGATAGCTAAACTGCCATCAGTTGTCAGGCATATCAGACATATTAGTGGTTTAAAAAAAAATGTGAGCGGACAGTCCTAAGTCTAGTAGTAGCTATTGAATGATACAATTTGGATAGAACACAAGATTCTGGAAGGCTCTACACTATTGCTTGCCACAGACTAGGACATACATAGATACGTTGCCCCTTTATCTTTTTTTTTTTTTTTTTACAGTGTATCCAGTACTTAATGCTACCAAAAGGAGGACACTGTACAGCAGTGGTTACACTCCTGCATAGACTACAAGTAATACCGTGAAGCTGTCTTAATAAACTAATTAGTTCTACCTTTTTTTAGGTTTTTCTTCTGTAACTCCTGTATTCCAAACACAAAAAAAAATTATACGAACTATTTACATTTAGGGTAGCATACAGCTCTTCACAATAGAAAACTACTAAATGGACTCATAAATGAAGTAAAAGATAAGAAATCTTCATTTTGTTCTGATGTTTGTAATAATCAGATTTACACTGGTCAAATTTTGATTGTTGTTTTGACTTCAGAAACTGTTGAAGCAAGTGTTTATTTTTTTAAACCGCAACTACTATTTTGGTTTATATTTTCTAGCTTAAAAATCACAAATCCATTTTCACAGTTCATATAAAGCTCACTGTACAATTTCTAGCACAGCAAGAAGAAACTCAGTAGATAAGTAGAGAAAATTATTTTGAAACGAAGTCAGCATTTTTTAGGAATTTGATTTATAAAATGCATTTTTTTGCCTTCAGTAAATCCTTGGAAGTCATTATTGCATTTTTTTCTAGTTAACTTTCTTCAGTATGCCTGGTGATGGAAATAGCTATTTACAATATTTAAATTAGTTTTATAAATGTTATATGAAAACTATAGTTACCTTTATTTCTCTGGTACTATTTTTCATTAACGTTTTGGTACACAAGAAAATGCATTTTCACAAAAGCGAAACAGGATTGTTGAACTAAGCCCAGACTTGAATTAAAATCAGGGAAGTAAACGTGAACAAAACAGTGGACTACACTGCAAAATAACTACCCATTTATCTTAGAGGAAGCTAAAATACATTCCATAGGAAGTTGTGTTCTAGAGAAGTTTGAAAACTGAGGCTTTAACCAAATTTGGTTTACTTTTCCATTCTGATTTTGGGGTCACGCTTTCTGAGAACATCCTAGAGCAGTCCAAAGGCTGCTCTAAATGCCACGTGCCTCCACGGTGCCCAGGAGAGGCCAAGTGTGCCTGGATGTGCATGCAGAGCAGTGCATACACCCAGGATGTGCATACGCCCAGCAGTTCACGCCAGCAGAGCTCCTGCTTAGAAGAAGACAATAACAAAAGAGTTGGTACAAGAAATTTTCAATGTGATTTACTGCTAAATTTGAACCTGAATCCTCTCTTATGACAAATAGTGACTGGATATGGGCTTTAGTAGCTCTTTACTCAGTGAAAGTCTCCATGACTGCTTAGAGCTGGAGGGTTTATACTTTCCTGTGAACAACAAAACCAAAGCATAAAACTGGAGAGGACCAGTGATGTTAGCACTGCAGGAGATGAATAGGTTGTATGTTGACGTCGCTATTACTAATTTATTTAGCTTTCAGACGAAAATGTAGCAAGGAGTCTTTAGTCACATCATTTTTCAGAGACAGACGCTAGAGAGATGGAAGTTAAACAAATTAAAAACCTGTTCATTGCTGCAGGCATGTTTTACTTTGTCATTTGGTTCAGTTCATTTCAGCATTCCACTTTTAATGGCTCACTTAGTTAAACTTGAACTTATGATTACTGTTACTGCTTCTAATAAAGGCCTGTTTTGAGAGGGCTTCATTACTGCTGCCTCAGGATAGCAGCTGCTAATTTGTTTTATTACTATAATATATTTTATTTACATTTTTCTTTTAAAAACTGCTCATTGTGGTGCTTGCAGTCATTGTTTTCTACTCTAAGAGCTAGTTTGTAGAGCTGACATAGCCTACAGGACATCACATGTGGCAGGACTGTGGGCTGATGAGTCAGATCACTCCCATTTACACCACAAGCTTGCTTCTTTAATGTGATAAAATGATTTCTTTTCTTCCTGTGCAACACAGGCAGTAATACCTGATCTGTTAGGATCTTAGGTGCCTGCTGATGAACAGTACCAGAGAAGAGCAGCATCTTTTCTAGCAGAGGTTTTATACATTGTTGTTTTCTACCACTTGTACACCGGAACAAATTTGCTGTCCTAGGTACAGTTTTTTAAGGATTTTCACTGGTGAAAAGCATCAGAAGTCTATGGGGCAAATTCAGTTCTTATTTGTATTTGTGTCAGAACTACAAAGCATTGCAATGTTACCATGATGCAGTTAATTTGGTTATCTTGGAAATGTATAACTGATAGATGATCCCAAATTTTTGGCCCAAGTTCAGAAGGCAACCTGGATTCTGTACTAGTTAGTTTGATACTTGCCATTTTCTCTGATACACAGTGTAAATAGATTACTGCCTGCTAGACTCCTAGAGCTTGACTGATCTGGCTATGATTAGAAAGCATTAAAGATCTGGATTTCCCTAAAGGAACCTGAAGCAGCATAATAGTGAGTATCTCACCATAATCTCTCCCAGAAACCCTTGTGTATGGAGCTGAGCCTCCAGCCTACTGCAGTTTCTCAAGGGTGCAAGGAAAAGTTAAGACTTGCATTTTTTGATCCCTTTCTCAGTCTTGAGAGATGATCTGGTCTGCATTTCCCATACATATATCTGAATATTCACAGATAAACCATATCTGATTAACTATTTCTTCAATATCTGATGTAGTGATTATAATGAAACCTAAACTGACTTACTTTCTACAGTAAAAATAGCAGAAAAATACATGTATTGCATTGTTTCTCCCTCTGCTTTATTCTGGAATCAGTCTATGAACTGATGTTCTAATTACTTTCTTGGACGTATTATGCAAGGAGCTGCCTATTTTATATAAAACTGTCCACTGAAGACTTCACAGTAGTTGAGAAAGGAAATGTGATTGAAAATGCCAAGAACAGAGAAGGATTTTGTAACACTCAACTTCAGATTTTAACTTAGGCTAGGAGGGAATGGTCTTCATAAAATCACTTTCTGTTGATTGGACAGATATTGTACTCTCCAAAGTAGCTGGATGAAACACCTGACAGCTGCTCTGCTCAGCACTCAGGTTCCCACACAGAAAGAAGTGATCTAGTGGGCATTATTCCCCAGAACATCATTAGGAACAAAGATAAATCTATTCTATGGAAAAGTCTATGTTGCATTCACCAATTAAAAACGAAATATCAAAAACTCACAACCACAAAGAAATTAAAGCTAAATACAGTAATCCTTGGATGCTGTACACATGAACACAGAGAAAGCAAATTTTAAGTATAATTTCCAGAAAGAGTCTGGAAACTTACGTACATGCCACAGGAACAGAACATGTAAGAAATTGTCACTGCTTTCACCAAAACTTAAAACCCCTTTTAACTATAAAGAGTGATTGTATCAGTAAACCTGTTGTGCTGAATTTGTGGTTGTTCATCTCTGACAACTCTGAAAGCCAAGTGGTTGTGAACATTAGGCCACCTGTTTTGGGTGGCTTGTTTTGAAAGGCTGAGTGTTAGTGCATTTTTGGGACAACAAATTTCCTAATAAACTGCACCACTGACCTCTGCTGAAGATAATCAGTACTGCTTATTTTTAAAAATATCTCCTTAATAGTAAGAGACAAAAGATATACTCCCTTCAAGCTGAAGGGGCTGGAGGTTGAAACTGATTGGCCATCAAATGAAGAAAATAAAGACTGTAAATTGGAAAGTAGTACGTGAGCTAAGGGATTACATTTGCCTATGAACACTAAGTTACTTGTTTTTCATGGATATAGTTATGTTATAAAATGAAAGAACTTTACTTTGGTGGAGCCAAATATGTCTAACTGTACAGTGCAGGAGTTCATGAAAAATGATTGTATTTCATACACACATGAAGAAAGCATATTTGGAAGCTTTGGTAAAGCCCATCCAATCTTATGTTCTTGTGAATATTTCCACCAAGTATCACAGTGATCCTTTTGAGTTTAGCTGCAATGCTATGTCACTGAAAATCTCTTAGTTGGGAAGAGATTCTTCTGCTCTGCAAATGAATTGTACTTACCAAACATCAGAGGAAAATATCAAACATCCTTTCTGACAGATGCATCTGAAAAGTGCCATACACCTTTAAGAACTTCCATTCATATTGTAACACAAAGTCAACTTTAAGTACAATGAAACGCAACTTCTTCTGATGCCTCACTGCAACCTCAAGTTTTGCCTTCAGATTCCCAGTCAGTATCAAATCAGGACACCCATATTTCATATGGTCACCACTTAGACTATTCCAAAGTTAGAGCTCTACTCTCATTCATGGAGAATTCAGATTTGGATGTTGCTACAACAAACAGAATTATTTGATTGAATATAGGACACAGCAAAAAAAAAAACGCAAAACAAAACCAAACAAATCTAAAGGAAATATTTAATTAGCAAAAGACTAGGACAATGTGTTAATTTTAAGAACAGAACAAAAGAAGAGGACAGGGTACACTGTAAAGGGACAAATGGATGGCTAAGGAGGAATAGATGCAATTTACTACTGAGGGCTTCTCAAGTTTAAATTAGATTTTCCCTGCTTTGACCTCATTGAATGATTATTTTAATGTTCTTCCTTCTATTTCCTCATCAGAGGTTACTCATAGTTTTTTTTTATCTTCTTCTTTCATCCTTTCACTGCACCTACTTCCATCACTGCCCTTCTTTTCAATGTGATTCTTATCTAATTTCCTCAACGAAGCAACAATGAAACAATGAATTAGTAATACCTATACTCTGCAGGTATTTTTTTATACTATTTTTTTAATTCATTTTATGCCTGATTTTTTGAGAAAAGGATCTGAGTAAGACAGTTTTGCATCCATACTAAACAATTTTCATCATGGAAAACAGCATAGAAATAAATGTCTGCCACAATATATGCATTTTGTTCTGTTGGTGTGTAAATTTTTGGAAAAGCAGTAGTAATCTTCATATCCTAGTGAAAGAGGATAAAACAACTCTCTTCCTTGCTCCTCCAGGGAGCTAGAAGAATGTGTCACTGATAAGGAAGTCATTTAGAAGGCATTTCTAGGATATCAGTCAAGCTTATAAGCAGCACAGCAGGAACCATATCAAGGAGACCAAAGCAATTAGCAAGTATAAGTCATTTCCCTGGTGAGACTGAGAGAGCCTGAATTCTACTACTAGCTGACCTATTCTGAAGTTTTGGCTGAGTTTATTCTTTGTTAGAGAGACCATCAACAATTGTACTTTTTTAAAGTGGTAGAGATATCAAACATGTTTGACTGTCATAGGCAATATATTTTAACTGATTCAGCAGTGCAGCTTCTCCTGTCCCTCAAGTAACTTAGGACCTCTGTTTTGTAAAATTTAGTCTTTCCAAATTCTATTAATTCAATAGCTGAATTAACTATAATGCTCTGAATGATGTTTAATAGCATAGATCTCCAGTAAGAATAAGGATGTGGGGTCCTAGGCAGATTTAGTTCTTCTTCATATTCATTTAATCCTTTGCAAAATCTTCATTCAAAGTCTACTTCTCTAATTACTGCAGAACTTTTTATGAATAAGTTGGAAGTACCTGTAAACATATGTAATTTTATTCCTAAGTATTCCCTAGCCTTACTGTTTGTTACTAATATGTAAAATGTTCAGCATACTGTTGACAATACTCCTATTTGTGATAAATTTCATTTATAATAATTGATGTAATCAATTGAGCAAACAATGGATTTTTGAGCAACCAATGGATTCATTACTACAAGCAGTAAATAAATATAAAAATTTGAGCAGTGTTGTAGCTCATATTCCTAACTAGAGATAACATACCTTCTCTAACTATGTCCCTTTCACACACAGATCTTTCTGGACCTAGACAGAGCTGGAGAGAAAATGTTGTTCTCCAAGGTTCAGCAAGTGCAAGTTTCTACATCTGTGTTGGGGCAATCTGCAGTTTCAGTATAGGAGTATTGAAGAGAGCAGTCCTGCAGAGAAGGACTTGAGGATACTGATTTACTGAATTACTTGCAAACTTGTGACACAGATTTATTCCTGCAAGAATACCTTAGAAAGCACTATACAATGTTTGGATGATAGAATCATGCTCTGATCCACCTTCTGCAGAGAGAGAATACTCCTACAGGCATTTCCACAGAACAATTCCTCTTATCTACCTTATATATCATATTTCAGGTGGTGAGGAGGCACTCTTTTCCCTGCTGCTCTGCCTCAGCTACTTGTCTGTCTCCATCAACCAGAGAGTAATTTACACTAGGTACTTCATTTTTGGACAGCTAAAGCAAGATTGAAGGAACCCTAGCCTCTGTCTGTCTTTCATGTAGATTTTATTGACATTCATTTTAGGTTATAGGTTACAGTGAACTTGCGCTCAGTTCTCAGAGTTGAGTGGAAAATGAATGTACTTTTCCTTTGGTAGACCCTCAAAATAGTGGTTGAGGCCTTGTTATTGTATTCAGAACACATTTTACCAAACTATAGAAACCAAACTATTTTCATCTCTTTCCAGGTGTTGCTTATCCATCCTGGAGGATACATGACAGTGTCATGAATTATAGAATCATAGAATATTTGGGTTGGAAAGGACCTTAAAGATCATTTAGTTCCAAACCTACTGCCATGGGCAATCCCACTAGATGGGATTGCTCAAAGCCATATCCAACCTGGCCTTGAACACCTCCAGGGATAAATTGCAACAATAATTTTCAGGGAGTCTGTTGCAAAACTTCTAAAGCATATGAAATTCTATTGATATCCTCATTCTATTTCATAACAGGTAATACATGTGAACACACACACAAACACACACACAATAGTATCGTTATTATATGGAGACAAATTTGATTTGAACACGGAATCAATGAGAAAATTTGGTATAGTCACTTAACCATGCCATATGTCTCTCTTAGGATATAAGTAGGTCAAATGTATGAAAAATATCATCTTCTTCTAAATCAACCTAGACTGAAGGAGGCAGGGAAGGGAAAGAGCAGGTCTAGGAAGATATCTCTTTCCTGAGTTATGTCTATATTGTAGTTTCAATTTGTTGTAAGGATGACCTACTTTGTGTGAGAGAGCTAGGTAGTAATCCCTCATACTAGAAATTTTGGTTCTTTTATTCCAAGAAGGAAAGTAAATTAGCCTTATTGCTAACTGATTATTGCACAGGAAAACTGTTTCAGGTATCCAAGTTTACCTGTTTAACACAAAGGTAGGAATCTTTCCACTACAGGCATTCAAATTTATTGTTTTAATACAATTTGTAGGAGTTCTTTCCCCAGTGATTTCTATGAGGTTTTTCTCTAAATAAATAAGACACTTATGATGTCTGCCTATATCAATCTATCTAAAAGTATTGGTTAGATATCTGACATTTGCAAACTCTAGAAATAAGGGTTTTTAAACCAGAGATAAAAAGATTATAGCTACTCCAATGGAGTTGTTCTATCTAGCAGCACCTATATTGCCATGGGCTGCATAAGAGGTGCCTTGATGCATTTATTAGATGTGGCTTGCACTAAGAATATATCTTTTGATACTGGATGTAAAAGGTTATTCTGCATCATGTTAATGTGCAAATCTAAAACAATTTGTAAATACCTCAGTCAGGCTGACAAATAGGTTTGTTGACAGTCCTGCTGCTGGGGAAAACAAAACGCTAGATATATGAAAGGAATTCCTCATATAGAAAACAATCTGACACCAGAAAACCCGAAGCAGCTGAGGGACATGAAAATGCCTCCAAAATGTACTGCCCAGTGGTACATTGTGTGAAATGGTGGCTGTAGAACACCAAAGAAATGCTGAATAGTAAATGACTTTTAAAAAGTGACCAGCACAAACATGTTGTGACTCTTCATCATCACTACACAACATACCTCAGTTTTGAAATGAAATAAATTTTCAGATTTAGGTTAAGAATACCTATTATGGATAGGCAAATACAAAGGAGAGAGTATGTCACTGAAATTAAAAAGGTAATGCAAAGTTTAAAATGAAGTTTCTTACTTATGATTTACCAGTAACAATATAGTTACATTATGTTCACAAAGAGTCCAAGAAAAAAAATGTCCCTTATATATAGAAGTTCTTCTCAGTTTGTAAGTAGGATTAGCTACAGGGACACTGTCTTTTCTGTAATCCAAAAGAAACTGAATTGAGAGACAGAGCAAAACCAAACCAAAACAAACAATCCTATACCAAATTCTTTAATGTTAAATATTCCCCATAGGTTAATAGTAAACAGAAACTATAAGAGGGCAATTAGACCTTATATTAAAGATATTAATGAGCATCAATATAGCAATTAATATATAAAACTATATAAATTATTGGATTAATATATGATCAATACTTTCTTATGACTACCAGCAGTATTACCAAACTAATTCTCTCTTCCCTGGTGGTTTTTTTTTTTTTTGCTCATTGACATCTCCTCCAGACACATCATGCAACACTTGTTCAAATCAATAGGCTTCTATTTAATATGACAAGGTATAACATTAGCATTCAATAGTAGATCCCAATTCCTTCTACCGTCTCATTGTCAGTGAAAAGGCAAAATGTTCAGATTTTAATACAGAATAAAATGCAATGACTATAATTTGCACCAACATAGGGTTTCTTTTCCATGTTGATGATTTTTATTTCTTAAAGTATTATATCTATGGTCTAGATTGAGAAAAGCACAGGGATTATAGTGCTAGATAGCACTGCCAGAATGAAATACACAATCCTCAGTCAGATTTCTGAGTTTTTTATAAAGGAGAGAAAATTTGATATTTCAATTTAAGTAGTTAATCTAGAAGATCAGAATAAAAATGTGAACCTAATTACACTAAGTGACGGATTCAGTTCATTTACCTATAGGTAGAAACCAAGTGCTGCCTAGGGTGTCCTAAGGTATATTGTCCAGCTTTTTTTTTACCATAGGTTCAGAAAGATGCAAATCTCCATTGTGATTTTTTATCAAAGGTCCCAGCATATACCATAAATAACCACAGCATCCCAAACAGCAATTTTGTCTTTCCACTTTTCCCAAAGGATTGCCCTTAAAATCGTGACAATAAAAAAAGAGATGTTTAGCTTCTAGGCATTAAAGAAATATTTTCTAGTTATTATCTGCAACCATAACCATTAAAAGATATCTCTTCTCCCTTTAAAGTGAAGATGAAAGTCGGGAGACTTAGATTATCTCTTGAATCCTTAAAGTATATCCTTAAGAAGTTATCAATATCACTGGAAGAAAAGCAGTCAAAAAGTGGTATTAGCAGAAGCAGTCTTCCTCAATTATTTATTCTAGAAGGTCTCTGACGTATCTCTCAAAATAAGCTGCAGGATAGTCAAAATGCTATGTGAAAGAGTGTCTCCATCTATACATTCAAGTATTACCTGAAGGTTTTCCAAAAATATATAGTGCTTCCCCCACAACATTTTTTGACCCACAGACTAATTGTTAGAAGAAAACATAGGGACAAAAGTATGGGAATGTAACTTCAATTCACTTCTGAGTACCTAGACCATACCTTTTAGGTAAGAACTCTCCAATAACAGTGCATTAATGTTCTCTGGAGAATTTCACTGGACAGATCTTTCCATGATGTAACGCAGTGACTTTTGTATAGATGGAAATTTCAGTCCTTGTCTCCTTTGATGGAATTTTCAATAAAAAAAGATGAAAGTAGAAGAGATGTGTTATAGTGACGAGGGGAATTTGTTTAGTTGCTGTGTTTCCTGTGTGGTTTCAGAATGCAAACTGGATTACTCACAAGACTGTCCAAGAAGTATTGTAGATTGTAATTGCATATATAAGGGAAAAGGTGATTGATCTTTTCAGTCTTTACTGAGTAAAATTACTCTGAACAGGAGCATCACACTCAAGTACTTGGAATGATCTGTGCCTCTTAATTTAGGTCAGCTACAGAGGGTTTGTTCACACTCAAGGCCAATAATTTCTTTCAGGCATTTTGGACTTGCTACAAAAGATCAACCTCTCTGATGATGTTCAGCTGGTATTGGATTTACCATGCATATATAAAACAGTTTATGTTTGGCAGCATAATTACGTATGTTGTTTGTAATCACTTATTTGCACAGCATCTCAATGAGCAACATAGACGCAATCATCAAGAAAGAACGAAAAAAAAAGTTCAAAGGGGAGCATGAAAAGAAATTAATATTGAGACTTTAAATTCCCAAACAATTTTCAGTGAGGTATTCAGAAGAAAAAAAATCAACTCATTTTCTGCTTACTAAAACAAGATGAGGGACAATAAAGGCTTTCTTTTCCCCTAAGTCTGTAAATGCCATGTAATATTTCAAATAACAAGTATAGTTTGTGGAAGGAATTAAGTCACCAAATAGGGTGCAGTGGTTCACTAAATTATTCATTTAATCATTATTGATCTTGGATGAATTAGCAAATGATGCACTTTAGTTGAACACAAAGTTATTCATCTTTGATTTTAATCTTAGAGAAAGCTGAGCTACATTATATTAATGAAAACCACAACAGAACACAATAGGCAATTTCCTTACAAAACGTTTAACAACATAAGTCAATAAACTGGTTATGTTGATGTAGTCCAATATGGAAAACAAAAATTGTGGAATTTGCTCAACAATCTAATCAAAAGGATTCAGGAAAAACACCAGGTGATATATGCATTTTAAAGAGATGGTACAGAATTCTGATTGCAATTTTACCATGAGTTTTCAGGATCCAATCCCTAATCTAGGTTAGTTATCACAACTATAGCAATAGGACTTTCACATTTACCTCTAAAAGAAGCTAATATAATTTCCAGTCTAGTACGTTTTTGTGATTGCAAGTCCAATGATACCTGTAAATCACGTAGGGTTAAATAATTTTTTAAAAGTATATTATTAAAATTTCAAGTTAAAACAGAAATACTGTGAACGTTTCTGACTGTTTCAATGAGAGCATATTTGGCAGAATAGAGGTGGCAAAAAGTCATCTTTCAGAATCCAGGAAACAAAACAAGCAGATAAGAGGTCTTGTTTAATATTGTGTATAACATCAAATGCACTTCAGAGGTGTATCTGTAACCCATGTAGCTTTACAAACTGGTAGGTGTGCACAGAACGTATATGAGATCAAGTACCTTTCAACATGTAATCATGGAGGAAATAGCAGGGAAAGTTAAGCTTTTTAAAATAAAATTGAAGTATTTAGCCCACTAGTAGGGTGGGATTCAATTTGCTAACATCATTGCATAGCACAGTCTTCTACCTGACTCCCAGGTGTTAATTCAGTTTTATGTCTCCAGTATATATTATGTCACGTCCATCCATCCTCTTCAGGGACTGTAAGTACCCTGAAAAACCACAAAACATATTTTATCATTATTGATAGAAAATGAATACCTACCTTTCAGGTTCATTTTCTGTTCAGCCTAAGAAATGCAAAATACAGGAAGCCACTTGCCTGAAGTTTTATTGTCAGCTGGCTACAGGCCAGAATATTTTTCATTCCTATTTTGAGAAGTGTGATGTTTCACAGCACAAGACTTCTTTATTCATGGAAGCGAAAAAAGAGAATGTGACCTCTGGAGTCTTTTTAGTTTGGTGTTTAGTGCACTCTGGTAATAAAAAAAATTATTTGGATGTGATCTTTGTAGCAAGACAGTTCTGATTTTTATGTTAAATGATCAAAAATTATTTGACAAGAAACATATCTCAAAAAATAATTTCTTTTAGATGAATAGCCTAATTCCTACACTACAAAGTCTGTCTTTCTCTTTCACTAGACAGAAGAGGAATCTTTCTTCTTCCATGTAGTGGTAAAGATACAATTGGTAAATAGTACACATCTTTGGATAATATTGACCTAGTCCAGTTGCTCCCACTAAAGAAAAAACAGGCAGAGCCACAGCGCGCTCTGTGTGTCTGCAGTCTGCATAACAATTAGCAGGCAAGCCCCAGCCAGCCCCATGGGGCAACATGCTCCTCCCTGTCATCTGATTCCTGTAAGAACATTGTGGCAAACAAGGAGGGAACCCAGGATCAACACAGAAAAGAAAACCAATTTTAATTATGATACTCACAGAAGAACCTTGTTTGGTTCATCCTCTAGATAGACTACCACTGTCCCACCAATTATTTTTGAGTATGTGAAACTAACCTCCTGTTCAGGTACATGGAATAAAATTCATACCTGTGTACTCAAGGGTGTTCAATCAGAAAACTGCCTTGGAAATCCCAGCACAAAATCATGTGTGTAATACAACATCCATGATTATAGTACAGCCGTGCAAGACAAGCAGCAAGAACTCTGATTTCACATGCAAAGAAGCTGTGAAAGGTACATTAAAAGAGGTATCAGAGGATACTAGAGGACCTGTGCCCCCCTCACTGTTTTGTACAGGAAAGCCCACCTACTGAAGCTGTCAATTAACACTCGAATCCAGCTTACAGGGCCTGCTAAGAAGTAGAGAAAAATCATGATGGTATATGTCCCTTATGCAGTAGGACTGAGCAGAAGTATCCAGTGCAGCATCTTTTAGGGATGAAGTAGAAGCAAAGCATGAACTATGCATGGACCTCAACAGTAAATGTTCTGAGTAAAAATGTCTGCAGTTCTCAGCAAAAGGTTGTTGCTCGGTCTTCCAGGTTTGGTAAATTTCTGGAAGTACACTTGTGAAGTGCATCAAGATTGAAGGTGATGTACAAAGGTAAAATATTAATGTTGTGATACCTTTTATAATCAGGACTTATATATAGCTCTTTTAGCAAGAAAAAGCTTCTAAATGGATTGATTTCTCTGCTTGATATATTCAGTTCCTTTTTAATACATTAATAATGGGCTTTTGGTACAAGCAAGCAATTAAAAATTCTTCAGGTGAGAAGTGTTTTATAGACAGTTGCCACCACTTGGAATATATTTACACTTTAGTTTATTGTTTTCCAAATGTAATGTGAAGACATGAAATACATTTGGAAAACAATAGCTCAAACAGTAAATAAATTCTAAAATTTGCATATGCTATAAAAGGTGTAATGACTATCTTTTTTCCTCTTGTCATAGCACACTGCTCCTGTAGGAGATGGTATAAGGCTTTCTGTGAATTTATATCCAATAATTAGAAAATTGCCAAAGAAAACTGTAGAAAAAAGGATGGAAATTTTGAGGAAGTGCTCTGTTACCAATTCAATATCACAATTCTTGTTCTAAGACTTGACACATTCAGTGAAAGTTAAAAATTAATAAGGTAAGACACTAGGCAACTACAGCAGGCCTCCTTGTTTAATAAGGTTTTTGTAGCTTCTTTGCATTTAAAACTGGAATTCTTGCTACTTCTGCAGTAGTGATATATTACTATTGTATTATATTAGGTAATATATTAAGCCTAATACACAAAATATTTTGTGTATTTCAAATGGCTTTGTGCAAAGTTTCATACTATTGGGGCATCATCTTGCATATTTGTATGTTTGTGAATTGATGAGCAATGTTAACTCAGATCAGTCACAGGAGAACGCTAGCTAGACCGGTCAGTGGCGCACTGCTGACAGTGGCTGTGGATTAATAGAAGAAAACTGTCCAGTAGAAAACTGACTGATAAATATAAAGGAAATTAAAGCAAATCAAATGGTTTATTTTTTATTAGTGGGCTGAAATTTTATCATGTAGCATATACATGCTTATTTTGTCACTTCACTAAATTTAATGCACTTTAATGTTTTCTTTCTTCAGTTATGGACTGCTAAACCAGGGCATCAGTGTCTTGAGTCATTGCTGACCTTTCCTGCAATTCACAACCAAGGTTAGATGGACTGGTCCATATGCCCTAACAGATTTTTTCCTCCTGAATAGGAGACCTTCAAGTGGTCATGAAGCATTGGAACATAAATGTGAGCAAAACTCAGAACAGTCTTATCACCTGATAAGAATAAAGCTGGAAAAGTCCGCCAGGATAAATTCAGTTTGAAAAATTACTGCACTGCAATGCATAATATTGTTTTCAAGACTCAAAATAAATGTCAGAGGTGACTCAGTCACTCCATATCTCCCTATCTCTGCTGCTGCAGCTACACTGTTTGAGAGAAGCTGAATACTTAAATGTCAGGGGGAATATTAGGTAAGAAGTGGATACCCTCTGTTTTGTTCAGTAGTTACCCATCCTTTTTATTTTAAAGTTTCTAGTAAAGCACGTTCAGTTTGGATTAATGGACTTTTAAGTACTAATATATGGAATCGAAGATAAGCTTCATAAGGCCAGAGAGGTCTTTACCTCTAAAACTCAAAGGTCTGACAAACACGAACTACTTCACTTGCTGCTGATCAGACAAGAATGAAATTTGCCTTAAATGGGAAAAGCCATTCTGTTTACAACTGTATCAGCTTGTGCCTGCAGTAAGAGCTAAGCTCAGCTGACACTGCTGTATATCAGAGCTGGAACAGCTATTTGGTCACCTTCAGCAACATTTCTGCTGAGGAAACTAGCAGAGACTGAAGTCTAGGTTTCTGTTCCTGAAGGAGATCTCTCAAAAAAGCCTAATTATGTCCCTTTCCATCCCCTGGAAGCACAACATTCTGCTCGCTCACAACTGTACTCACACATTGTTCCATAAATAGTGTTCACAGATTTTCATCTCCATCCAGTGTTTTCTTCTGACAAGCTAAATATTTAACAACATTATAATACGTACATATTATATAACTTTCAGAAACTTTAAAAGGCTACTTCATTACTGATGATAATATTCTCTTCTGGAAAAAGTTCTAGATAGTTTTTCCAACTTTGGTAAAAGCAAACATCTTTCAGAACATATATCAAATACTATAAATGGCAATGCTGAAGACTACTTCTCTGATGATACTTCCCAATCTCATTGTCAGTTTACTGAAAGTGGTTATAGTCTGTTCAACACATTCTTGAATAAATGTTCCTCAGAGGAAAAGTGGTTGTCAATAAAGCAGTTGTCACAGAAAAGATGAAATTTTGCTGCATTGCAGGATGGTGTCCTTCTGCTGGACCTTATAATAAGAATAGCTAACACATTGCAGAGAAGAAAAAGTGGCAAGTTTAAAATAATGCAACTCTAAACTGTTTGTTTCCAACAACATCAGCAATTCTCATTAATTTTAGTAGGCATCAATGCCTCTCAGATCTTCAGTGCTGATGAGAGGGCAGATTCCCCAAGTGATACGAGTTGCATTTTCTCCCATAAAATCAATGGGTGTATTCTATCTGCATCGGGTCAGGATAAAACATTTCAGATATGTGCTAATTTAATTTTTTTGAGAGATATGTTTCATGCTTGTGACTTTGAGCTTAAGTTTAAATCAACCTTGGACCAATTATATTGTCCATATGACCGTGTACTGCTTCATGCTGATTTTGCCCTTTATTATTGCAAATAGTAGTTATACATACAGTATTACTAGCTTAAACGTTTTATATTTAGACAACTCCTGGTTGTGATGGCAATCTATACTTATGCCTATGCTTATTCCTAAGCCTATACTGACTTTCCTACTCACAGCACTGCAGAACCAGAAAACGATCCTCTGTGTGATATTTGCCATAGTATTTCGCTTCCCCCACTCCCGTTATATGAGCATACACTAGATGTAAAGATTCAGACAGATAAACTATTGCCACCATATCTGAAATAAAAACTGGCATAAAGAAGACAATAGCAAATAAATGACCCAACAGCATGGTTACACCAAAGTCAAGCCAAAATATGTATATGATAATAATCATCACAAGGATATTGAATGCAGCAACCATAAGTATGGCATTTGTTAGTTGTGACAGAAAGTTGATTTCTGCACAATGTAAGCACTAAAACTGCTCATAAAGTAGAGTGATGACTAAAACAAGAACTAACTTCTATTGAGATTTATACATAAATAGCAATTGGAGATTCTAAACAACATGCAAATGCCTATGCTAAACCCCTCCTGGGAATTCCCTTGAGGAATGCCATAGCTACATCCAGGTGGCAATGTGGGTATAGTCACTTTGTCAGTGAGATTTCGTGCACAAGATTTGTCTCCACCCTGTGGAATACTATGAGAGCATCAGAAGAAAGGGTCAGAGGTTAAAAATAAATATGGCCACTTAAGAGATGGGGTCCAAAATCAAGAGCTTAAATTAACAAAGGAAACACCAAAAACTTTCCACCAGGATGGAGAAAAAAGATATAAAAATACAACACTGAAATTATTACATAACTGAGAATAAAAGGATCTGGACATTAAAGCAGATAGACAGTAAAATAACACTCCGTGTTATAACGCTATTAAAAAACAGAAAAAAAACAAAACACTTTGGATGAATAAAAACATATTACTTAAGCAGGGTGTGAAAATGTTACCATATATATTCTTTAGGAACTGTTTAGACAACTACTGAATTATGTGTCTAGTTCTAGCAACTTTAAAAACATGTAAATGAATCATACATCCTAGAGAAAAGAAACACGTAAGAGTTATAGTAACATGTTTTGCTAAAAATAATACAGCTTTTTTATTTTTTTTCAACACAGGGAAAAAAATGGAAGAAAGCAAACAAGTGTTTAAAAAGCAGGATTCAATCATTCTTTAAAGACCCTGGGGAAAGAACCTGTCCAAGTTCAACAAGGCTTTGATCTAAGAATTAGCAAAAGGTTTTGGTTGGATTTCTGTGATGCTGCATCAAGCTGCCTGGAGTTAGCTTCCCCAGATCCTTTAAAGACCAACATTTGTCCTAGGTGTTATAGGTATACTTGACTGGTTTCATAATTTCCTTGGGATTTTCTGGTTCCTTTTTACCCATTTAAGAAATATGATTAAACATACATTATTATGTGGCATAAAACTAATTTGTTAAAGGGCATACTGTTTGCTAAAAGAAAGAAAGCATGCCAGAAGTGTAAAAACTGGAATAGCAGGTAGTTCTGAGTTTACACCACATTTTCCCCTTCTGAATTACACCATGGATAAAACATTGCAGCTGAAAGGATCTAACTCCAATTGAATGAATGACAAAATTAAAACTCCATTTAAATGGCCTTGGTGATAACAAAACACTCAGGTCAAAATACATGACTTTAACATGACTCCTATTCCATAGTTATTTCCCTTTTTCTAATGCTAAGTGTATATTATGGGATGTGTATGTACAAAAAGAGCATGCAGGGATGAGAGATAAAATGACACCAGCAACAAAAGGATTGCAAAATAATTACAATGTGCTTCTCCTGCTGCTACTGCTGTGAAGTGTCTGAATTGTATGAATCAAAATCGGAACCATTATCAGATGTGAATTCGAGGCATAATTTCAGTCAATAAGACACTGAAATAATGTCTATGAGATGATTGAACATTGCAATTATGGAAACCATACAGAGGGTGGAAATCTCAGACAATAAGCTGAAGAGTGCAGCACAGTTGCTCAGAAGTCCACAGTCTGAAGCTCAAGATCTAATCCTCTCTTTTATAGCAGTTTGGTTTGAAGCTAATTTAACCTGGCAAGTTTCAAGTAAAAACCATAGCTGGATGACCTCAAAACAAAGCAAAAAATACCCCAAGACCTCACAAGAATATAAAAACTGAATCTGAACCTGTTATCCCCAGCGTACAGTTCAAAACACCTGAATAGACTGATGGGTTTTTTTCTGCAGCTGAATGCAAGTAAACTTGAAAAAGAATCAGTAACCAAAATAATTAAAGTATTCAGTTATGTCAATGTGAAAACCAGACCTAACACTAGTTCAGACTTGGTTCCAGGCATTGTTTTGAAACTTGTCTACATTTCTTACCATTATGGGTTTTAAGAATCCCCCTCTCTCCTCTGAATACAGAGCATTACTGACATGAGCAAAGACTGACACAAAAATGAAAACATTTTTCTGAAGATGATACGAGACCTGTTGGTCTTTTGTGGTTATTCATGGTTAACCCTTGTCATAGGTGAGACAGAAAGAATGACAGCCTGTATGGATTTGAATGCAGGAGTTTATTTAAGAACTTCCAGTCTTGATTATTTCATATCTTGTTCAAAGCCACATTCACTCAGGTCTTGACTTCCCATTACTGAGAATGCTGGACCATCACATTAGTTGTGCAGTGTGACGCTGTACACAGATACCAATCTGAGGCATCATAGCATGCTCATTGGTGCATTAACAGACTCTTAGGCTTTTCCAGAATCTTCTCCCCACTATGTAGCCTGATTTTCTCCATTTAAATGCTTTGTTTGCAGAAGAAAAACATATGATGAATTTCCTAACTGGTGGTCCTGCCTCACATCTCTTGTTAATTAAATAGTTCAGTATGTGTTCACTTCTTTCTGGTTCCAGGTGTTATCAAAATTAGCAATCAGCCTGTACCAGTTGTAGGTAGCAGGTAGTAGGCTTGTGCTTGAGACTTCAAACATTTGGTTTCAGATATTCATATGTACACACAATTATGTGACCTGTTGGCATTCATAGTCTAAAGTATTTTTCATGTACTTCCAACCCTGTGGTTCCCTTCCCTGTTTGAACACTTGAGGTTTTTCAACATGTTGAACTGTGTTTGCTGCTCAGGAAAATTCAGAAATGGAGCAGGTTCCAACCCCAGAACTGAAGTTGTCTGCTCTCACCACATCCCTTAATACAGACTCATTGTTTGTTTCTAATAATTTTGTACTCTGGAGGAGTCTTCTTTCTCATTCACTATGCAAGATGGCTGGGGAAATGAGTTTTGCTAGGTTGAAGCTAGATTTGTTAAATCTTTTTCGTACTGTAATTTATAATAATGACCTCAATGGAATATCCTTGTCAAAAATTCATCAATGATCTTTTAGGCACCTATGCATTGTTTTCTATATCTGAGTTTAAATCTTTTCTAAAAATGAAGGTCCTACAATGCCAAAGATTTTTATGAAAATGTTACAAGTTGACAAAATTTGTTCAGACCTCAGCAAAACCTATTTAAATATACCCAAACAAATTAAGGCTTACAAACCCCAAATACTGAACACTTGCAAAAACAGCTTTAACTAATGCCTGATCCTATTTATTCCACTTCTAAGTGGTATTTCAGTTTCTGCTTGTTTGGTTTCTCATGATCAGCAGCAATACTAAGAAATTCTTGATGTGGCTGTGTTATCTTATTCGAATTCACTATTCATCCCTGAAAATTATTTTTTTTTTTTACGTCACAAACTCGCTTACAGGTATGCATGAAGTCGAATTTATGCAAGAACATGTGCCTGAAGAGCACAATTAAAGGTAAACTTGGGGTGTGAGCTCTCTGGGATTTTCTTGTGTTTTAATATGCCTTGACCTACTCATGTCTTGTAACATCTGCAGGCACCCCTGGGAAACTGCAGAGAGCTAGTGTGCTGCTGTTCTCTGATAAAAGGCAGCAGGACGACATTCAGTTTCAAAGGGTTGTTTCTAAAGGACAGTTTTTGTTGGAAAGTGGCTGTAATACAAAACATAGCTATTTTTGCTAGGCCAAATTTTACCGTCAGATACAGTCCTGCAATTTCAGAAACAGAACCTCAACTTTTTCTGTATTATAGGCATAAGAAGGAATTTCTATTACCTATTTTCTCGCCCACTACCCTCTCACTCCCCTTTGTGGGTTTTTTCCCATTTTCAATCTCTTTTCCTCCATTTTCATGGAAGCCATTGAAGCTGTTCCTTATCAAGCTGGAAATTCCACAGTTCAGAACCATAGATATCCAACATCATATCTCTTGAGCCTGCATTATCTTGGTGTATCAGAGTGCATCAATTGTGCACCTCTGCCTATCTGGTTTCATGAGATTGATGTTTCCCAGTTCCTTCGGATATGTAAGAAAAACGAGAATCTGCCCAAAGTGGACTTTAAAGAATTCATTTGTATTGGGTAAAATTTAACAAAAATGTTTAGGAACTACTGCACTATTTCTGTTAAGCAATACTTTAGGTAACATTTTAAGCATTTTAAACACCCAGCTACTGAAACCCTCTCTACCGTATGTCAGTTTTACACTTGTCAAACAACTCAAAAGTCATAGAAATCACTGATATGTAAACTATGCTTCTTAAAAGTAATGGCTGTGTTGATGGTGTGCTGTCCCTGCTGCTGACGACACAGAGCAGTCCCTCCAGTATTCAGAGCTGTTCCTCTCTGGTTCTTGTATTCACCTGTTCTCTTTTGTCTCAGAATTCCTCAGGGAAGAATTTCTTAATATATGTAAGCTTAATATGGCAAGTGGAGTACAATTACTTAGCTAGTAGCCTCAAGACGCCAGTATGAATGCAGAGAAATGAAATGTTGAAATAGCAGTAGCAATAACCTATTCTTACATATATCTGTCATGTGAAATAGACATCGCAGGACAGTGAGGTTCATGGTACTGAGATACTAAGTTCATCTCGACTATGTATGTTTGTAAGGAAATTCTCACTGCACTGTGAATATACTCAACATAGTTATACTTGTACATGATTTCCTCATTCCTGAATTGTACCTAGAAGCTATCTGGAAAGCAACTACACTGTACCTGTAGTATTTCACATTACTAAATCCTGACACTGAGCATACCACTTGTGTTTTTAAATGCATGAAGTGCAATACTCAGAGTTTATTTTTAGAGCATATATGAAATGGAATGAGGTTGGAATAGCTCCAGGCATCTGCAGTCTGTAACAATCTGAACATGTTCAAATGAGGCCCCCATGTCCAGAGGGACTCAATTAACAGACTTGACCAGGTATAGAAGTTGCTGTTAGCACATTATGCTATTACACCATGAATTCTCCCATTGAGCCTTGCTGCCACTAAGAGGACATACTTACTAAAGTACTACAAATATGCGTGATTTTTTAATACTGGCTAAAGTCATAAGTAGAAGCATTGTTTCCTTTAAATACATTAATGTGCACAAAGTTTCTTCCAACTCCTTCATTATTTTCATATTAATATTTGCAATATTTGACTGTACTGCTGAAAGGTACTGGTAAAGACCTTTCAAAATCAATAACTTCACTGAAACCAACTGGCTGTAGTAGGAACTCAATTAGAATTCAATAGGCATCCTACAGTTTACATCTTTGTTTTCCCTGTATCTTTTTTTTACATTATTTTTGTCATTTTTTTTCTTATTAGCCCAAAGCAAATCACTACTTGTTTACCAACTATTAATAAAATAAAAGCAATATTAATTAAGAATTTACAGCATAAACCTGGTCCTTAGTGAGCATAACAATAAACAACCATAGCAGAATAACCATAAAAGCATTCAGTTAGCAAGTTGGTTTTTAATTTGTTCAAGTGAAGTGTCTAATCTTTATTGATAAAACCAGAAATTTGTCTGCAGACAAAAAGTAAAGTTGGAAAATGTAGATAGCTATAATTAATTGTTCAGAAATATCCAAAAAACTCATCAAAAAGAAAAAGGACTTTCCTCTCTGGGTGCAGAGTAATCCCATGTACTGCAATGTGATTTAGGTAGGTCCACATCATATCATAAATGTGTCAAGAATGGTATACAACAAATAATAATCATAATAAGGCCACTTGACGAAAATGATTGCCTGTGCATTGCAAATTAAAGCCTTTCCTGGGAGTGATATGAAATATATACTGCCAGTAAATAGATGTAATTCCTCAGTTCCTTGCTTTGAACCAGATAGTGCTTATGTTCACACAGAAAGAAAAAAAACACCTATAGCAGCTAATCAATGTTGAAGCTTATAAAGCAGCCTGTCATTCTCACAGGTGCAGAGGGATATTAGTGAGTCTCTGCTCCTCCTGAGACTCCAGAAGCAATTGAGCATTTTGCTCCTTTCTCTGTCCAGTAATGTAGAAGTAATTAGTTCTGTGATTCAAACAGGGAGTTTTATTTCCAGGGATGACCCTGAGCTGAGCAGAGGAGAGCCGAGCAGACACACACTGACGTTCTCAGATTCTGTGTGGGTGTTGCAAGCACCTGCTCACCTGCTACCCCAAACAGCTGGGCTGATACCAGCCAAGGTAATAATGAAGTATCTTATGGGTCCAGAATACTTCCTACAGTTTTGTGTTTAAAACCATTGTAATTCCTGCCCCTTCCTGACTTCAGTTGACAGTCTAAAATAATTGGGGCCATACCTGCCAGTACTTACCTTCCCTGACTTTACCTTCTCCAGATATCTTTTCCTTTGGAGAGAAGTATTTTCCAGTGACATTTTTTTGCCCTGGCCCTAGTGTGAGACGTCACACATCTAATTCCCACTATTCACCATCCATGGAGTTTTTATTTAGATCACATTCTCTCTTCCTATACTGCTTCAGGGATGTATTCTGAAAATGGGTTAATTCACACCTCTAGGTAAGACTCAGGTTTATGTTAGGGTAAGAGTCTCCGTCTCTGTTATAAACTAGGCAGTGGACAAGTCTGAACATTGGTCCTCTGTGTCCTTGGCATGAATACTGGCAAAAATTCATCATTTAGCTATGTGAAAATTTGTCTTGACTGGGACATAAAACCTCTGAAGGTGCTTAATGGTGTATATACTGACATCTGATATTAACATCTAAGAGTAGCTGAGTACCAAAGAGCATTTAAACATGTATGAGTTGTGGGAATCTCTTCAGCATTTCCTGCTTAGTTTTACACACATCTGTGGAACTTGTTTTGAAGCATGTTTTCCATAATTTCTGTTAAAAATCTTCTCTAACTTAGGGCTTCCACAGAAGTTAAAATTGCTGAATGTAAAGATTTTGCTGGTTTTGTCTATTTGTGTACTTAGTACCAAGTAATGCAGACTAAATTATGGATTTGGCAGTAAATATTCATTGAATCTGGTATTTATTAAAAACAAAATGCACACACAAGATATTTCACTTATTCCTTTTAAATTTATTTCACAAATCAATCCTTCTTTCCAGCTTATGGTTATTTTAATCTATAGGTCTTATTTTAGTTCTCAAATGCACAGTATAAAATGCCAGATTTTATAAGTGTGCTTTGATGGTGGCTAAAGCACCGGATTAAATATGTTCCTACGTACACAGGAGACAACTTTTGTATATAACATAGAAACACTGAAGGAGGAAGGTGATGTAGCTGTTTTAATGAGTTATTTATGGTTTTGAAGTATTC
This sequence comes from Coccyzus lansbergi, assembly GCA_033558105.1. Classification (NCBI taxonomy): domain Eukaryota; kingdom Metazoa; phylum Chordata; class Aves; order Cuculiformes; family Coccyzidae; genus Coccyzus; species Coccyzus lansbergi. The sequence goes on from JAUMJK010000663.1 coordinate 795,354, forward strand.
TTTCAAATATTTAAAGTAATGAGCCATGTGCAATCAGTAGCTTTTGCTTTGTTGAATATTTTCCCCAGGGTAAACTGAGTCATTAATATTAATTGGGAATTGAGTAGCCAATTATAGGGTTGAGTAGGAAGTGAGGTAAAAAACCCCAACTCTTTGGAAGCAAACTATCTCTACATACACAGTGAGGGAGTTTGAGGCTGTTAAAATCCATGGGCTGGAATTAGTGGGCTCTATCGATGTGCATTATTAATGAATATACATAGTTCACTCTACTGCCATTTCTGCTTAACCATAAATGGAGTATCTGTAAGTAGAATAATTCAGCATGAGGTAAACAACAGAATTGGGTTTAGTTGTAGCAATAGATGGTAGATTGATTTAATTTTAAATTATGCTTAGAATTAGATAAAGACAAATATGAATCAATGGGAAGATGGATTGCATTTCTTTTTTTTAAATTTGCCTGATTCTTGCTTCATTCCCTGAGAAGCATGTCCCTGAGGGAACAACCTTATGTACTTTTCCAGATTTTTCTACTTTTATGGGTTTCATTATGAAAATTGTGCATGTTCTTTTCCTTGGCTTGGTAATTTGTCATATAAAATTGGCACCAAAATAGCACTTTTGTTTCAGAGGAGAAGTCTTCTCAAGATCATATTAAAATAGACAATGGATTAAAAACTTGACAGGGTTGTGCCAAACTCTACATTTGTGAAAAAGGTATTTCTTTGGATAGTGGCTTAGACCATGAGAAAATTACTAATTCTGACTTCAGAGCAGATTTAATTTCCATAACAAATAAAGTCTGGGGACATATGGGGGAGACAAAATTCTGTTCCTTAATAAACACTGTCCATTTCATTTACTAAATGATATGACAGTGGTGGTGGGGAAATGTTAAATTCATAGAGTTCAAATAATACTTAATACTTATGCATTAGAGGGCAAATTCTGCAACTTTTGAACAATTCTCTCTGGCAACTTTGTACTTTTCCTTTTCTTTCTTAAAGCATTATGTCTGTTACCTATTCATGGGTAGTGTTTTCTTCAGGAGCTTTGCTAGTATTTATTTATAAGTCACCATATTCTACCTGATTGTCCCATTTGTTAGCTTTGATTACATATGTTTGTATATTAGTGTTTGATAGCTTGGGGCCAAGAAGTCAGTTAAGGCCCAAATCCAACCTGTTTCATTACTAAATTGCTGCATTTAGTAGAACATATTCTCTAGAAGTTGGACTGCAGTTAAAACTGTGCCGTCATGGCATGACTGAAGAATATTTCAGCCTCTGAGATCCAATGCAGGAAAATAAACCCCGGTTGGCTAGGGAGATCTACTGGTTTAGTAACTTAACTTGCACTGTGTTTGCAGCAGCCTCTTGGATGTGAGAGATTCCTGTGGCCACAAGGTTAATTAGGGATCCTCCATGCTTCTATGCAATCTTTCCTCACCTGCTACAGCACCTCTGAAGTTCAGATGCATTAATGTACTGTCTGCTCTGAGACATACATACTTGTCTTCACTATACCTGAAGTTTTTGTTCTACCAATAAATATCAGTAGAGTATATGTCTAGTAATCTCTCTGATGAGCTCTTAATTGTGACATAGATGACATGGCTGATATTTGTAATGACAAGAAGTCAAGTATACCTCAGCTACACTGTTTTGTTCTGAATGAAAAACCCAAGAATTATATTTCCCAGACTAAAAGAGAACAATTTCAGTAAAAGCAATTGGTTGCTATCACATGAAATGTTTAATCAAAGAATATCCATGAGAGTTATAAATATTGATTACTATATTTGAACTAATCCAACAGAGTTGTATATATGGTAGAAAACATACAAGATTTTTATTTCCTTCATTCAAAGGATACAACTATCAAGGTACCTAAATGTGCCTTACAAAGGTTTTCTTTATAACTAGAAGCTGCAACGAGAAGAGATAGTTTAAGAGAAATGAGATCTACAATATTTTTTGTTCAATTTTGGTATTTTTCCATGAACCTGTATCACATAAAATGTCATAGAGCTTTGCAAGCTATAAAATGAGGTCTTGTTTTACATCCCATCTGAAAAACAACCTATCTGTGATATAGCCAGCATGGTTTAGTTTTTGCTTTACAGGACAGCTCAGTATGTGTGATCACAAGAAATAAGACTATTTAATGCAGTGATACAAATCTTAGAGCTCGAGCTAGTGTTCTATAATTTATTTAATTAGACGCATTTTATTGGAGTGTCAAAAGTGGCACTTCTTATTCTCAGAGTTTCTGCATTAGAATTTAACTGTCATTTTTCACTATACCGAGTGTTCCTCAGTCAAGTAGCAGACACACATTTAGCATAGCGTAACATGAACAGTATAGGTAGAATATAGGAAAGCAACGTGTGTAGTACACATGATTATATGTATAGCTATCTGCATAGGACAGTATAGATATTTATATATAATTACATAAGCAGTGATAGATACAATACCCAACAATTTACATTCTCATTAACTCAAACAGATAAATTACATATTCATGTATAATTAGTAGGAAAAAAACCCAGAATAAATCAGAGTCAATCAGGGGCAAGCCTATAGCTTTTTTTCTAGTTTTATAGTCTCTGAATAGTAATATTTTCTGAAAGGTTAAATTTTTATGTGAGGTAGAAAAGTAACAACCATGAAAATGAAAAACAAGATGTCAAGTATCTTGTTAAAACAACTAAAGTGTCATTTCATGAATCATGCTTTGTCCAAATTAACAAATATTAGGAATAGACTTATATTAAAGAATCTGCTTAAAAGTTTGTGGGTTTCTCCCCTGAGATGAAGTCTTATTTAGAAAATCTGGCAGAAAATTCTGCTCCCTGTGTCTGTTTAAATGACTGTATAGATACATATGTGTAATTAAAAACCAGAGATTTTTCACTGGGGAATAATGAAGGCAAATCTCCCCTGGCATCACTTTGGTTTTAATATGCCAATAAGCAAGTGTACTGTTCTGAATAATAACTAAAGAGGTAATAACAACAATTATATTTAGATCATTCTACATAGGATAAAATATGAATCAGAATTTAAAAAATGATTACTAATAAAGTGTTTCTACTATTGGCATCATATTAGTATTTCTTCAGCAATTCTGTACTATATTTTAAAACAAAAAAGCTTTTTCTAAAATGTTATGTCTGCAAACATTTTTTTCACAATGGTAGTATAGGCTGAGTGAGAATCTGCCTCATATTAGGCAAGACTGCTCAGATATCTAAACAAAGCAATGTATGTTCTCAAATCCTCTAGGATTCTTCCAAGGATAGTAGATCACATACAAGTGCACCATTAATAGCAGTTTTCAGAATTTACTGTGGATAACTTTTACAGCTCACATTGGTAATTGTATTGATGTGTCTCCTAAGTAATTTACTTCAGTCAAGGTTAGACCTCTTTATCATGTACTGTGAATATCTGCACAACTATTTTTTTGGTACTTGACTTATTATATCTTCAAGTGCAAAAAGCAAAATCTAATGATCAATAGTTACAGTGGAGACTTTGTAGAACCCGTTCCAGTGTGCCCTAGAGCTTCATTAAAATATTCAAACTTTTTTTTGTTGCCTTTGCTGATGGTTTTTGTGACAGACTTTTCGGGCAACATTTGAAAGAGAAATGCTACTGAGAAAAGTAGTGCACAGAGCAAGAGATTATGTTTAGAATGGGAGTGTGTGTATATAATAAATTTTGAAAAAGACATCTATTGCTCACTGCAATTATGTAATAGTATAAAGTAGGTACTTATAGTGCAGCAAGTTAAAGGCTGCTATATTGAAGGCAAAAAAATCCCCAGTAGAAATAATAAGAGTTCTTGCAGACAGACTTTCGCTAACCATTAGAAGACTGCAATTCCAAATGCAAATAAATAGAAGAATTTAGATTACTTCAAACAAGAAAAAGACAGTTTTCAAAAACATTATTATCACTGCAAATTCAAAAGTAACATATATTAAAAGAGCCTAAAGGTCTCTTTTTTTAAAATTAATGCTTTCAAATACAATGCATCATATAGTAAGCATTTCCAGAGACACATCTCACTGCAATATGAACTAAAGTATTGCTACGATAAATAATTTACCTGGAAAATACACTATCAAGTGTTTTTAATTTCATTTAACCTTAGACAGAAGTTACAATTGCTTGACACTTAGCTCTGCAAGAATGCAAACACATACAATCTTTTTTCCCCTTTCATAGAAAGGAAATTTAGTGACACATACAAAGCACTTAGTGAAGCACAAAATCCCAGAATGGTGTTGGAAGAGGCCTCTGGAGATTGTCTATTCCATTCCCTTGTTCAAAGCAACATCAGCTACAGGAGGTTGCTCAGAGCCATATGCAGTCAGTTTTTTAATATCTCTAGGGACAGAGACTGCACAACTCTCTAAGCAACTTGTAACGATATTAAATCACCCTTATAGGAAAAAAAGAAATCTTATATTCAAATATATTTTTCCATAGTTCACTTTATGTCCATAGCTGCCTGTACCAACAATAGGCACCAATAAGAGTTTGCCTCTGTCAGCTTCCCATCCCCACCCTGAGTCAGGTGTCTATACACACTGATGAGATCCACAAATCCCTCCTGAGCTTTGCCTTGTTGATGCTGAGCAACATGGATTCTCTCAGAATCTCTTCACGTTAAATTCCCCAAATCACCTAATCACTGGGCAGAGTCCAATGGCATGAAATTTAACAAGACCAAATGCCGGGTCCTGCACTTGGGGCACAACAACCCTATGCAGAGCTACAGAATGGGAGAAGTCTGTCTAGAAAGCTGTCTGGAGGAGAAGGACCTGGGGGTGTTGGTTGACAGCGACTGAAAATGAGCCAGCAGTGTGCCCAGGTGGCCAAGAAGGCCAATGGCATCCTGGCTCGTATCAGAAACAGTGTGACCAGCAGGTCCAGGGAGGTTATTCTCCCTCTGTACTCAGCACTGGTGAGACCACTCTTTGAATCCTGTGTTCATTTCTGGGCCCCTCACCACAAGAAGGATGTTGAGGCTCTGGAGCGAGTCCAGAGAAGAGTAAGAAAGCTGGTGAAGGGTCTGGAGAACAGGCCTTGAGATGAAAGGCTGAGAGAGCTGCGGTTGTTTAGCCTGGAGAAGAGGAGTTTGAGCGGAAACGTTATTGATCTCTATAACTACCTGAGAGGAGTTTGTAGAGAGGAGAGTGCTGGCCTCTTCTCCCAATTGACAGGCAACAGGACAAGAGGGAATGTCTTCAAGCTCTGCCAGGGGAGGTTCAGGCTTGACATCAGGAAAAAATTTTTCACAGAAAGGGTCATTGGGCATTGGAACAGGCTGCCCAGGGAGGTAGCTGATTCACCTTCCCTGGAGGTGTTTAAGGGAGGGGTGGACAAGGTGCTAAGAGGCATGATTTAGTGTTTGATAGGAATGGTTGGACTCGATGATCAGTGGGTCTTTTCCAACCTGGTTATTCTATGATTCTATGATTCTATCATCTTCATGATCTTTCACTGAAGCACTTCAACATGTTCATACCTCTTAAACACTGGGAGGCATTGCTGATGATTCATATTCAGTTGCCATAGAAGACCCCTGGAATTTTCTAAAACTCTTTGTTGATGTTGGATGTAGAAATCACTTTGAAATAACTTAGTGCACTCTTGAAATAGAATTAATTTGGACTTTTTGTGTCTGCAGATCCCAAAGTAAGGAGACGGATAACTGTACCCATCCTGTGTCTCAAACCTGAGCTCTTACACTACTTGAGTGACATGTGTTGCTCGAAGGTAGTTAAGTTAATAAAGTTTCTGTTCCTTTGAAAGACACAAGGATGTAGTTATTACACTTTCAAACTCAATTTAAACTCTTAGCCTCAAGTCCCTCTTTCACTTGTTTTGTATTCATTCATGGTATAAAACTGAAGTGATCTTCAGGTAATCATTGAAGGCCAAATGCTACCACTCATATTTTGAGTGAATAGCCCTACACTCTTCAAATTGGTACTCTATTTTCAATTGTACCACTTAAGTGTAAAATATTCACGGAGGCTTGATAAAACCTGACTGAAGTCTGAATTTTTCCACTGTCTTTAATAGGCTTCAGGTGAGGCTGAGTGAAAACAGGTATCAAAACCAAGTTTTGCACACCTGTTCCCATTGCCTCTCTGAAAAACAGCATACGTACATACTACAAAAACAAGAGAATGACCATCTCTTTCACAGATATGTCAAACTCCGTCTTAAAATGGTTGAGAGTTTTGATATCATAACTCTGCTTGGAAAGGTACACTAAACATTAATGTTTAATATACTTTTTTTATTATTAGGTAGGTAAACTTCTGGAAAGTATTTCCACTTAAGCAGTATCACAGTCCAAAGGCAAAATGTATTTCTGTCACTGTTGAAACAGATCTGTTTAAATTATTATAAAAATCTTTCCTTTCTAGAGTCTTTAAAAGTGATCTATTTCAGTGCTTCACATGTATTTACTGTTAGAAAATTTTTTTATAAACTTTACTCATGGCTGCTTTATGTAAAATAGTTTTCTATCATGCAGAAATTTTTATTCCCTTACTTTCTGTTTTGCATGCATCTTTCATATATTATCATCTATTTTCTACATCTTATTCTCTTTGGCCTAAATGACCTTAGTCTTCTAAAACTTCCCTTGTAGGACTCTGCTACTTTTAGACATCTGAGCATCCTTTTTGCTTTCATCTTATCTCTTCTCAGCTGATCACATCATTTGTAAAATACAGTGATCAAAACTAAGAATACTAATCTTATCCAGGCTCTTGAAGCCATAAAGACAATTAAAGATTATTTATCTTCTTTTACCTCAACTGTTCTGCTCAAACACACCAATAAGCTATTTGATTGTCTGCAACAGTAAGACATAGTTGGTTTAAGTTCAGTTTCTAGTACAATATGACCCACAAATTCTTTTGGTGGTATTGCAAGCAATTTATTTCTTCACCATCCCATATGTATGAATTTTTTTTTTTGCCTATAAATAGAATTTCAAATTTTAAATTGCACTCAGATCATTTCAGGTTTTCAAGTTCATATTAATACAACACATACAGAACAACCAATGATGACATCCAAGCAATTAATTAAACTATTCCCTCTTATAGCAACTGAATTATAGATGAAAATTTGTGGTAAAACCCTCACACAGAAGAAATTTTTTGTGGACAACCTCTAAGAACATCTTTACAACATGGTTTGGCACTCATCCGATAAGTTTATTTTGGATTTTTTTTATTAACTTATTTAAATGCACATTCTGTAAGACAGTTTAATAGTCTTACTAGGTCTGACATGAGAAATAAAAATAAAACTGTGCCTTGTAACTCTTTTTATTTAACAAATTAAGAAAATCAACTACAAGCACCTTCAGAAGAATTCCCTTTTGAGGTGACACACATCTGCATACTATGCCACCAATGTTCAAAGCAATTCCACTGGTCATTTCTGAACAACCACTGAGGATTTCTTTTCACGTCTTCTGCCAGCATAAAGGGGTTTCCTTTACACAGCATATTGAGCTTTGGGAAGAGATAGAAATCACAGGGAACCAGGTCTATGAATAGGGTAGGTGTTCAAGCACAGGGACGATGTTATTAACTAAAAACTGCTTTACAGACAAAGCATTGTGGGCTGTTGCACACCAACATTTTCCAACTGAGGGTAAGAAAACATCTGTATTTGAACATGTATTCACTGGTACCAAGTGAAACGGTCAAATTGATCCATGTCTCACTGTGACAGATTAGAAAATGTTCTATAACCATCTTTTTGTCTCTCCCTTCACACTCTTGGTTCCCAAGCTGTAGGGTTAGCCTTGATTTTTTTTTTTGTCTGACCTCGTATGTCTACTACTTGTCTATTTAATTGTCTTTTTTACTAATTATAGAAGAAAGTAAGATTGGCTTTATGTGACTTTTTCTTGACAAATCTGTGTTGGCAGTTAATCATCTTCTGTTATTATTTCCATCAAGGTTGACTCTTACTTGGAGGAGTGAGTTCTATACCCGCCAGAACTATATAACCCTTGGTAAAATCTTTCTGAGCCTTACTTTTATCTTGTGCTTAGCATAGATAGAGTATTTGCAAACAAGCTCAGCTCTGCAACAGACCAAGGGGTTAAATAAACTTTGCCAGTGCTGTAACCCCACTGGATATTTTCCTGGCTATACCTAAGGTGACAATCAGGCATATGACACATGAGACTGAGAACCTAAACTGTTTGACACACTGGTGTCCTGTGATATGGACATGATGATCCTTGAGGTTCCTTCCAACCTGGCGTTCTATGATTCTATGATATTATTTTTAATGTGAGTGGTGAGAATTTATCATCTAAGTCTGTGCCAGATTCCTCTTGTTACAAGGAGATTAAATGAAGCAGATTTTGAGGTGATGAATAAAATGATCAAGTGCTCTGATGAGTTCTTTGCTATTTCGCTCCTGCACAGTGGCCCTGAATGTATATTTTGATGGTTTATCCCCAAATTCAACAGGGAAGGATCTATGGCAACCTGAGTTTTAATGAAAATGGCACATTGACAGAGTCTTTAAAACGTAATGCCTGTAGTTTTCTCCCTCTTTATGTATTTAACAGTCTTCATGTATTACATACATAATAATGTCTTGCCTTGGGGATATTCATCTAGATAGAAAGTTAAGCTATTCTGGTTTTGATTACTAGTGTTCTCTTACATCTTTGCTGCCTTATGTGCAGAAATGCACTCAATGCACACATGTGCACACAAACATACACATCTATTACAAAATTTACTGTTTGACTCCTCACCAGCTACAAATGTTAGTTGCCATTGGTCTAGGAGATTTTAATAGCTTATAATTGTCTGTAACATTTTCTGTTTCCAGGGACCGAAACAAGCCAGTCAAATATATGGCTTTGATTGTCGAGGTTTTCTTTCTTACTATCACCCCTCCTACTTTTAAAGAAAATCAGAATGTCTGGATTTGGAAGTCTGGGCAACACTTTAAGTTCTTAAAGAAATCCTCCACACTTTAAGGAGCCCTGGTAAATGCTAAATTTTATTAAGCTCAATCATTTGAAAAGTAACTAAAAAACCTGACTGATCTCAATTTATTCTTTCTTCTTTCCAGACAAGAGTCTAACATCTTTGTCAATGATGTTAAGAGTGTTAGCTGCTTGATCACAAGACCTGTTCAATGACCAAAGTAACACATGAAAAAAATGAAATAAAAACAGCAGAAGTCTCAGCATCATCTTTTGATGCTTCTATTCTTGCCAGAAGAATGTAAGTTTCCTTTTATAGTAAAACAAGGCTTTCCTCTTATGTTTTATGTCCACTGCTATCTATGCAATTTTGAGCTTTGTTTTTCCTGAGTGTTCTTACATTTTTAAACTAAATTTATTCACAGTCATGATTTTATATATCCTTTTCCTTAAACAGATCTTCCTCCTCCTGAAATTTAAAAACACTCTCTCAATGGCTTTACAGACAGCATTTTTATCCTCTCTCAGCCTTTGTTTCAGTAGACTAAATAGGTCACACGCTACTAGATCCTACTTTGATGACAGATATTGCATTCCCTGGTTCATTTAAGCACCTAGTCTCAACATCTCCTCTAATCTGAGCTCAACTTTCCATTTGGTCCTTTGCAAACTCAATCTCAAGATCCATTGCCGTTGCTTGCATAGAAGCTGTCATGACTGCCTTCTAAGGCAGTTGATTATCTTTCACACTTGCTTTTAGACATGAATTTCATTCATGCCTTTTGAATGTTATCCTCTTCAACTTTTTTCCCAGTAAATTGTTTTAACAAAGATGTTGATGAATACATCCACTGAGAAATCAGGATAAAATAAGATAGCATTTAAAATTGAAGCAGTACAGACATATTGTTCTGACTTCTACTTTTTAAAAAGGAGTACTTTGACCTTGTTTCAAGGAATTTTCCTGCCTAAATCAATTTGAGATGTCTGGCCACAGCCAAGCCACGTTCAGAGGACCATCCATATCTTGAAATGGAAACAGAAGATACCAGACTTTTTTTAAAAGACAGTCTCATGAAGTTTCCAAATTTTCAAGCTCATCTGTAGCAGAAAGCTCCGAAACCCATGCACATTCTCTGATCTTGATTTTCTAGAAGAATACTGATGAATTTTATTTAGGTTTTAGTCACATCTTCAGTGTCATTTGATGTTTAAATAAAAAATTCATATTTAGACATATTGTAGTTTACATCCTTATGCCACAGTATTGTAATGGGCTTATTTGTAAGAGAAATGTTTGACCTTTAGATAAACAAGTATGATGTTATCACAAAAATCAAAGTTCACTTTTATTGTTATGTTATGTGTGGATAGATTGCACAGGATTATGATATTGTAAGCAACTTTGGGATATGGCTGTATTTAGTTTTGTTTCTTTGGAAGCTTAACAATTCAACTCTGGCTGATGAAACATAAAAATGTATCATTTTTACTTACACCAATATGTGTATGTAAAGTGCATGTGTTATTTATGTTCTTCAAAGTTAAACTTTGCATATAATATATAAATTATAAAAATCTACTTATTTATGAAGATGGTGAATGGTATAATCTAATTTGATCATGCTTATTCTATTTCCACAGTAGTTGTTTGTTTTATTTTTTCACAAATATATTTACTAAATATTCAGAAGAGTACTTCCAGAATTTTGAACTGCTTGTGCATTCATTCTGAATTCCAGTACAAGAATTTCAGAATTTGAGATAGGGAAGACTTTCAAGATTTAAATCTGCTGTCTTACTTTCTAATTATTTTTTTTCATTTGTTTATTTGTTTTTATCTTAGCAGTATAAAGCATTTAGTAGATTGAATAACAGAATGAAGAATAAAGTAAAATAAATCTATTAACCTATGTTAACCACTACAATACTCAATTCTTCACTCAGACTACACTGTATATCTTTCCTGAGCAAATCGACTCTCATAAATTCACAGAACTTTAAAAAAAAAAAATTGATGGGTGGCTACAGCATTTAATGAGCAGCTCAAGCACTGAGGCTGGGTGGAGTTGGGAAGCCTTAGGCAGGGTCCTCAGGGTTATAAAAGGTTATAACAACTCTGTTGTGTTATGCAAATAAGGAAGCTGGCTGTTGAAGGCAGAAAATGTACCCTGGCAACATGGTTGTGTGGTTGGGCTGTGACCAATGAATACTTGTTACTAGGACAGAATCATCCAATCAATGTTTGGCACAAGACTTAGCTCAGTGCATAAAGGTAGATGATTAACCCAAAATAAATGGCTTCATTTGGATAACATTGACCTTTGTGTTGTCCCATTTCTTCTGTCGTCACAAGAATTGTGTCGTCACAAGAGGAGACCTCATTACTCTCTACAACTACCTGAAAGGAGGTTGTAGAAAGGAGGTTGTAGAAAGGAGGGAGCTGGCCTCTTCTCCCAAGTGACAGGGGACAGGACAAGAGGGAATGGCCTCAAGTTCCACCACGGGAGATTTAGGCTAGAGATTAGGAGGAAATTTTTCACGGAAAGGGTCATTGGGCATTGGAATAGGCTGCCCAGGGAGGTGGTTGATTCCCCTTCCCTGGAGGTGTTTAAGGCACGGGTAGATGAGGTCCTGAGGGACATGGTTTAGTGTTTGATAGGAATTGTTGGACTCAATGATCCGATGGGTCTCTTCCAACCTGGTTGTTCTGTGATTCTATGATTCTATGAATTCTCTTCTCAGTTTTGCTTCCTTTCCTTGGAAACCATGAGATTCCTTTTTTGAGGAAATACATAGACTGTCATAACAGGCAGTTGTTAAGGCCCAATCTTTGAGATACTGAACCAAAGAGAGATAAGCTGCTCAGAAACCCATTAGTACTTTGTATAAAGTATCAGGATGGGATCCTGAAAAAATAGTGAATAATACTAGTGGAAATATTGCGTATTGAGAACATCGTTTCATTTTGAAACATCTCTTAGTATTTTATCTCATTTAAGTTAGACATTGATAGCACTGATTTAGGGATACAGAAAATCGTTACATCCTTCCCATGAGTCCCACACTTGGAGCCTCAAATGCTTTACTGAGGTATGATGCTCACATTCAATTTGTGCAGAAGCTAATGTGGAGTTTCATTAGTTAGAAGCAGGCAATGCTTGTTCAAAATACTTAAAGAATATATTTGTTAGCTAAAGTATGCCCAGGAAGAAGCATCTTATTTTTTAGCCGTAACAGCACTTAAAAACTAATGACTTTCAACTATTTGATTAACACATTCTTATTTTAAGGAATATAACATTTTTCACCCTCCCTCTCACATAGAAAGTTTCTTCAAATTAGACTAATGATAATCCAGGACAAAAAAAAAATCTTTATGTATACATAGGAAGCTTTGGTGAAGCATAACATGGTATAATTCATATAAGCCTTCAGAAAAGAAATGTAATGATGCTCCCTACCAAGTTCACATGAAGAACTTTTACCAAAAAGAGGTATACTTTCTCTCTACATTCATTTGTAAAAGCCTATCATGATTTGATGAATCAAGCAAAGTTGGATGGACTGTTGTTAGGAATACAGCAACTCTTTCAGCTAATCAATCATTTCACAAAAAGATGAAAACATAAGCATTTTTCACCCTTATTTGCCTTTCAAGAGGTTAGCAGTGATGTGACCATTGGTTCACACTGGCCCATCTGTAAATAAGGAAAGCTACTGCTGGCTAATAGCAATAAAAATGTCACTGACCCTAGTAGTTTGCCTGACACTATGAGAAGACATGACAATCTAGATAAATTATAAGCCTTTTAGAGCAGCAGAATGAGTTTCACCCTGAATGCAAAAGAGGTTAAAAATAAACATTCAAGGATAGCAACATCAATGCTAGTGTAACGACAAGAGCATTAATGATAACATAGGAAAGTAATAGACACAAAAGTGTCTGCTCTCAGAAAATAATTTCTCAAAATAACTGTAAAAATCTAATAGTCTAAATAGGACAGATTGTAGTTGTTTTAAATGAACACATTGCATTTGGAGTTTATTATACTTTAAATTCCAACAAAAATAAAGGATTAAATATTAATGCACAGTCAATATATAAAAGTTCTAAATAGTCAAATTAAATGGTTTAAAATATACTTAAGCTACTTGAAATTAAAGACTTATTGAAGCTGGGACCATCTTATATCACAGTTTTTGATGTAAATGGTTTTCAATTGGCATTGCTAGTGAAAGTTACAAATCATTTGATTCTCCATCTAGTATTCTCCTGCTAGTCCAGTATTTATAGCACTAAAGATAAATTCATACTTTTCTGTTTCCTTGCAGCATCTGTTCTGTGGAAGGAACACAAAGTGTTTGTCACATACAGCAGCCATAGAACACATGCTGCAAGTAAACAAGGCAAGCATGAATTTGTACTTGACATTTGGATTCAGATCTCCCAATAAAGATAATTCATGAGAAATAAAAGTGCTGCTTATAGAAGATCTGTAGATAATAATTAAAGTAGGGTTGTAAATTCCTGTATTTACAAGGTTAGTGTTTTCAAATACTCCTACTTAACAGGATCTCACTAAGATTTCCTGATGAAATCAACAATTAGGATTTTCCCCCGACACTATAGTTAATACATAACGCATAGTACAGTGGGTAACTTGTATGTATAATGCCTTTCATCCCTAGTTTGCTGATTTATATTGAGAAGAGGACAAATATAATTTGTGATTAAAAATCACTATCTTCCTTGCCCTTATCTGCCCACCCTGGCCATAAAGCCAACCAGCAGTACAGCTATGCGATATGACTGTGTTTGGTTTGCCATGCTAGAACAGCACATAAAGTAATCTATACACTTGAGATGAGAGAAGAGGTTGATCACATCGGAGACCCCATTTCTTTCCTTCTGCAATGCAAATCATTATGTGCTTCTACCTTTTACCCTGAACCACCTAAAGAGTAGATATTTAAGAAGGAAGGTCAATTACCCCAAGTGAATCGAGTGGAGTATTAAGGGAAACCAAAATCTCTGAAAGCAGTTGTAGTTCTGCTGATGTAATGAAATTAGAGGTAACATCCAACTATGCAGCTTTTCACCTCAAGCAACCTCGTGGTTGTGATGTATGGAAGAGACTGGATTCCTTCTCAGGAAGTTGCTCATCTGTCCGTGATGGAAATCTTTCTGTATATAAGATCATTTTGATCAAATGATTGCCAGCCTGAAAAACAATATATGAAGTTATATTTGAGAAAAGGGAATAGAAGACAGGGTTTTTTTGCTTTTGTTGTTGAAAAACAGCACATTTGTTAACATTTTTGCAATAATGTAAATTCTTAAATACCAGTCTATGGCCACAGTTCAGACTTTTATTATTCTTTCTTTTCTTTTTCTTTTTGTTTTTATTCTGGTTTTCTTTCTTTTCTTTCTTTTTCTTTGTTTCTTTGTTTCTTTCTTTCTCTTTCTTTTTATTCTGTTTGTTTGGGGGTTTTTTGTACCCCATTTCCTATACATTTTGCTTCTAACTATAGTCCGAGAAGTGCACATAGACAATTTATAAACTGGTTCCTTCAAGGGTACCACATTTCAAGCAAAGAAATTTATTGCACACAATTATACCGCAAAGTTAAGATATGGACAGGAAAAGAGATTTGTGTCATTCGGAGTTTGAGGGTAGAAAGACTCTTGGCTTGCAATAACACGCCTGCAATGCTAAACATACCATTATGTACTTTTAATAACCAGCATATTCATTTAAAAGCAAAATAAGACAGATATTATGGTACATTAAACATCGTACATCAGCTTTTCAGCTGACTTGTTTGTGTAGGACATGAAACATTCAAAAGTACCTGTCTGTGCATTTTATAAAAGCTGAGCCAAAAAGTTCAGTGAATAATATGAGCAAATAATTAATCATAATCTACAATTGCTATTCCTTATTTTCATAACCCAGGAACAAGTTCAATTCACATCTGTACTTCTACATGGTTTAATGTTTTTTCTTGTGTGATTTGACTCCTAGATACATTTCATATGTATATTCAATACTGAATTTAATTATAGTAAGCTCATTAGGAATTGCTTAAGTTCTGTAAAGTAGAGTATATTTACAGCACTGTATAAGCAGTATTTAATAATGAGTACTGCGTATTCTGTCATATTAATGTGAAAGCATAAAAGGATTATCGCAGGTATGGAGGGCTTTATACATATGCAAAGAATAGAGAGATGAGTCTCTTTGTAAATTAGAATGGAAAATTAAAACCTGGTGAAATGTGACATTTTTTGTCACTTGCTACTGTTTAGAGATGGATAGTGACTTAATATGAGACCAGTTTATTAGTCCTATATCAGGCTTATCCTCTATGAGGAGAGTAGCTGCTGATGATGAGAACTCATTCTTAAAAGATCAGAAACATCTAATAATTCTATGAGTCTATGCTTGATCAAACTCATCAATGACCAAAAATCAGCTGAAAAGACAGAGCTTGCATAATTATGTACTTTGAGAAGAAAGAGGTTAGTGTTAAATTTACGCTATGATCACTGAGCAGCTAGAAAAGAGTGGGGGTGGTTATGTTGGAAATTGGTTAAAAGGCAGAAAAAAACATGTCACAAATGACATTTCTATGAACATGAGTTGATGCAACGTGTTCAGGTCAGAAAAAAATATGTATCACTGTACATTTCCAGCATGAAGGTGACATTTCTTTCATGCCACAAAGAAATTTAAAGTGACGTTCTTTTCTTTTCAAGAGAGACAGCTGCTATAGTTCCCAGCTAAAAATTGGCCTCAGCTGGCATGTAATATTGCGAAAACATGTAAATAATAGTCATGAACTAGTGAACCATGCTGCTTGTCCAGTTATCAAATTGCATATAAGTTGTATTTTAGGCTGTGCTTTCAGGTGACAGACATGTTCTTTTTCTTTTTTTTCTCTTCTAATAACTTATATTTACAATTACATTGTGATTTAGTGCATATTATGACCTAGTCATTCACTATTATACCTTCAGTGTAACAAAGCTGATGAATATGCAGTTCAAAGGGGAAATAACATTCCTCGAAGATTTTTTCTCTAGTAGATACCATGAAACTGTCAAAATTGAAGTTCCTTCACAAAAACCAGCTGCAAATATTTATCTGCCCTTATTAAGTTCAGTTCTGTGAACAAAACCTGTCAGGAATTTTTCAGCAAACTGCTTCTTTGTTGAAAATGATGCATTGTCAAATATGAACTATTGGGTGGAAATCGATAGATTTTGATGCCCTTTCACCAGAGCAGATCTTACCTGGAGGTTCGGATTTGAAGGAAAAATAGTTTCAGGCCACTTCTACCCTGCTGAATTAGATGCTGTAAACCCTCCTAAAGCCTCCTACTACCTGCTCTGGAGTAGAGCCCCTGCAAATGTTACATCTCCATCACTTACTTGTAATTCTTGGGAATGCTAGTCTTGTTCAGTAGGGAATTGCCCAAGGAAGAAGCAAGATGATGAATTTCACTTCCATGCAACCAAACAGAAATATTTGTTTTCCTGAGTTATTTTATAAAATTTCCTTTTCATAGACAATGTGGAAATGACCTATCTTCTTTTTGAAGAACAGTAAATATGTTCATTCTTCCTGCTGTAGAAAATTGCATACCCCGATTACTTCTAGTTCCAAGGCAAAGAAGTAGATGACAGATGGAGGAATGAAGCAAAAACTATCCCCCAGATAGTACTAATTTCAGTGACGGGTCTGTAAGAACCTCTGCTTTTATAAATTACTTAAGAGGTGATGGAGGAGGAAGATCTGTGATACTTCTGTTGAAGTGATTGAAATAATACTGAGGATGAAATTAGACTTTCAAGTGACAAAACTTTTCTTTATGGCTCTCAGACTGACCCTCTCCTATGTCATAGTAGGTCTGAACTTCTTGTTCTCTCCTTCATAGCCTTCTGCATCTTTACCTCACTGCAATTTTCTCTCATGATTCCCCAGACTTTCTCCTGCTCTTTCTTCCTAGGTTTGTACACACACTATACCACACTTCATAGTAAAATATCTGTCTTCTCTTTGATCCTGACCATTTTACAGAAACTCTGCCTGGTGTGATCGTTCCTCTTCTGTATCTCAGTGCAAGATTTTACTTGATTTTCCTACCTATAGCTAATTGTAGAATTGAAAATAGCATGCAAAAATGTGAAAAGTAATCATAGTGAGTGCGTATATGGATTTGTGTGTTTGTATATGCATCTAATTGTTGAGGCTCTGGAGCAAGTCCAGAGAAGAGCGACGAGGCTGGTGAAGGGGCTGGAGAACAGACCCTATGAGGAGCGGCTGAGAAAGCTGGGTTTGTTTAGCCTGGAGAAGAGGAGGCTGAGAGGAGACCTCATTACTCTCTACAAGAACCTGAAAGGAGGTTGTAGAGAGGAGGGAGCTGGCCTCTTCTCCCAAGTGACAGGGGACAGGATGAGAGGGAATGGCCTCAAGCTCCACCAGAGTAGATTTAGGCTGGAGATTAGGAAGAGGTTTTTCACACAGAGGGTCATTGGGCATTGGAATAGGCTGCCCAGGGAGGTGGTTGATTCACCTTCCCTGGAGGTGTTTAAGGCACGGGTGGATGAGGTCTTGAGTGACTTGGTTTAGTGTTAGACAGGAATGGTTGGACTAGAAGATCCGATGGGTCCCTTCCAACCTGGTTGTTCTGTGATTCTGCGATTCTGTGATATGTCTAATTTTTATGACATTAAAATGTATTACAAATGGTATCTTTATTTGACTCTAGATGCCTCCCTCCAATCCTCAGTCATTCTAGTCTTACTGTGGGTTACTGTGCAGCACCCTGCACTCATGTTCGGGTCCCTACATAACCCCTTGAGTTTAGAGTTTCATATCAGTAGTAATCTGCAGAAGTCTTGGTGAAGCCAATAGGAAGCACTCTGCAAAAGTGGCATTTACTACATCTGAATATGGCCATGAGATAAATATATTAAAAAGCAAACAACTCTGATACCTATAGAAATTGGAAAAAATAAGGGATTCATGCAAATCAGGTCTTCAAATAGCTTATTTTTATTTTGTCTAAGAAATGTAAGAATGAAAACAGTTCTCTGGCACTCTGTAACCAAATTAAAAGTGAGAGAGAAATGAGGAAATACACAATATGTAGTAGGAAAGCAAAAGAATGATAAAATCAATGGAACAAATTTTATTATTGAAATTCATTAGTTTCTTGAAGCCAGAGGATTTATCATGTCTCTTCTTGAGCACTGAAGATGGTCAAGTGTGTTTACCAAATCAGAAATAAACCATTATAAGGTTTATCAATCCTCATAACTCCAATCACATTTGCAATCTGAAATTATCTGATCTACTTTTATCATATTAGTAAATATTTTCTGTAAAATTGGTGGAGTTTTTTTTGTTCAGTTGGTTGTTTTTTTCTTTTCTGTTTTCTTCTGATTAAAACTATATTGGAATACCGACAAGAATCGCATTAAGAAATTATGGATTTCAGTAAGGATTTTTTTTCTACAGAGTCACTCTGTTATGGGACTCTCTGGCAGAAAATCTACAGAGCTCTATCTCTTAAAGGTAACATCAGAGAGAGGAAAAAAAAAAAGATATGGAGACCATGCTTCTAGCAGAGGTTGTGAGGAGGCTACAGATGGAGACTGTAGTTGGATGTCCAAATAGAACTGAATGCTGTAATGAGGAAGCATTTTTAGCATGTTGATAGATTTTAAACCAATGTTGTCCATGCATTGCAGCATGATAGAGCAGACTGTAATGCTAAGGTTCAGTAATGCTTTCTGTCTCCATCTCTCGGATACATAACATAGGGCTTGTACCACTTCCTTTCAACCCAATATATGTATTATTATATACAACCAGGTTGTTATCAAGAAGTTTAACATGTCCTATTGAGAATTAAAGAACTTATTGAGTTTAAAGGGAGAAGGATAGTTTAGATTAGATTAATGGGAACATGATTTTGCCAAGAATAAATGCTCTTGATTGTAGAGAGATTGAGCTTCAAAATTAGGAAGCGTCTGCAGAGAGAATAACGCCTGTCCTTAAATACCATTTCTGAGATTTTTGTTGCAGTGCAAGTAACCACATGGTGGAAACTGCACATTCATTGTCTGAGGAATTCATGGTGTGATAAAGAAAATGAGAGCCTCTGAGGGAATAATTGCTTCACCATGGGGAACTCATGCAACTTAACTTGAACTTTAAATCGATTTGCTTTTGTATTTGTTACTGCTGGTGCACAGTAGTATAAGGAGGAGATTGTGTAGCCATAAAATGGATGTTTTCGATATTATGCAGCATGATAATGCTGTGACTATTTCTCTAAATATGCTTGTGTTAGGGAAAGTTTTTACCATCTCAGTTCTAAACAAACTTACATAAAAAGCAAAAGTATACAGCTGGATACTTTTAATTATGAATTGCAACCATTGCTCTGAGGCCACAGAAAAGTCTTGAGTAGTGAATCTCTCCCTAGTTTTTAAATGTGTTCATTATTTTCATTTGTTCCTTGGACTGGAGAACTGTGATTGTTACCATATTTTTATAGGTACCCCTGTGTGCTTGTGCTATGACTGGGCAGAGAGCTTACAGGATTATATGCTTGATTTCCCCTGAAAGCCTCTCTTTCCAGTAAATATTGTGGCAATTTGAAAGGATTACTTTCTTACGTCCCTTCCAATTTTCCAGTCATTTTTGATTTGATAGCAGCAGCTGGTAGTCTCTTAAGGGTAACACCAACAGTCTCATCATTCCCTTGTAAGGCAGACACATGTGCTTCCCCCATCACAAGCTAGGTTCCCAGAGAGGTAGTGGACAGAGCAGAAATGGGAGGAGAGATTAGTTATACCTATAGAGACTGTAAATCTGTTTTTTGGGTTTTTTTATGAAAAGGTTCCCTAATACATGCCATAATTTTCAAACATTCATTAAGATCTCTCAGTATCAACAATATGTTCAAAAAAGCTCAGTTAATTCTGTAAAAGAGAAGATTTTTATATCTAAGACATTTCAGCTGATCTCTGTTTTCGTCTGCTTGTACTATCTTCATCTTTTTTGACAGAGGCCTTAATAATTTATTCCCTATCCTTAAGAAATGAAACACACACATTCCCTTTACCTTATAATACGAGTTTGAAAAGAACAGTGAACCACATGAACACAAGGCCTACAGCTGCTAA
Organism: Coccyzus lansbergi; assembly: GCA_033558105.1. NCBI lineage: Eukaryota > Metazoa > Chordata > Aves > Cuculiformes > Coccyzidae > Coccyzus > Coccyzus lansbergi. The sequence continues at coordinate 815,566 of JAUMJK010000663.1, forward strand.
AATACCATTCAAAATAATTTTATGATATCTATGGAGCTGATAGTTAGTAGTGCTGGTCCCTCTACAACTATGGTTCACGAGGACCAAGTTAAATATTTGAGACATAGAGATTTCCATATGTAAATTTACCTTAGCCAGAAGATTGGGAAATTAATTTATATTCCTCACTTTGCTCAAAGGTTTTATTTTTTGGAGATAAAAGTGTGAATAAGAATTGGGTTCTCTTTTGTATATTAAGAAGAGAGGTTAAGTAACTTGTTGAGCATCACATAACAAATCTATGGAGGAGTTTGGAATTTGACAAATTTGTCCTTAATCTCAGTCCTGAGAGTTAATCACATAAAATCCTCCTTGTACCGAAGTCACTGAGTCTTAGTTTAAAGTGGTTACTTAGTCCCTGCTAATGCTATTTAAGAAGAGATTCTACTTATAATTTTTGCAATTTCATCCTTAGAAAAAAAACTTTTTATTCTTAAATCTTTAGTGGATATTTGTGCAAAATACACATGGCGAAACAACTACATAAATACACACTACCTGTCTAGAAATTTCTTTCAGTACAAGGGCAGCTTTTCTTGTCAAATACTTGGAGATCTTACCTATATATTAATGAACTCTTCTCAATACCTCTGGGAAGAAATTTAACCCCTTTTTTATAAATGGGAAACCCATGAGTGCTGATGTATTAAGAAGCATCATCTGGCTTTTGTAATCATTTGCTGGACTTACAGAGAAGTTGCATTTAGTAGTCAAATCAAATGCACAACTGAAAGATCTTAGATGCCAAGTGATGATTTCAAAAAGGTACTTTTTAATGAACAAATATATAAAGTAGTATCTAAATATAAATGTGAATCTAGGATAGTGTTATGGCAAGTGTAATTTTAGAAAATTCAGATTTTGTTGATCTTGTGTGAAGTGGTTTCAGAAACTTAAGAGGGAATAAGCTACTTTTACCAACCAGAAAGAGTGTAATAATAGACTTAGTTTTAGTTTTCTGAAATTTTTCTTATGAAATAATGCCACTGTTAGGCAGTCAAAACTAAAAAATTATGTAAAACTGCATGTATTTTAATATGAGTTGGAAGTTGGAATTTGGTCTTCTCAGTGTTGCTCATTTTTATTATTATTTCCACACATTATGTGTGATATGGAATTTTTCTGCCAATCCAGTGTGGGGTTTGCATGACATTAGGTGTTGTAGAAGTACAGGATAAAATAAGATCATGGCTCTTCAAGGAATTACTCAATACAATTCCCTGGCACATGGTCCTGGGGACAAGGGAGTGGAATAGAGCTGGAAAATATTTAAGGGTACTTTCCATAAAGTACAGGAGCGCTCAGTCCCCATATGTAGAAAATCAGGCAGGGAAGGGAAGACACCGGTGTGGCTGAGTCGAGACCTGCTAGTTAAATTAAAGAAGAAGAGGGAACTGCACAGGCAATGCAAGCAGGGACAGGGAACCTGGGACGTTTATAGGGATGCTGCCTGATTTTCTAGGGAAGAAATCAGGAAGGCCAAGGCACAGCTGAAGCTTAACTTGGTAAAGGAAGTAAAGACTAACAAGAAGGGCTTCTACAAGTACATCAACCAGAAAAGGAAGGTCAAAGAGAGCATACACCCATGTACTATTCAGCTTACTTTGTGAGCTGAACTGCCTTTTAAATGTGATAATATAGTAAGTAAACCTCCTATTCAAGTTTCGAATTAGTATATTTTCATTGTATTTTGAGATGCTTTACAGTCTCGGATGATATTTTATTGTTTCAGTGCAAAGTAGGATAGGAGATGATGCTAACTACATTTGGAATAAATATTCTTGTGTTCTTCCTTTATGTGGTCATTATCAAAGCAATCCGCATGATTAGTGAGGAATAGTGTCCACCTTTAACTGTGAGAGACCATTACCTTTCCGGATAAAAACAGCTGAAGTGGATTAACAATCTAAAATAACTTAAATGAACCTTCAATTTTAAGACCTAATCCTAACTCATGCAATGCACAAAAATCCCATTATGGATAAATTTTGAAGTATTTGTGTATTTTCAAAAGCCACTTTGGCCACTCTCAGGGTTTTGCCTGAGCAGCATTACCCTTAGCCATGTGCAAAATAGGCAGTTCTGTGGTTTTCACTAAAGTGGGAATAGGCAGCAAGGAAGTGAGAAATTCAGAGAAAGACAGTGGAAATAATGCAGAAATTTCAAAAGAAAAGCATAGTTTGGGATCTTATGGTACTGGGAGACAGAAGATCTACACGCTCCATAAACCTGAAAATCATCATTGATCCCCACCGACCACGTAGCCCCTTGTTCCTTTTATATCCAGAAGATCCCAGACACTATTCTTGAACCTTCTTTGCCCCTCCAACCCCACATCCCACTCCATTTTGGTATCCAAAAATGATTGTATCCACAACAGCTCTGCTGCCTCATCTTCCTCAGCAATACACTCTGCTGCAGTCACAGCACTGAACACACAGATCAGAAAACTAGAGCCAGCTCAGCTTTCCTCTGCATAACTTCAAGGTTGAGGCAACAGCTGAAGATTGTATGCAGAGATAGTATAAAAAGTAACATTTTACCACATTCATATCACATTCTGTGTAATTTTATTTGACCTGACTTTTGCTTAAGAATATTTTTCCTCTGAAACATCTGTTAAAATAACATTTTACAGCAGGATGTGATTAGAAAAGTTCCAATCTCAGTTATGAAGAGATTAAAAAATCTTTACAATGACAGATTTTCATTTTAATCTCGAGTGAGAACTATGATATTATGTGTAAATTCTATCTTTATTTTCCACATCCACTCAATTGCTAAATCCACCCATTCTTAAAAGACTATCCTTCCTCTTCCCCCAGCATCCTGACTCACTCTTTCCAACTATCAAACATGCATTTGTCACCTCTCTGAATACCTTGCTTCATACTTCCGGCATTTATTTTATCCTATAGTTGTTTTGTCCACCTTTCCATGAACCAGAGCTGTATAATATCATTTTAAAAAATACTTCTTTTCTTCCCTTCTCTCAAGTTCTAAAAATATATGAGAACTTTTTTCCCGAGAGTATTTTCAACAATATTTACAATGTGTCCTCTTTACAATTTTTCTGAAATTTTCTGTTTATTGTAAGAATATTCTTTTGTATCAGTTGCTCATATCATTATACCTTCCTGATTTCTTATATTTCTCATACGTACCCATAACACTTTCTCTGTCTTAGAAAAACAGAAGCACTTCATATTTCTACACTGACATGTTCTGCATGAAAGCCAACAGTTAAGGGCATCTGACCTAAACTGTACAAATAACAGCAAAAAAGTCTTCAGATACATATGTCTCTATATATAATGAGGTTGACTTTGTCTAAAGTTTATTATCTGTAAACCCCATTTTTCATTATACTTATAAAAAAATTAACCTAATTAACTGAAATTAAATTAAAAATTTAAAAAATTTTATCAGGTAAATTAACCTAAACTAGTTACCTCAACCATTCTTTCGCCTTGATCATAAGATTTATGATCAAAATTTAAACATTACTTTGTGAAGACACAGTTCACCTTGTGAAATTCTATTTCAAAAAATGTAGCTATTCTCTATAGTGATAAATTCCTGTGAAAGACAAATCATAAAGACAATGCAGTTTTCCAATGAGAGGAACAAGGGGTAAAAAAAAAAAAAAAAAAAACCAAACAGATATTTAGCAAGAAAGAGATGTTATTGAGTACCCTACATAGAATCATAGAACAACCAGGTTGGAAGAGACCCACTGGATCATTGAGTCCAACCATTCCTATCAACCACTAAATCACGTCCCTCAGCACCTTGTCCACCCCTCCCTTAAACACTTCCAGAAATGTTGACTCAACCACCTCCCTGGGCAGCCTGTTCCAATGCCCAATGACCATTTCTGTGAAAATTTTTTTCCTAAGATCCAGACTAAATCACTCCTGGTAAAGGTTGAGATCATTACCTCTTGTCCTGTCCCCTGTCACTTGGGAGAAGAGGCCACCTCCCTCCTCTCTACAACCTCCTTTCAAGGTAGTTGTAGAGAGCAATAAAGTCTCCCCTCAGTCTCCTCTTCTCCAGGCTAAACAACCCCAGCTCTCTCAGCCGCTCTTCATAAGACCTGTTCTCCAGCCCCTTCACCAGCTTCCTTGCTCTTCTCTGGACTCGCTCCAGAACCTCAACATCCTTCTCATGGTGAGGGGCCCAGAACTGAACACAGGATTCAAGGAGTGGTCTCACCAGTGCCGAGTACAGAGGGAGAATAACCTCCCTGGACCTGCTGGTCACACCATTTCTGATACAAACCAGGATGCCATTGGCCTTCTTGGCCACCTGGGCACACTGCTGGCTCATGTTCAGTCGACTGTCAACCAGCACCCTCAGGTCCTTCTCCTCCAGGCAGCTTTCTAGACAGACTTCTCCCAGTCTGTAGCTTTGCATAAGGTTGTTGTGCCCTAAGTGCAGGACCTGGCATTTGGCCATGCTAGACCTCATGGCACTGGATTCAGCCCAGCCGTCCAGCCTGTTCAAATCCCTTTGTAGAGCCTCCCTACCCTCTAGCAGACTGACACTACCCCTCATCTTAGTATCATCTGCAAACTTGCTAAGGGTATACTGAATGACTTCATCCAGGTCATTGATGAAGACCTTGAAGAGGGCTGGGCCCAGCACTGAGCCCTGGGGAACCCCACTTGTGACTGACCTCCAGCTGCATTTAACACCATTTACTACCACTCTCTGGGTGCCGCCATCCAACCAGTTTTCTACCCAGGAGAGTGTGCGCCTGTCCAGGCCAGAGGCTGACAGTTTCTGTAGCAGAATGTTGTGAGAAACTATGTCAAAGGCTTTACTGAAGTTCCGGAAGACCACATCCACAGCTTTTCCCTCATCCAGCAGCCGGGTCACTTTGTCATAGAAGGCGATCAGGTTAGTTTGGCAGGACCTGCCTTTGGTAAACCCATGTTGACTGGGCCTGATCACCCGGTTCTCTTGCATGTGCTTCATGATAGCACTCAAAATCACCTGTTCCATGACTTTCCCTGGCACTGAGGTCAGACTGACAGGTCTGTAGTTCCCTGGATCCTCTCTGAGACACTTCTTGTAGATGGGCAATACATCAGCCTCCAGTCCAGTGGAACTTCCCCAGTGTTCCAGGACTGCTGGAGGATGATGGAAAGGGGTTTGATTAGCACATCTGCCAGCTCCCTCAGTACCCTAGTGTGAATCCTGTCTGGCCCAATAGACTTATGGGTGTCTAGTTGGGCTAACAAGACTCTGACCACCTCCTCTTGGACCACGGGAGCCTCATTTTACTCCTCTAGTTCCGGGGTTTGTACACAGAGGGAACACCTTTCTTTACAATTAAAGACTTAGGCAAAGAAGGCATTAAGTACCTCAGCCTTCTCCTCATCCTCTGTCACTGTTGTTCCTTCTGCATCCATTAGGGACTGTATGGTCTCCCTAGTCCTCCTTTTATTATTTATATATTTATAGAAAGATTTTTTGTTATCTGTCACAGACTTTACCAATCTGATTTCTAGTTGAGCCTTAACCTTTCTGATTTTTTCTCTACACAATCTCACTTCCCTCCTGTAGTCCACCCAAGAGGCCTGTCCCGTCTTCCAGAGCCCAGAAACATTCCTCTTCTTCTTGATATCACTCAAGATCTCTCTGTTCAACCAAGCTGGTTTTTTTTCCTGCAGGGTTTTTTTTTTCCAGAACACGGGGATGGCTTTCTCCTGAGCTGCTAGGATCTCCTTTTTGAAGAGCTCCCAGCCCTCATGGGCTCCCTTGACCTTGAGTACTCTCTCCCATGAGACTATGCCAACCAGCCTTTTAAAGAGTTCAAAGTCTACCCTCTGGAAATTTAATGCTAACCTGCTAACCACCCTCTTCACTTTGCCTAGAACAGAAAACCCTATCATCTCATGATCACTTAGTCCTAGGCATCCCCCTACTGCCACATCCCCCCAAAGGCCTTCTCTGTTCACAAACAGCAGGTCCAGGAGGGCACCTTCCCTCTTTGGTTCATTCACCAGCTGTGCAAGGAAGTTGTCTTCCATGCACTCCAGGAACCTCCTAGACTGCTTCCTTTCTTCTCTATTGTACTCCCAGCAGATATCAGGGAGATTGAAGTCTCCCAGAAGAACGAGAGGCATTGATTTGGAGATTAACCCCAGCTGTTTATAGAAGAGCTCATCAGCTGCTTCTCCTTGGCTGGGTGGCCTGTAACAGACTCCCATCACAAAACCTACCTTCTTATGGACTCCTCTGATTTTAACCCACAGGCACTCAATCTCCTCATCACCACAGTCCATCTCAGTGGTGTCCAAGTCCTCCCTTACAAACAGGGCTACTCTGCCTCCTCTCCTACCCTTCCTATCCCGCCCGAAGTGTTTGTACCCCACCAGATCTGTACTCCATTTATGTGAGTCATCCCACCATGTTTCCATGATGGCAAGAACATCATAGCCTCCTTGCCATACAACAGCTTCCAGCTCTTCCTTCTTATTCCCCATGCTGTATGTGTTGGTGTAAATGCACTTCAACTGAGAAATAAATGATATCTGCCAGTAGAGATCCATTATGTGGTGAGATGTAGTTTCCATGACTGAACTACAGGAATAAGCTTCCACTGCCTAAATTATTCTGTTTCTCTTTTGCTCTTTCTATGAACAAACAAGCAAACAAATACTATAAGTTAGGAGATAAGTAATTATAAGTAGATCATAATAAAAAAGGGCATTAATGTAAAATGTTAGATTCATTTCTGGAATTCTGATCTTATTAATTTTCTTGAGTTCAGCAAAACCTCAAAGAAACCTTACTAAATAATGCCACTGTCAAACACCAAAGTTAGAATTAAAGTTGTCTAGAACACACTTTGGATTTTCATTTATGAGGCTCTCAGAAAATTGAAATGACCTGATCTGCAGATGCTGAAAGAATGAAAAAGTAATTCCACCAGGTAGATTTGCATTGGAATGTTTGACTTTAAATATTTTACAGGTTGGGAAATACTTGAATTAAGGGAGTGGAGGAGCCATTGCTTTTTCTTGTTGCAAACCAGTACAGCCTCATTATGCTTTAAATTTCTCTGGGCTATACTCCCTGCCATTGATCTGGAATGTATACCACAATTTACATACTCCTTAGATTTTTCCTGAGATATCATCTGGAGGCATTTGTTCAATCAGCGTTAGGATTCTTCCAAATCAAATACTTAAAAGTTGAACATTTATTCTTAAATGTCCATAAGAATCTTCTTTTTGGAGAGTAAGTAAAAATTCAGGTGTGTAAACTATCAACCACCCAACCAAATAATTTGAAACTTCAGGTTAACAGATATAATGACACTACAAAGTAATGTGCTAAATAAGAGTCACGTATTATATTTTTATTGTAACTCTACTATTTGAAAGGAACAGGCTTTAGTAGCATGCCATCTTGGAGAAAAAAAAAAACAGAGAAGAAGGAAGTATTTTTGGAAGAAGAAAGAAAGTAAAGAAAGAAAAACACCACTCACAAAACTATTTAACACCTTTTATTTTACAGAAGTACAATCAAATCACCTAAAGTTTTGGAGCTTCGGAACATGTATGATTAGGAATATCTTAAAATGCTAAATTTTCTACGTCCATCCAGAAGGAAAAAAGTAATCCTCTTCATAATGTTATACAGTGATCCGTTGCCTCTTAAGTAATCTATTACTAGTTCTTGCATCTCTGCTTACGAAACTGTTTGTAGCCTTCTCTTAAGGAATCTAATCTGTTGCTGCAAATTCAACAACAAATACAACTGTAAAAAACAATGCTTATGAAAACAATGGATTATCTATGCTTCTTCATTTCCCTTGACTTGCTCCTCCCACTTTTTCTGTTTTCCATTGAATCATAGTAAGAGAACTTTGGAAAACATCCAGTCTGCCTCAAAGGGACCAGGACACATTTCTCCTTTGAAGAACCAGTGATCTTGTATAGTATTTATTAACTCTTCACTTCCTGACTATTATTTCATAGGATAGGAAATAAAGTCCAAGTTTGTTTTCCTTCTGCCCTCGGATAACATATTACTGTGATAGGAGGGTGAGTAAATATTTTCCAGAACAAGAATTGATCTGAAATATGTACTGGATATGTATGCTTCTTGGACCTGAGCAGTTTCTTCCAGTAATTCTCATATCATTAGAGAGTTGCAAAAAAATCTTTAAGGAGATACTTCCCTGAGAAGTGTATTCCTCAGAATAAATAAGCACCTTGAATTTGTTTCTATAATTTCCAGTTTTCCCTTTGCTTTTGCCTATCTGTGTTTTATATAATATAGTGTGAAGAGTGGTAGTCATGTTTATACAAGCCAATAATTCACTTAAGAATCTCTTCTGGTCTCACGAAATGTACATAGTGCAACTTCAGTGATTAATGAATAGCAGAATTTCTCTGAGACTGTGCTTAGATGGGTACTTATAGGAGTCTCACTGCCATTTATTAGCTTTTAACCTTTTTAGTTTCCTAAACCAATCTTTTTTTTTTTTTTTTTTTTTTTTTTGCAATGTTCATGCCTCTCTTTTTCCCATAGCGTATGTGAAAACTTACACAGCATCAATGAGTTCACATTCATATTATAAAGTGTGATATGGAATGACTTCAATAAAAAGGCTTTAGTAGAATGATTAAATGATTCACATTTGTCCATGCTGCATAACTGTTGGTGGTTTGGTTTGTTTGGATTTTAGGGACATATTTGTTTTAGATGAGCCAGTCAAGGTTATCCTAATATCCTATTAGTGTATAAAGAAGCTATTTCTTTACTTGGTTTCTTCAGATACCAACCTGAAGGTTCTATGGATTTTTGTACTGATAGAAATGTGTGGCTACTGTCCTAGATTTCTCACTGCCCAGGATAAGTCTTGTATCACATCATCCAAATGTATCTTGATAGCTTTGAAGGTCACCAAGAGGAAAAAGAATGAGTGGAAAAGCAAGTCTCATCACCTGCTTTCAAGGCTTCCACAAAAGTGATTTTGACATCCAGGAAATTATTTACTGAAGTATCTCCTGGATCTGTTGAGGAGTTCAATACCTGAAATAAAATTAGTAATTAAATATAAGCAAAATACCTAAGAAAGCAAGTTTCAGTAAGCATCAAGATTTGCCAATGGGAGCTAGGGAGGGCTTTAATCAACAATGACTTTTAATACAGCACTACTCTTTTTCTACTAATCACTGTTCATATGGTTGCAGTGCAAACAGACTGCACCACCACACTGAACTGAAGTTTGTAGACCAGTTTGACTGAGATGGAGGTATGTTGAAGCCATCTGCTATGTATTCCATTACCCACTTTAGATCTGTCTTCAGTGAATTAGGATCCAAATTCCCATGTTATTCTCATATCTACTCATAAATTAACTCTTTCTTTTTGATATTTAATCAGTATTTTATGATAGCTGTCAAATTTCCAGTAGAAAACATTTTACACCCCCCAAAGGCTGCATCATTTTCTCATCTTTGTTAACCGATGAGAATTGCTGATACTTAATTTACACAATGACTTTGATCCTGGCTATTTTTCTCAGTGGACCAACCTGTAGAAGCAAGATTACCTTGTGAGGGGTAAATTATCAAGATTCATTTGTAGAGGTTCCTGAGTTTTATCACCTTAAGACTGCATAAGAAAGGGCAAAACTTAAAGCAAAAAGGGGAGGCCGTAGGTGATATATGCTAGTGTTCCTCCTTTATTTAATAATTCAAATAAACAAAACTAAAAATCACAAAAATTAAGTCCAGTGCTGAAGTAACTATAAGAGAATCAAAAGAAAGGAGAACTGTCCTTTATAAATCTTGCACAAGAACAGGCAAACCTCTGAAAGCTGTTTTCATCAGGAATACAACTGCCCTGCATGTCACCAAGTCCCATCTCCTTAACAAAAGCTGAGAAATGCTGCCATAATGGCCAGAGTAGGGTCAGAAGTTAACGCAGAAAGGCTAGAAAAGACATCTCCAAAGGTATGAGGGAGACCAGTGAGGATGTACTCCCCTGTCAAGCTTCACTCAAAAGATGTCATCCTGTATTGCAGAACAAGAATAGGTTTCAGATGATATCATATACCCTGGCTTTAAAATCTCGGCCATCTTCACTGTTCTTTAGCTTGATTTCCAGTGTGCTCTAACCATTTCTATTAGACTGATAAGGAAACTCACTCACTTTCATTTTTCCTACTAGATAAGATATAAACACTGAGGAAGCAGTAAAAGGGATGTACAAGTATTGTGGAATACTATTATGGAATTGCTTGTACACAAATAGCAAAGAATGAATATTGCAGTGAGAACTTCAGCATTTCTTGAATGCTGAGCTAGTAACTTCATCTACAGAATGGCAGGTCATTCTGTAAATATGCAAGTATAGACAGCAGGAGATTCCTTGAGGATCATTTTACCTGAGGTACTTGCAGTTTGCAAACTTTTTACTCATAACTTATAGGTTTACTAAAACCTATAGGTGCCGTTTAGACCATGGAAGTACTTCATTTATGCTAACCTGTTGGTATAAGAAGTAAAACTAGTGCATATTGGATACATACTGGAATAGTCCTACTGGAAATGGCAAGGAACCCATAATAGAACAAAGAAAGTAAGTTTGAATAGCTTAGATTTTGTCTATATAAACCCTTTTGAGGAGCTCTGTGCTGAGGAAAATTTCTCTGAAACACAGATTTAAGCACACATACAGATGTTAAATGCCATTTCACAGTTGTTCATTATCAGAAGTCATTCTGCTCTGCCATATGCAAACAAACCATAAAGTTTTCCCAATATAAACTACTGGTACAGACCCTGTTTAATAACTTTTATCCTGGGTTGACTTAATTTTTTATTTCTCCACTATTACTTAAAATATCCAAATTAGAAAGCCCTGAATCATTTTATAACAGGAAGATCAAGGAAGTCTTTACTTTAGAATTATGTATGGCACAATGGTAATTTTAGTATTGATGACAGATGTCATTAGTTTAATTACCGCAGTTATCTATTGTCATATTTAAGTGGGGTTATTTAATGGAGTTAAATCTACTTTCCTTAATGGCTAAAATTAAGAAACTATGTCACATCTACATTAAGCTTATTACCTGTAATTTGTACAAAGGAACCTATAACTTGAATAATTACTCCTACTTAATATAACATTAACCAGAAATTGCACAAGACAGAGTAGAAACAATTTGTGTTTTCCAAATTTGTTTAGCATCACTTTAGCTCCTCACATGAGATTTCATTAATGTTTGTTATTTAATTTAGCTGAAACTATCTGTTTTGAGCAATATTTTAATTTGTCTACTGTGATGATAAAGCAAATGTGTAAATGGATAATATATTTAATATACTTAAATATTTGCATAGTTTTTCTCTGCAAGTGCTGCTTCATTTTATAGATGTGATTCTGAGTCCACTGAAATTATTGGTAAGACAGTACTCAGCTTTAACGAGAATTAAATCTCTTCTTTACTATACTCACTGACTCCTCCCACTTGCCTTCTTTTAGTGTTCTTCCAAGTACAGTAATGACTATAAAACTTGTTATACGAAATAAAGAAAATATTATTATATTATTTTTAATAAGTATATATTTCTATATCTTTACTTACATTTTAAGTGGAATAAATAATAATATTTTAAAAATAGATAAATGCAACACACTAGGTAGGAATGAATTTATAAATCATAGAATCATAGAATAACCAGGTTGGAAAAGACCCATTCCTATCAATCACTAAACCATACCCCTCAACACCTTGTCCACCCCTCCCTTAAACACCTCCTGGGAAGGTGAATCAACCACCTCCCTGGGCAGCCTGTTCCAGTGTCCAATGACCCTTTTCATGAATTTTTTTTTCCTAATGTCCAGCCTAAACCTCCCCTGGTGGAACTTGAGTCCATTCCCTCTCATCCTGTCCTCTTTCACTTGGGAGAAGAGGCCAGCTCCCTCCTCTTTACAACCTACTTTCAGGTAGTTGTAGAGTATCAGGGCAAACAATCCATTTCTAGGCAGCCAAATACCCACTGGTTCTAAGCTAATGCCAGAGTCTTTCCCCTCTAAATTTTACCTCTGTGGCACGTGAAAAAAATCCATGTCAATATATAAACTTCATCTATGCCTCTCTCTTTTAATTCAGCTACATCTAATGCATCTTTTCTGTCTTACTTGGCCCTTAAATACAAGATGGAAAAGAGAGGAACTGTATCTGTTCTGCATTAATTCAAAGATTTTGATCAGAGTTTTAGTTGATAAGAAGGTCATCAGTGTGGCTCTGTTCTCATGTTGAGCTTGCATGTATGCTTCTCAGGGCTTTCTGAGTTGCCACAGGCTGACTGTAACAGTGCTTGAATATTGCACCAGATTTTGTCCACAGTTAGGAATTTTGTCCTAGTTGAATAAAACTAACTTTTGAAATATATTAATTTACTTTAGAGTTGGTTTTTTTTTTTTCATATCACCCTTGAATTATTCCTTCCCTTTCTGTGGCTCACTTAAGTTGAAGACATCTTTCCTACATTCTTTCACTTCCATTTCTCCTCTAAGAAAATCACTTCCCTGAATTGACTGCCAACAAAAAAAGGTTATGTTATGACAATATCACACATATTTTACTATCGATTTTCCTTAAGGTTTGCCTCTTCTCAGCTTTTAACACTTTCTGAAAATTCTATATTGCAAATAATTTTAAGAACAAAATGTGAAAAAAGAACCTAGTCAAAGTGCTATAAAAATCCCAAGTTTTAAAACCAAAATCATAAAATTCTTCACCTAGTGTATTTGCATTCCTAAACTTATTCTCCTGCATCTTATCCAATATAGTTCATCATAGTTGCTTCTAAGGGGGACAAAACAAAGAGTGGGGATGGAAAAGAGCAGGAATATGTACGTAACATTAATTTCTCTGAACTGTTGGAGGAAAAGAAATGTGGAATAATGCTTATCATCACACATGAAAAAAAACCCCAAATATATGAAGCCAGATGCTGAAAATATTCATGAATGATGATTTTTGACAGATCCATCATGTAAGCTGACAACCTGATGCAGAGACAAGACAAGTTTCTGTTTGCTGTTTGTTAAACTGCTTTCTTTATCCATTGTTTCTCTTCATTCCCAAAGAACACAACACAAACGTGGAGAATCAAATAAATGAAACTTCTCTTAACACAAAGGAAATATAATCAATACACCGGATTTTCAAGACATTCCTTTAAAGGAAGTTTAAAATTTAATATGAAGAATTTTTCTGAATTAAACTTCTTCCTGTAGTGAATAGGACATCATGGTCCCTGAGTCTAAGACCAAACTAAAGAGTTTAGTTACATTGCCATTTCCAGATATTTTAATGTGGTTTATCTGAATCAGGATTAGGGCACCACGTATCTCCCTAAATTATATTTTTATGTAGTGCTATTAATGTAGGATGATCCTTTCAACCATGAACAGGGAAATTAAAAATATATTAATACCAAAACCTTCACGATAACTACATTGATGGACAACATATAGTTTATATTTAAAGATCTATTATTCATAACATGTCATAATCATTCATCACAGCAGTAAAAAAATTGTCCAGCCTAACTCCTACACTGAATGTAGCAATGAAAATATAATAGGGGAAAAAAGGTCAAGGGGAAAACTCATTGCAGAATTGATGTCATGGAATGGTGATCTTACAGGAGATGATGTCTCTGTTCTACATTGAGGTATTTTATTCAAGCACAGATACATGTATTAAGATATACAAATTTTACATATCTCAACTATCTCATGCTAACCCTCTGATATAAAAAATCATGTGTAAAATACCGCAAAGTATTCGATTTCATTGAGCAGCATGAAATATCACGTATCTGGTATTTTTACCTTTTTCATGACTTTTTCCAGATCCAACTATCTGTTTCTAAATTCTCAGTAGAAAATGAGGCTGCTACTTTCTATTTAGGAAAGACTTCTGGTCATCCTCTTTGTTTCAAACACACCTCTCACGGTTTCTTGTACCTCTTAGTGAATATGTCTGGATATTCTGGGCATATCCACACTATTGTAGCTCTCTTTATTCTGCCATCAATCACAGATTAAGTAAGAAAACAATGATTATGATTGTTATGATTTTTATAATTCCTGAATCTAAATAAATGAAACAAAACACAGATGTTAATTATCTCAGCAAGCACAAGAGTTAGATAGATAAGGAAGCTAAGTTAATATTTCCTTTTATTTATCATCTGACAGAGTTGTGAGTTCTTGAGCTAACTGCACTGCAAATTATTTCCCTTATCCTCCCTGTCCCCCACCCTGCCCCTTTTGTGAAGTGTATGGCTAATCCAGCCTGTGAAAACTTCCATTTATTTTGGAAATTGTGGACTTTTATGACTAATTTCCTGTGCTGAACTATAATTACTTTAATTCTACATTGCTGGAGAGAATTTGAAAACAGGATTCCTTTAGAACAAAATTAACTTATATAATGAGTGAAAAGATAAATCATATTAGCTTAATTAAAGTATATTAACATTTTTGTTGCATATGAATAAAAAATCAGACACAATGAAAGCAGGTTTCTCATAAAGAGACAATTTATGGAGATTTATGAAGATTTTAGGAACTTGCAAAATTCCATTACTTAACATCTCTATTAAGATCTTTACAAGCATACATAATGAAAGACCTAATAAAAGATTTAATAAATGGACTTCTGTTTAAAGTCACATTGATTCAATATAAGAAAAGGATCTGGAAGTTAATTTAGATGAAATGGGAAATCAGTAGTTAAAATAAAAGTAGTTACTATTTTTCAGGACACAAGCAAACAGAGCCTTAAAATGTTTTCAAAAACCAGTCCAGCACTAACTTTATAAACATTTATTTTACTTTATATGTCAATGTTCTTTTGACTGTGGCATACCCGAAAATCTATAATGGGTAAGAAATTATTACTTGAAAGGAATTCTTATTTAAAGCTGAATCCATCAGATAGGCTTCCAGAAACCAAGGATGATTTACCTGTCAGGACTATTCAGGCTAATGGTTGTTATCTCAGTGTTTCCTTGTTGCCTTCTAGTTATCTGCTTTCTCATTGATCTGTGCTTTGACTAAAAGTTAAGGACTGCATGAGTTACTTTTCATTTTCTTCTTTATTAAATATTCTGTAAAATGAGGTCATGGTCCACGGCAGTATATACAAGTTCTCCCACTATTCAAAAAGGTAATATCTGTGTTGTTGTTTTATTATGACTCTTATTTCTCAATCTTTTTCTGATGTTGCAGCCATTTTTCACTATTCAGTTATCGCAGAGGTCTCCAGATGCATGGGGAAAGAGAGCTGATGGCACCAGTGAGCAGATGAATAAAATAAGCATTTCATATCGATCTGGATTGTGCAATTTACATTTTTTTTTCCCTGCACTGAAGTTTTTCCATTCTTGTTCTTTTTAACGACTCTGGAGCTGTAGAGACTGCAAAGTTTCTGTCCCTTTTTGTAAGGTATGCAGGATGTGGAAGTGAAGTTGATGAATAAGTTGACAGCATAGTTCTCTCAGAACAGAAAAGTTGTAAGAATCTTATTGTCTGGATGAAGCTGTCTTCTAGAGTTCTGTTGTTATTTACAAAGATATGGTGATTATTGCTATTAAAATCTTACATTGCTTACATGCACATTATGATACATGAGATCCAACGTGATTAATCTAGTCACTTAATTAAAGAGAACTGGACTACCTTTCTAGAGATCACCAGAGAAACTTCACTTTCTTTATCATACTTACATAGTAATACTAAATAATTGCTTTCTTTAGGAAGATTTTTCTGTCTCCCCACTTCCTTTCTAGACTGATCTGGTACCTGGGTCCAGTGTGCAATTTAGCAACTGTCTATCTCGAAAGCAAAAAAGTAAAGTAAGATCAACATTGATTTTAAAAAAGCTCTCTAGTGATGGTTAGGTGCACTCCCTTTCATTTCATATTCAAAGGTAATATAATGTCACTTTTACTTTCAGGTTTACAACTATTCAATTATAATATATCTAAGTGCTTTTGACACAAATGATTAATCGGGATAGATCCTGAAACAAATCCTTTTACCCAAGCAGATCCTAAGATGTTTTCAAGTTATGAAATTTTGAGGTTGCTGAGAGTATCTTTTTTGTATAAAGACTTCATGGAGAAAAACATTAACTAAACAGATATATACATTATTCAAATGGTCTTTTTGAACATTATGTTGAGATTATACTGAATCTTTCTTTGCTGTTAAAAACTCAGAAACAGCATTCTTTGGCTGGCTTTATCAATACCATGCAGCCCATACACATTCATAGAACATGGAAATTATCCACTCTGTATAGAACAAATGACATATAGAATCAAGAAAGTAAAAACATGTAAGCAGAGTACTCTGCCTGGCAAGCCATCCTCAGCAAGACAAAATAGTCGGATCTAGATCTAAAATCTGAAAGCAGTTACAGCAAGAAGGATAGAATGTGGGACACTGAATCAAGAAACCTCGATTATTACTTTTTCACTGCTTCAGGAGTTTAAGTTGCCTTCTGCTTTCAGGATGTTTCAGCTGTCCAAGGGTGTTTGTATTGTGTGGAGAAAGCATTCATGGAGAAACTTAAAACATCTGTTGTTTGTCCTTCTACATTTTATTGCTTTGAACAAGCTTATGTGTAAATATATTTTAAGAAATCATAATCATAGAATCATAGAATAACCAGGTTGGAAGAGACCCACCGGATCATCGAGTCCAACCATTCCTATCAAACACTAAACCATTCCCCTTAGCATGCTCCAAGTGCAGGACCCAGCATTTGGTCTTGTTAAACCTCATACAACTGGACTCTAACCAGCAGTCCAGCCTGTTCAGATCCCTTTGTAGAGCCTCCCTACCCTCCAGTAGATCAACACTTCCACCCAACTTAGTGTCATCTGCAAACTTGCTAGGGGTGCACTCAATGCCTTCATCCAGGTCTTTGATAAAGACATCAAAGAGGGCTGGACCCAGCACTGAGCCCTGGGGAACCCCACTTGTGACTGTCCTCCAGCTGGATTTAACAACATTTACCACCACTTCCTGGGCCTGGCCAAAAAAACAGTTTTCCACCCAGGGAGAGTGTGCACCTGTCTGGGCCTGAAGCTGAGAGGTTCTGAAGCAGAATGCTGTGAGAAACTGTGTCCAAGACTTTGCTGAAGTCCAGGAAGACCACATCCTGGTTTTAAGCGAAAGTAAACTAGAATAGAAATTTTTTTTTTTCAGTGCTAAGAATTTACACAGGAAATTAAAATTCTTTGTAGTTTTATTTCCCTGTTATTTGTGACTTGAAAGAAAATATTACCACAACTTTCTGCTATCAGACTGCTGTTTATATTTGACAACACTACAGTAATGGATGATCACTCTCATGCTAAAAGGTAGTATTTGTTCTATATTTATTTTCATAGACAGGATTATATAAAAATTCCCAAATGTAAGAAGATTATCATATACATTTCCCAAAGAACAATTTTACTACAGGGTTGGTGGACAGGTTTTCTTAGATATTTGCAAACTTTCACACACTTTATATTTACATCAATTGTGGAGGGTTTTTTAACTTTTTCATAGAATCATAGACTATCTATGATTTTAAGGGATCTTCAAGATCATCTAGTTCCAAGCCTCCTGCCATTGGCAGGGACATCCCACTAGATCAGGCTACCCAAGATCCCATCCAATCTGGCCTTGAACATCTCCAGGGATGGAGCATCCACAACTTCCCTAGGCAACCTGTTCCAGCGTCTCACCACACTCATAGTGAAGAAATTCTCCCTAATGTCTATTCTAAATATTCCTCTCTCCAGTTTATACCCATTCCCCCACATCCTATCACCACGAGCCTTTATGAATAGTCCCTCTCCATCTTTTTTGAAGGTTCCTTTCAAGTACTGGAAAGTTACTAAAAGATCTTCTTAGACCCTTCTTTTCTTCAGGCTAAACAAGCCCAGCTCTCTCAGCCTGTCCTCATAGGGAAGGTGCTCCAGCCCTCAGATCATTTTTATAGCCCTCCTCTGGATCCATTCCAACAGCTCCATATCCTTCTTACGTTGAGGATTCAAGAACTGGACACAATACTCCAGATGAAGCGTGGAGTAGAGAGGACTAGAAGGGCAGAATCACTTCCCTTAACCTGCTGGCCACACTTCTTTTAATGCAGACCAGGATACAGTTGGCCTGTTGGGCTATGAGTGCACATTGCTGCCTCATGTCAAGCTTCTCATCAACCAGCACCCCCAAGTCCTTCTCTGCAGGTCTGCTTTCAATCATGTCATCATTTGTTAAGGCATTTGAAAACTGTAAGAAAAATAAAGAAGAAAATGAAAAAAACCTTTTTCTTGGGTTTTCTTAACCTTTATTAAAAGTAAGAGTAAGAGGGAGAGAAGGTCTCTGACAGATTGGAGTGATTCAGGCCATTGGTAATGGGCTATGGAGTTGTATACCTCTAGGTCACCATTTCAAATCTGGAGTGTTACTAATTAAAGACAGCACATTCTGTTATTTGTATTTTTAAGGTCTATAAACTTCTTTGGGCTTCTTGGTTAATGACTTGAATTAAATTGATTGTGAAAAAGAACGTCTGTCCTTGAATGACTTTATGCAAGACAGGTAAGTGGTAAGAGGCTGATATTCAAAATAATAGTAATGATTCTGTCATTAGATGAGGAAAATAAATATTTCAGCTCTTAATACCCAAAATTAACTGATGAAGGGATGATTTGTTTAGAAGTAGGAGTAACTACGAAGACTCTAGAATATTTATAGTCACCTAATGTTATCTGTCCAGTTAATTCCCCCCTGCTTTCTTTCCATAACACTGAAATTTTGTTTGCACAAAACTCCCACACCTATTCTAATAACATAATGTTGGCTGAATATGGAAACAGAATCCAAGCAAAAGGCAGATGGAAGAGACTGGAAGAAAATGGTGAGAAGGCCTTCCTATAAAATGAGAGAAATAAGAAATAAGGAATATGAAAATTCCTACATTATCAGTCTTTATTTCTTCTAGGCTACCACGGTATCTCGGGGAATACTGAGAATTTGGGATAAAACTGAACGAAGCTTTTATAACACAAGAAAAACTGATGGAGGGGAAAACTGTGTTATTTTAATTGCCTTAGACCTCAGAGTAATTAGAAACCCAGCCTTGCAGAGAACTACTTACAAAGTCGTCTCTGGTTACAGGGATGACTGAATTCATGACTGCTATTTAAAGGGGTTTGATGTACACAAATATTGCATTGAGAAACTTCCTAGATAAGTCATTGTTAACAACATTCTTCCACCTGTCATTCATGCCACTAATTAAACATTTTATGGAAAGAAGTTTCATTTCTCTGTTGAAATATGGCTGTTTTGGGGAAAAAAAATGGGATCTGGCAGAAGACCACGAGGAGTCTTTTTTAATCCCCAGGGAATACCAACTATCTTATGTTTCAGAAGCTAATTAAGATGATATATTTAACTGAAAAGGGCCAAAGTGAGTATGTATTTTGAAGTAATGAATGACATAAGAGCTGAATAACATAATAGAACCTACTGTATTTCCACTTTCTAAAGGATGGAATAGAGTCTAAATGATAAAAATGGAAATTACAAACACTTAAAATTTAAGAGGAGAGGGGAAGCAACATGGGGCTCTGAGTCTTCCACGTTTCCCCAACATATTATTTGTTTTAGTTGGAAAAATTTTACCAGAAATGTACAATTTTACAGGTTAATGAAATACAGAACACTTTGATTGCAATTTAAATATTAACCTAAATAACAAAAAGATACTCTCCAAATTTTTCTGTCTCACTTTCCTCAAAATTCTATATCATTCTATTACTAAACTGCTTAAAAATATGCTCAAAATTTTTCTTTCTACTGTCTTATCTAATTCTTTCATCAACTTGCCTTGAATTTTGCAGTCAAAATTTGCTATACAACAGATGCCAATTCTGTACCTGGTGCTCTTTATCACTGATCATCAGCCACTCCTGCTAAGCTAAAAAACCTAGTACAATCTTTTCTTATATTTTTTAAAAGCATAAACATTTCTGAACAGCTTTGATAGTTCTTGACCCTTAGTTTCTGGGACTGCTCCTGAAAATATTGAAACACACTACATTTCTTACTCTGTTTTGTTTGCCTATGTGGAAGAAAAGACAGGACCATCTACCATCAACTTAAGCATGCACTGCCAAAAGTGGAAACATAATTCTAATTACTTCCAAACACTTTTGTTCCCTTTTGCGGGATGCAGGCAGAACCTGCCACAGTGAGGAATGAACACCACATGTTCTCCTCTCCCCATGTCCAGCTGGAAGCAGCCTTTGGACTCTTCTTTTTGTCAGGTCATATCTTCCCATCATGACTCCAGATGGTACATTTTTTTTCATCTCACATTTTTATCTCAACTCTGTAAAAAGAAGATCAAAGCAATGTTCCATTATTTTAGTGTGAGAGCTCTCTCTAGTGGTAAGGATATTATTTTCCTTTATATTTGCTTCAACTGTAAAATATCTAAAATATCTGACCTATCATACTGAATTGAATTTGACTTTTCTTCACACTATAAGAATCTATACTTCATTAACACTGACAGGTATTTAAAACAATTCCCCAAATTTTCATTCCTTATTTTTGGCTTTGTACCACCATGGCTTCAACTTAAAACAGTAAGATTTACTTCTACCAATATCGCAAACACCAGAACCTGTAATTGTTTTCAGCTTCTAATCCAATACAATCAGGTATTGAGAATGAGAAGACATTAAGGATACAGACTGGCATTCTTGTGAGTCTTCATGAGAAAGTACAATGTGATTAGGCTTGAAAAAAATGAGGATCAGCAGGAAGGTCTGTTAAGATTGTTCAGTAGACATGTAATTAAGTTTAGGGGAAAGATCTCAGATGAATAAAAGTGAACTTTTTTTAGCATTGGCTGTTGATAGGTAGATTAGAATTTCTCAAAAAATATTAGGAGAATACTCAAATCTTGTAATAGAAAAATGTTAATGTTACATATAATAACATATTAACATTATAATAATAATAACATAAAAATATAACATAATTAACATATAATAAAACTGGGGGAGTGATGAAAAGAAACAATGGGTACATTAGATTTAGTTCATAAGCAGGCAGAATGTGTATATTTTAAGGTACATATAACCAGACATCTGATCATTTAATTTGGGGGCAAACCAAAATTGAAGCTATTTTTTCTGGGAACAAGAATGAAAACTCAGTTAAGAATGAGTGTTCCATTTTCTTCCCTTTAGATTTAAATTTACTGATTTGAAATTGAGAAAAATAAAATTGAATCCAAAGAAAATGTTTGAAACATAAACAAAATATTTCAAGTTGATCCAAACAGATGATCCGAAATAGCATTTTTCACAAAACTTTGATTCAGGAACCAGATCAAAATGCAATCATGAGAATAGTTATATGTAAAATGCAATCATAAGAATAGTTATATGTAAAATGTCATTTGAAATATCTTTTGAATTAAACCTAGGTGCTACTGTATCTAATTTAAACTTCAGACTTCATTAAAATTAGCATGGTCTCATTCTAATAATCCTGTACAGTAGCAGTTGACTGGAAAATTGTCTGAATGTCAAACTGAATTTAGTTTCTAGACTCCATACACAAACTGAAAACCCCCACAAAGCTGCAGCAGCAAGGGTACATGCCAAGGTACCTGCAGTGGTAAAGATAAATGCATTTGAAATGGATTTCCCAAACAGTTATTTTCTTTCAAGAATTCTCACTGTCCTGTATTGGCCATACAATCGTCCTTGTTCTTTAAAGGTGAATACATATATTCTCTAGCAATTTTCCTTTCCCCCCAGTGACTGGTAAACCTCAGCTAAGGTTTGCCTGGAGAAGGCTGATTTGCAGGGATGAAGGCATAGTCTTTGCACATTGTACATACTTTTGGCTGCTGTACTTCATTTTGATATAGCTATTTCCCCTGCTGCAATCCCATCTTGCAGCCCTGCACTGTTGTGGTGGTGGTAGGTATGCCTGTAGGTTTCAAGTAGAAGCACCCAGCATCTAAATTAGCTCGTTCAAGAAATGCTGACACTAGTGAGTAAATCTGAATGACATATTCTCCCTGATGACAGTAAATTAACACATTTTTATCTGTAAATCATCTCAGATATTCCAATGAAGAACAAGTACTTGCAGTTTCATTTCTGCTTATTCTTGCAGACTCGAATTATTCTGAAGCCACCAGCATTTCTAAAAGCAAGACACATTGATTTCCTCATTATATTAGGAAACTGCAAGTATAAGCAAATTTCACAAGTCTTTTCAAACTCCTGAGTCTGTTCAGAAGTGATAAGACAAGACATCATATTCGACTCTGCAAGCTTTTGTGTGGAGATAGTTCTCAGCAAAAGTATTTCTATCCTAAGGAAAAAAAAAAAAAAAAAAAAAATCATTCCTGTTTTCCAGCTGGAAGGGGAAGTGCAGCATGGAATCTTCAAATTCTAATTCATGTTCTGCAACCGCTTTACATTTTTTTTTCTATGCATTCTAAACATAGAATTTTGTATGCTAAAACTTACTTTTACACCAAAATCTACCATGCAAAATTGTCCTAACCTCAACTGCCTCTATCAAAACCGCACAGACAAAATGACAAAAAAAAAAAATTATGATCACAATGGCAAATTACACCTGTTCATGGAAGAAAAAAGCAATGATATTTACTCAGAAAAGAACTCGAGAAAGCTATGTGCTAAAATCACTTTGACAAACACAATTTTTCTGCATTTGTCCAACAGCGTGTTCATTTATTTTATTATATATTCCCTAGTGAACTCAAAGTAATTACTTCTTTTATCAATAGTAATAACTGGTTATATTCAGATACTATATTGCTAATACAAAGTAAGTACTTGCTACCTCTTACTGCAGAGGAACAGGCAGTATAATAGGTTGCAAATGTGTTGTACTTCAGATTCCTGAATATGATAACCTGAAAATATAAAGATTCTTGTAGAAATGCTAATATCTCTTTGTGTAACTCCAATGTCTCTTAAAAGTCAATTTGAATGGGGGGTTTTTTGCTAGTTTTGGCAGGTTTAGATTTAATTTTCTTCATAGTAGCTAGTATGGGGCTATGTTTAATATTTGTGCTGGAAATAGTGTGGATAATACAGGGATTATCTAGTTGATGCAGAGAAGTGCATACACAGTGTCAAAACCTTTTCTGCTCTTCACACAACCTCACCAGAGAGAAGACTGGAGGTACATGAGAGGCTGGGAAGGATAACAGCTGGGAGAGCTGACACCAACTGACCAGAGGGAGACTCCATACCATACAGTGTCATGTTCAGCAGTATAAAAGCTGAGAGTATGACAAGGAAGGCTAGAGATTCCAAGTGATGGCCTTTGTCTTCCCAAGCAACCACTATATTTGATAGAGCCCTGCTCTCCTGGAGACGGCCAAACATCTACTTGCTGAAGAGAAGTTTTGCATGCTTGCATGCACAGCTTTTACTTTACCTATTAAACTATTTTTATTTCAATCCATTAGTTTTCTCACTTTTACACTTCTGATTCTCTCCCTCACCCTCCTGGGCGGGAGTGAACAAGTGTATGTGACATGCTTAGTTCTCAACTATGTTAAACTATGACATCTTTGCACGAAAATGCATGGTCGAAGGCTATTTAGTCAAAATGACAGTCTCAAATTCTGCTTTTATTCCAGTAAATGCTACTTAATATATTTCAGGGTAATTTCACAGTCATGGGCATAAACAGAGAAAATCCCATCACCTCACCTGTTTTTTTTGGATGTTGGTTTGAGCATTTTCACGTGTGTGATTTATGTCAATCCAGAAAACATAATTATTTATCTAAAGTTGCATGTAAAGTCACAAAAGGCAAGAAGAGCAACTTTTCTGGCTGTGGGTTTTCTGTGATCATAGTTTAGAGAAGGAAATATTACCCACAGAATTTAAAGTGTGACTTTACAGCCTCTCACTGAAAAAGATTTTGAAAAATATCATATGGAAGAAAATTCAAAACAAAACCCCCCAACACAATGTGTACAAACACAACAATATGAGTAGAGAATATGCAAAACAACATGGCCGACAACAACCAAATTATTGCCAGAGAGAATAATTTCGCTGTCTACATATCATTTCTGCAGTAGACAAACTTGTAAAACAGATGTTAAAAACCTTTTGGCTAAGGCATACTGACTTTTTTTCAGAGTAAGTACATTTATTAATAAAATATATGTATCTTCTCTTGGTCTTTGGATTAGTTCTCACTCTTTGAACTAAGCACACATTCATTTGCCAATACAGCTGACTAACTCAATTTCAATTTTAATAGGCAAAGACATCCACACTATCAATTTACACTGTTATGCTGGGAAAAAGAAGTCTACCCTGAAATACCAATCATCAACAGATACAAGGTTGTACAGAGGTAAAGAAATCTTACTTGATATTTAGAAAGACATGGTGTAGTTCAGCTAAAACATTCATTTATACAGACTCCAGGTATACTGTCCTCTGGTGCTTGGGGCTTTAGAAGGTACTATGAACAAGAGCACAGTGTCTCCCACGGTATTAGCTGTACAGAAAGAGTGCTGAGCTGACAAGAGCAGTCAAATCCCAAACCCAGAAATATAACATATGAGGAAACTAAGAAACAACAGTAGTTGAGCTGGTAGATGTTTCACCCTACATACACCTACAACAGCCACTAAATCTGAAGGGTACATTTTTAAAGGATGAAAATGCCAACGGCTGGTAAAACAGTAACTTGGAGAACTACAAATTAACAGAAACCTGTGAGTGATTGGAAAGGTCAAAAGAATAAAAGACTTAGGTCTTTAGAGAGTCATATGTTTCTGAACTGTGGAGGAAATTCTGCAACTTAAGCAAAAAAAGTACATTAATTGTCATTAATACACTTTGACAAATTGGTCTTTCTTTTTTGATTGTTGAAGAAGTTAGTGCATTTACCTCTCAATTATTGTGTCTGTGAACATTACTTGAAAAATGAAAAATTTGTTAACACCTACTTTCTTTTTTGTAGAGCAGAATATACAAAAAGACTTTAGAGTATTTTTTTAGGATTTAGTTTATTGATAACTTTACAAACTAGACATGCTAACAACGACAAAGTGACAAAAATTAAATGCACAGTTACAGAATACTAATAAGACCAGCAGTGAAGTTCATTTTGCTCTATGTCGTGCCTCAAAATGCTTACTCTCTTTACTCTCTCAAAGGTCTGATTGTTCCAAGAAACTTTTATTCAGATGTGTGCAAATCTTAAAAGTAGTTTTATCCTTAACAAATCACATGATTCATGCTGATATATTCATCTTCATTTTTGTATGGAAGTGTTTTGATCCAAGTCTAGAACATTTATTATATGTATATGACTGTCTTTAATCATCTTTATGCATCTTCAGTCAACTGACTCGATAACTATTACAAAATTAAATGGCTCTCTGGGCAGGTTCATCACTCCTAATGAAGCAAAAAGGATTAAGTACCGGTTTTGATACCATTAGCTAGTAGCTTCACAAAGCCTTTTTTGACCCACCTATTTTTTATATATTATGTTATGTTATGTTATGTTATGTTATGTTATGTTATGTTATGTTATGTTATGTTATGTTATGTTATGTTATGTTATGTTATGTTATGTTATGTTATATTATGTTATATTATGTTATATTTCTGCATGCAGATTTCCAGGGTTTATGACCATTAGGATCATACATCCTATTTCATCACTACTTTCTATTTTCCTCATTTAGAGGCAACTTCACCTTTTTGAATGACATCTTCCTGATTCTAATACTATGCTTCATTTTGCTGTTTAGTTATGCTGACTTCCTTCTACTCTAAGTACTACCACTGCGCTTTCACTGTGGCATCCTTCAGTAATCTTAAAACTAACTATATGTATTTAATTACCTTAACTGCCCTTTCTGTCTCCTGCATTATCACACTATTTCTCCCAGTGAAGTTTAACTAACTTGGAGCTATTTCTTTTGCTTCCCTAGGGATGTTTCATATGAGTTAGTTGTGGTTGTTCTAGGTTAATCCTTTGCTGATAAGGCTTTGAGTCTAGTCCTGCACAGAGCTCTGAATCAAGGCCAGGGTTGCAGTTTCCTTCTGGGCCTGCTATCTTTCCACCAGTAATACCTAAAAATTTAATCTCCGATTCACATCCAGTGTGACATTTGACCAGTCTACATGAGGGTAATTGCAGTCACCCAATACAGTTCTGTTATTTGCCTTTAGTATCTCTCTGATGTCTCTCAGTGTATCACAGTTGATGACCCCACATTGGTCAAACAATTGGGAATACAGATCTAGTACAATGTTGCTGAATGTGTCCTTTTTGCGTTTGATATTTCAATTCCTACAGATTCTTTGCCATTTACTGAGGCAGCCAAACTGTTTCTTTCCTGTGCTTTGCTTTGTAAGGCCTTTAAACACAGAATAAAATTCTGCTGACAGCAAAATTTTCTGTCTGTATATTTTATGCCATGGTATTACAATTTTCTGTTTTCTTTCTTCAGACAGCTTTCTGAGAGGTCTAGTATATTGACATAAAAATTTAAGGTTAGATATTCAAATTCCTCCGTCTTCCTTTACTTTTCTAGCATTTATAACAAAACACAATCATGTTGGGAATGATTACTGATTTTGATTTGAAAAAGCAGTACATTATCTTCCTAATTTGATTACTTTTTCTAGCAGCAGGCAGTGAGCTGTTAAAAATTATACAGATAGTCAAAGCTAAATTCCTATTTTGGCCTAATAGTAAAAATTGTAAGAAACATTTTCTAAAAATAATACTAACGTAATTCCTAGTGTCTTCCATTCAAAAGGTCTGTATGAATTATATGCCGAAATAATAAACAGAACCTATATATCTATTAAGCATCTAAAACTTTAAAAAAGCAAATTTTGGGTATGATAGGTAAAATCAGGACAGAAATGCTTCATCAAATAGGATATACATTATTATTGTTATTATTATCAATTATTATTATTATTATTGGTATTATTATTGCTATTGCTATTATTATTATTATTATTATTATTATTATTATTATTATTATTATTATCTTACTTAGGCTACCTCTAACAGGTAATTAAAGACAAAATCATGATATGCCAGTGCACATAATTATTCTGCATGCCTTTCAGATGTCTGCCTTATCAGCTCACTATTGATCTTTACAGAAGCTGAGTTAAGAAGTGAATTATCTTCATCCTGAATTAGGACATGGCTGACAGGAAAAAAAAGTAGAGGGGAAATAAAAAATGACAAAAAGAAAAGAAAACTTATGAAAATCGGCATAAATTTGGGGAGGATATTTAATTAATTTATTTCTACCTCTAAATACCCAGAAAGCTTTTATATTTTAAGGTAATTCAGGATTTTTTACCCTGTCTGTAGGTTTTTAAATTTTATTAGAAAGGAGACAACACAATTAAAGTGCATATATATATATATATATATTTATATACACATTTATATCCAAAATACTCAGAGGTTTTCTTAGGCCGTACTTGTTCTTCATTCCCTGAAAAGACTGCGTTGTGAATGTTTCTTACAATCAAGCAAAAACCCAAGAGGGCAGAAATCTTGAACACGGAACCCAAGTCTTGGCATATCTTGTTTTATAGGGTTTAGAGGCATAGTGATGAATTAAATTACAAATCAAATCAAGTCAATCTAATTGCTCACAAGTTATTTTTTGGAAAGCCTAAGAGTATTTTTATTAATTCATATCTGGCAGGAACTGAAAGGCTTTTGCATTTGGGCAGGGGTATCAGCTGTTTCATATCCAGTCTAAACAATTCTCCAGCATATTCTGATGGTGGCTAGGTCTAAAATTCACCTTTGTAGTGTTTCTAGAGAACATAATCACTTCATGGGTCTCCTGAACATTTCAAATGTAGATTATCTCACATTATTTAAGAAGCTCAAGATAAAACATGGAGAATGTTCTTGCAGAAACATTAATGTATTATTTATTAAACAAACTGGAGTTTGGGGACAACTCTTTAGAATCATAGAATATCTCAAGTTGATTTGGACCCATAAGGAACATTGAGTCCAACTCACAGCTTATTGCAGGACTACCTACAATTAAACCATAATACCAAAAGGATTGTCCAGATGCTTCTTGAACTGTGACAGATTTGGTGCCATGACCGCTTCACTGGGGAGCCTGCTCAAGTGTCCAGTCATAAACTCAGTGAAGAACCTTTACTCAATACCCAAGCTGAACTTGCCTAGACACAGTCCATTCCGTCTCCTCATGCCTTATCACTGCTCACCAGAGTGAGGAGATTAGTACCTCACCTTCCACTGCCCTCTCTCACCCCAAGGATGTTGTAGACTAAGATGAGGTCGGTCCTCCCTCAGCCTTCAGTTTTACTGTTTATTTGGGTCACTGCACTACACTAACATAGCTGTCCCAAAGCAAGAACTGCCTTGAGTCTTATACTGTAATTTCAGATTTCATAGCTGCCTGTGATGTTAATTCTATTAATTGCATGTTGATTTTTTTTTTTTTTTTGCTTTATTGTTGGGCAGATGAATAAGAATAGAAGATAATGCAAGGAGGATTGCAAGACATGCAATTTAGCTCAGAGTATGTTCTTGACTTGCCACAGTTGCTGAGTCTTGTCTTTTCCATCTTGCCCTTGAAACGATCTCTAATGAAATGCAGCAGAATCTTACTCCCATAGGAGACTGATTATTGTGTAGTTTCACACTCATTTAGCTCTTCCTTTTCTGATAGAAGGGTATGAGGTGATTATTTGCACCACTGTCCACTGTCATTTGTTTTCTCGTTTGGGGAGCTTCTGCAGCTTCTGTGAATATCTTCACAAAAACTGCTTGCATTTTTTAACATCCTTTTATTATATAATCATCAAGGAAAAAAAGAGATTTTGGTATTCCCATGTTATTAAAGTTAAGAAATGGGTAGGAATAAAATATCTAATACTTCAAATGTGAAAAAGACATATAATTATAAGGGGATTACAGAATATTGGGACCAATCCTTTTATTTGTAGTAATTTAAGTATCAGTAAAACTGATTTTAAAAACTGCAAAATAAAAAGGCAGGAAATTCAAAAGAGTACATTGGTGATGAACAGTGTGGGAAAGGGAATGGAAAAAATAAGAAAAGGGAACAGAAGGAGGGGAAAGGGAAGGGAAAAAAATCTTATAACAATCTTAAAACCAAGTTGCTACTAATACGGTTTCTTTACATTCTGCTTCTTGTCGTGACATTTACTTGATAAAGAAAGTTGTAAAAAGAGAAGTTGTAGTGAGTGAAATAGTGAAAATATATTCCCCCAACAGTAAAGGGAAATATACCCCTTCAAAAGCAAAGGAGAAAAGAGACATGGAGGAAGAAAGGGAACTTAAGTGGATAGAACTCTGATTGTGAAATTAGTTTTAGTAGAAGTCAGAATGCCTGTAAAAATCTGTCCCTAAATTACCTATACTATTGACTATGCAACATATGTATCCTGAAGGTACATGAATCCTGAAGCACATCAACGCTGTTTAGATCTCCACATCCTTATAATCAGCAAGTTAATTGTGTAGACAGTCCTACATAAATTCACTGTACATCATGGACAGGAAATCTTACTGGTGCTTTCTCCGAGGAACTTGCTTGCTATCCTGATAATTCAAGTAGAGATTGCGTTTGCATAAGTAAGTTAGGTAAAAAACTATTATATATAAAATTTGCAACTGTTTTACTCCAATTAAATGGCTAGCTTAATGGTAGGTATAGATATCATTCTACACAGAGGGCATTTCACTTCTGCTCAAGTCTGGAATCTCCCTCCCTGTTTTGTATAATTCTAGAAGTACTCTTTCAAAGCAGTTATTGATGTTTTACAGCCTCATTAGGTCCCTTCCATCTACTGCCTTGATGACTTTGCAATGAAGGCCGAGTTATTTAGGATACATCTTGACAGTGTCAGAGATTTTCTTTTAGCTTCCTTGTTCTGTACTCTGCTCTATTGATGAATCCCTCTTGCTTTGCCTCATCAATTGTATCTCCCAATCAAAGTCCATGCACTCCACTCATTCACTTTCACTGTATGATATTTCCTTGATTTCAGCACTTCTCTCTCCTTCACAATGCCTCGTCTCTCATGCATTATCCATGTTTATTCTATGTACCTTATTTTTGATCCTGATGTATGACAGTTTATTTTCAGAATCACATTTTGAAATCTTTTCAGAAAGTTATAAAGAACTAGATTTTTTTTTTTACAAGACACACAAGGGAAGTATCATGAATCTTTAGAAGTGTGAAAAATTCCACAGTAGGGAAAGGGGAATAAAGATATATCTTTATACTTTTTAAACAAAAGTAAGAGATAAGGATTTAAAACCACAGCAAGGAAGATCCACATTGGAAACTATTAAGAAAAACAAGTACTAAGCAAAATTACTTAACACCACAGACAGGAACCTGGGAAAGAACAGAATCTGTATTACCCAAAGTTTTAATACAACAAACATCTGATAGGAAAGGTTTGGTAAATGTGATGATCTTCATTGTGGGTTAAAAAAAAGCAATATTTTCTATGAGTTGCCTTTGTTTGATTCTGTGAATACAAAATAAGTAGTTGACTTCTCAATCTTCTGCAAAAGAACTGAATGTGATTAATTAAACAACAGATAGTTTCAGTTACTTCAACCTGACAACTGAGAATACTGTGGGATTGCTCAAGCAGAGAAGGTAACAAGCCTGTCTTACCTGCTGTGTTGCTGTATATATCCTTGAAATTCTGGAAATGAAAATTGCTTCCACAGAGCTAGCAGCAGATAACTGCAAGGATCAAGAGAAGATTTGTGGCAGGATTATCCGTAATACGAA
This sequence comes from Coccyzus lansbergi, assembly GCA_033558105.1. NCBI lineage: Eukaryota > Metazoa > Chordata > Aves > Cuculiformes > Coccyzidae > Coccyzus > Coccyzus lansbergi. The sequence goes on from JAUMJK010000663.1 coordinate 846,575, forward strand.
ATGTGTAGGTAGTAATATGGTTCTTAGCTCTGGTACCAAGAGTGATCAAAGGAAGCTGCCAGAAGAAGTAACTTCAGCAAAATATAAAACAGTCAATCCAGAAGTGACAAATAATGAAGACCTAAATACCTCATAAACATCTAAGAAAAGAGATACTCAGATGAGTCTTAAAGGGATCAATAATTTAAATGTTCATGTAAACAGCACTAGTATTATTTGTCTTTATGCTGTGTCATAAAGTATTTAGAATGAATTACATTTTTTAAATACCTTTGATTTATCAAACTAATGAATGAAAAGCTAAAATGTGATTTGTTTTGGACTACAATTGAAACTGTCAACATGTACAAACAACTATTAGCTTTACTGTTTCCATATGTTATTTTTTTCTGCACTGCTCAGCTAAGAGGTAAATATTTGTCTTACATAATGCTGTATATTTGCACCTTGTGACTCTATTGAGGAACAGTTGTACTGTATCAAGCAAGGAGCTAGGCCAGATTTTATGTTGGCTAGAAGAGGATACTTGGAATAAGCATATGAAACAGTCAAATACAGAGCAATGCTTCCCTCCCAGTATGCTTCTTTTGTTTTCAACAAATTGCTGCTGAAAACAACTCATAACATTTCTCTTTACAAGACTTTAATGGATTTTTCTTTCATGAAATTGTATAACAACTTTTTGAAACTATCTAAGCTATGGCATCAAGAATATGCATGACAAAATGTGCCATGGTATAACTGAGTGATGCTGAAAGACAAAAAATTCTTTTTATGTCTACCTGGCAATTTTGTACAATTCATCTCCATTCCCTTGATCTCTGTTGGAAAAATGGTGACTAAATGATTTCCTACATAGATTCGTCATGTCTCCAGTCTTCCCATATTTCTAGTCATCTCTTTTCAGGTTGAGACCAAGACTATCCTGACTCATTTTAATGCTCCCTGCTGTAGAAATAAGGGATTCCCTATCTTTAGTCATCCTCTTCGCCTTTCACTTTATTTTGTTCACTTTTTTTTTTCCAGTCCTCTGTTTAATTTTCTGAGATATGAGAATCATGGATATTCCAGAGATGTGGCATCACCACAGCATTAGACATTCTCTTTAAAGTAATGGCAAATTTCCGCTAAAGTATTGCTCTGTGCCAGTGTACAAAGGTTGTGTAGGAACCAGAAGCTGTCAAAATCAAAGAACAAATCAAAACTTAAAGCACTTAAATCTGTAATATCAACTTGCACATCCACATACCCAAAAGCTGTCAAAATGTGAAACCCAACTGCATTTTATGAGGTAACAATAATTCCAAAGTACAAATCACCCCCCAAAATACTATACAAGTTTTATTTTCTTTTCTACTACTCCCCATTACGTCCCTATCCTTCCAGAAATAGTGAACATCCACTTTCTGCTCTTATTTCTACAGTGCTATATAGATATCAATGGATCCTTTGACCTTCTCGCTCCGGGCTGACTGCAGACTGCAGCAAACCTACTTTGAGAATCAAATATCATTAAAAACAAGCAAATCTATATATGTAGGAGAAAAAAATGTGTAAAGAGAAAGAAAGACTGAACACTTTTTTTTCAGACTTTGGAAAAAAATTTACTTGAGTTCTAGCTGAAAGCATCTCTTGGTTATCACTATGTCCAGACTCATTTTCCAAACTTAAATTTCAGTTTCTGGTTTTCTTTTAATTAGATCAAACCAACTTTCTCTTTAGAAGACTGTCTCTCTTCTTAGTTTGCATGTCTGCTTCTCTTCTGGTAAAAGATTTGGTAGCAATAGCACTACTCATCTGAAAGAGTTCTGTATATATTCTCATTTTTTCCCATTTTTTTGAGTTAATTTTTATCTTACTGTTTTGTTCTTTCCTTCTGCTAATCTCCATGCTTCCTAAATTTAGAAAATTCCGTTACGTCACTGTGAAGTCTCCTCTTCTTAAATAAGATAAAAAGCTGAAGTTCTTTAATCTTACTTCATAACTACTACTAATTTAGCTTCTTTCACTTACACCACTCTAAAGCAATTATATGCAAACTTTTTCTTCTTAAGTGCAGTTGGAAATTAGGATAAAGGCAGTAAGGATTTTTTTTTTCCCCCTAGTTTTTATTCCTAGCAATTGCATTAACTAGATATCCCTATATTTCTCCCTCCATGACTCAGAAAGGAAAATATACTGTATCTTAAATTAGAAAAATGTAGTATCTAACAACCTAAGTACAGTACATAAATGACCTTAATCCTTCCTTTCGCATTTCATATAACAGTTTTTCACTTAACAGAGTTTCCTCCAACAACTTGGATATCTGACTGTCAGATACTCTTTCCAAAAGTACTCATGCTTTTATAGCCTAACTTTTATAGTCAAAGTTTACAGTGATAACCTACTCAGCACTCAGATTTTATTTAGATTACAGCCATCTCTTTCCTGCTTTCTGGCTTCTTTGCTTTAATTTTTACTTCATACCAAAACTATCAAGTCTCCTGTGAACTTATTCACCACTACCACTGTATCAAACACACATGTAAAGTAAATGTCTCTAAAAACTATTTGAGACCATTTCATGTTTCAACAGGAAAAAAATTAATTCATATCTTCAAATGTTCAACTGCTAAGTCTATTTCTATGACACTCTCATTTCTAAAACACCTAGCAAAAATTTACTAACAACTCTTCAAGTGCTTAGATATAATTAAACTTGCTCAAACTGGAAACACAACAGAAAAACACCTAGCATTTGAAATCTAATCAAAAGGGAATTCATGCTCTTTAGTTGTTTAATTTTTTTAGTCAGCTTTGAAAATTATTTTGTTTTGTATATATTTTTTTTCCTCTAAAAGAAAAAACAAAACAAACTGAAACTAAAATAAACTGAAAAAAAAGCAGGAGAATATCTAAAGTTACTTTTCCAGCAGATTTAAATAATTTTTTCATTAAGATATTTTGGATATGCTTTTTAAAAATATTTGGATTTATTCTGGTAGTAGCATATTATTTACACACCTCTCTGTATCAATAATTTAAATATTAAATATTTAAATTTAAATATTAAAAATATTATTACATTTTCCCCTAGAAAATAGTTATTAAAAGAAATAAAAATCCTTATCTCAGAGACACATTTTTCCCCTCATCTTTAGTGTATTTAAGACTACAACTTCAAAGTTCTCAGTAGCAGCTTTCTCCTGTGAAAACAGCTTGAAAAAGTTTCTTTACAAACTTTAAGAAGTTAAATATCAAAGGGTAAATGAGAAAAGTCACAATTAAAAAACCACTTTAAACTGTATGACCAAGGCAGTTTGATCTTCATTGAATGTTTTTAGCTCATGGAAGACTCCAAAAGTTCAACTTTGGAAATAATGCTACTTACATTACCTTTCTTGCCCAGAAATCAGTAGCCTAGGGTGTAAAAACCTAGGGTGTTTTAGCTAACTGTACTCAGGAAAAGTTTTACCTAAGAAACAATTTTAAAGTTAGGCCTCCTAATTACATCTGAGTCAGGGAGTAACAGCCCTTGAGCTTTGTGCTATTCTTAAACTAGTGAATATCAGCAGTATCTCTTTTGCAGACATCTTAGCGCGGGTGGAAGTAACTGTGGTGTGGGTAGAAAATGGACATCATTACAGTGAGGCAGTCAGTCCTGTTGTTCTAGACCTGTGTTATCCAAGAAATGTGAATAACAACACCTTTAGCGTTTTCCCTCCTCTCATACCTTCTGCTTTCCCTTAAGTAATTCATGTTTCTCTTGTTCATTCTATTACAAATTAAGCCTGTTCAGTTGCTATTTGTAGGGCTATATGTATAGCACTTAGAGAGGAATTATTTCATTAACACATTCAGAATACTCTTACTATTATTACCATATTTGACTTTGTTGAAAATTATTACGGGAAAAGTCAGTAAATATTATAAAACTGTGTGGCATATGTCCTTGTTTTGAACTGCAGGTTTTTTTAGATGTTTAGATCTTCACATAGTAATTCCTAAAAAAGACTTTTAAAAAGAAATTTGCAATACATAGATGAACTCCCATGTCCATTTCCCAGTTCAATTTTTTATTTTATGCAGCTATGACTTTTTGAATAGGACAAAGTAAAAAAAGCTGAAACTTCATCCTGAAATGGGCTGTCCATAGGGAAGATTATTTCAGGAACACTTTTTTTATCGTTTAGCAGTGACTCATTGTGCAAAGAATTTATGCCAAGCCAACAGAGTATTTCATGTTTTTTTTCAACAAAAGCAGTCCCAGGTTTGCACTTGTTATGGATCAAGTTCTAGTGCACAAAAATCTAGACAAACTGAACAATGATATAACTCTGTCTTGCAACACTTTGCCACAGTAGAAAGTGGAAAGGAGTTCTTTTATACTTAGACTTGAACTTAAACTAGCATTTGAATCTAACCAATGCTTTATCAACATTAAACATATTACATGAGTACAGTCATATTAACCCCAGGTTGGATGGGGCCTTGATGTAGTAAGAGGTGCCTCTGCCCATGACAGGGGGGCTGGAATTAGTTGATCTTTAAGGTCCCTTGCACCTCTGGCCTTTCTGTGATTCTGTGATTTTATGTTACTCTTAAGTCTGTGTATACCTGCCATGCTCACAGAAATTCTCGTTCTAAGTAGGTCACCTCCACTAAACTAATAAAATCAGAAATTCAGTTCATCCTTGCTAGAGTTTATCACTGCAGTCTTGCTGGTAAGTCAGAAAGAGAAATTGTCAGCTTTTCTAGCAGAAAATAGGCACTTATGTCAGGAAGACTGCCAAACAATGATAGTAATGGTAATAGCAATAGCAATGATAATTATAGATAATGTGATAATGTTATCCAAATTGCCATAAACTTAGTGTTACAAAAGGCTGGCTTCATAACTATGAAAAAGAATCTTAGAATGTCTACAAAAGCACACTTGCTTAATTAAGGCAGGTGACACCAAGCTCCTCCAGGCACTACACAAGCCCATGTCTGCTGGCATCAGTAGCGAGATGGTGTTGTTTTAAGTTGATGAAGAGAGAATCAAGACTTTGCCACAGTCTTCACTGATTTGCAGTTAGTAATATCACTCTCAAAGTACCTGGTATCCTTTCTTTGGCTGGATATTTTTTTTCTGCTTGCTCTTATAAAGATACTACTAGATATCGTGAATTTGGTCCTGAACCTTTTAACGTCAACAGCCAAAATCTGTAGTCTCTGACTGTACCAAATCAAAGCTAGTGATAATGCATTTGGGTTTGGGTTGCTTGCTTTTCAATGAGTTCTCAGCGATTTATGAAGCTATTAAATGCAGTAAATTTACCTCATCAAATATACCTATACTACATAACAAATTGCTTTCCAACTTGAAAAGTATTACAGTTCATCTTGTGTCCAATTTCCTTTCAACTCTGTCATTCCTCTCTTAAGCATGACTTATGGTTTCGCTCAGTCCTGTTATGCCACATGACTAAAGAACATCTCGACACACAGTGTTTACATAGCACAAAAGTACAATGCACCTCTTGTCAAAATCCTCAAAAAGAACTATACTTCACAAGAGACAATTTTTGCAAAGTAACAAAATATTTTTTTGCATTCACTGATCAGAAATGTGCACCTAGAGAGGATACCCCAGGCCTGTCAGTGTTTAAGACAGGTTTGGACAATGTCCTTAACAATTTGCTTTAATTTTTGGTTAGCCCTGAAATGGTGAGGCAGTTGAACTAGATGATTTTTGTAGGTCCTTTCCAAATGAAATATCCTGTCCTGTCCTGTCCTATCCTATCCTATCCTGCCCCACCCTATCCTAAACCACCCTATCCACGCTTGAAGAATGTCATCCACAGGGACCTGGACAAGCTGGAGAAGTGGATCTGTGTGAGCCTCATGAGGTTCAACAAGGTCAAGTGCAAGTTGCTAAACCTGGGTTAGGGCAAACCACAATTTCAATACAGGATGGGGAATGATATGGTTGAGAGCTGCCCTGCAGAGAAGGACTTGGGGGTGCTGGTCAATGAGGAGCTTGATATTAGCCAGCAATAGCAATGTACCCTCACAGCCAACCATACCTTGGGCTGCATCAAAAGAAGCATGGCCAACAGGTCAGGAGAGGTGATTCTGCCCCACTGTTCCTCTCTTGTGAGATCTCATCTGGAGTGCTGTGTCTAGTTCTGGAATACTCAACATAAGAGGTATATGGAATTGTCAGAATGGGTCCACAGGAGGGCTACAAGGATGATCAGAGGGTTGGAGCACCTTCCCTATGAAGGTTGAGAGAACAGGTTGAGAGAATTGGGCTTGTTCAGCCTGGAGAAGAGAAGGCTCCGAGGAGACCTTATAGCAACATTCCGGTACCTGAAGAGGGTCTACAAGAAAGCTGGGAAGGGCTTTTTTACAAAGGCATGTAGTGACAAGATTAGGGCCAATCAGCATAAACTGGAAAGGGAAAGGTACATTTTAACAATATTGTGATAAGGATATCTCCAGGAGTCCTAGCTGTATTTCTGATGTCTAACTGTGGCATATTTTTAACTTTCTATTTAAATTAATGGGAAGTAATTGGTAATCTCTAATTAGATACCTCATAACAATAGCTGAGTAGCTGCTTGTTCCTGAAGTTTTTTGAATCAATAACATCTTACTGTGAAAACAAGTATTCCTGAAACAGAGGAGACTGTTAGACTATTTGGGTGTTACTACACATCAGTAAGGTCTTAAACATCAGTGATGATCACAAGCACATGAAAAAAAACACAGAATAACACTTCTGGCTTGGAAAAAAAAAGTGTTTCAAAAATATAGCTGGTAATGTTTTTGTTTTATTTTACTATAGTTCAGACCACACTTTTCTGAGTTCCCTCTCTCCCATTTTTCATAAAACTCTGTCTCTATGTTACTGCTGCAGAAAAAAACACTTTCTCCTGCTTTATTAACTGTAACATGTCCTGAAGAGAGTACCATTTCAAAAGGCTCAGACAGTAAATAAATTCCCCATATAGTTTGTTGGTTTTTTTTACAAAGACCATTTGTGGAGTGGCAAAACCATAAGAAGTTAGTTGTAGGTGAGAAAAGAAAACAAACTTCTGACCTTTTCGTGTAAGAAAACCCTTCCATTATCACCAACTATACAAAATTTTTTCACTTCATGTTTTCACCAGTTGGTTTGAGACTTCTTCGCTATTTTGTCTTAGTTTTGTTTTGTTTTCCTCTCATGGTACAGTGTCTTTCCTTTCTTCTAATGTGTACATAAATATATCAAATGTGCAGCTATGTTTCACCAGCTTCTGCTTATTCCTCTGGAAGTGCTCAGGTAACACTGCAACCCATTGCTTCATGATTAATGGGCACTTGATTTTAGTCATGTGGCTGAGCGCAACATAGAGCAAAATGTTTGGTGCACAGTGCTTCTACATGCTTCACTGAGAGCTGATGATCTGAGAGCTGGCTGACTAAGTAGATGTCAGCGATGGTGAAACATAAGCAAAGAAAAATTTAGGGAACCATATATACTTAAGCAAAGAAAAAATTACGAAAACCATATAGTAGAAGCATTATTTTGTGTTTAACATTGCAATACCAAGAATCTACCTAATTTGTACAGGTTTTTAAAATTCTCATTACTAAAATATGGATTTAATTGTGGGTACCTCTAAAGACAGTTAAAATGACTAGACAATATAATGTTCTGTATATACTCTTTGGGGAAAAAAAAATTGGGGGAAGAGGGGGAGCAGGTATACCTAAGAGAGTATTATTTGATGATTTTTTTCCATTTGTCATTCCCAGGTCCTTTCACTGAGGATATTTTCAATGTGTGTTCTGCTCTAGTGAAGAGATTTATTTCAAGGTTATCTGATGTATTCCAGAAAAAAAAAATAAATCCCAGAAACATTAATTCTAGTAACCACAATTCCAGGGACACTTCTGCCTTTCTAGGTACATGGTTAGACTTGCAATGTCAGTTGTTAACCTCTATTATAACTGAATTCCCCCTTGTAAGTGATTCAGTCTGACTTGGAGTGGTGTCCAGCAGTCCGGAAAGGCTGTTAACATGATGTGACAATCTTGATGTTGCTGTCATGGTTGAGGCTGGGAAACAAATCTTGTAGGGCTTAACAGATCAGAGACCACTGCATGAATTTTACATCAAAATAAACTGAAACAAGTGGAGATGTTGACTAAATGAAGATGGTGCTTTCTAGATGGTAAATGTATTAAGAATAGTTCTGTCTTGCAGTGTGTCCAGCAAATTGAGCACCGTGCAGTCATGCAGCACAGCACTCTTAATGGCTTGGAGACGTCCTTTGAAGGCTACATTTGACAGTAAAGATGGTAAATGCCAGGATAAATGGAGGTTTAATGAAGTCTTTAGGTACTAATGACAATGGATTTCTGGGAGAGGTCTAATTTCATGAATGTGTCTAAATTTACTCCTTCCCTTTGCTCTATGTAAACTTATACTAAGATACTCCCTGTCAGCCCTGAGTTTTTAAGCCCCATCACTCCTCAGTAGGTGACTGGCAGGCACAGAGCTCAGATACAAGAGATATGTATACAGAGGCAGTTCTCATAATGCAATTCAACAGTCTGCCTTTCACTGTCAGTCAACAGACATTGAATGAAAAGGTGAAGGGAAAGCAGATTTTGACTAATAAAATAGGAGAGATTGTGGACCAGAGGTTATGAATTGTCCAGAACACCTACCCTGAGATCTTTCCAAGAAGGAAAAGAAAGAACCATGTCACCAGGCTTCAAACATAGCAACCTTGTCCCCTACCAAGTAGTGGTTGTGGTTCAATGCTCTGAGACAGTTAGACTCAGAGCACCCACTGCTTGTTCTGGCAGTATGTTGAATGTAAAAGCAAAAGTAAATCAAATAACTTCATTTTTATTTTTTTTTCTTATTTCCCCTCCCCAGGAATAAATGAGACCATAGGAAGAATATTTAGATGGTCAGAAACCTAAAGTCTTCATACTTGAACCTTCCATGCTGCATTGTAATGATGTACTTAGGTCATAAAGCTTCTGACAGCTAGGAGTAATGGATCTGGGTGGTAAACTAGAAAGCTAGAAAATGTACTGACATTTCTAAATGTTCTTTATTCTCACTCTGGGAGATAATGACTTGCCACAGGAGGCCTCGATCTGCTGACTTCATTCATCATGTATGTGACTATTCTAACAGAGGTAAAACAGACTGGACAGTTGCACATTGGCTTGTTCCTGCTTATTTCAATTTTTTGATGTCCAGATAAGCATAGATGATAATCTCAGCAGAGGTATAAGTGCTAGAAGAGCTGCAAAGAGGTATATTTTACAAGTAAAATTTAATTTTCTGTAGTTTTTATCTCATGGAATTCTAAATATTTTCTGTTTCTGGAGGCTGGAATATTTAGCAGCAGTATGATGGAAGAAAAATTAAATCGGCGGGAAGGGGCAAACATGTGTCAATAAAGCATCATATAACCTATGAGGATCTACTGGTGCTGGCTGAAATAAACAAGTTCAAAGCAGTGTGTGACTTTGACCAGATGTCCACCTGTTTTGACACTCATTCAAAGAGAACAGAGGTGCAACTGCTGCTGTGGTCGGAATGTGCACAGACAAGGTGCCACATATATGCTTGCTGAACTCCCAGGATCATTCACAGATCTCAAGGATTTATGAAAGGTAAATGAGAAAAACTCTGGAAGCAAAATTAAATGTACTGGGAGTGTAATTCCTCACGAAGTGTTTAAACGTGGACACAAACTCATTTTGTACACTGATGAGTTCATTCATGAACAACTGCAGCCTAATTTTCTTGTCAAATGAAAAGGTAAAAAGTGCAGCTTTGCTGACTTCACTGTTACCAGTAGAAGTGACAGAATGGTTACATCTCTCCCTTTTGCTGTCTGATCAGCTGCATGCATTTATAGCAGTACTATCTTTTGAAACCAGTGTGTCACGTTTTGGCAAAAGCAATTAGGAATGTTGTAAGCTATCACTCAAGAATTCAGTATTCACTTCTAGATCGCACCACCTTAAGAATGAAATATTGAAAACAACAGTGAATGTGACAGCATGGCTTTTTCTTGGCATTAGAAATAGCACTTCTGTATCATGTGTTGATGTTGAGATAGTTCTTTAATATATAATTTAAAATCATCCAGCTCCTGGACATTAAGCCCAGGGTAAAGATCCTTCTTGCATGCCAAATGAAGTGATTATTCTTTATGAAACGTATATGGGTAACGATGACGGGAGCAAGTGAACCTCATGACAAATCAATTTGATTTCAGATGAAGTGCTTTATTATGGGTTAACTGGCTGCTTATATAGACCAAGCACGCCAAACATGAGGTAAACATTGATTGGTCACTTCTGCCCTAGTAACAAGTCTTCATTGGCCACCGCCCAACCACGTAGCTATCACAGAATCACAGAACAACCAGGTTGGAAGGGACCCATCGGATCTTCTAGTCCAACTATTACTATGCTATGTTGCTAGGTTGCATCTCCCGCCCCCATCGTCAGGATCATGTAGGACATTTTATGTATTTTCCAATGTCTGGAAAAGGCATGGAAACTGAGCCAATAAGTACTAACAAATAGGTGGAATTTGGTGCTAGTATTCAAGTCAATCTTTTATCTTAAAAGAGTCTTCTAGAACAAATAAATTAATCAAGACTCCACAAAGGAAGACTGAACATTCTATTTATTTTCTTCTTCCCGTAATCACAATAAAATTCAGCACAAACTGTGAGGATTGTATCAGAAATGGTGTGACCAGCAGGTTCAGGGAGATTATTCTCCCTCTGTACTCTGCACTGGTGAGGTCGCTCCTTGAATACTGTGTTCAGTTCTGGGCCCCTCACCATGAGAAGGATGTTGAGGCTCTGGAGCGAGTCCAGAGAAGAGCAACGAGGCTGGTGAAGGGGCTGGAGAACAGACCTTATGAGGAGCGGCTGAGAGAGCTGGGGTTGTTTAGCCTGGAGAAGAGGAGGCTGAGAGGAGACCTCATTACTCTCTACAAGTACCTGAAAGGTGGTTGTAGAGAGGAAGGAGCTGACCTCTTCTCCCAAGTGACAGGGGACAGGACAAGAGGGAATGGCCTCAAGCTCCGCCAGGGGAGATTTAGGCTAGAGATTAGGAGGAAGTTTTTCACAGAAAGGATTATTGAGCATTGGAATAGGCTGCCCAGGGAGGTGGTTGATTCCCCTTCCCTGGAGGTGTTTAAGGCACGGGTGGATGAGGTATTGAGGGACTTGGTTTAGTGTTAAATAGGAATGGTTGGACTAGAAGATCCGATGGGTCCCTTCCAACCTGATTGTTCTATGATTCTATGATTCTATGGTTGTTTTGTGAGACACTATACATATGAGAGAAAGAACTGTGCATGCAGTTCTCCAGCATTTCACTTAATGAAGTGAAAGTGAGAGGGTTCTCATCCTTTACTGGCTTTGATTTGTGGGATTACAGCCAAGTCCTTGATATTTCCTGTGACTGCTCCCCTGGATTTCACCCAGAGTATATACTTTAGACAAGTATGGTGATCACATAGTGCCTAGTCCAATTCCATTTCAATGTGAAAACTCTTAGGCGTGGCTTGGTACACGGCTTGGCACTGAGTTCAATAAGGGACATCAGAAGCCATGCTGAGAGCCATAGGGGAAATTCATTGTCAGTTACAGAGCTACATAATGGTGTCATTTTTCTGATCTTGCGTTGCTTTATTTTATTTTTGAAATGCCCATCTGGGATGCCTTGCTAACATGTTAGACAGGCTGCTTTTCTTTTCTTATAAAGATGTCCAGTGGTTTTTGCAAACATCCTTGTAAGAAAGCTGCACTCTCTTACAATGATTCAAGGATTATTTTTTTTTTAATTCTTTACATAAAGTTTTTGATATGCTATATGAGACTGATACTGCTACAAAATGGAAGGACAAAACCTGAGGAGAAAAAAAATAACTGAAATTATTACATTTTCAAGTTTAATATGACAATTTTAGCATTTTTCTTTTCCTTCCTCCCTATTTGAAATTTTTCCTGTTTTCTCTGGAATATATAGGATACAAATAAGGACAGAGGAGAATTATAGAGCAAATGTATATTTTTAATTACTATATTTAGGACAAATCTTTCTTACAAAATCCACATAGAATGTAACTCAATATTTTCAGAGAATAGCACTACTAAGAACAAAACACAAGCACAATTTTATTTTCAAGGGAGTTGCATATTTCACTTCACATATGTCTTCATATACATGGGCATCATATAATATAGTGTAAATATATATATATGTGTATTCTCTGTAGATATATCTTTGCAGAACTTTGGATTACTCAAAAATCACATCTATAGCTTTTTTGAAGGGTTTTAAGTTGTTTCCTTTTCCACAAAATCCATAAAGAAGTTTTGAAATTTAGAGAAATTAAAGAATTTTACATAAACTTGACAGAGAAGCAAAAGAGTCACAGCAGCTTTTCACACACTGTGAACAACATGTTCTCAGATTTTGACCTCTTCCAAGGTCTATGTGACAAAGTCACATGGGAAAAGGTCCTTGAGGGAAGAGGGGCTCAAGAAAGCTAGTTACTATCCACCACATCCAAGCTTAAGACTAGTCCAGCACAATGAATATGCAGATAAGCAAAAATGTCAGAATGCCTACATGGATGAACAAAGAGTTCCTAGCCAATCTCACACACAAAAATGAAGAATATAGAGGCTGGGGAAAAAGGATTGGTAACCTGAGAGAAGTAGATAAACATTTTCAGAGTATGGAGGGAGAAGTTTGGAAAGCTGGCATACAGGCAAGTATAGAGCACACTGCAGGCAAGCCTCCAGCTGATGAATTCTTATAGTCAAAACTGCAAGGGCTGAGCTGCTTGTTAAATGTTTTCACAGCCGTATGGTATTGCAACTCACTCCCTAACAGGATTCACAAAGAGCCTTCATTGCATCTCAGATGTAACTTCACTTTTTGTACCACGTTTCTGGTAAATCCAGAATGGTACCTTTAAATGAGCATTACTAGAGAAACCATTTAAAAGTTTTCAAAAAAGATTTTACAAAAGATTGGAGAACATTTTATAAGAACTGCATAGCTTCTCTTAGTAAATATCATAATAAAGGTTCATTGATTAAAAGAAATTGGCTCTATTGCTCATAATAGCATTTCATTGATTGAAAAGCATTGCCTGTAATGGTTTCCTCCAAAGCAGCATCTGTTATGTATTAACCTTTCAGCCCTCAGAATCACGGGATATGAATTTCTTGCTCAAACTACTGGTCAGATGACCCATCCATGACATTTAATAAATTGCAGCTCTGCACATAGATTCAGGATTCCATAAAAACAGGCAGAAACACATTATAAAAAAAGGTCCATTTTTCACGTTGCATTGTGTAACTGCGTTCTTTATGTTAAACAAACAAAATCAACTAAACTCAGAAAGTAAAGTCTATTTTATTAAAGCCACCTAATAAGTTTTAAATTAACTATCGAGGTCTTAGTGATAAACAGCAACATTTTCATTGAACTTTGGATGAAATAAATTCTGCATGTCCAGTGTGTTGGGAAAAAATGTACAAGGACAAAACAGCCTTCATTTTCATATTTGAACTGATTGAAATGATGTAGTGACCAAAAAAACCTTTCATTAGTCATTGTGTGTATACATTGCTGAAAAAGTGCATTCAAATATGAGCTTCTCTACTGTAACTTTCTTTTCTTACTATTTAAAAAACTTAAAATAATGTTGCAGTTTCTTATTATTCCCAGAGTTTACAAGAGAAAATTCCTATCATAAACCCATGTTTTCAGTCAATCTAAAATATTTTTACACATTCATTTTTCATTCTGTATAGAAGTTATTTGCATATCTTAGATTGTGATCTAAAATAGCTTTACTAGAAATGAAATGCTCTGATGAGGAAGTTTCTATTATTAAAAGTCAATTTATTTTCTTGTCTAATGAGACATGGTTCAAGAACAAATATGTTATGGCGTAAATAATGATTTAATCCTTAAAGGTACTTGTATTAGTGAATATATAATACAATAACCAATACAAAACTATGTAGCAAATTCATTATTAAAATATTTTGTTGAGAATTAAGTCTTAAGAATTTTGCCAGTATTTCCTGATCAGGAGTTATGTGGACTCTTATTTTAAAAAACAATTATAGTATACAAACAACTGAGTTTTAAGAAATTCACAGAACAGTAGAGACTGAGTCATATAATGAGGATATAAGTGGTTCAGGAATAAGAGGGAAAATCAATATTCTGCTGTTAATATGCTTTGGTGCCAGTATAATGGCTAAAATGGATCGCTAAAACCATGGGTTAAGAAATCTGAGAATATGAAAAAAAAAGGAGTAGAGATGTCAAACAAGGTAGGAGGAATAAAATAGTGAAGGACTAATGTATCCTCAAGGAGGGTCAGTCAGTGTGACTTCTTGTCAACTAGATTATGTGTATGCAGAGTAGTACAGGAACAGCTAATATCCAGCAGAGTATCCAAGGCTATAGCTGGAAGCAGCAGGGTGCTGAGCTTTTTTAAAGTCCTTTGAAAATAAAGGCCAGATAGGCAAAAGTATATTCTTAAGTGATATTTAGGCTGCTAAATCTAATAGTACTACCCTGACCCTGGGTATAATGTAACAATAGTTTAGTCATCTAAATTTGTTGGCATCCACTTTACACATGAAAATTTTGTAAGCAGTCAGGGTTATTTTGTGAACCTAAAATTGTCTCTTGAAAGGTCTGAAAAAACTGATTGTTGCCAAAACTTAGTAAGGAACCAGAAATTGAATATTTCTCTTAAAAAGTCTTCTAAGAATTTAGTTCAGGAGTTGACTAAGAGCCACCTATCACAAATCTGAATATTCAAGTATCTTAACTTCAATCATCAACCCTTAAAACAGATTCACTGTACAGGAAAGAAGACTGGAAAAGTCTGATTTATCCCTAAAGCTTTATGTACTCAGGTAGAAATGGGGGAGATCTAGAAACCTGACTCTTGTACTTATATTATTTTTTGGTTTATTTTCACTATAAATGTGGAGATATTCTTATGCAGAAGCAAATGTGTATGTGTCAGAAAGTAGAATCCAGAACTGTATTTCTGATATTTCTTGTGCCATAGTCACTAATCCAGAACCAATCTAATCCTGCCTCTTCATTTATTCTTTTTCAAGATAAAGAATGGCAAGCACTTTCATCATGGTCTAAACGTGAGGGTATATTTTCTTGTAGAAGAAAGAGTTTTGTGGTTTTGAGAAGGAACAGTGTGACTTCTTGCATGACTATAATAAAGGCATATTATAAAGTAGAAGTTCAGTACTGTCTTTGACGAAATGAGTAATTCTTTGGGTTTCCGACTGCCTACTCAGATAATTTAATATGGAGGTTCATAGAATGAGAGAAATCTGCTGAAGATTTGTCCTAAGAAAAATCAAGAGGAGCTTTCAGGATGAGTCTAGTCCTGTTTCATAACTAAAAAGTTTTATCAACAGCACTGGTCAATAGATTGGTGACTTCAGCTTGCCACATCTTGAAAAACTCAATGGGTAAGGATTGCTCCACAGCACATAGCACCACCTCCCCAGGGGGAAAATTTCTCTTAATTGTCAGCAAGAACATTCCTATGATTAACAAATTATCACTGCCCCTAGTGGTGAGACACTGGCACAGGTTGTCCAGGGAAGTTGTGGCTGCCCCATTCCTGGAGGTGTTCAAGGCCAGGTTGGATTGGGCCTTGAGCAGCCTGATGTAGCAGGAGGTGTCTCTGCCCATGGCAGGGGGTTGATCTTTATGGTCCCTTCCAACACAAACCATTCTAGTATTGTATGAATCTATGAAAATTAAAACCTTAAACTAATGGATTATATAAAATATCCCTACGTAAACTGCGCACATGGTTAAAATAATTCATTCTTATACATTTTCGCCTCATTTCTAGGCTGAATGTGACATACATCATCTTTCAACTTCTGGATCCTTTCATGTTTTTTGCTGCTAGATTAAAAATTAATCTACTATCTAAAATACCTTCCCCATGCAGCATAGAATCAAGATAGCTCTTAATCTCTTAGATGAATTAAATAGATGAAGAATTTCTTTATTTCTTAACAGACTTTGCAGATCTTGGGCATCCTTTTATGTAATTTCCTGAATGCATTCCAATTCGTCAACATCATTTTTGAAGTGTGGATTTCAGAGCAGAGTATTGTAATATGCTGACAACCTCATGACCGCACCATCACAGGCCTTTGCAGACATACAGATACCGTGACTATGAATGAGAAATATTTTTTTAAAAAGTAAAAGAATGATGAAATTCATGCTGCGAACTACACCTAAGGCTAGGTTCTGTCTAGATTGCGTAGTTATAGGGCTTAAAATAGTTTTGATGGGTTGGCTTACAATACGAAACATAAACATCATCTGAAAAAAAAAATTCATTAGATTCATTAACATTTGTCAGATTTTAGTGTCTTTTAATGTTTTCCTGACAGTTTACTGGAGAAAGAAGATTAGATGGAAGGGCAGTAAATAGTCTGGCCCTTTTTTCTCAGTATGGGATGAAAACAATGAATGATAGACACAGACTTACTGCAGAAACTTGTATCTGGAAGGAAAACAAAACCAGAATGTGCCTTTGTCAAAGGCAAAAAGGATCAGGTACTAAAAACATATTTGTATACCAAGACAAAATTTTTCTTCCTCGCCTTTCAATAAAAGTTTATAGGTATCTTTCTCTCACATGAAGTAAATCATCTAAGGATCCTGAATACTCCTAATTTTTAACATTCATAGATCTTTTCAAATTAAGAACTACTTTTAGACTACCTGCAAGTTACATCCATGGATCCAGAGAACTAATCTTCCACTCATTTTCCATTATGCTTACTTAACCTTTTTATTCAGTTTTTTCAGTTTAAGTGAAAATAAAGATTGTACAAAATAGAGAATGAGATATAGAGGGAATAATTCCACTTATGTCTTGCAATATCTGGAACACAGCTGTTAGAGATAATTTAATGCCATTTTTATATGAGCTATCACTGGCTGGACAAACTCAAAATTTGGAAAGTTTCTTCCTCTTTGAGTGCTAAAACTGTTAATGTTCTATAATGTCATAACATCATAGGGAACTTTACTATTATCTTTTATAACTGCTAATATTACATTCACCACTAATACAGAAAGCAGACTTCAGAAACATGAACAAAATGAAGTCTTTAACTGCCATGCTAAAATCACCTAGTTGTTTCTAACGAAGTGCATCCTCTTTAAATGTAGGATGGGAATGGTGGCAAGAGGGCACTAATACTCATTTTGTCTTTCTTCTTGTCTGGCAGTGACACAATTCTTTCCTCTGGCTGCCTTAAGCTAATAAAAAATAAAATATTTTTTTGAATCATAACTTTATTTTTCTTCTCTATAAGTAGTGCCACCCTGGCATTCAGAACACGAGTAAAACCAGCTATCCTCGTGGTCTTATTTTGATATTACACCAGACATCAAGACATAATGGGCTACAAATCTTACATGAACTTAACAAAACAGTAACGCATGGTATAGAGAATGTCAAATTGAAACCACATTGCATGGTCTTCCTTCCTTATTATAGTTCTTCTTTATAACATGCACTGCTTCCTTCAAGGAAGTCAGTAAGAGTACTTTCAATGAATGAATTAATGAATGGATGAATAAAGGAAAGAAAAAATTCCAACTGTAGGCTGTTTAGTTCAGGTTGTCTACTGTTGAACTCATAAAAATCTCATTAAGTTTAAAATATCTCTCATCTTGCTCTGTAGAATTATTTAAAGTTGGTCCTAGATTTCATTGTGTGCATATAATACAAAAATACAATAAAAAACCTATTTAAAATGACACTATCAATTTCCTATCTTTGGTTCTTATTTGCCTGTATTTTGATCCCTGCTTTAAACAGGCAGAAATAAGGTGAACAAAGGTGACAATTGGAAGAGGACTTAGGGACCTTCAGAACTGTCAAATAGGGAAAAATTGCATTAATATGATTTCATTTTAAGAAAATAACATTGCTATATGGTCCAAAAGTATTGTGGTCATAAACTGAAAAAAGTTATCCAGAAAAGCCTTAGAGACATCCGAAAATTCCCAGTTTGAACAGCAATATGTTGAGGAATAAATTTACATTTTTTAGTATCTTAGTTCCATTTTGTATAACCCCTAAAGGGTAATATCTTTAACACATTTTCTTGAAGAAAAATACAGCTGTTTACTGTGTTTATTTAACTAGCTAATGCTCATTTGGTTGTCTACCTATTAAGAACACTGAAGCTACATTGAGGTTCATTTCACTTGTTTATTATTACCTACAGGGAAAGGGAAGAAATGCTACAACTTTTTTGAAACCATTTGCCAGAATAGTAAAGAGTCAGATCTGGTGCAGAGGTTCAAACTTTACTGTCTCTGTACTACAGCAAATGCTTTCACGTGCCTGCGGAGCCTCCTTTGCCATCAGTGGCATAATATATGCCTTTCACAAACAGCGTTTACAGAGTGATCACAAAGGCTATTCACAGAGTAATTATATGAAGCATGTACTGCAAATCCTGATCAACTCAACGTGAACTTGTATCTTGGGGCCTACATGGTGTGGGCACCTTCCCAAATAGGTGGACCAAGCCAGCACAGTAAGCCTGGTTTATCCTTGCAGAATGTCACTGAATATGTTCATGTTAGTTCTCAGGTCCTTTTCCATTTGCAGATGAGGAGCAGCCAAAACATACAGAAAAGATAAACTTTTCTAGGAATTCAATGCTATGATTTATATGTAGTGCTTAGAGGATTGAAGGAAGACTGGGATCTGCCCATGCTTTGAAAACAAGCAAGCATATTGTCCCTTTCCAGAAGGGTGACTTATCACATTATAGAAATATGTAGCACATGAGCAAACAGAACTAACAGGTATGCTCGGGAGCAATTGCCATTGATGACTACCTTAGCAAAATACGAACATTTATGTGGTAGAATAGCTTTAATTCTGGACACAATTTACCTTTATGAATGCCTGTAGTACACAAACCTCTGTACACACAGGCAAAAAAAATCCTGCATTTTATAAAATCTTTAAAGTCCTATACCATTTTGGTATAGAGTTCAGTACAGACTTAAGCTTACTTGTGTTTATCAGGAGAATTAATACACTTGAGAATGGATCTACAGACATCTTTTAGTTAGAGTAAAAACACATAATTTTCTTTAGTATGCTTTTTTTATGTGCAGTATTTTAAATCTATATAATTGATTTTTTGCAGCACAATGAAAAATTTAGCTGAAAGGAGACATAGTACCTTTAGCTTACAGCATTTCTCTCTTACTATATGCAAGTGTGATGAATTCCTACAAAACACTGGGAATCACAATTCTCAGTCAAACCAGTCCTGAAATACACCTAAAATATTTTATTCCACATAACAGAAGCAGGCTTCTCATAGGTATCTGTGAATACTTAAAAGATTATCCCAATGTTGTTACTCTGCTCTCGAATTTGACCTTTCCTGATTTTTTAATAGAGAAATAATGTTTCTCATAATTTAAATTACCTTGGTATATTCATTTAGGCATACAGAGAGACAAGCAAATTACCTTGGTATATTCATTTAGGCATACAGAGAGACAAGCCATCAAGTATTGCTGTCATGAAGTGCCTGCTCTCCTCACTTACCTATCTCTTGCTTACAACCTATTACCTGTTCTCGCTCTCCCCTCTAACTTCCACAATATGCTTCTCTGCAATGATTATTCAGGACATTTTGCAGTGCATCCTTTTAGCCAACTCTAGTCTTCCAAGTCTTTCATGTCCACTTAGCAGACATATCCTCCCAGTTGTCTCTATATGTTTCATAGATGTTGGCTGAAATGAAGCAGACACGACATAGAGCATGTAATGATGTGTCTTGTCATATAGCATCACCACTTCTGTATCACACTTCCAAAGTACACATCACTGACACTTTTGAAGATCCTTAGGGTACAGTTAAATGCCTCCTTTCTCTTGGCCATCAGCCCAGTAAAAGGCTTCAAAATGAATGGAGGCAGGGAGTAAACTGGACTTTTATAAATGATCGGCAGTCTCACAACTCTATTTGTACCCTTGTCTGCAAGGCAAAAGTACTTCTCTCATTCCAGCAAGCAGGCAGAAGGATGAGAGTAATCTGATCATACACTGTATTTCCTTTACATTTTGGGTAGACTATATGGTACATAATATGTTGCCAAACTAATGGATACTTGGAAAGGATGACTGGAATTTGTGACTTTTTATTTTTTACTCTGAGTTGAAGCATCACTGGACTGAGAGTTTACTATTTGTGTTTGACTGTATGCAGCATGTTACAAGAAAGGACATAATGATGGATGAATTTGAAATGCAGTTAGAGAGACCAAACTGAATTAATCTAACATTTTGGGGAAGACGTGGCCTTCTGGTTTCATTGCTAGTAAAAAAAGAAGGAATCCTTTTGAAAAAAATTATTCATGTAACCACTGATAAAAGTAAAAAAAAAAAAATAAAACAGTTATGCCTTTTGTTCATTATCTAAAAGGTTAGTAATACTTGTGTGGCAATTACGTAAACACTCTCAGAAATTTCTATATTTTAGTGCCAGTAATGGTACTCTTATTCAGATTTAGTTGGCATCAGAATAAATAGAGGAGAAAATACAGGATGATTTTTCAACTAATAATTGTGCATAGACACATTGTCTTTCTTCTCTTCCCTATTAAAAGCATTTTTGAATTTCTTTCAAATGCAGATTCTCAATGTTATATGCAGTCTTTTCAAGAAATTTTGCAAAACATAAAATCTAAACTTTTTTGTGCTTGAATAGACATGATTTGAAAAAAAATCCAGTAGTTGTTACAAAAATTATATTGCTTAGGCAGTGAAGAATTCATGTGGCAAGTTGTTGTTCTTGCCTCCACAACAGGATATTCTACTCAAAGGAATAATTCTCTTTGAAAATGGCCCTGGATATAGATTTCTTAAAACTTTATACAAGGAAGTGCAAGTGCATCTCTTTTCCAACAGGGTCTTGCACAGAAGCCAGACTGTTAGAGAAAAATACATCCTGAATAGTGTGTATGCTTGTGTTCACATCCTGCATCTCTGCAGCCACCTGTTTTGTATGAACTAATAGAGCGTCTAGTGACCATGGGGTTTTTTGTTTTTTTCCCACAAGAAACCTGGTAATATGCCAAGTCTTTCTTTTCCTCTTTGCCCATCTACTGAGCTTCGGTTAAAGGCAATTCCAAGCTTAATTTGTTTCATTGTCTAGTTTCTAAGTCCATTATGTCACATCTAGAATCACTGTAGCTAGGCTAGACCTGTCATCTCTGCTTTATAGGCAACTGGCACTCTTTGTGGTTACAAACCCTATTTTCATTAAACTGGCTAAAAAGGAAGCTCTCTCATGAGAGACAGTGGGAGAAGATGGTAGTGCCATCTGGACAAGAAGAGGTAGATAGAAACAACTAGACTCAACTATGTGTATCTCTGCTGTCTACACTATATAGAGATGAGTTTACACCATGAGTTATAAAGGAGTTTTACTCAGGCATTCCTTGGGCATTGGTTTGGGCCTACGTAACGTACGGTGAGAAGCCACAGATAAACTCGAAAAGGCAAGAGCAATGGGGAGAAATTAATTGCTGCTTTTCGTTCCCAGACAGCTGGCTGCAAAGATGGAGTAGTTGTTTTGGACAAAGCAGGTCAAAGGAAGCAAAAAGGAGATAATGAGCAGAAATTGCAGAAAGGGAAATTCCAATCAGGTATAATAATAATGTAATATAATGAGGAAGAGTAAGCACTGGAACAGGTTGTTATCTCTCACTTTTTTGGACTTGATGATCCTGAATGTCTTTTCCAACCTAGCGATTCTATGATTCCGTAAATAGAAACCTAGAAGACTTTCATAGCTTAGTTGGATGTACCCCTCAGCAATTTGATCTAACTTTGAAGCTAGCCCTGCTTTGAACTGGGGACTCCAGAGTTTAGTTTAACCTGTCCTTCGGTGCCATAGGCAGTCATCCACCTCTGAAAAATGACCTAGATATAGTCTACCTAGAGACTAAGACTACAGTATCTACAAAAGTAGATGTAGTACTCTGCTTCCCATTGCTTCTAAACATTATGGAACACAAGACACATCACAAGCCAGTTTGCCACAGGATTGAAACCTTTGCAATAATTTATTATCACTGCTTCATATATTTGACATTCTTTGCATCATGGCAGAAAAAAATCTTTACATTATGAATCTTTCCTATCAAAATTTGTTTGCATTCAGACTTTTGTACATCTTTTAGAGGAATTATTAGAGAATGTCATTCAGTATTTCTCTAAATTTAAATTACAAAGTGACATAGTGCTGTTTGAGCATACTATATTCTGGAATAAGCTTCAAACACATTTAAGGATGGTTAGAAAAGTAGTTTATGGCAGTTAGTACAGGATAAAATAGATTATGAATTCTGTGCAAGAATCGTTATGCTGGCTTCTTACCAGTGCTATTTAAAAAGTATTATTTAGATGTTGGCTCCAATTTCTATGTTTTGTTGGATTTTTTTTGCTTGTACTCTTTATAGAATGCTTTGAAAGAACTTTCACTACAGACATTGGTTGGTGTTTTAGAAATGCTTAACAAAGGCCATTGTATATGTTGATGAAAGTATTGCTGTACAGTGATACTGTGAAGTATTGCTGAAAGGGATATACTGAGAGCATAAAGATGAACAATATTTTGAATTTTTCTGTTAAAATAAATTCACAGATTTTCTTTAAGGATGAAATATCATTCCTATGAAATTCCCAATGTTCTTAAAGCTGTGGTTTCATTTATAGCGCTTATATTTCAATAAAATATGCAAATCCTTTCATCTAATAACAGCTGTCAAAATCTAGTAAAACAAATTCATCTCATTTGACTCTAAAAGTCATGCATCATAAATAAGTGTGGCCTGCAGTACTGTACAGAATATATCGTTGATTTAGTCACTGATGTTGTGGGAGTGTCTTTACATTCTTTATTTTATTTTTGTTGACCCCTGAGGCTACATTTTTAAAAAGAAAAATATATTGTTTGATCTTTATTTACTCTCTTGCAAGAAGGGAAAGAATATCTAACTGACCTGAGCTAAACCCTTTTATCTATAAATCTTTGGCTTTTACTTACAGTTTAGCAAAGTTCCATGTAACTAAAAACTGTTTTTAAATGTAGTATATTTCAGAAGACTAGTTCATTTGTTTGGTCAAACTAAGTTAAATTAAAGGACTTGTAAACAGCCAAATGTCAGATGCAATTTTAAAACTGAAGTAATGGATTTTTTTAAATTTATTTTTTAGGTATTTTCCTATGGAAAGAAGTTTCCCTATGAAGTATTCACACATTTGTACTACTACTGAAGGCTTACTTTTACATGGGAGTGAGTAGTCTAGCCTCTTGTATTAAATTTAAGTTACATGACAAGGCACAATCTGAACACTTTAAAACCATTGGACTCATTTGTCAGTTAAGCATCTGAAGTTCAGTTTGTACTAATTCTTGCTGTATCAGGGCACTCTAATAGTTACTTTACAAACCACAACCCTGATGACCTGTGAAAAATGCAGCTTTAATTGGTTTCAATTAGGTAATACTTATGTCTGTAATAATACAGGCTTTTTTAAAAAAACAAAAGCATATAAGTTTTATCTTTGCTGAGAAAAGAAGATAGCTGTATTCTCGTTGTTAAGTAGCGGTCTTAAATGTTATATGTTGAGTCTTCCTAGAAGTTATGCTAAAGCATATGAAGAACATGGAGATGATCAATGTCAGTCAGTACGGCTTCACTGCAACAAATCCTGTATGACCAACTTAGTCATCCAGATGTCATCCAGAGGGACCTGGACAGGCTGGAGAAGTGGGCCTGTGAGAGCTTCATGAGGTTCAACAAGGTCAAGTGCAAGGCCCTACACCTGAGTCAGGACAATCCCTGATTTTAGTACATGATGGGGGATGATGTGATTGAGAGTAGCCCTGCAGAGAAGGACTTGGAGATGCCAGTCAATGAGAAGCTTGACATGAGCTGGCAATGTGTCCTCACATCCCAGAAGGCCAAATGTGTCCTGGGCCACATCAAAAGAAATGTGGCTAGCAGGTCGAGGGAGGTGATTCTACCCTTCTAGTCCTCTCTTGTGAGACCTCATCTGGACCATTGTGTCCAGTTCTGGAATCCTTAACATAAGAAGGATATAGAGCTATTGGAACGGGTCCAGAGGAGGGCTGCAAAGATGATCTGAGGGATGGATCATGTTCCCTATGAGGACAGGTTGAGAGAGTTGGTGTTGTTCAGCCTGGAGAAGAGAAGGTTCCAAGGATATCTTATAGCAACCTTCCAGTACCTGAAAGGGGCTTACAAGAGGGCTGGAGAGGGACTATTCATAAGGGTTTGTGGTGATAGGATGAGGGGGAATGGATATAAACAGGAGAAGGGTAGATTTGGACTAGACATTAGGAAGAATTCTTCACTATGACACTGCCCCAGGTTGCCCAGGGAGGTTGTGCTATAAGCTATACAGCAATTATGCTACAAGTATATGCTGTAGAGTAGTATTTGGTAAAACTACCAATAACAGTGGCAGGATCTATAGCCTGGATATGACCTACTTTGTGTGGCATCATCTCTAGAAAGGGCTCCCTCAATTAATTTATTCTTAAAAGATTGTCACTGAACAGAAAATAAATTTTTCCAACAAAATTGAAAAAATATTTTGCAAGTTCACTAAAGATTTGAACTCAAATGAGAAATAATTAATTCACTCCAAACAAACTTAGTTCACAAGGTGTTTTCATCCTTCTTTCATTTACTGAAAAATCTGTATGTTAATTTTAATACTAGTGACTTCCTGTGAACTTATACTTTAAAATAATGTCCAAGAAGAAAAGGTTCTACCAGTTTATTTTATGATCTGTTGACTCTAAAATAGTAAAGCTACACTCGGTATAAATGTAGCTATGTGTATTTTATTTCTTTTGTCCATGACTCAGATATCAGGAACCAATGTATGTATAGATTTCAGGATCCCAGATCTATGCTATTCACATAATAGAAAAAAATTTTTAAAAAGATAAACGACAATGAAAAACTTAACTCACTGAAAGTAATCATTTAACAAAGAAGGTGTTACACATTCTACAGCTACAGATTAAAATTCAGTTGAGACCACAACAATTGCCATTTGAAATTTTGCATGTCAGGTCACATATTTCCATCACATACTTCCTTCTTAACGTAAAGTATATGCTTGAGAGAAATATTCTATTTCAATTGCTGCTGACATGGAACCCACCAATATTCTTGCTACATTGTTCCTAGTGAACTAAAAACTTCATTACCATTCCTGTCTTCATTTGCAAAATTTCATTCTGGGTCTTATTTTGTCTTTGCCTTTGTGCAGTACATTGAAAAGCCCTATATTTTCAAATTTCCTCCTGTGTAGGAAGCCTGTCCTTTAACCTTCTCCTTGGTAAGATAAACAGCCTGAGATCCTTCATTTTTTTACAATAGAGGCACATTGTACAGTCCTTTAATCACAGCTCTTCCTTGAGCTCTCTTCAGTTTATTAACATCCTTCTTGAATAACAAATAGAGCTGTGGGAAAAGGATTCTTTTGTTCCCTACATGTCTTTTTTCTCCTTAGACTATTGACTGACTGGAGTGGAATGTAAAAATGCCTCCGTTACTTTCTTCCCTTGCATTAGGCAAATTTCCTGTATATCACAGTTATTTAGTCAGCTTTGATTTTTAAATCTAATAGTCTACAAAATTCCCCTTATAAGAACATCAAATATGGACTTCATGTTTGCACTCATACTCAATATTCTTTGATTTATGTACACTTCAGTCCATTTGATGAAGAGGTCTCACTTTGAATCCTGTGTTGTTATGACTTTGAGAGTGGTTTCTCCTAAGGAGTAAGCGTTTTTGAGTTCTGCTTGACAAACTTACACTTTCAAAGGAGAAAGACTTCTTCACCCTGAAGATTTGTATCCACTCACCTGTCAAGCAACAGGATTTTCCAGGAATGAAATTGCATGGAATATGGTATGTATGTTGGTAAATGCATGTAGACACACGTTTATGCATACAAGTTTGTAATCAGATTGAGACAATTTGGGCAGCTTGATCTAGCGGGATGTCCCTGCCCATAGCAGGGCAGTTGGAACTAAAATATCTGTAAGGTCCCTTCCACCCCAAACTACTCTGATTCTATGATTCTATGAATTTATTGTAGAGAGAAAACGTTCAGACTTTATCTATGGAATCCAATTTCTATATTGAAAAATTAAACATATGTTAAAAAGCAGGTTCAATCCTGCCTGATTGTCAGTGAAAATCATAGTCAGGGGCTCATAAAATACCTTTTTATTTAATCTTTCAAATATTTTCTGGCTCAAAGTATTGCTTCATTGACAAGCCCATCTACTTCTTAATTATGTGTATTTTTTAACAATACAGTGAATATAATTCTGGTTTCCATATATAAAGGATAGACAATAGCAGGAATGAATTCTTCACTTGATTTTCCCAGGATGGAAAGTAAGAAAAAGAAGCTGAGAATTTACCTTAGGGGAAAAGAGATGTTTGGCAATTGTTTGCCTACCTTTCTTTAAAATGCTTTCTTCTCTGTTTAGCTTTCCAACAACTATAAGACAAGTAGATCTTCAGGCATGGTTCTCTTTGGTGCCCTTTTTTCTGCCTTTTATGAATCCTAGTCTAATATCTGTTTCAATGTAATAGGACTGTGGAAACATAGAATGACTTTCTTTATCCTATTTCAGGAGCTGGGCTGCTAAATCAGAAAGGTTACAGTGCTCAGCATTGCAGTGGCTATGCTACTTTGTCAAATATCTACTTGTATTTTGTCAATGTATCCAATCTAATTGTCAAGAAAGTAAATCCTGTTCTCAAGAAATTAAAAGTTGTAAACAGTAAGTCTTGCAAACATAGCACATGTGGTACTTATATACCCTCCAGTGTTTCCTCTGTTTCAAGCATTATCACCAAAAGCAGGTTTTAGGGGCTAGCTGTCATCTAATCTACAAATACAGTCTGTGCTGCTTAAAACACCTATACTTTGCCTTCCACATGACAGCACTTAACTAACTTCGAACCATTGCACACACTGCAATCCTTTTCATGATATCTGTTATTAAAATGGCTCTTAGCAAATGGAGCCATTTAATTTGCATCATGGATTCCATGCAAATATCTTGGCTCAATCATGCACTTTGTCAGCTGATCATCCAGATGTATACCCCTGGTAAAGCTGTAAGAGCCTGGAAAAATCTTTCTACTGGGAAAATTGTTCTTGAAAAAGAAGTATCTCCAAACCTCATCTAAATTTAATGTATAACTTAAAAGCAAGAAACAAACATGAACAACAAGGAATGAATTATTTAACAAATAATCTTCCACCAAATCAAAAAGTGTCCAGAGCTACCAGACTTCATGCTTCTCATCATTAATATGAGTGTTTGAATACATCAGGCTCAAGGAGGGTTTTGTGACAGTTGTAGTGAGACAATTTGCAAGAACTATACCTTATCTACCTTATAATTACTCAAAGAATGTAGTTTTACACATATAATCAACTTTTGATTGGCAATTAGATATTACTGTTAAGACTTGAAAATGTATCAAATCATTCCCATAAACAATCTGAATACAAGACAAAGAATGTAGTTATAGAAATGCTTTCACCATGTGTGGTCAATGGATTTAACAATTGTGAAATGGTCATAACCACCTACTCAAGAACAAAAGGCATCTTTTTTATATCTCTTTTCATATGTACAGACACATATACACTGATTTCCCCTAGACCCAGTTAAAGTATATCTATAAACCCTACTAAGTTAAATGTTACAACTGGTGTGTTAGAAATCTCCATTATATATTCATTTTCCTCATTTTGCTCATATGTAAAAAGTGTAAGATCCCTGTATTGATATATTCCCCGTGCACATTAATCAGTACATAGTCATTTAAGTTTATTCCAACAAACTGCTTTTAAATATCTTTTTTCTCCTCTGCCTTTCTCTGCTTCTTTTAAATGAGCTGTCTTGCACCACCTTTGCCAGGTGCTGGCCAGAAAGTACTTTAAACAGAAATGTTAGTAAAAATGTGGATTATACGTTTTGCTTGGAAGCTGCTATGCTACTGATTGATCCACTCTGTAGTAGTTGCAATTTCTAATGAATGAAACAAATCAAAGGGAGGAAGCCATTATAGCAAAAGCTACTGTGCACATAGACTTTTGTAATCTTTGACTTCTTCTACTTTATTTTTACTGTTCAGTATTTATTCCAGAAAATGCTGACATTAATACTAAACTTTTCCAGAAATCTAGTAACTAATTATTTACCTTTGAAGCTTAGAAAAAATGCAATCCTGGGTAAAATTTTAGACTTCTGTACATACTTTTGTTTCTTGTCTACACTGCCAGTTACCACCTAGTTACTATTCTTTCATGTGGTCAATTAGGTGCTCTGTTGGATGCTTTGTGACAAATAGTAGTGAAATTAATAAATATGTTTTATGAAGAAATATGTGAAATAAAAGATTAAATTGTTGATTTCTTTGTATTTTTTTCCTCTTTGGTGACTCTGCATTACAAATTCCCCAATTATTTAAACATGATTATTATAATAACCGAGGAAAAACATATTGATAACATGATGCAATGTCTTTTCAGTGTTATAAAATATAAAATAACAGCAGTGAATGGTAAATAAAGCAGTTGGAAATACATTGTTCAAAAGAAGTCACAGAATTTAATAGTCCATTTGTTTACATAAAATGTTAATTCTACTGATCTCTGGTTTAAGAACTGTAAATGCCTTTAAGAAAAAAAATGCAGTACTCAATGCTGCAATTTTCTTTTGGAAGTGCACTTTTTTCTGTTGTTGTTTTGTGAACTTTGTCCTTCTAAGTGTATGTTTTATATAGCTTTTGCCTTGGCACTCCCTTGTTTCAATCCCCTAAAACTGTCAAGTGTGACTCTACCTGCTTTATTGTTCCCATAAATTCATATGAAACCAGTAGCTAAATCCAATCTGTGTCATTCTTTCTCTCTTTGTAGCCTATTCTAAATCTCCCAGAATGTTTCACAAAAGTAGAACCCTATTAATGCCAAATAACCACCACTGTATTTTATTCCTTGGTTATTACAGTCTTGCTACTGTCACAGCTCTGAAAGTGTCTTGTCTCTCCATGAATCTATGATGACCAAAACCTGCAAATCTCATTACTAGACTCCTTTCTTTTTCTTGTCATCTGACACACCTATTTCCTATACTTTTTTTTTATTGAACTTAGGTGCTATATGTTTAAGCTTGACACTTTGTCAAGAAATTAGCCAATCTGTACAGTGCTACTACTTACCATGAGAAGTCTGCTAACCTCAGATGAGCTAACAGATAAACTTGGTCACAAACTTATATTCCTGTCTTTAGCTTTAATGAAGTTATTTCCTTCAAAGTATAAGTCCAGTTTTAATTTAAGAATTAAAGGTAGCAAGTTCTTTTTCTTTATTGCTTCCTGAGCAAGTGAGGGAATTAAAATATTAAAAATTGGAAAACATTGTGAATTTAAATGAAAGTCATAAAATCTGGATTAAAGCCCATGAAGTGCTGTTATTATGAGGATAACAACCATGAAGTACTGAAATAATATCAGCCATGTACAATTGAATGAATGCAAGATAATAATTCTTCCACTTAAAAACCTGAAGTCTTAAGCCCATTGCAGAATATTATTCTAGAAGACATCTTCTGAAAAAGACAGGAGATAAGATTGAGTCTGAGGACTTCCAGTTGGTTTTCTGAGAATGGTGATTCAGGAAAATAGTTTTAGATTACAGACTACACCACACCCAGCTGAAGTAAAAACAGAGGAATAACAATACATGTTTTCTTTTCAAATGCCTAGTAAAGCAAATACACCTCACAGTAGATCATAAAATTAATTTCATATCCACTGTAGGTTCAGAGCAGTCATTGTAAAAGCCTTTTAAGCAATATCTGGCAGATTTTTACCATGGCAAAAAGCACGTTTCCCACTGTGTGCTGTTGCAAAACCCTGCATTTAACTGTTATAGAATCATAGAATCATAGAATAACCAGCTTGGAAGAGATCCACCGGATCATCGAGTCCAACCGTTCCTATTGAACACTAAATCATGCCACTCAGCACCTCGTCCACCCATGTCTTAAACACCTCCAGGGAACGTGAATCAACCACCTCCCTGGGCAGCCTGTTCCATTGCCCAATAACCCTTTCTGTGAAGAATTTTTTCCTTAGGTCGATCATGAACCTTCCCTGGTGGAGCTAGATTCCATTTCCTCTTGTCCTGTCCCCTGTCACTTGGGAGAAGAAGCCAGCACCCACCTCTCTACAACCTCCCCTCAGATACTTATAGAAAGCAGTGAGGTCTCCTCTCAGCCTCCTCTTCTCCAGGCTAAACAACCCCAGCTCTCTCAGGTGTTCCTCATAAGGCCTGTTCTCCAACACCTTCACCAGTTTCGTTGCTCTTCTCTGGACTTGCTGCAAAGCCTCAACATCCTTCTTGTGGTGAGGGGCCCAGAACTGAACACAGGATTCAAGGAGTGGTCTCACCAGTGCTGAGTACAGAGGGAGAATCACCTCCCTGGGCCTGCTGGTCACACCATGTCTGATACAAGCCAAGATACCATTATAAACACATACATACACATATATTGAAGTACATGTCCATGTATACAATTTTATATTGGCTAGAAGTATCATTTCAATCCAAATAAACCAAATATTTAGATAAACTGCAGTTCCCTATCATCCTTCACCCCTTTTGCAACAACCTCTCTGCGTGCCTCATGCTTGTAGGTTTATATTCTTTCATTTTTATTTCTACTGCTTTAATGAGCTTTAATCATCAGAAAAGCAAAGAGCAGAAGCTTCAGTTCTTCTCTGTCGTTCTACAGTCTGCATCTCTGGACTGTGTATTTTAGAATCTTTCACTGTAATATCCATAGACAGACCTTACTTCGGTATCATTCTTTCCTTTGCTGTTATGCTCTCTTGAAATTTCTTATATTTCAGTGTGCTGGGGAGGAGGATTTTTCCCTTGTGACTGAGATAATGTGATTTCAGAAATCCGTTTCATTCCTTCACAAAAAAGGAATCTCCCTTTCAGTCAGCATTTTGTACTAAACAATCTCTGCTTCCTTTTTTTTTTTGTTATTATATCTGCTCTATTTGTTAAATGGGATATTTAATTATTTATTAATGAATATTTAGTCCTTCCCATCACCTGACTGTTTGTAACTAATTTGCTGGATGGTAGAATTATCAGCTCCCACACCATTCCTTTTCTCTCCCTTCCCATCTTCCATTTTCAGGAGATTTAATTTTAATATTTATTCTAAACAAATAGCTTTACTGAAATGTTACTTTTTACAGATCGTAAACTACTTTGACACTCATGAGATATTTTTAAAACTGTTTGGAATCATGGGAGACTCTAAATATTATGTTTATTTCATACTCAGATTCTTGTCCCCAATTTCTATTGGTCTTCTGCATGTGAAAGCACTAAGACTAAGCTAAAACCACTAATTTTGGGAATTTACTGCACTACACAGAATTAAAGGATAATGATTATGTTTAGGAGTTTCAACAACAAATATTTTCTCTGGTAATGAGCAAATAATGCTGTGTAAAACTTTAGACCTTTAATAAAATGCAAACATGCTTCTTTCCAATCCAAATGATTCTGTGAATCTATGATTCTTTACATGACCTGAAGCCATGAACATTTAAAATATTTTATCATTTTATTAAGTTTGTATAGAGTTCACAGGGGAAAATGTACACTGGCACAACACAGAAATTAAGAATTTTCTATAATTCTTACAACTAGATAACATTTCAGATGCTTTATATAGTAAAACTGCACGGCAGTTAACACAGTGCTGTGCTGGCCTTCAGTTCTTGTATGGACAATGACAATATATTCAATAACAGTGCCAAAAATAGCAAGTGGTGAAACCCCCTAAGTCACTCAATGTCTCAATTTTAGTTTTCACAGATACTTCTTCATATTTCCTACACTGTATTGTAATATTAGTAATAAGTAATCCTCAGAAGTCTGCAATTTCAGTTTTGAGTGGGAACCATTTATTGACGTATAGATGGAAGAAAATTTCCTATTGAAAATTATTCATTTTTCTCTTCTTTATTTGAAGTCCACTCTCCAGCCACCAATTAATCTTATTACTTTGTATTGCCTTAGTCTGAAATTTCCTTTCCTGGAATTTTTATTCACCAACATTTCTTTCTTGTTTCAGCATTTAAAATGCCTTTCTTGTTTTCTGTAGCAGTGCTTCTCCAGACTTTACAGGATGAGATTTCCTCAAGTGCTTGGTTTACCCTAAAGTAGTGAGTCTACAGTAAAGAATTAGGGATGCAGGACTGTGGCCTTTTTCCTACAGAATCGTGAGTTAATATTCTGGTCAGATTGGCCTAAATTTTTCTGTGCCCTCACTTCCTGGAACGCTTCAAATTAAAATGGTTGAAAAAAACCTGTGTTCACTGTACTGTGAAGCATCGAAGTAGATATACCTATAGAGAGAGAGAAGAAATGTATATATTTGTATGATTATTTAAAGCATTTGCAACTCCCATTCACAATTAAAACCAGGATTTCATAAGTACATTGAAACTGAAATTTTCTCTTCTTTTCACCTCCATGCAAAAACCACCAGGACATTCATATGAGATAAAAATTGGATATTTCATTCAAAAAAATCTGTTCTACACAAAACATAATAATGAAGAAAACAAAGGATAATCTAACTATTTACTCCCTGGTCCTCCTTTCTTGTCTACATGTGTTAGCATCACACTACATGAATAACCAATGTCTTCTGCAATACTTGTACGATATACTTCTTGGTACCATAAGCGAGGTCTAGTGACAGTCATTCAGCAAGATTTCCACAAAGGTTTGCTCCAGGGAAGGAGGCCTAGAGAATCAAACCCTAAATCAAAAGAACCTGGGTATTCTATTTAAATGATTATTTCTACAACATCTAGCTGGTCTCCAAAATGTTTTACAGCATAGGCTTTGGCCCTACTTAAGATGTTCATGACAGTTCATCGCACTCTGACACTGTGACCTATAGGTTCATGGAAGACTGTGACAGCTTAGGTTGTCAGTCAGCCTTGCTGTTTCTCCTGAGTAATAGCACTTACTTCCTCCTGTTAAGGGCCTCTATTTAACCCAGCTATTTTTTTTTTCCTTCACAATATTGAAGACCTATTCCTGCACATAATTACACTGAACTACTTCTTGTATCAAAAGGAAGAATTCTTTTAATTTGTAAAAATTAATTTCACCACTAAAAGCTCTTCCCTTACAGAAAAACAACTGTTCTCCTTCAATCATTTCTTTTCTTATGAATGATTCCTTTGCCTTATGGCTTTAATTTTGCCTTTGACATCTGATCACTAAGACATAATGTAGACACCCCTGAGTACTCTGAGACAAGGGTCATAGCTTTCGAAGTGACATTACTATTAAATTAGTATTCAGAGCATTGTGCACAGAAACAATACTATCAGAGGCGCGCGCACACACACACACACTTGCAAACCATATAAGAGGTAAGAGTACAAGCCAAGATACATTTGTAGAGGTCTTCGGTTTATTAAATTGAATTGCTAAAAATCCTGTTGTTAATGCAGGTGACAGCAGTTAGACTGTGAGAAAGCAGGGTTTTCCTTTCTTTTGTTTTTATTGATCAATTAGTCAATGTGTGTGCAGCAGCCGAACATAAGCTGATATGTAAGTGCTAAATGACATTGGTCATAGTGTGTTAAACAGTCAGTTAAAAAGTATGTTTTATTGATCAGATTCCTTCCTGTAGACAGAACTGATAATAAACATCACTGGCAGGGTTATGATGTTGGAAGACTGTTGGGAAATGTGTTGATGTTTGCCTCAGCTGTTTTCATGTTTATGAAGCCAGAGATAACATACCACTGAAGAGCCATTCCCATGTTGTATTTACTCTCTCTTGTACCTTTTATATTGAATTAATTTCCCTGACTGAACCTTTTTAACAGTTTTTTATCTCTGGTCCTGTCACTACAGTTGTCTCAAGCCTATGACAGGTAACAGCTTAGTATCTTTCTTAACATATATTTTTCTCTCCACAGCTGAAAATGTAGCACCATCCATCTCAAACACATCCCCCTCTCCTCTGCTTTCTTGGGAGCACTGCTGGGAAACCCATCTTCCACTCATGATACTCCAAACATAGTACCTTTTTATTTCCAATTTCAATTCCCTTTTTCAGTACACCTTTTTGCAAATACTTTCCTTCAGTCTTCAGTTCAAGTTTCTCATCATTTCCTTGAAAATCTGTCACAATGGCCACCTTGCTGCATCTAAACTCCCTTTCCCTTCATCTCCTCACCTTGCTGTATTTGCTGTACTCAAGCCAACCAGTTAAATTCCAATGCCATGCACAGATAACCAAAGCAGGTACTTTGAACTTCTACCTCAGCTAGAGAAAGAGGATCACAATGAGCTTGGAGTGGCTGTAGATTACCCAGGTACCCAAGACAGCTAATAAAAAATAATGTGGGTCTTTCTGCACCACCATTTGTATCTGATTCTTAATATCAGTGTTCTCTGTTGGGTATCATTTTTACAATATATCTTCTTACCAAGGAAAGTCCATTCCCACAGCTGTTCTAAGAATCATATATCCCATGATTCATCCAGTCAGTGATGAAGCAAAATGTAGAAACCACCCTTAGAACAAAGGAAGAGGAAGAAGAGGTGCTGAGATTATCCTAGCAGTGGTGACTAAGTTCCTACTTGAGGAGTACAACGCTGCTTCATGTAATCTGAATAGTAGCCATATCTGTAATATTTGTAATATTTTCTTTCTTTTTTAATAATATAGGCATTCTAAATTTCATATCTCTTTAACAAGCAGGTCATATCTAAAGAACATATGAAGTGCTTCTCTATTTTTACTTTTTCTTAATGAAATTAAGTGTAGGATGTATGATGAAGTAAAAAATAAATATGAAATAGTAAATATAAAGTATGATGTGATGGTCTTATCCACATGAGCATTTTAAAGAATTCAACACTTTGTCTTTTTAGACAATTATATATGTATAAAGGCATGATATAAAACTATAAATTTACATATACGTAAAAATTATTTATATAATACCACAGTTGCAATATTTAAAAAATAGTTTCATCCATTAATTAAAAACATTCTGCTGAAGAAAACCGTAAGAGGACATTTATCCTCATCTGTCCCAGTACTGTTTTGATACATGGGATTCGTTTCAAAGTAATTCACTTGTTTAATAGCACCTAAACTTTGTTTAAATGACTTGGAGTACTGAAGTGCATCCGTGTGCTTCTGTAGTAACATATGTAAAAAACACCAGTTTTCCTTTCAACAGATAGATATATACAGTACGGTATAGTTTCCTGAACATTTTTATTTTTTATGTCTTTGCTTTATAAGAAGCCGATATCAAGTTTTCTTCTTAGATTCTTTTTAGAAGAATAGTGAAAAATGAAGTCCGTAAAACATTTAACCCTAATGAGGTTGATTCACAACCCCAGGGAACTCAGGTGTTAGTCTATAAAGATGGTGAAGTCTCTTCACTAGTCCTTCCACCAAAATTTTTCTTGAAATTATATTTTTGAGCTATTTTCATTTAATACTTTAAAATTTTAATTGTAAAACTAATTTTAATATTTCAGATTCAAAACAAGTTTAAAAAGAATTTAAGTTCATTCAGGGATCACTGTTCTGTTTCCCAGCAGAAATGCCTCTTGCTGTACAACAGTAACATATCTCTCAGTTCATGAACAAAAGCCCCTCCCGAGCAAATCTGCATTAGTGCCTTTGGAAAGGGAACAAAGCTGGTAAGAGTACATGCTGGGGTAGTTCCAAAGATGCAACTTACTGCAGAGTTTGTGCTTGCAGTCAGTTGGATGTCCTACAATCTCAAGTCTGTGTCTGACTTTGTCAGAGAACTACCAGTTTCACTCCTGAATACTATCTGAATGAAAGTTAATGTGCACTGCATGTGGTCAGGAAACTTAGGTCCTAAAGAGAAAAAAAGACGTAACTCTCCTGACAGTAGAAATCCACACAGGGCTAAAAAAATCACTCATGCCATGATAACTTTAAAGATATAGAGCTATAAGAAGGTAAGTAAGAGTTTTAAGTGTACTTTCCATATGCAAGTCTTAAGAATGACAAATAGTTGAAAGAATTCAATTTCTTATAATCAGATCATATTCTGTGTTATAATCTTGTTTCTTTAATGGGAAAATTAAAAATAAAAATGAAAGAGTCCTCTAGGTGACCTCTTTGCATTACATGTTCATTCTAGCCTACCAGCTTCTTGTCTGAATACCATGAGACTCCAAATCACTTTACAAGCACAAGTTCATGTGTTGCTCTCATTGACTGGTCTTCTCATTCTGGCTGCAAGGAAAGTGGGTAGACCACCCTAGAAAAATACAGGTGTCAGATAAAGACAGAAGCTCAGACATTTTTCAACATTGTCATTTTAAAGACCAGAAGACAACAGAGCAACATACGTCAGTAGAGTAAGCAGCAGGCAAACATCAAGATAATAAAAATCCACGTAAATATATATGACTCCCTACGTTCTCACTCTTACTCCTAGTTCTGATACCCTCCGGGTTGCAGGCTAAGCATACACATTTCACCCTTAAAGAAGGTTTAAAGTTTTATTTATAGAACTGTAAGTATACACTTTGTCTCCTGTAGTTGCTTTGACAAAGTGGCTGGACAAAAAGCTGACAACAACAAAAAAGGTTAGATATCTGATATAAATAGGATTACAACAATAGTGTTCAAAGGAAAAGGAGGAAGGAAAACCATTTCTTCACTTCTTTTCAAGGACTTTGGTATGAAATGTACTGCATGTTAAAGGTATGATAAAGATAATTTTGTTTGGAATGGCACTCCCTTCCTTCTGCTTTAATTAGGAGTGCAAATTTTCCCCTATATTTTCAGTTTCCTCCTTCTACTATTTAGAAAATCAAATTGGGAGAATGATGTATTTCCCACAGAGTAAAGCAGAGCATTTCTCCCTAGGAATATTTTCAGCAAAAACACTACATGTTTGTAGAAACACTTATTTACATTAATTATTTTTTTTAAAGGAAAAAAGTCTGAAACAAACATACCTTCTTTTGACCATCTATATTGTAGATGAATTACCTCTGCTTCTGGCTGCCACACAGATGGTCCTATATTACTTATTCCCTGCTTCTCATCTTTGCCTTTCAGAGCATATTTTTTCATACCTCATGTAATCTTTTATTTCAGTGGAGTGTGGTTCACTCAAGTAAAACAGTAATCAGCTGGTTACAAAGCAGCACACAGCTGTCTGCTAGGAGTTATGACCTAAAATATTTAATTAAACTGCACTGCTGTTTTTCAGATCTTTATTGGCTTTACACCATGTCCATATCCTGCATTTTCTCTAGTTGCCCTGGTTTCAGCCTTCTGTCAGAGACCACCACTAAATACCAGAGGAAAAACCTTACTGCTTTGTGATTGCATTTAATGTATTTTGTAGAGTTTAATTTTCATATGGTTAAATGTCTTAAATTACTATTCAAATTCTTCTTCATATTTAGCCTACTCTTTTCTAAAATCATCAGGCCACTGGCATAACGCAGATGTGTATGTTTCTTCTTAATTATCAGGTAAAGTAAAAAATAAATAAGTAGACTATACTGTCAAACTCCCCTCACCCCCCATTACAATTGTTTAAACTTCAGAGAACACACTGAAATGTGATATAACTGATAATTCTATTATTTTAATACCCTACATCCAGAGAAAATATTTCCCTTGAAACTGTTATTTCAATTCTCTAAGCAATCAGGGAAATTATGTTACACAACTGGAGTTAACATGTTATCATGAAAAATTTTTCACTTTCTGTCTGAATGGAACTGACGTCAAAGACTGAATTGTTAAATATTCAGTGACCTCTAAGATTATTATTTTTCACTGTAACGGTTATAAACACAAACTCGATAAAGCATTACCAAAACTGTTTCAAAGATACCTATGGGAATAGACATAATTTTCTCCTAAAAGTAAGCATACCCACTTGGATATATTCAGTTAATATAGTGAGGATTCTTGTTTTATTTAGCCACATATATCAGAGGTACCTTGGCTATTGTAAATGATTAATTGCATATGTCTATGTACATGTCCATTGTAGCTTTTGATGCAGTGGCCATAAGATTTTGAGAAGGCTCCTGCTTCACTGTATTTGACTTTGAACCAGCATGATTGATGATAGTTGCTGTTTTTCATCAACAAGGCCAGTTTTGAAAGCCTGAAGGACATATACCTGTAGGCTGCTTGGGAAAACAGAAAGATGAACTGATGGTTAGAAGTTTTTGCTGTCCTAACATGAATTGCACTTTGTCCAAGTCAGTCTTTCTATGTCCTTACTTCATCCTTGATGTCTTCCATCCTCCAGTATTTCCTTTACTTCCTCTTCATTCATGTCACAATTATTGTTCAGTCCATTTTAGAGGCATATAGTGCCTTCAGAAATATTCGTGACCTCTGTAGAACTGTTTTATGAGGGCATATAAAAAAATTATTCTCTCAGCCCTGAGAGTGCACCTCAGGGTGCACATGTCTTTTAAGAAAAAGGTGTATTTCAAGTGCAGATTTTGCTTTTCAGCTTAGTTAGAAGTGAGAGATACAGAGAAATCAAAACAACATATGTAAAGAAAAAATGAAAGTCCTAATTATTACAGGATGAAGAGAAGCTA
The DNA here is from genome assembly GCA_033558105.1 of Coccyzus lansbergi. NCBI lineage: Eukaryota > Metazoa > Chordata > Aves > Cuculiformes > Coccyzidae > Coccyzus > Coccyzus lansbergi. The sequence goes on from JAUMJK010000663.1 coordinate 885,516, forward strand.
GAATCCCCTTCTTATTTCATCTTAAGCCTTTTTCTTGCCTATAAATAAAAATACACAGTTTGGATGTAATAATATTTCCCTATGGGAGAGCTGTGAATATTAAAGAGAAAATATGATATTGAAGCAATAAATCAAGGAGAGACCATTCCAAATTTGTTTTGCCACTATCATCAATGTCAGAAGACATCAGAATCCTGATGGAAAAATGAAAACATCATCGGATGGAATATTTTGAGCAAATAAAGCCTGGTGCCAAGGGAAATTACAGACTTTTCCAAGAATGTCACCCTCACAGTCATGAAGCTTTGGTCCTTCAGAGAAAAATGTGAAATACCAGTAATATATATACTAAAAGTACTTTAACCCGGGTGTATCAGTTTCAGTACTGTGCCCATCAGACTTTTAGTACTGTGCCATTCATCTATCCCCCCCAAAAAGGCTCTTCCATAAATGTTATTAGCTTTGTTAATAAAATCATGTTGAATTTAAATCGTAAAATAGAAAAAACGAAAACTTATTCACAAGCTTTAGTGAATATTATATAATTTACTAAGGACAGGTACAGTCAGGAAAGATCATTCCTTAAACTTATTTACATTCAAGTGCAACTTCCCTACTCGTCAATTTCAAATCAAAATTAAATAGGAAAGGCCAATCAGTGGTAATTTATCTAATAGGTAAAATAAAAAGAGATAGATATATTAATGCTGTTTGAAAATATTTTCATTATTTTCTTTTTTTCAAATCAAAAAAACACCACTCTGTCTGAAAGCTGTTAGAAAGGGGTAGTTTTTAAATGTCCTGTTGCAAGAAATGCATACAGGAATTAATTTTTAAAGACTTCGACCTTAAAATTTGCTGCTGGGAGATCTCTGCTTTTCTCTTAAGGATACTTCTTTTTGGTTCAATATTGTACTGTCAGTCTACAAATATTGTATAAAACCCCTGTTAAACAATTTGTTAATTTGGTCTATTCTTTTCTATTTTAACAAAAGCATTTTATTTGATACTTAATTTTCAGCTAAGTTTGGTATTAGACATTTTGATGTTTTGCTAATTCTTCTAAGAAAATCTTGCTTACATGATTTGACCAAATTGACAGGCATAACCAGTAATACGTGGCCTGTCACCTAGCAATGTGGAATTTTGTGCAGTGTTTTCCAAAATCAGGGTGTTAAGTCAAGCACATGTAGTTGCCCACATGCATACTGTTTAGTCTGAGGCTTAGTTTAGTTTAGTTCAGCCCTCTTGAAACATTTAGATTGATTTGGACATGCTGAAGACACCATTTAGCCTGCATAACCATTTTCAAGCAATGCTTTATCCTAAGGAATGATTTTATAAGAGAAATACAAATGGTTTCAGGAATGAGCAAACTGAATTGTAAAAGCAGTAGTTGTTATAAGATGAATAATCTTTTGGCTGGTCAAAGACAATAGAAATTTTTCACTTGACTTTTTTTTTTTTAAGTTTGAATGCTAATTTAATCCAAATGTCTAAATGTTATATGTTCCAATGATAACTGTCAAAGCAAAACAGCTGAAATACAAACAAGTAATCGCTTGTCATCTGGGAATCCAAATCTCTGTAGTGACATACTAAATAATTAGTTTCATTTAACATGGTATTGCATCATGACATATCATAAAATGGAACACATTCTAACAAAATCCTCCAAAAGGCTAAAAACTACATTAAGCAGAATTATGAGTGTCTTGAGCTGTGAATTCTTAATTTATATTTAGATTCTTCTGTAAAAAAAATCACTTGAGAGAAAAAAAATAAAGGGACAAGCATTTGATATTCTGTCAAATTAGAATAAAACCGCTTGGTATAGAGAGAAGAAATTCTGAGATTTTCCCAGATCTAACTGAAAATCTCAGCAGAAAAGTTTCACTAAAAGAGAGTGAGATCCACTGACATCCCACGTAACTCCTGTTAGTCTTTCTGTTCAATGCCTATCACCCATTTTTCCAGGCCCTACACTGAACTGGTCATCATCTTACAAGATCAGCTATTTTTACCTCCTATTATTTTTAATAATACTAATAATACCATACTATACTTATACTGTATAGTTATATACTTATTCCATATAACTATAATACCAAACCTTACAAAGGCCACCTTACTTGTATTTTACATTTTCATGCTTCTATGCAATAAAGAAACACAGATATATGAAGAATTTTCCTAATGGTTGCAAAGATATGGGGAGATTGAAAGGCAAGCACTTAGCCCTGTAGAAATCTGCATAAATCACAGTGAGAATAGTTTCTGTGAGTTACAAAGTGAGCCAGGTCACACTACCAGCAACAAATAACTAGCCTGAACAAATTTTTCTGAGTGTGATGGCCTGCAGGAACTCTCAGCACAAGGAGAAAGATTACTAAATGCTGGGCCAGTGTTGCAACATGTACTTTTTTCACAAAGTTATATGAAAACAGAATTAAACTTAGTACATTTTACCAGCATTCTGTCAACCTTTGGGACTGAGAATTTATGCAGAGATTGCTTTGAAACACAGTTTGGATTAACGGAAAAGAAAAAAAAAAAAAAATACCAAAAAAGCAAGTGCAATGCATGGAGAATTTTGGTCTCAGTGAATGATCAAGATTTTGTCAATGACTAAGATCTCTTTTTAAATACAAACAATTAAACATATCTTTGTTGCCTTTTACATCAAATCTTTGCTGAAGTGGGAAGGCATCTGAACTTTGTAACTACATTTTAGTTCACCTTTAGTATTACCTACCTGATCCTTTCTGTTGTGATTTTATCTTGATGATGAATTTTCTTTTTATATCACATAGAGTATACAATAGAGACTTAGTGTCAGCTTACCATTTAACCTCTTCCTGTCATTCACTCCTCTTGCCATTTCTTTCCAGATTGCTATTTATCACTGTGGTATTTCATTTTGACTTCTAATTTAAGTCATGTGTATAATCAGAAATTAAATGTTATATTCTTTAGATAAGGAAACCTCCACCGTAACCTCTATGACAGGCTGTGAGTGTGTACCAGTTCCTGAACTCTACTTTGTAACTGGAAATTGTCAGGAATTCTTTTATGAAGGATTTTTTTTTTTCTCAAGAAAAACTTTTTACAGTTCAAGTTTCACTGCAAATATAATCAAGAGGCCCTTCTCAACTAAAAAATTGAAATAGTGCTCAAGTTCTTTTTGACAAAAAAACTTAAATGATACTCAAATTCTTTTTGACAATAAGTATTTTAGCAATTTTTAACCCCATAGCCATAGAGGAAATTATTTTATTTTTATTTTTAGCCTTGCTAGTGGTGACTGTTTATTTTTACAGAGGTATATTTTTTGTCAAAGCTTGCAACTGTGAAGACATTAAGTTCCCTTCTTTGCCTGGGCAGTTGTGAGATCTTTCTTAACACAATTAATTATTTTCATAGAAGAAATAGAAGAACAGGTGTTTAGCGTCTCATTTCAAACTGTTTCAACTTGAATACAATGACCTAAAAGAAGTTGGCCACCAAAGCTAAACAAAATAAAACAAAGTCAAACCAAACATGACAAAAATAACTCTTTAGCCTTGTTGTTAGGGTATTAGGTGTGAAGGATGAACCATAAGATTATCTTTTCATTAAAATGATAATTTAAATGCAAAAAAAAAAATTGTTATCTATCTATCTATCCATCCGACCATCCATCCATCCATTTCTGAATGTCTGAAACACTGACCAGAAAACAGGCTTCCTCAAGGGAGTCCCCAGCTATTAAATCCATACTTGCCATTATGCTTTTACCCTTATTAAGCTTTGATTTTTGCTTATCAGTCACAACAGGTGAAAGAGAAAGAACTAGAAGAATCTCTTTCCTCCCTATGTTGAATATGAAATTGCTTGTAAGTTGAAAGAAGTCAAACAGAAGCTCAGTAGGTGACAGAAGAAATAAGACTCCGTTCTCACATATCTAGACTGAATTTTCTTATAGTTAATCAATGAAGCAAGAGAAAGGACAGCTTGTAGTCCCAAGCAACCCAAAACATCACTACCAGCCACGTTTTCAGAATCCTCTGCACTACAGGACACACATGTATTGGACTTGAAGTCTCTATATGTCTTCAGCCTTCATGATCTCTGTATGTATTGTAGATTTAGAATCAGTCTATCAGTAACAGAGATCTCCTAACCAAAAGAGATACCATGATTTAGAGGAGATTCTGTCTTCCAATTTAGTGCTATTTGATTCTTTAGGAAAATAAGCATTTGTATTTTTTAAGCAAATCCATGTATCAGGACAAAAATTTAGAGGTAAATAGTGTCAAATGATGACGTAGAAATATGTTCCGTTTTTTCAGAAAATTTCATGGATATTCTGTACATATAGAGCCAAGTTCCTCATACTAGTAGTGATATGCAAGTTACTAAAATTAAATTTAATTTCTCATAGAGAAAGTACTCATATTTCTTGCAGATACATAGATATTTTTCTTAAAGAGATGACCTAATTTCTCATTTCTCCCTTTTGACCTTACATTTGAGGGTCAGACAACAGCAAAAATAAGAGTACCAATTTTCTTTTGAGTCTCACTGTTTCTGTCTTGCTTTTGAACCTACTGGTTAGATTGTGTGGTATGAATCTTTGGATCTTTGCTGATTTAGGAGATGTTATAACTATTTACACCAGTGCTGAATACCCCTGATAGAAGCAGGTGAAATGCTGCCCATGAAACATATTTCTCATGTCATTTCCAAACTTTTCAATTCCCCTTCAAACCAACTGCCAAGATATTTTCAAAGCCTATTTTCCCCTAAGTGCACATTTACTTTCAAAGTATCTACATCAAACACAGTCTTCATAAGCATTTTCAAATGTGTTCAGTCAGCATGAAAGAGGCAGAAAATCTCTTAAAAAATAAACCATAAAATCACCACATGCAACTCAGGTAGGTTGTTCTTTTCAAAAAGGAGATAAAAGACTAGAAGTTTCAACTGCTTGAGTCTTCAGAGTAGAAGCACACCATAGCGTTATTCATCTTGGAGACAATTAAATGAGAAGAATAAATGAAGCCTGGATAAAGCTTGTTCATGAGTTCAGATAAGTATTATTGGAATTGCCACAATATTTTTCATCATATTTTATGGATATTTACAGATGAACTTGAATCAAGATCCTTTTCCAAAACCAGGTGAACAACAATCTCTAGATCTCCACTAATCCCACCATCTTACTTTTCACCCATTGTTTCAGAAATAAATTGAAAGGGTTTCTGCAGTCTACACTTTGTTTAGACAGAATAAATGCATCACCTTCTTCTTTGACTTATTTCAAGATCAATAACTCACTAAACATGACCAACACATAAAGTTTAGAACTCTGAAGAATGTTCCTGTTCCTACTATCTGCAAGGTAAATATATGTAGTGGCATTTTAAATACAGGCACCTACACCAGAAAGTTCCTTGGATAAATTTCATAATGTAAATAAGGTTTTTCCTTATTTTATTACATGAAAATTTTTCCATTCAAAATGTTGAAATGATGAAGAGATGTATAGCAACACAGATATTTTAATGAAAAAGCATCAGAACTTCATTCCTTTCAACATGAATTGGTACCACTGTGCTGTTTAAAGAATCTCAATGTTTGCAACAGTTTGAGATTAAGATGTTTGATAAGAGCTTGTGTGAGGATTTATGATAAAATGTAGTCTTGCTGTCCATCATGTTTGGGTTTTATCATTCATCATCTCACAGTGGAAGCCCAGCAAAAGTCTCTAAAGCTAGGGATTATAAGAGTGCAAAAATTGTCTGGGACCTACGGAAAGACCAGGTTGTTATCACTTTTCAGGATTTGTGTATTTGTTCCAAGAAAGGGAATTTCAGCTTTTTTTTTATTTCAAAGAAATCATCTATTAACCAATTCATCAGGAGGAGCTGCTATGTCCTACAGATAAGGCAAGAATGGGTAGAAGTGCTGAACCATTCAGATGATGTTTTTCAAAATATATCTTTGAATATTTGCAGCAGAGAGAGATGAAGAAATGGTGTGAGGCATATTCAAATATGGTTTCTTCAGCATAGAGCCTTCGTATCCAAACCTCTTGATAACTGACCTGATGAAAAGTTTTGTAAGTGGACAGTTTATTATCCTTCTTACTATAGATTTGATATGAATCCCTAGAAGAAAAACCCAGATGATAAGGCAAGGAAAATATTCAGCTAATGGAAAAAATCTCAGAAAAGTTACGTGAAGAAAATTATAGAAAAAAAGGCTTCATCTTCCACTGTAAAGGGTTAATTTATGGGGATAATAGTAAAGTGATCCTTTTATACTACAAGCAAGAGTGTCTCTGCACTATTGCAGTGTGTCATGATGTTGAAATATTTCATTAAGTATTTTCATAGATAATATAGCCTTCATTGCTATTGCATTAAAGCATTTAATGAGGGGCTACTTTAATCCATAGGCCTACATCACTCTAACAGAAATGGTAAGGAAAAGATTTCCAGATTGAGGTGTCCTTTGGCATATTATCTAATAAAGATGTAGCTTATTAGCTCTAAGGATCTGCATGTTGTTTTCTTAGTGCAAAAGGAGATGAGATCAAGAAAGATTTGCTGGAATCTATAAGGTTCTGGAGCCCAATAACCACAAAGTAAGAGACACATCTGCTATTTCACTCTATTTTCATTTAATCTAAATTTGTGTTCATTTTCGTTAGTGTTTACTGCACAGTGTAATGCAATGTCTTATTCCTGGTTTACGTCTAAACAGCTTCATAGTTAATCTGGAAACTACGCATCTATACCGGTACCCATAACCCTGTAAGAATAAGAACTTCCACTAATCTAAAACTGTTTTGTGCCAAAATGTTCTGGATTAGCAGCATGTTCTGGGAATAAATATTACCTCATGTGTCTCTAATACCACACCATTTTTTCACTATTCTACTGAATATTTCAATTTCACCTTTGAAGTACATTATTGCCACCTCCTCAGAGTGTATTTTAACATATTTAGAGGTCATATTAAACACATCCATGTGTTTTACAGGTCCACAATTTATGCATGTATCCCTACGAGTTACTTGTCACAATGGCATAAGAGAACATTTTAGTATTATACCATAGTATATGAATACTATCCTATATGCCTAAACCAGCATTGTTAGAAAATACAACTATTGTTCTAGGATAATCTTCATAAATCTTTTTTGTGGCTGCAGAAAGTAAAAACCATAGCTACTGTGTTGCATTTTTGATAACTTGCAAAATTTCTGCCTTCTTGCACACAGAAAGTGCAAAGTCACAGAGCAGGGCGATATCTAAGACCGCAATGTCTACATGAACACAATATGTACCAGCTGGTAAGCAAACTGATAAGCTTTTCACAGGACAGCTATAATGTGATTTGAAATTCAGAAAATCTATTCCTGATTCAAAGCTTTGAGGTCAGGTAACACTTGCAAAGCCTCAAAATTGTATCCTCTGTCTCTCCTACTGTGGTCCTTTGAAATACTGAAAGTATCAATCAAAAGTCAGTTGTGTGTTTTAATCAGATTTCATGGGAGGTACATTGTAGGTGCAGGGATTGTGAATTACTTTGCAAAATGGAAATGTTAGTTGTAATATGATCACTATAAATGGGAAAACAGTAATTATTAAAGCGAATAAAACTTTACTGCGGTAAATCAAGAATGAGTTGAAAGGTCAGTACAATGACTGTTGTAACTGAACCATGTAAGCATTCTTATAATACTACTTCAAATGAAAAGTACAGTTGATTAAAAAAAAAGATAAAAACTGCTGCTACCATTTAGATTAATGGAAAAGCATCTACTCATTTCAATGGAACTAAAATCTTTGATTTATTGAATATTTCTACAAGGTTATTTGCAAACTTGAAGACTCAGTCTTAAACACTATCCATAAAGTGAAGATTTAGTTCTAAGTCAAACCTACAGTAAGCTACTGTGCTGGTACATAAAGCTTACAAATTCAGAATTAGTTAATACATTATTTTATTAGTAATAACAGAATCTCTGAACAAAAATACAAAATGCCAACAATTACCCACAAAACAGTTTGTAATTTAATTTAGAGTTCTGCCTTACTTTATGTAAAACTTTAGGTAGTTCTTGATATTTTAAAATTATCACTGTGTGTAACGACATGTTGTCACAGCTGTTGTCAATATCCCAGCTCTCAAGATATTTTGTTGTTATCCATCTTCTTTTAAAGCCATGCAACTTCTGCCAGTGGAGAAGGGGTAGGAAAATGCATCATAAACATGAAAAGAGTTTTGAATTGCTGCCTGCTACCACAGCTGTGAGAAAGAGTAATATGAGAATAGTGCCTATTAATACAGTTAATAGGAAATGTGTGAAGATGGAGTATGGTTATCACAGAGAGTGTTCTTTCATAAATCTATTTGCAGCTACAAAACTGGGCTGCATTTTTGCATGGAAAGCAAAAGACACTTTGCTTTTCACTCCTTCCATTACCTCCTCTGGAACTGCTAGATCTTCTTCTTGAGCAAGTTACAATAATTTTTTGCAAACAGAAAAGAAATTAGTGTTTTGGTTTTTTCTACAGCTTCCAGCAGAAAAAAAAATTTGAACCTCTTTTATTTAAGAAGACATAGTAGCACTGTGAATTCTTTTTTACTTACAAAAGCTTGTTGAAGTAAGCATCTTCTGGACTTAAAGGAAAAAAAAAGACAGACTGAGAAAAGCCCACTGTAAGAGTTGCAGTTTTTAGTCATTTTCACGGTTCTTCATTAACTGCAGTTACTGCAGAGTAGGAGGAAGAATTAACAGACTGAGTTCAAGCTTGGTTGTATGTGGATGATTATATCAAATCCAGGTGACAATTACAGTCAGAATTTGATACGACACTTGAATTGACATGACACTTACTGAGTTCAAAGGCCTATTTAGAATAACCAAGAATCCAAATATTTTGAGAGAATTTGAAAAGATCCATCCACAGTCTTTTACAAGACTGCAGTTATTATTTCTAATTGCTATTCTTCAGTTGTGAAAATGGAAGTACACTCTAGAAGCTGGAAATACAAACCTTAGCTGGTTGTGCAAATTATGGAAATGAAAATTATTTCCCCTTCTGCATCCACTTCTAAGGTACATTCTTATAAATGAATTATTGAAAAATGATTGTCCTTTAAGTGGATATAAAAAACTGATTTTAACAGTTTTGACCTGCTCTTGAATTACCTACTCTAAAACAAACCTGTAAATTAAAGAAGAAAAAAAAAGAGAAGCTGTGTTTTCAATAAGCTGAGAAGCAAAGAACATGGGATAATAGCCTCACTGTGTCGAAGCTGGTGACAAATTTTCTGTGACACCTTAGTGGCTAATCCATGGTGCTTCAAGACTGTGATATCACATGCATAGACTTAGATGTAGATATAGCTAGGGACACATTTTATGCATCCTGATTTTGTAGTGTCACTTTATTTTCCTTTTAAAAACAAAATAAGGCACACAAAAAAAGAACAAAGGATATTCACCCACAAAGTGTCAGACACAATCCTTAACTTCCATTTCTGCTCTTGAATATTTCCCTCTCAAACTAGCCCACTATTGCTTTTTTTGTAATTTTAAGGCAAAATATCTTAAGTAAGAATACTAAAAAATCAAAATGCAACATATTTGGGTTTTAGTTAGGCAAAGATTCATCTTAAGATCAGATGAGACACAAAAATTGTGGCAGTCCTGAGGTAGCATAAACTTTCAGAACAGATGATACTGAAAGTCAGATAATTTTATTTCTATAATTATATTGCATATTTTCCTTTGTATGTTCATTTCTACCTATTTGATTTACGATTCACTGGAGTTTGTACAGCTCAGAATCAAACAGTCTCATTACTGGCAGCAACTGAAGGTAAAGTTCTTACAGTTTTCTCCAAGATTTGTATGTTTCTTTTTGAAAAATATATACTTGTGTCCACGTAGGTTCCTACTGAAATTATGAGAAGGTATATACCATAAAAAAGATCAGAACGAATCATCTGAAAAGTTTCACACAATAAACAACAATGTAAACGCTGTTGGAATTGCCCTCATATGAATGCAATAAATGCTTTGCATTTCAATTTCATATTTAGACAGACAAGCCACAGAACTGGGATGCCAAGGCCACAAGGAGGTTCAGCCTGGATTACTCTTCATTGTGCTCATCCCACTAAAACTTGTGGGAGTGTGCTGGACATATTTCCAATCCTGTTAGCAAGGATTATTCTCATTTATCTAAAATTAAGAACATTCTTCAGTTGATGATATGATATTCACAAACAAGTTTTCCAGCCTACTCATCATAGGCAGTCATTACTTAAGAGAATTTCAGCATTAAAACAGATCATGCTCTTGGTACAGAACTTCATTTGACCTGAAAAAGAAACCAATGTTTATGTCTCAAAACAAATTTCTGCAACTTAGAGTCTTTCCATAACAAAGGCTTAAAGTGGAAACCTAGTGAATATGGAAATGCAGTTTAACAGAGTTTCATGGTTAATGTTATGTGAGGAAATACGTCTATGTCTCTGCTATCCTAAGCTAACAAAATGACTTTGCAGACAAGAGGCTTTGCTTGAAACCAAGATTATCCTCAAAGTAGAGACATCCCTGTGTACTTTAATGCATTAGTTACATTCCCACAGCAGCAAATTAAACACATAATACCTCTCCAAGTTCCTTGCTTCTTAGACACTAATCTATTATTGGAAACATTACAAGATGAAAATACCCTTTGGGTTTCTAACAGCTTACCTCTGATAATGTAGAATTGTTTTTTACTGTTAATTTAAAATATTCAAATCCTTCTAAGGTCCATTAGAAACACTTCCAAATACCAAGTGCTACAAAACAACTTTTATTACAATGTGTGGTATTCTCTTGCACTTTGTAAATATGTATCAAAGAGGAAATACGGAAGATGTAGAGTCACAGACAGAAAAAAAGTACTGTCTATGTTTAGTCTAAAACATAGGTGAGACCAAACCCCTGCATTCTAGTAAGTCTGATAAGTTGTGAAGGTCACATCAGTATTTTCTGTTGCTTTGTGTCAAATGAACACTGTACTTTAAAGACCAGCTTTAAATATAAAATACTGACAGTAGTCCTATAAATACAAAACAATACTAATAAACAATATTATCTGACCTTATTTTAATTCAAGACTTTATATGAGTACAAAAGTGATCTCCAAGTCCTCAGTAATTCTCCAGCTTTTCTCTTGCTGATAGTTTTCATCTGATACTTTCCATAGCACCATGTAGGCAGTGCAGATCATTTCAAGCAGAGAAGTCCAAGTAGAGAATCCATCAGTCAGCTTTGGCACACAAGCTATTTGGGATAGATCCATGTTTGGGTCTACAAAGGCAAGTGATTCTCTTGCATCTCATCAATTAAGGAAAAGGGTCTCCCTGGTAACATATGGAAAAATTAATTTAACTTCTTTCAGCATTATTGTCTACAGCTTGAGAGGAACTGATGCCCATCTATTAGAAAAAATACTTAGTTTTAAGGATGCAATAGTGAACTTTTTAATCTCTTTTCCACTTCTGCTTTCTAAGTCTTCTCAATATTCTGTTGATTTGATTTGAGAAAAAAAGAAAGAAAAACATTAAAAAAACATAGCAAGCAAACTTTTTAGCTGGAAGTGAGGGGAGATGAGGGATCAAAAAACTATTGTCCAGTTGATTGGCAAAGTAACCTTCAGCAATCAATAATACTCTTTGGTTTCCCATTAGTAACTTTGATTTAAGTCAATGTGAATAATATGCACACAAACAGAATAACAGCAATGATTTGAACCAAGTTGGCTTAAAGTGTTGCTGTCTTTGTCATTTGTATAGGGAATCTATATTATAGTCCCAACAATGTCAAACACTGAAGACTGATTATCATTCTTTTTTCACACAGACCTGAACCACTTATTTCAATATCAGGTAGAGAAGAACAGCTTTTGTATGCTCTGTATTCACTTAGATTATTATCACCAAAATCTACTAAAGGAAATTTTTTCTTCATTTTTATATTTAAGTTTTTGCTGTTGAGAAACATTAAGCATATTTTGCATTTTCCATTCTCATAAATCCTTATGTATTCCTAGCATCTTATACAGAAAATAATTTACCCTTATAAATGTCCATGATGATGGGCTTCCCTTCTAGGAAAATGTGTATGAACCAAGATCTCTTTGAATCCAATATGAGATAACACATAGGAATCAATTCATTTCATGTTCAGCTATCCAATTTTATATAAAAGTATGAGAAAAGTATTATTATATAAGCTGGGCAGAGAAGGGATTGAGACTACTCCTGAAGAGAAGTACTTGGGGGCACTAGTGGATGAGAAGCTCAATGTGAACCAGCAATGAGTGTTTGCAGTCAAGAAAGCCAGCAGTATCCTGGGCTGCATCAGAAGCATGACCAGCAGGTCAAGGAAGATGATTCTGTCCCTCTACTCTGCTCTGACAAGGCCTTACCTGAAGTACTGCACTTATTTCTGGAGTCCTCAGCACAGGAAAGACATGGACCTGTTAGAGTAAGTCCACAGGAAGGTCGCAAGTTGGATGGAAAGGGACTCTTTAGCAGGGAGTGCAGTGATAGGATGAGGAGTAATGCTGTTAAGATGAAAGAGGGGAGATTTAGATTAGAAATTTGGAAGAGTTTTTTTATCGTATGGTGAAACACTAGAATAGGTTGTCCAGAGACATCATGGATACCCAATCCTTGGAAGTGTTCAAGGCAAGAGTGAATGAATCTTTGAACAACCTGATCTAGTGGAAGGTTGTACCCATGGCAGTGCATTGGAACTAGGTGATCTTTCATTTCCTGCCAATCCAAACCATTCTACAATTCTATGATTATTAAACTGGTGATTTTTTGCCTTCTCTAGTATTAGAGAAAAAAATGAGTGGAAAACATGTACAAAGCATCTTTGTACACTGTTCCTATTGTGAGGATGGATTCAGTAGATGAACATTAAATGCTCAATCAAAGTACTGCTTATTTTAAAGGATTAATATAGCTCGTTGGCAAAAGTCCTTGTATTTCTCTATGAATAAGGAACTGTTAATGAGAGAAAGAGAGCCCTGATTACTTCTTTTAAGACAGGTTACATGTGTACAGGTATGAAAGCACACATGAATCCTTATCCAATATGTCATTCGAGTGCTTCCATGTGAAAACAGATTTGGGGAACTTGACTACCAGCAATATCTTCTGAACTCTGAATACAGAAATAAACAATTTTTAAAACTTATTGAAACTTATTGAAACTGTTTAGGAGCAGAAACATTCTAAAATTATAAAATCTGAAAATATTTTGCATTGGAAAGTAACAGTTATAGTAGTTTACAAAACTATGAAATAGTGGGAATTTCCTTGCCACTTACTATTCCCATTGTAAATACTTTTAGGGAGCAATTTCACCTTCTATCACCTGCTATGACCTACGCTTCCATTATGTTGATACTCGTGCAATGTCAGAGGCAATAAAATGAAGCCCATCCTAAAAAGCCTTATTGACTTCATTCACATGATCTGAATTGACCATTCAGGTTTATTAAGTGCCATGTCCTTGCTACAGTTTATTTTCATTAGTGTACTATTTACCTGAGGGAACTGGTTAGTAATGACTTGTCTGGGACAAGATACATGAAGCAAAGAACTATTACATTACATGACAGAATCTGACAAAAGAATAGACTTCCTTTCTTGACATACAAATAAGCAAGAAATAATTTTCTTTTGTTCTCATCTTATTTAGTCGTTTTCCTAAGGCCCATTGTAAGACCCTTGAAACAGGAAAAAAAAAGGGAAACTTGAATCATTCAAGGCAGGCGTTTTGTCCTGTGCCCTTTATTGACAGGTTCAGTTTGGCAAAGTCTAAGCAATAAGCTATCCTTTTAAAATCATCTGATGTCATAAAGAATTGAGGCAAATTACTTAAAACTGAGTACTGAAAAGATGTTTGCAGGCCCACGATAACCTGATTTATTGAGAGGGTGTATTTTGTTGTAATCACACAGGTACTTTTAAAAGTCTGCTTGGAATTTTTCCAGTCTCTCACCTCAGGCAAAAGGTGGTATTAAATGGCAGGTCAATTAACTTTTGCTGCCATGTTTCCCTGTGGTATATTATATTGTTGTTAACATTGATATGATAGGAGTGGCATACTAACTACACAGAGCTGTTTTCAAACACATATCTGTAAACTGTCACTTCAAAAAAAAAAAAAAGAAAAATCTTAAAGATCATCTACTTCCAACATCCCTGCCATAGGTAGAGATACTTCCTCTAGATCAACCTGCTCAAAGCCCCATCCAACCTGTCTTGAAGTCAGTTTTTCTACCTTTTATTTTATATAGAAACTAGAATTTATTTTTCTTTAGAGAGAAAACATAAAATATTTTCAATTGGAAATTAAAGTCATAGACTCACAGAACAGTTTGTGTCCAATCTTCCTCCAATGAAAAGGGACATCTTCAATTAGCCTAGATTACTCACAGCCCTGTACAAACTGACCTGGAAAGTTTCCAGGGGTGGAGTTTCTACAACATCTCTGGGCAAACTCTTCCAGTGCTTCACCACCCTCAATGTGAAATATTTCTTCCTGATATCTAGTAAAAACCTACCCTCTTTAGCATAAAACCTTTACCATTGTCCTATCACAACTGGCCTTACTAAAAAGTGTCTCCAGTACCACTCAGCTTTGTGTCACCTGCAAGCTTGCTGAAGGTGCACTCGATCCCACTGTCTATGTCACTGTTGAAGATAATAAACATTACTGGTCCAAATACGGACCACTGAGGGCCACCAGGTTGTATGTTTTGTAGTTTATATCAAGATCATTTAACTCAATTCTCTCATGTCCATGTTTTCCTCAGCTTATGAGCTTCTTGTGTGAAATTCAAGCAGCTATACTAGTCTTGTGCCAGAGTTTGTGACCATAGATGAGACATTATGAACCAAATGTAAATTTGCAATATTCAATGGCAGTTGTATTACAAGACTTCTTGTTCATAGTACATAATAAGAGACATAAAGTCCATTTGGGGTCTGGCCATAAAGTGAGATGTAAAAAAAGAAACTCACCTGAGGCATCATCACAATTTCCTTGGAAAGAAAAAAGAAGTTATTTTATTGACAGAAAGTGATATTGCATGCATGTGTGAAAAACTTCATTTTCCTTTGGGAAAGAAACACAAACAAACACATCCCCTTTCAAGTTTCCCAAAAGCCTGAAACCACAGTGTATTTGTCTTGTCAAGAAGCCTTAGGTCAAAATAGTGTGACTGGAGTGCTACAAAAATCAAATATTTCCTTCAGGTATCCTTGGGAACAGACAGTGCTTATGGCAACTCTGCTCACCTTTCCAAAGGCAATGATAGGGGAGAGAAAGTGACTGGGAAATGGGCTGCCTCAAATCCTTCAGGGTAGTCATAGGAAATAAAAGGAAAGGGATTAGAAGTCAGACCACTTATGTTTTAACTCCATGGAAATTAAGGTCGTTCTGACAGACAGAAGACAGTTTCACAGTGCAAATTAACCAATATTCAGTTTCACTATGTGTGCATGTTTGTGCTTTCAAGTCTTTGTTAGATGAAGTCTGAAAGTTTATGATTGTCTGCTAAAAAACCCACACAGACATAATTCAGCACAGAACCTCCCAGATTTTAGTTGTTTTCTTTGCCTCTCATTGAGTCTATGGAAGCACATTCTTGGGCAGGATGATCACTGAAATATATTTGTTCTGTGATACATTGCAATATAATGTTTATATTCTTAAGGGGTGTTTTTACACAGAATGACTTCTAAAAGGGATTTCAGAAACATTCTGCTGTAACAAAAGGTGCTAATACATGTGTGTGAAATACTGTTTGTATCTGGATAAAGCTGGACCTGTTCCAGTTACAGGGATCCTTTTGCCCTCCCAGGAATGGTGTAGTCCTTAACAGTGGGAACAGGAAGATGATTCTGCTGCAGGCTTTATACTTCACAGGTTCTTCACCTGCTTCTCAGAAAAATTAAAGAAAGAAATTAATATTTCATGAAGAAGACCAATTGGAAAAAAAATAAGTGCCAAAATAAAAACACACTTAAGTGATTTCTACCTCTTTAAATTGTCATTTAATTTCAATTTATAAATAAGGATTTAATTAAGATAGTAATTTTTAAAAAAGTTAATGGAAATCTTTATTTAATTCCCAAATTTTTTGTTTTAAAAGTGAAATTGCCAGAAAATTCTGCAAAAAATCCTTCCAACCAGTTTTTTTCTGGAAATAAAATTTCTTTATTGTCCTAAATCTAATATTTGATACAAGTTACCATGGTAGCAAAACACCAATCAGTGCTAGTATAAGACTAGATAAATATTATTCTATATGATTAGATCTGATTCCAAGCAACTAGATAGTATCTAATGCTCTTTAAGTATTAAGCATTTGACTTGCATTAAAAAATAATTTATAGATTTTTAATTCCAGGAAACAACCAGAGCCTGCTGGCACAATGGCAATATCTTCATTTTTGTTATAGAAAAGGTAAACATATGATCAAGCAAGTCAGATGAACTAGAAAGAGGAATTGAGGGCACATTGATGCAGGGAAATATCTACAGACAATCTCAGCAATGACATTTTGTTGTGATTTATTTGGTAGAGCATAGGTCAAAGCCTGCAAATTGGGGCAGAGAGGTACTTCATGCTCTGACTTTCTTCTGGAATGAACAAGAAGAGATGGCTGCTCCATATACAAGCAAGACGTTTGCCAACTCATTGCTCTCTTTCCTAATGGCCACCATCCATAGGAGCTCCTGCTCATCTTTCTGATCCTCGTACTTGGTTTCCTACCTGCTGTGACTGTTGCATTTCACTGGAAGTGCTGTACCTTCTATGTCTACTGTCTGGCAGTCATTGCTGGGAACACACAGTCCACAGCCACTATATTGGCTGAATATATGTTTGCTTATACAAGTATTAGGTTTTATTTATTTTATTAAAATTGTTTCTATTTCAACCCATGGGTCTTCCTTTCTTTTCCTGATAGCTCTTCCCAAGATGGGAAGAGTCATTGGGTAATAGAGCAACGGGTTACTGCTTAGCTTTTGAATACAAGCTATAAATAGATATACAGTAATCTTTTTGCAGCACATCGAGTTACTATTTTGTTGTCGCTGTGTTGTTTTTTTTTTAAGACAGACATCTATTATCGTGGCTAATGTAGCCAACAGCATGCTAAGCTTGAAATATACTCAGAAAAATATCCTTATAATGAAAACAAATAAGACATAGAGATAGAAATGTGTAATTGTTTTAAAACTGCTTGTTTGATTTTTCTCCCAAAAGAGCAGCTTTAGCACTACTAAATCATCTACTGCTTTCCTCTCTTCTCAGCAAACACATCTGGGAACTATGATTGGTTGAGTGACCTCCTGGTTTAGTTTTATTGCAGAAATCAAGAAAATTATGTAGGGGATAAGTACCTGTATTATTTTCTGAAACTCCAGTGCTCAGCATGGCAGTGTGACCCACGGTTGGTAAGAAAGTAGCTCTGAATGATACTGAGGTCATATTAATAGTAATGTTAGTGCTAGGCATTAGGCATAAGCATGGAGGAGGAGGTAAGACCATACTTATTTCATCTTACTTTGACTTAAACAGCTGTTGTTTTCATGCTTTAATGTATTTACTTCAAGTACCATCATTTTTTTAGGCCAGCACAGGTTGTCTTTGCTTCTGTTTCACTTCCTAGCCGAGTACATCCACACATCAACATCCACTTCTCAACCTTATCAGTACTTTAGCTGCTATTGCAAATGTTGCCAAAATTCCTTCTTAAGCTCTGCTACTCAGAAGTATTTTGCTTGAAGTTTACTACTACTATTTCAGATTTGAAGAAGGCTCATGTGTTCAAAACATTGTCTGTTTTCTTTCGAACTGTATTACTTGGTCTATTAAAGCTATCACTTACAAACCTTGTCTTGCTTTCAGAAAATCTGTGTGTTTCCATGTAAATTGAAATTAGGAGCAATATTCCTTCCTGCAGAAATACAGAAGGCAATGGAAATCAATAGCAATAATTGTTAACAAATGGAAGTCTTTCATGCTCCTGAAATTAGTTAAAAATTATCAATGATAAAAAAGTAAGTATAGAAATGTGTTTGTAGTATGTAGGAGATACTTGTAGATATTATAAAACTCTATTGCTGCCTGCCTGAATATTTTTTTCCTAAGCACTCTAAGTCACAAACCATTTAAGACAATAGATGAGGCGTAAGATGCAGAATGACTGAATTCACTGCAATGCTGCAAAAAGCTACTTCCTACAGAATGAGTGGCTGAAGTTAAATTAAAGGAAGGAGAGAGAATGTAATTGTGAGAACTGAATAACATAAATAATATTTGTCCGACCCATTCACATGTGCTTACGTGGATTCAGAAGCGAGGAAGAGCTTGTTAAGCACTGTCTGACATGAAAGGCCTGGTTAAGGTTTGGACACAACAGTAGTCAAAATGGTCTTCCTTCAAAAGATCCTTCAAAAGGTCTTCCCTGCCTGACCTCCCACAGTCTCCAGCATCTACTAACGTGTATCAGGCTGTAAACTGTTCTATTTACCCTTTTATGGAATTAACAAGAAGGATTCTTATGAAAGAACAGCATGAATATCCTCATATTTTGCCTAGATTACTACTCTTCTTGGAAGCAACCTGATTCTTAGGTTTCTAGTTCTCTACTAAAACAAAAAAATTACTCTACTTAAAGGAAACTTCAAAATCATAAATGATGTGATTGGTATTGATGAAGCTATAATACTCTTTTCTGCTTCACAAAATGCATGCATTAATCCATCTCAGGCTCCAAGAACCACACTGCTAAAAAATTTACCTGAAGTTTTATTCAGAGAATTTTATGACTGACAAAATGTGTATGTCATATAGTCAGGATGTTTCTGTCACAAAGCTTGAATGTTTTACTGTCAATATTCAATCTTTCAGAAAAATTAGCTCCATAAAAGCAGTCATAAAATAATAGTAAAAGGAATTTGTCTTTATGTGAAAATATATCTCTCGAAACAAATAGTTTTAAACAAAGGAGAAGAGATTTACAAAAGCTTTGGTTCACTCACCAGAGGATTTCTTCTTTGTAATTATAACTGTCAGACTCAACCTAAGAATATGAGAATTCAATTTGCTTAAATATGAATTTCATAAGTATGAAAAAGGATTAAGAAAAAATAAAGTAAAGGCATTTAATTCTATTTAAAATGAATTTTTTTTCAACTTATAATCTTGGTGACTAATGAACTGAACAACTATATTTTGTTTCTTGAGGTTTTTTGCATTGTAGCAACTGATAGTTGTCACTTTCAGCTACTGCAAAATCGTGTATGGCAGCTGTTCACTAAGGACATGATTGGTGCAAAAAAAAATGTCCAGAACTTTTTTTTAAAAAAATAAATTTTCATTTAAGGTACTATCCCACGATGTTAAGATACATTTAAAAAAAAGACAGTTATAGATAGTTATATACAATATAGCACATTACAAACTATTTGGCTTTTCACATTTGGTGAGTGAAACAGGGCAATGTTAGGTGGCAGTTCCTGAGGAGTAAAACTCCCACAGCTTTTCAGACAGTACTTGCCTATTACATACTAACCTCCTATTACGTTATATATTTCTAGCAAAAGTAAGATATGCAAAAATATTTAAAAAAAACGGCCTTTGTTAAATCCACCTTATAAAATTTACATGTTGATGAAGAAAGCTTAATTGATCTGTATCTGAATGAAATGGAGTTTTCTGTCAAAGAAGTATTCAAATATTTCAGCCACCTATGTGAGTTTTTTGTTGGAAGCATCTGGCCATCCAGCTGATAAATGACAATATTGACAGCTATTCTGCAAAAAAATTACCATCTCTAGCAACAGGAATTTGCAGTTTGCACTATGCCATGTTCGATTCATATTCAATTATATGCATTAAGGTCACTGCCATGAAGCAAGAAAGTATTCATGAATCATCAGTTGCTGACAGACAGATCCATTCCCATAACGGTAGGACTCAACATAATCTGTAGCTGCAGTCAGGAAATCATGTTTCCAAAATAAATATACTTCTTCTGTTTCTGAATACAAAGGGAATAGTCTTTAAGACACTGAAAAGAAATATTTTATCTTAAAAAACAGTGAAAAACAACGACAATGAAACCATGTCTCAAATAACAAATACGGTTTTCTCTTTTTGACATATTTTGCATTCTGAATAATATATTTTTGTTTTCTTTACATATGCGCATAATTAATTTCAACATTGCTTACAAAATATCATTTTGAGATTCTGGATCTGTGCAAGGTTCTTGATCCCTTTTGTGCACTATCTTTCCAACTCTGTGAATTTTAAATTCCCTGTTCACAGGTATAGTACAGCGGTGAGATAATCCTAATGTGCCCCTTTCTATTTCTCTTTCTTCCTTCTTACTAACAAAAAAATAGTTCACGAGTATGACATATTTCTGACAAGTAGTACTATTGATTTTAATTCCTTCAGTAAAACATGAGATGTGAATGTAAAAGAGCTCAGGGCTGTAAATGTTGAAAGGGGCTGTTGAAATGTTGAAAAAAATACTCTTACATATCACTGAGTGAAAAAAAAAATCATTCCTGTTCTAGACTCTAGTGTACAAAAAAATGTAAAAATTGAAGCTCTGAGAAAATCACTACCAATGGTTTGTAAGGTAACACTGAACATGACTCCTGGTACTCTGCTATTTGTTCAGGAACAGGAGCCAGCCCTGCAGTGATGTCTAACTTCTGGTTTCCATGATCTGTTTGGATTCTCTGCTGTAATCAGAACAAACAATGCAGGAAACTGGCAATTGCAAATGGATGTGCCATGAGTAAAAACCTGAAAAGAGGATTTCTTATGAAATGGGAATTGTTTTCTTTTTCTCATGATGTTGCATTGAAGCAGTTGACTTCCTGACCCCTTTAAGATGGTTGACAATTGAATAGGAAAACCTGTCAGGTCCTTGTGAAAAAAATGTCTCTCTAGTCAAGCTTTTTATTGTACTGTCACCAACCACATATACAAGCAGAACAGGCAGACGGAATTACTGGGTGTACCCACACATTCACTATACCTGTCTGACCTCTGAAGATCAAACAGAAAACATAGAGTAACTTCCCTCCTGCTCTCCATGCCTGACCATGTTTGAAAGCGAAAACCCATTTTACTCATAGACATACTCTCAATAACTTTGTGCCCTCACCAGCACGGAGGTGTATATGTCATTGACGTCTGTCAAGATTTCAGTCAGCACGAAGCACACACCAGTGATGTGGTCAGATTCCTCATGAGACACAGAGGACACAGAACTAGACCTCATCATATCTTCTGACTTCATTTTTGGTTGCAGATCACATGCATGCTTTCTTCCATATACTTTTCCTGTATGCTTTAGAAGCCGACAGCAATCATTCTGCCCCTCTTATCCCTCCCATGTGGGTTACTAAGATTTGTTCATGACTTTTTGTTTTCTCACTTGGGTGTCCAGAGGTGCTGCATGTAGTTGTACACAGATCCTGATAAACTTGATCTAGGTGCAGTTTACACATGCTGTTCTTACAGCTCTTCTTCTGGAACTTCTTTTACTTTTCCCACTGTATGTTCCAGTTTATTCTCCAATCCTGCAAGTGCTCATATTTCTATTACAATTTTCTACGTCACTGACCTTAGTGGTCCACCACTAAGGCATCAGCTAAAGATTCTCTCACTGTTGCAAAACTAAGGAGAGGAAGGAAAGGGAAGGAAGGAAGGAAGGAAGGAAGGAAGGAAGAGAAACCTGTAGAAGACTGTTTAGAGTCATTATATATATATCTATTCTATACCCACTTAAGAACCTGACCTGAGCAAAGACTGAGTTATGTAGTAACACCTATTAATAAGCTCCATCTGTGTCTTCAAAATTCTTGTTCTCCAAATTATCTTCCTACAAATAACATGGTTGAATTCATGCCTACTACAGTGTACTGACAATTGAAGCACTAGCTGATGACAAGGGAAATAATTTTTTTACAAGCATCCTATGGGTCCTTGCTTATGACCAATCTTCCTTATCTATTTAGACACCAAGCAGCAACTAATACCCCTTTGTTTTTCCCTAAGAAATATTTCCAAAACTTTTTGTTTTCGTTTCGCTCTTCCAAACTTTGCAACAAATTAAATGGGAATAGACGAAATTGTGAACTTAGTGAAGGTACTTTGAAGACAAATTTAGGCAAGACAGAAGTATTTATACATTGTAAGTGACTAAGAAATACAAGCAATTTGCTTAATCCTGACATATATACTTAGGGAGAGTTGTCAAACTTGACTCAGGGTTTGTTCGGATCAAGTTCTTAACCGGATTTAGAATAGATGCATATGATGACTCTGAACTGTCTTCTACAGATTTCTCTTCTTCCCTTCCCTTTCCTTCCTTTTCCCAGTTTTGTACTGGAAATATTTTCCTCATCTCTTTACAGTTCACCAGATGATCCCTGTTCTCATTCTATCTTTTTAGTTTAGTTTTAATGTTTAAGTGAAATACAGTTCAAAATCCAACACAATCTTCAGCTGATTAAGATTTGCATTTTACTTTTATTGCTTTGGTGTATTAATTTGATACAGATAAATATGCAGGAAATTTTCTCAATATAGTCAAACTAACAGTTTTTATTAACAACTAATAACCTCAGCAGAGGCAATTATATCCTTGCAAGATAATTGATAATTATCCAGGTTTTGTCTTTTGGAGAAGATGTTTGTAAACAATGTTGTTAATTTACTTTATTTATGAAAAATAAAATTCTTCCATTCATGCCAGGACTTGCACAAGCAGCTCCAAACCATGGTCACTGAAGGAACTGCATTCCATAAGTCTTCAATTCTTCATCTGTTCAGCCTGGTAATGAATATTATACAAGGACTAAAGAAATAGAATATATTCTCAGGGAAGAATTGGTAGAGAAAGTAAACAATAAACCTCATTTTTTTTCCATCAATCAAAATCAGTGAATTTCCAAGGCAGTGTATGAGGATCTGATTCTAAATTAGCAGTAAAATGATGACAGGTAAAATGCATGTTCATTGCTCAGTGGATAGGAACAGCTATTGTCAAATGATATTAAGGACAAATTATTTTTTTCTTTTGTGTCAGTCCTAGCCAAAGAAGAGCATTCAAAGATATTTGTCTAATCTAAAAACACAATAAAATCTCAATCAAGAACAGAGAAAAGTAAAGCACATTTAATTTCTTCTAGTTTGTTACATTGTTTTGATTTTTCATCCAGGAACTAGATATTTTTGTGCTTAATGTGACATTCATAAGCAATGTCCAGTGGAGACATATTGCCTTCTGGCTACCTGATCCCATAATCCCATCATAATTTCTGAACAGACATGCATGTGTGCAGCCAGACCCAACGAAGTTTTTCCTCATAGGACTGAATGGGACCTAGGAGGTCTTGAAGACTTTGGAGTTTAAACTTTCAGAAAAAAAGAAGACCTAGAAAATAAGAGCTTGTGTTTCTTGGGTGTGTGCTACCTACACTCTCCATGCTAGCTGTAGGTGAAATGCACATCACTTGTATAATTTTTTATATAAATAGTTCATATAATGGCAAGTACTACCAAGTTTTGTAGCAAAACTAATGAGTTCTTATGTTTTTAAAAGGAAAAAAGACAGTCTTCACTCAGGTAAAAGCTAGAAAGTACCAGTTGTGTTTCTTGTTGGCTGTTTAGGTGACCCTCCTCCCCCCGAATTAAGTGACTGGAGCTCCTTTCACTTGTGAGAAACCTAGGGCCTGACTCTTTAGTTCACTTTGATGATGTCACACCTAATGCGCATTTTGCTATCCCTCTAACTCTCATATATAAGATGCTTAACATGTACTGATTTAATTGGCAGTTTGACAATTAAATGCCCTCGAAATTCTGCTTTAATTTACTTAGTTAAAAAAGTCTGATTGAATTTTGTTTTCTCTCAATAACCTTTAATTATCATATTTTTGTTTTATATCCAACATTAATTTTATACTACTAGTGAAAGTTTTAAGACTTTCTACAGTGCAGGTTATATGCCTTTTAATATATGCCTTTTAATATGACTTAAAGCCTTAAATGTGGTAACTGTGAGTTTTATATTCTCTCAGGTTACACAACCCATACTGCCACCACTTGCATGTCACCGAGTCATTTTAAGGTAATGTGCATATGTTAAATTAATCACTCTCATGTGATTAATTTAACACATTTAAAATAGTTCAAAGCTTAACGTCTGTACAAGGAAATAGTTATTTGAAGCATTAACTAAAATTTCACTTTTTTTTTTTTTTTTCAAATAGCTTCACAAATTGAAGGAAACATTTCAAAAAGAAGACCGTAACGTTCCTGCTTCAGGCACATAACTGTTATTTCCTCTGCAATGTCATATATTGACCATCTGAAACTTGATAAATCAGAAGACAGATTGCAGTGGAGCTCTATATATTTAAGTATCAAGCTGATCCATAATTTTCACACCAACCAAAGGCCATTTCTTGTCAGTGCTGTCCAGAATATATCCTGACAGTTCAGTGGGAGTTTCAGTGCCATTTATTTTCAAATCAATACTCAATTACTAAGAGGAAGATTCACTCCCTTGCCCATTTTCAAGATGAAATTATGGACTAGAGCAATAACACTTAGTCAAGGCAAGCCACTGTCCATTAACTCATGATGCTACCAAAAACCCATCCAGACACTTTATTAAAGCTCAGTCTTTTTTCAGCTTTTAATTAATCATTGTGAAAAAGGCCTTTCACATTGTGACTGATGACCAGAGAAAACAATTTTCTCCTAACTGCCTTTTAATTTCAACTCTGGGAGTGCTCATTGACTGAATCTCACAACAACCCATCATTGCTAGTTTTTAATGTGTTTTCTCCTTTGTTATTGAGAAGAATGGAGTGGCAATGAGGCTTTGTGCTCCTCTTCATAACTCAAGTAATTGATTCAGTAAATGCTGCACATTTGCTAGTGGATAAAAAGTGCTGTCAATGTAGATAGTAGGTACTATATAAATTACTCCATTAACTGGAAATAAAGCTATTTACAATTTTTAAAGTGTAAGTGGCTTAAAAAAAAGAGAAAGGAGTAGTACTTCTTACATGTCTGTACAAGTTGTTTTGGGTTTTTTTTATGCTGTAAATGCTAGTAATAGGATACAAAGGATCAGAAAAAGATTAGCAGACTAAGGCTGCAATCCTGCAGTGGTATGTCTATGTGAGTAGGTTATTGCAAACCATTACTCTTGAAGAAATGCAGCACTAAAAAGCAACTCTTGTGGAAAAACACAAAGTAGTCTTCAACAGTGGTCATTTCACAGCATAAATCCTATTTTATTTTTCTGTTCTTTTGGGCATTGGAGGATGAGATGTGAAAGAAGCTTCACTAAGAAAGAAAAAAAATGAATTATAAGTAAAGAGATGCAGTGTGTGTCTTTCCAGAAGCTAAGCATTCTCCAGAGGATCTGCCTCTAGATTGACAGTGAAATTGAGGAATTGTGTACCTGCTAAAGCAGTGATCTCATCAAAGAACAATGGATAGTATAATGCCACTAGTTGTCATACTGTGGATACTACTGCTACCCTAAATCAATAACCGATACTTTGAGATCATCTTAGCTTTACGTGTTTATGTGGTTTTTTGACGTGAGCATATGTATTTGTAAACACATATTTGTAAAACTTGAAAATAAAAATTTGCTCTTTAGTAAATCAGTTATAAGAATGGGTACTAAATTAACATAAATTCACATATAATAATATAAGCAAAGATAAATTTAATAGAATAATTAATATAATAATAATAATAATGTAATCAGTAACTGCAGCAATGGACATGACTGTTCTGAGACCCTAATTTAAAGATTGGGAAGCTTCTTAATTGGAATTTTCTCAAACTTTTCTGAGAGTACTCCTTCAGCAGTGTTTTTCTGAAACTAAGTTTATTGATTAAAGTCTAATTACATTGCAAAATATGAAACATGCCAAAATAGAGTGTTCTCTAAAAACAATTGAGGTTGATGAATCTTGACATAGACAATAGTCTGTGCATGAAAAAAGAGAAACATATGTCAGCAGTTTAAAGTCTTGGTCTGCATTCTTGTATGTCTTAAGATGTTTCGGGTTGTATGTTTACTCTTTCAATGAGACCAGTAACTTCTGCTTGCCTTTGTATGCAAGACATGGAGAACCTGCCACTTCCTTCTAAGTTTATACATCAAAGGCTATTTACACTCAGTGATTTATTCTAATTTTAATTTTTCTGACTACACTGAACTATTTTATGCTTTCTTATTTAAAAACACTATCACTCTTTTAGATCACAGTTACATTATTTGTTCATCATAATCCTCAGATATTTTCCAGAAATATTCTTTTGAAAAAACAGGTTCATCAGGTATGGCTTGTCTATTTTCAGAAGCAGTGAGTAAAAATATTCTTAAATTTATCCCTGCAGTTTTTTGAAGCCCAGCAATCCATAAGTTCTTTTCTGATCTTTCTTCAGATTCATAAAATCTGTTTTAATTATGTCATAGCTTTTATATTGTATTCATGGCTAATGATTACCTGTTTTTTTTAATTTTGTTGTATACTACTTTGCCTCTATTTTAGCTCTTGGTTTTACTACTGAAACAAATAATCAT
This sequence comes from Coccyzus lansbergi, assembly GCA_033558105.1. NCBI lineage: Eukaryota > Metazoa > Chordata > Aves > Cuculiformes > Coccyzidae > Coccyzus > Coccyzus lansbergi. The sequence goes on from JAUMJK010000663.1 coordinate 912,255, forward strand.
AGAATCATAGAATCACCAGGTTGGAAGAGACCCACCAGATAATCGAGTCCAACCATTCCTATCAAACACTAAACCATGTCCCTCAGGACCTCATCCACCCGTGCCTTAAACACCTCCAGGAAAGGTGAATCAACCACCTCCCTGGGCAGACTGTTCCAATGCCCAATGACCCTTTCTGTGAAAAAATTCCTCCTGATATCTAGCCTAAATCTCCCCTGGCGGAGCTTGAGGCCATTCCCTCTTGTCCTGTCCCCTGTCACTTGGGAGAAGAGGCCAGTTCCCTCCTCTCTCCACAACCTCCTTTCAGGTAGTTGTAGAGAGCAATGAGGTCTCCTCTCAGCCTCCTCTTCTCCAGGATAAACAACCCCAGCTCTCTCAGCTGCTCCTCATAAGGCCTGTTCTCCAGACCCTTCACCACCTTTATTGTTCTTCTCTGGACTTGCTCCAGAGCCTCAACATCCTTCTTGTGGTGAGGGATCCAGAACTGAATACAGGATTCAAGAAGCAGTGTCACCAGTGCTGAGTACAGAGGGAGAATCACCTCCCTGGACCTGCTGGTCACACCATTTCTGATACAAGCCAGGATGCCATTGGCCTTCTTGGCCACCTGGGCACTCTGTTGGCTCATGTTCAGTTAGCTGTCGACCAACACCCCCAGGTCCTTCTCCTCCAGGCAGTTTTCTAGACAGACTTCTCCTAGTCGGTAGCTCTGCTCAGGGTTGTTGTGTCCCAAATGCAGGACCCAGCATTTGGCCTTGTTAAACCTCATGCCATTAGACTCAGTCCAGTGGTCCAGCCTGTTCAGATCCCTTTGCAGAGCCTCCCTACCCTCCAGCAGATCGACACTTCCACCCAGCTTAGTGTCATCTGCAAACTTGCTAAGGGTACACTCGGTGCCTTCATCCAGGTCATTGATAAAGACATTGAACAGGGTTGGACCCAGTACTGAGTCCTGGGGAACCCCACTTGTCACTGGCCTCCAGCTGGACTTAATACCATTTCCCACCACTCTCTGGGCCCGGCCATCCAGCCAGTTTTCCACCCAGGAGAGTGTGTGCCTGTCCAGGCCAGAGGTTGACAGTCTCCATAGCAGAATGCTGTGAGAAACTGTGTCAAAGGCTGTGCTGAAGTTCAGGAAGACCACATCCACAGCCTTTCCCTCATCCAGAAGCTGAGTCACTATGTCATAGAAGGTGATCAGGTTAGTTTGGCAAGACCTGCCTTTGGTGAACCCATGTTGACTGGGCCTGATCACCTGGTTCTCTTGCATGTGCTTCATGATAGCACTCAAGATCACCTGTTGCATGACTTTCCCTGGCACTGAGGTCAGACTGATGGGTCTGTAGTTCCCTGGATCCTCTCTGAGACACTTCTTGTAGATGGGCACTACATCAACCTCCAGTCCAGTGGAACTTCCCCAGTCTTCCAGGACTGTTGGAAGATGATGGAAAGGGGTTTGACCAGCACATCCGCCAGCTCCCTCAATACCCTTGAGTGAATCCCGTCTGGCCCCATAGACTTGTGGGTACCTTGTTGGGCAAGTAAGGTTCTGACTACCTCCCCTTGGACCATGGGAGCCTCATTTTGCTCCCCTAGGTCCGGGGTTTTTACACAGAGGGAACAACTTTCTTTACAATTAAAGACTGAAGCAAAGAAGGCATTAAGTACCTCAGCCTTTTCCTCATCCCCTGTCATTGTTGTTCCTTCTGCGTCCAATATAATCTTTTAATCAAAGTTATGTTCTTTCTATATTATGAGATAGTCCTTTATGGTCATCCATAGAACTCCGTTTTCATTCTTTTTTTTTTAAGGTAAGTTTTTCTTCAAGGCATGGTCATTCATAACTCCCAATTTGTCTAGGTTTAGGAAAATTAACTCCTTTAAAATGTTAATGTAATCACTGGTCCTAGTTAATTACCAATTCCAAATGACTGTACCATTTTTGTAAAGAGGGATACTAGAATGAGCTTTTTGTAAAGTAGTGATTTTTGTTACAAAAAGTATTTGTATTTAGTAGAAAATCTTTTTGATGCTTTATTAGCAGATGCTCTAAATTCTGGTACTACCTCTCAGAACAGTTTGTTCCTCAAAATATCATGACTCTTCTTTCAGTCACCTATTTTTGTTAAGTTTAATTTTGTTCTGTATAATGGACATACATGTGAACATTGTTTCTCAGACGTACCTAGGCTGAAAGTACTAAATAAATGAACCTTTGTCACATTCACATATGAAAGTCACAAGGCAGAATTATCTGTCTGACTATTGCAGTTCTCTTCTATAGTCCTTGAACATAATCATCTGGCCACATAGTTCTCTTTTGATTCATCAAAGAAAGCAGAAATATTCCCAAGTTCTTATGTTACATTTGGAAGTATTCAGCATTGTTTATAATCATATTTAATGTTCATTCTACCAGTATAATATAAAAAAATTGAGTGAGATCTTCCCAAGTATGGTTAATTCTGTGAAGCTACATAATGCATATATATAGGAGGAGCCTATCATCAAGAAAGGGTTAACCTCTGTGCTACATGATACCATGAGACTCTCACAGTTTCTGTGTGCAAGCAGTTATAGATTCTGCTTTTGGTGAGATCACTAGTACCTGCTGTGCGTCAATACCCTTAGAAACATCTGTGAGGAATTCATCTAAAATTGTATTCAGACAATTATGCCTGGGTTGCCATGGCAATTCTCTAGAGCACCTCTGAAAAGGTTAACATCACTGAAGTGAGCTTGAACACCTTATCCTGAATTGTGATGTTTAGAGGTCAGAAGTTCACTGCCAGGCATCATATTTAAAGGCTTTCTCTGAACAGGAAGATCAACATCGTGTTCAATACCAAGGAATGTTAGAGGTTAAAATATTTGGTCCACCTCTGTTAACAAGAATCTTTACCATTCACTCTTTCCCCTGCTTTACATATACCTATTTTAAAGTAAAAAAAAAAAAAAAAAAACAACCATACTCCAAAAGTTATGTTTTAGAGTTGGGGTTTTTTTTAACAAGGAAGACAAAACAGAATCCTTGCATTATGTGACTGTTGGAGTATCGTCCAAAATTATTAGCTGTCAAACTGATGATTGTATGTTCCCTTTCACCGTGTCTTACTCTATACACTGATTTAGGTATAACTAAATCAGTGCGTAGTGACATTTCACAGAATCACAGAATAGTTGGGGTTGGAGGGGATCTCTGGATGTCATCAAGACTGACCCTTTGCTCAAAGCAGGGTCACTTAGAGTAGGTTACTCGGGGTCATATCTGATTGGTTTTTTAATGCCTCCAAGGGTGGAATATCCATAACCTCTCTGGGTAACCTCTTCCAAGGTTTGATCACACAATAAATATCATATTTCCCTTTGCTGAACTTCATGAGATTCCTGTCAGCCCATCTTGTAGCTGGTCAGCGTCCCTCTGAGTGGCAGCACAAACATCCCACTTCTTCTCACTTTGGCTTCATCTGCAAACTTGTGAGGGTACACTCAGTTGCATCATCCAAATTATTAAGATGTAAATGCTTCTGACCCTGGGTATTGACTTTGGAGTATTCCACTAGTGACTGACATCCAGCTGGTCTTCATACTGCTGAACAGCCCTAGAGGCCCAGCAGTTCAGCCAGTTCTCAATCCACTTCACCATCCACTTAGCAAGTCTGCACTATATTAGTTTGTCAATAAACACACTGCTGGAGACAGTTGAAAGCCCTGTGGAAGTTGAGATAAACAACATGCACTGCTCCCTCTTTATCCACTAAGCCAGTAGCTTTATTAAATAAGCCTATAACATTGGTCAGGTGTGATTTCCCCTTTGTGAAACTAGTCCGACTACACCCAATCACCTTAATACATTTGGGAATTGTATCCTCAATTATTCACTCTACCACCTTCCCCAGAATCAAGGTAGACTGAAACACATAGCTTCCCCAATCTTCCTTCTTCCCCTTGAAGGTAGGTGTGACATTTGTTTTCTCTCAGTTTTCAGGCACCTTCCTCCATTGCCATGGCATTTCAAAGATAATAAAACTGCCTTGCAGTGGCATCAGCCAGACTGATGTTGATGAAGATTGTGAAATGGAGATAATGTATTTCTGATGATGTCAAGTCTTCACTATGTATATACATATTTTATACTATCATATGTTTTCCACTGTGTTAATTCTGAAATAGCAGCATCGAAAAATTCTGTTCTATGAAAATTACAGAAGAGTGTGATATGTATTCAATGATACTGAATCACAGAGCATAGTGCATAAAGTGTGCAATATTTTCTGGGCCTTGGAAATGTTTTTAAAATTTTTTAACATCAGAAAACTTCAGAAAATCTAATTCAATTCCAGTAAATATTTTTGCAGAAGGCCAGATGTAACAAGACGTCATTTATCTCTTTTCAAAAAACCAAAACCTAAATGTGTTTGGGGTTTTTTAGAAACTTTTGAGCATTTCTCAGAGTTCCCTTGAGTGTCATGTTGCCTTGGAGACATGTGACAGGGTTCCACAGGCCAGGTTACATCCCCTACTTTTTTGTCATTTGTCCTGTTGATAAGGCATAGAAAGGATAGGGATTATTTAGATCTTTATATCCTGAGCTCCTGCAAGTGCAGTATGTGTTCTCATTTCATGCACTGCCACCAACCATACAACCCTGCTTCCAGTAGACCACTAATGGCTTTCTGCTGCTGGTCAGGGACAGAAGACTTAAAGACAGAATTTGTTTCAGTCAGCACAGTCACTATTTTTTGGAGGGATTCAATGTGAAAAGACTCATTCTAGAACATTGGAATTGAGAATGCTAAAATTATTTTATATATAGATATATTTTAATTAGAGAGTAAAATTCTACCCCATGCCACTCTTAAGTGACAATTCTAAAGCATGTTTCAAACAACTATTTTATACAGATTCTCCATAAAAGACAGCTATATCTGGAGTAGTGCACAGTCCATAGTCATCTTTAAAGTATCATCCTTTTACAAATCTTGTTTAAACAATGATACAATAGTGCTGTGGATTGACTATTGATGACTGCATACTGCAGACAACTAACCTGCAGATAGCAGGCAGGTGGTATGGTAGGTTCCTGTAACTTATGAAACAGAGGAACAGAGATATAGCACAGGTCATACATCTGAAGGTCAAATGTAGAGGCAAAAGAAACTGATTTTAGGGCACCAAGGATAAATGAATGAAAAAGGAGACAAAATTATTGGCAGAGGTTCTTTTCCATTTGAATCATATCTATTTTGTCTCATCCATGTCTTTTGAGGGAATCATCTAGCTTAAATCTACTGTAAGGCTAGCTTAGCTTTATATCTGTCATTATTGACAAATGTTTGTCTGAGTTCTTCTTAAAGGTGTCCAAGGAGGCAGATACCTTAAACTCCTTGGGCAATCTATTCCAGTCATTAACTATCCATTTTGTAAGATAGTTTTTCTTTATGTCAAAATCTGAATTTTATTTGCTACAGTTTAATTACCAGCAATGCTTCTTGCCTTTTCTAGAGCAGACATAGCAAATAAATCAGTTTCATCATTTTCCATTTGCATGTTCAAAGACTATAATCACAGATGGGATTTAGCACACTCATATGTAGCCATCTACTAGTGGACTCCCACATGATCTTTGTGTCAGCTCCCTTTATGGTTATTTATAAAATAAAACAATGGTTCCCTAGAGAATACAAAATGTTCATGCATGATCACTACATATGACAGATTCTAACATGACCTCTTGGCACAACAGCTGGAGGCCAAACAGGAGACACAGAAGCTTCGAAAATAGTCCTGAATGCCTAGGTTTGGGTGACTGGCTTATGCCCGTAAACAATACAACCAATGTTACAGTAAACATAGAGTTCCTTTGGAAAAGAATAATGTTATTTAAAATCGTAAGTAAATAAAAACTTCAGTGTAACGTTCTCTTAACCATCAAAGAAATGTTATCTCTGTATCATACAGAGATTTTAGTGTGAGCAAATAAGGGACAGCTAATTCTCCAACTTTAGCAAAGAAATCTTGCTGAGTTGTGAGTTAATCTTTTGTTTCACTTGTCTGTTTTTTATTACTCTGCCTCTATCATACAAATCTGTCATAGAAATGAATTTAGTTTATCAATTAATATTAAGTACTTATGTCATATTTTTTCTGGACAAAATAAATCTGACTTTCTACTACCATATGTAAAACCATATTATAAAAATAAAGCTAATTGAATAGGCTAGTGTATTTTGAGAAAATCCTTGCTTGTGAATAATCACGGAATGGTTGAGTTTGAAAGTTTAACTCAACCACCTCCTGTCCACTCCTGTTGAGTCACCTTCCCTGGAGGTGTTTAATGGACTGGTGGATGAGGTGCTGAGGGGCATGATTTAGTGATTGATAGGAATTGTTGGACTCGATGATCCTGTGGGTCTTTTCCAACCTAGTGATTCTGTATGATGCTGTGTGTGTGAAAGGGACCTCTGGGGGTCATCTGGTCCATCTGTTCCACTCAATCAGGGCCACCTACAGCCAATTAATCAGGCTTATGTTCAGACAGCTGTTGAATACATACAATTAGGAAGATCTGTCCATGAGTCATCATTTGAAACAAAATGGTGGTTGATAAACTGATATTTTTGTTGTGTGAAACATCTTAAAAGAAAGTTTTAGTTTTAAAAAAGGAAACAAGCGGAAGTGCACCTTGCTATAAAATGTAAATCTCCATCACATCCTCAGCATATGGAGTGTTACCTAATCTTTACAGCAAATACAGGAAATAATAAAAGATTAACATAGGACTATGCGGAGAAAATTAAAATCATATGGCAAAATACCTTGAAGTTAGCTTCCATGACTCATGCTTATTTGCATCAAATGAGCTACCAAAAACAGGCATAGCTTTTTCTGTCTTCTTCCTCTTTATCTGTTCATCATATCTGATTCTGTAATGTATTTTGCAAATAAAATACATAAAAAGTATTACAGGGACACTACAGAAGAGCTCTACCATTTAGTGAAATTGCTTCTGTGCACATATTGTTAACATCAGTAATAGCTTAGTAGTGTTAAGCTAAGTGTTTCTCTGTTGATTACTCAATGCAAAGACTTCTGCTTAACTAAAACATGTTCCATACTATGCGATTTACTGAACTAACAAATCTACAGTAACTAATGAACTTAAATCATAGCACTAATCTTGGGACAACTAGTCATATTTGTAAATTCAGCATTATGCGACAGAAAACTTACTGGTGTTGCCCAAGTTGAACTCTGAATATGAAAAAAAAAAAGAAATTTGGCGATACAAGACTCTTCTATAAAGAAAACTAAAATTATTTTAGGGAAAGAACTTTTGTAATTTGACTCTTAGTTTAGAGTCAATTAAAAACTTACATGAATGGTGAAATCCTAGATAAATTAGAAATGCTTCAAAACCATTGGCTTTATAAATCACATTAGTCAACTATTTGATAGTTTTGAATATCTGTGTCAAAATTTGGTGGCACATATATCTTAAAAAACATGATTCTCAAATATATATTGATATGTAGTGTAATTAGACTATCTTTCTAATTTTTTAGCAATTTTCGGTATATGGTATAAGCCACAAGAAGTTTTATAAACAAATAAAAGTTTGCAACATAAAAGTTTGTTTTATCACAGATTTGTGAGAAACTTAAATTCGTGGAAATTATTGCTGTCCTTCTGAAAATTCTCACTTCCCAAGGATCTTTTCCATGAATGCCAAACACCATACATGTTCATCTACTTTGCTGTCATTGTGAATTCACCATTTTTATTTCATTTTCTAAGAATCTGTCTGCTTTCAAGGCTCCATTGTCAAATAAAATCTGACTCTATAGTAGTATTTTTGCATGTGCTCTTGCTAAGGAACACACATCCAAATAACCGTGAAAAACTTAACAGATGTAATAGGTTGATAAAGTTATTTTACAGGAAATATTCTCTCAACTCTAACTCTCTTTTTACTTACATCATAAAATAGTTCCAAGGAAGGTATTACTACTTTAAACAGATTTTGTTAGAATCTCACAGTACATTACCAATAAAGGACAGCTCTATATTGAATGCACAAGGAAGATCACTTACTAAGATAATCGATTGATCCAGCCTGTACAGAGCACATACAGCATAAAATATTTATTTACCTGAAGTTGCTTCCCCATAGGCCCTCACAGAATTTTGTTCAGGTGCTAATTTTAAACACTGAAGTATGAAGACAAGTTAATGAGAAGAATTTTGGTGGTGAATATTTAGCTGGTACCTCTACAGAATAGCAGAGGTCAGCGTTAACTAGCTGAACTCTGTTGCTGAAAGGACAGAAATAAACACTTCGTGCTGCTGCTCCCGACTTGTTGGAAATAATAGCACAGTTGATGTCTGGATATTATTTTAAATATCAAGCAGGCTTTACAATCTCTGTGAGGCATGAAGTTCAGGAAATACAGAAAGATATGTTCTGTGTTCTTACAATTTTAGCATAATATACTGTAAAAATTCTGCAGAAAATCACCTTAAGCAGAGGGAAAAAGGAAGCAAGATCTGAATTGTGACATCTTGTTCAAAAGTATTCTACTTTTTGCACTTTTAAGAAGCTTACTCTGTTTACAAAGATTATTCTAATTTCGGAAATATTACCAGTGCTCAAAAATGTGAAACCCAGCATTCTTAAATATTATAAACTGCCAAGTAAAATGAAACACTGATGTTTCATTTTCCCTCTTAGCTTTGAATTTATTCAATTTGCAATAAAATGTTGTGACTCAAAAGCATGTATACATGTGAGGTTTTGATTCTGATGAGATTAACGTTTCAAATTAAGAGAATCAATGAATTAACACAGCAGGCAAACTGAGATTGGTTTGGATTAGGAGCTCTGTAGCAGAAGATGTGACCTCAGTTTATTAGGAGGGAAAAAATGGAGCTTGTTTGTTTCTTTTTCCCCTTTGCAGAGAAAGGAGGAAATGCAGGAACATATTCAACTTGGAGAGCATTATTTCAATCTCTGGATGTTCCTCTAACACTGGAAGTAGAAATGAATGCTCCCTTAGAGTAGATTGCCAGTACTCAGGTTAACCAATTGTATAATAAATAGAATATAAACAAGTACTAATATTTAAAGGGATAAGTGTTGGGGCAGTGGTAATGAAATACCAGAAAAGACTTTTTACTCTTCAGGTTGTCTTTACAATAGGCTACAATTAGGAGATCTTTTCCAAATTTTCAGTTTTGATTGAAATTTTTTAATGCAGTGGTTTGTGTTTCCAACAAAGAATGGTCAACAATCAACAAAGGCCTTTTATTTTTTTTAATTCATTCATCAGTTTTTACAACAAGTTCTCACACTTCACTCATACTGCCATTTACAGCCATTTCTCCTGACTGATTGACCATGTACAATTGATATAGAGTCTGTTTATAAAGAAATATCTGGGGGTAGGGAGCCAAATGGTTTTATATGACGTATTTACCATTCAGAGGATCATGGTGATGAAGCATTCTCTGAAACACTCGGAGGACAATTCTGCAGTTAATTTAGGAACTATGTTCATAACCTAAAACTGCAATTTGCCACAGGTCATTTGGAAAATTCAGTCTTGAAGTGATTAAAAAAAAAAAAAGAAGAAGAAATGCAGAGGCAAGACTGTTCTCATTTTATTTCTAATAATAATTACAGGGAGGGATTTGGTTTTATAGCAGCATCTGTCAACCATGTCAAGAGAGAACAAATCCAGGTAGGAAGGGAATAAATGACTTTTGAAGGAGCATTTGAGGAAAGTCTTTAATAGTGTTGTCCCCACAACAGCAAATTAGTTGGGTAAATGTTATGTTGAGTAGAATTAGTATTGTTTTTAAAGAGGAGGAGGTTTTGTAAAGGTAAAAATTATCAAAATCCTGGACAAAGATACAAAATATTCAAAGAAAACAGCAGTAAAACTCAGATACGTGGACCAAAGGGCTACAAATGTAACTGAATAATCCTAACTGAATGTTTTCCTCATAAAAGCCTCAAGGATTTTGACTAACTGGTCCATTCTCTTAATTGTAACTTTTTCCACAGTTTGTGGACAGAAGCATTTTTAAATACACAATCAGTTTTGAATTATATTTTCAAAATTATTTTTTTATTTTGTGATTACCTTTTTAGGGGAAAAGTAAATATTAAAAAAATATAAGGATCTGTAGAATTCCAAAAAGTTCTTCATTTGAAATAATTTTAAATGCTTCTATATTTTTTCAAAGAAACATTTTCAGTTTCACTTTAAAAAATACTTCTTGTTCTAGTTTAGTTTTCAAAAATTACTATGACACTGAAAAATAAGCTACACAAAAATCAACACTTTGTCTTTAAGAATGAGAAGCTGATCATAGAAAGACGACTTTTAAAACCAGCTACCCAATCATTTTAGTTGGCACAACAAGGAACAGAGAGGTTCAGGCTCCAATTTTAGCTACAAGGAGTTAAGGTCAGTAAACTCAGAATACCAAGACAAAAGCTAACTGATTCTTGATAAATAAGAAAATTTAAATATAGATGGATCAATGGATGCACTAACAGAACATCGTATATGGAACTTTTAAAAGAAGATATTGTCTAAAATAACATTGTATTTAGAAAACAACATATCAACAATCCAGTAGATATTTTGATTTAAACTGTATGGCTGAGTAAGTATGACAGAAATTTGCAAGGTTTTCTGCTTAGATGCTGGGTTTTTCCACTTTTATCAACTCATCTAATAATAAATTACTTTCTTACAAATCTTAACATCCAAAGGAAAATCTGCCAATGGATACCAAAGGCAATACAGTCAGAAAGCATAAAATCACGATAAACATAAAAAAAAAAAAGAATTGCAAATGTTCCACGAAAAAAAACAAAGTATATTATGCTTCACAACATTTTCAGGTATTATATGAAGAATCCATGTTTAATTTTGGTTTTTAAGACAAGAGGTCCTAGAAAAAAGACTAAATTTGGTGAAATAGAAGCCACGCATGTGTGTATGCACATATATGGTTGTAGACAATATTTATATACATGAGTTATCTAAGGGAGAATTCTAGGACAGAACTTGCAGGGGGGATGTAAGAGAGAAACAGAAAAACAACAACCCAATACAAGATATACGAGTTCCTAAATATGGATTACAGGAAGGAATTAAGACAATTCTACTGCTAGGGTTTCTTTGAGTGTGCTAAAACTTGGGCAGCTTTTTAAAGATGATAATATAAATTATTGTGCTTGTCCTTGTTTTTTTTAATTCTTGATTGACTTTGCTTTAGGTCTCTTTATTCTTCTCACAGGTATATATTTATCTGTGAAATCAAATACAGTAATGTTTTCAAGTGGCAAATTTCTTATACAATATGAAGCTTATCGAAGTCTTACCATTCATGCCAGCCCACGGTTGCAGTATATGTATCTTTTTCTTGTAAATGCATAACACTAATTAAATACACCAGCTCTTTTAAATATTTACATTAATTTCATCTGGATTCACATCAAATTTTGGAATCATTTATGCTTGCTGAAAATATCTCATAAAGGTGGAAAGAAAAAAAAGCTTTCAAAATAATAAATACTGATAAAACTGGCATATATTAAAAAGTGAACTTCTGTCCTAGTAAAAGAAAGTATTGAATGCACTGAAATAATTAAACCATCTCCAAACTTCTAATGTCATCTTTTTATACCAAAAATCCTCCCCAAAGAGAGAGAAGAGGTGCAATTGTGGTTGTGCTTAATGAAGCATTTTCCACACTTCTGGACCCGTGGACAACTGTCTGTCCTCTAAATCTCCGATGGACCATCCTGCACTTCTCATCAGCTTGACTTCAAGCTGACTGCCAGAAAAGCATCCCAGAGCTACTGGTTTGAAAAGCTTACCCAGGAGGACTGAACCATAGTTTCAATTTCCTTGCAGCCCAAGAGGGCTTAAAATGCCATTCCTGAGATAGAGCCCTCATTACTGGATTGCAGACTCAGACTATTTTTGTGCTTTGTACTGCACCAGGAATCTTTCATTTTTCATCGTCTAAGCATCTTTGCCTTCATCAGAAACAGCATGGCCAGCAGGACCAGTGAAGTTATTCTTCCCCTGTACTCAGCACTGGTGAGACTGTGCCTTGAATATGTGTTCAGTTTTGTACTCAATACAAGGAAGACATTGAGGTCCTGGAGCGTGTCCAGAGAAAAGCAATGAAGCTGGTGAAGGGGCTGGAGAACAAGTTTTATGAGAAATAGCTACGGGAACTGGGTTTATTTAGCCTAGAGAAGAGGAGGATGAAAAGAGAACATAGCGGGGTAGGTGTTTGTCTCTTCTCCCAAGTGACAGGCAATAGGATGAGAGGGCATGACCTCAAGTTGCACCAGGAAGGGTTCAGATCAGACATTAGGAAAAAATTCTTCACCAGAAGTGTTACTGGCACTGGCAGAGGCTGCCCAGGGAAGTGACTCAGTCACCATCCCTGGAGGTATTTAGAAGGTGGGTAGATGAAGTGGGGATATGGTTTAGTGGTGGATGGGTACAGTTGAATTCAATAATCTTGAAGGTCTTTTCCAACCAAGTGGTTCTATGATTCTAAGGACTTGGACAAAGTTAGATGTACAGGCACTTTCTCAACCATGTGCACACACTGATAGATAAAATAGTTCCTGGGGATACATGGATTTGGAGCCATGGAACTGTCACAGAAACAAATCCAAATCTCTCCTTCTTTATTTATTGGATTAGATCACTGCAAAAAGGGAGGATAATTTCACCAGTTTCTTCTTGGAAAATGCAACGAGTGCCTCAGTCTCTGATATGAATGTAAGGAGGCCCTTTGAGCATGAACAGTTGAGGGAAACTCCCTGTTAAAGTCGCAAAGATGCCTAATAGAAACAAAAGTCCCTATATGCCACTGTATGTCATGTTTCCTGCTCTAGATAGGTTCTTATAAATTTAGGTCTGTCTGGAATTGCCAGATGAAAGTCCACATGTTCCTATGCACTTTATGAAGAACTCAGACTTGGGCATGGCTACTGCTATGATGGATAATTATCTTAAAAAAGAAAAAAGTCATAATGAAGTCCATAACGGATCTGCCTCAAAGTCAAAGTGATAAACATATGGTTAAGTATTACTTTAAACTAAATTTTCAGTAACTGTACATATATTTTCCCCCTTCCTTTATCTACAAACCATCAATTCAGACAGTTAATATTAGCAAGGTTAAAAGAAAACAGATAAATTTAAAACTAAGTGGATCATTTTGTGTTTGGCTTTCTGATAAATGCTAACGGGATGCTAAAAAAATAAACGCTGAGATTAAAAATCCACAAATGATAATGTATGAGCCAAAGTACAAGGAGATATGCTTATTTAAATTAAAGAATTTATGACATGAAACTGCTGTCCAATTAAATAATAAAAAAATTATGTAGAGTTAAAAATCACTTTGCTTAACGCTTACCAACCCCCCTGCACCGTATATTGTTTAAATATGCTGGGATAGAATATTCCATTAAATATTTATTAGTAAATTCAATCATGGCAAATTATTTCCCCTTCATTCAATATATAACAGCACAGCAGTCAAGCTTCTTTTGTTTCATGATAATCATTGCATCAGCAATCTCTAATTACATAGAGAGATGCTGAAAAATTAGAGAAGTAAAGAAAGAGACACCTCTTTTGGTAACTGGTTCCCCTTCATTTCTTCTGAACAATTAAAATACCCATATACATTAAGAAGATGGAGCATTCTGAGAAAAAGGTCTCCATCAGCAAGAGCTCGAAAATGCATTATATTTGTTTGTTTTAGTTTGTGGGTGGAAAGAGATTTATTATTTTTTTTATGAAAACTCTGTGAGCATGAAAAGGCAGTTTTTAATGTCTGTTCTTCCTCAAAAGTGAGACTGACTGCATGGTTTACAAAGAAATTCAGATACTGCCACTTTTTTGTTCAATAGAATATTTTTTCCTATATTTTGCTTAACTCCAGAACGCCACAGACTCATTTGAAGGCCCAATTTGCTTAACAGTAGCACAGGGGCTTAGTTTGCACCTAGGTAATATCTGAAAGTCACAGAGAGAAACAGAAGTTAGTATTTACAATTCTATTACAAAGCTGGATCAGCTCCTTGTCTTGAGTCAGCAAAAAGCCAGGCATACTTTGAGCACAAGAGTGCTTCCAGGTTTGATAACTACTGTTCAGAGGCAACCATAGGTCTAAACTATAAAGAGAGCTATAAGCTAGATAGTATAAATATCATTAACATAATAACAACAACGATATGAATAGGTCTCAACAAGAACAACAGCAATATAATCTCCAGGGACAATCAGAATTCAAGATGAATATATATAATCCTCTGCTTGGTAAAAAAGCCTGAAAAAAGCTCCCATTTAAAAAAACAAACAAAAAAAAAAGCATTGATTGTGGTTAAGTAAAGAATAAAATGTGATGCATATCCCTGGTAAGGTGATTTACTTGCTTTTCAATTTCCTCTTTAATTTACTTTCTCCAGTTATGTCTAGTCAAAATCCATATTTTCAGTTCCTGAAGGCAAGGAGTGTCTTTTTGGCATCTATCACCCAGGGGTCTGAGTTGATATTAGTAGGTGCAATAGTAATTAAAATAAATAATCTGTTTTTCAGAGTTTAATCTCTGGAGTTGCTCAAGATAACCTTGTTCTATCACAAAAACTGAAGCACAGAGGATGGGAATTTTCTCATATCCTTATATAAAAGTATTCAAGGACAGGATTTATGAAATATTTAAGATGCCTCCTTTGTTTTGGACTTAGTCATCAAAGGCAGATGAAAAAGCAGAATATCACACAGTTGGTTTGAGGTTTTTTCCCCAGCAGTTAAAGTAAAATGAGACCTGTTAAAATTATCCTAGTTCATACAGTTCACCTGTCTTTGTTCATGTAATTTGTCCAGCTCCATTTTCATGATGCTATAACTTCATGTAAGTTTAAGACTCGTGACATACAACGAGAAAAACAAACAAACCTGTAGAAACTCACAGTTTCAAATATACTAACATAATTACAGCATAAACTGTCAATGTGTCTGAAAGTTACAGAAAAACTTTTTGTGTACGGAATGTGTTCATCTCATTTAATAGGGTAACTAAATCAATGTCAAGTGCTCAACTAAAGCTAAGCATATGTTTCCACAGGCAACGAGATATCAAAAAGGAAACATGATTGAATTTGTCTGAAAATAATACGGAATAGCTCATCAAAGGATAATTCTCTTCTTTCAGATGAGGAAATCTCAACTCTGGTTTTGGATTAAGATTTGGAGTGATGCTCCAAATCTCTATCAATTTCCACTTTCAGTTCTTAAATAGAAAATTGTGAAGGCAAAGTATCACTCTGTGCTTAATCTGAATAGTAACAGCAAAGCAAGATATCTATAGTACTGTGAAAGCAGTACTATAGACGTATTCAGTACTGCCTTTTAAGTGTTTTTGCACAGGTCATGGCTCTAATTTAATATGTTTCATTAAACTCTCAACGACAAACATTCGAGAGTTTGAAATATCGATGATGCTTTTTTTTAGGAATTGGTTTCTGCAAAAGGACGTATGAGGGAAAAAAAAGATAAATGCACCCTCTGTTACTTTCTCCCCAAGTCTATTGTGCTTTCATTAAGATAAGTGCTCGCTGAAATATGTAAAAGTAGGAAATTCCAAAGAAAATTATTTTAAAAGTTACTCATCTTTAAGAACATAATCATGATTATCATGTTCTTAAACACAATCTACCTTGGTGTTTACAGAGCTAAAACTCATGAGAGGATTAAACAAAGATGTCAATAAACAGTAGTATATAGACACCAGCAAAACTTTTTAATACGCATATTTACAGCACTCACTAACATTGTGCACATTTCCTTTCACTACAAGAGACAAATAATTAAGAGTGATTATGTGAGAACGCATCTGTGCCCTTTCAGGAGCTCTCTTCACTCCAAGACCTCTAAGAAAAAGAAGGAGCTCTGTCTGGACTGACTTAATTCTCCAATTTGGAGTAGCAGTGTGCTTCTCCATTGATTTAAGGAAAAATAAACACAGGGAGAAAACATTTTTAGCAGAATTCTTTGCTTTTGTACCAGAGGTAAAAAATTGTATATAATCCCCCAAAGCTAATCATAGTTACAGCACAAAGCTGTGGAGTTATTTAATGAATAAACTATGAGAATACAAGTAAAGAGAGGATGAAGAGAATGTGTTCAGGAGAAAGCAAGAATCACACTGTGCTCTAGCCTAAAATGCCACCCAACTAACTGACCTGGAAGTGGCATCCTAGGCCTCTGTGAGACAGTTTTGCAAGTCTGAATCCAGGCAGTTTCTATTAGTAAGTCTATCTATTCCAACTGAACATCAGTACTGTGTTACTGGGAAACAAACAGTTAGTTTAAGGTATGGGATGATCAAACTGAAGTTTGAGAGAAAACAGGAGGCACAAAGACAAATCTAAGAAAAAAGGTATCTTCAAAACACAACAAAGTAAAATCAAGGATTCATTCTGCCACCCTATTTGCCAATAGAAAGTTTTAATCTCATTCAAGCTATCTTCTTCTAATTTTACTAGTCTTTTCTCTCATTTTATCACTTGAAATACTGGAGAATGTTTTACATCAACACCTACGTCTTTAAACTTTTAAGCCTAGAGTTAATTATTTTAATGAAAGAAATGAATGAACAATGGAAAAGTTACACTGGCCCAAAATAAGTAAGTGAACAGTAACACACAGACTTATAATTCAGGACTCTTACAAAGCTGTTTTTTGTTTAGTATAACTTGCCATTTCTAATTCTACAATGTCATATCACTAAATATGAGCTACATTCTACCATGTATGGAAATCAGTTGTTTTAGGTGTATGAAAATCTAAATTTCATGTGGTGTGATGTTCCTTAGCATGATTTTGACTGTACTAACCAACATTGTCCCACCAGTCCCCCTCAATCTACCAGTCTGTCAGCATGTTTCAGGCGACCAGAACGTGCCAGGAGACAGTCTTCACAGCAACACCACTGCTGTGACAGTCTCAGTCAGGGCAGCAGGCTAGACACAAGAACATACAGCCCACCTCAGTACCTGGGACTTTACTCAGACATGTTTAACTTGCTCATATACATTTCTACTATAATAGGATATTGCTTCTAACACAGTGACATTTCAGGTTACTTCTACTGTGATGTCTATCCCCGTCAATCAATTGGCTTGGGAAACTGTGACCAAAAAAATATTTTTTTTCTCATCTTTTGAATTGATCAAAGGATTCATGATGTATAAATGAGCTGAAGAAAATTTTGGGACTATATGAATTCAATTAATTATATACCATTCTGGTCAGCCTTATCTTGAATCATAGAATCAGAACAGAATCATGGAATGGTTTAGGTTGGAAGGGACCTTAAGGTTCATCCAGTTCCAATTCTCCTGACCATGATCAGGGACACCTTCCACTAGATCAGGTTTCTCAAAGCCTCATCCAACCTGGCCTCCAACACTTCCACAGACAGGGCATCCACAACTTCTCTGGGCAACTTGTTCCACTGCCTCACCATCATCACAGTAAAAATCTTTCTTCCTAGTATCTAATCTAAGTCAGCCCTCTTTCAACTTAAAATTGTTACTGCTTGTTCTGTCACTACACTCCTTGACAAAGAGTCCCTCTCTAGCTTTCTTGCAGGTCCCCTTTAAGTACTGGAAGGCTTCTACACGGTCTTCCCAGAGCTTTCTCTTCTGTAAACAAGTCTCTCAGCTTCTCCTTGTATGGGAGGTGCTCTAAAATGTCTCAAGGAGGACTTCAACATCCCACCTAAAAAATTAGCAGTTATTGTTGCAAATCTTATTCATAATGAGCAATCAAGACACTGTTTGCAATCAAAGTCCACTTGAATCTCTTGAATAATTTTCCAACTTCTAAGACTAACTAGAGATTTTCCGCTTTTTTAATATGTTTTAAATATGGGTTTAGAACAAAGATAAAGAATGATAACAAAATCAAATTTTATCAGGAACTGTTGAAGCCTCCCACAAGTGATTTAGTGCCTTTATTCAGTTTAAGGCTGAATTGAAAGACATTAAAACTCTGGGAGGTCAACCCTTCAGTTTTGTTCACGTATAGTCATTGAGCCTCAGGCAGCACTCTGTGGTTATAGTCACTTTCAACCCTGCTCAGTTCTGTGTTTTGTTTAGCTAATTTAACAGATGTGCATAGCTTGCAATCATGATTTTGTATTTATTGCATTCTTTAATAGTCTGGAGAGAAGATGAATGATGGTCAGTCACTTATTCCTTAGGCAAGTTAGATAAAAACTTAATATATGAAAAAACAATATTTCTTTTACTAGAAAAATTCAAATTACAAACGTTCCTTCTCTTCTTTCCCCCTTCTGCCACCCTCAAAACTATGTAAAGTCTAGGAAAAGATTAGTTGTTTTAAATGATATTTCAGATTTTAAACCATTCCACATTTTTACAAGAAAGTAAAATCAAAACTACTTTTTTTTGAGCAGTTCTCCACACAAGCAGATGTTAAATCTTATTAATGTTAAAATACTGTTAAAGCACAGAGAAGGTTTTCCTGCAGAAATGAATCACTACTTGTTTTTCCTTCAGACAAGACCAAGCCTTGTCAGTATTTGTTAGTTGCCCTCATTGGGATACTGTGTATTTTTAGTATCTTTCCAGTGAAAAACAGTATGTATCTCCAAGGGGTATTTTTGTCAGGATATTCTAACTATTGGAACCTGACTATCCCGGTGGTGTTCTGTCCTCTGGATGCAAAATATCTACATTCTAGCTGTTTATTTTAAAACCAGCAGCACCAATACCCTCTACATGAAAACCTTTGACACTTGAAATATATTTTTGAACCTTCAAAACATCAAAGTGAATGCAAAGAGAGTATAGAAAAAGCCATCTCAGAAAAATTCTGCTTTGACATACATCAGGGACATCAAATATTCAAAAAGCAAGAATGCAAAATAAATCAACATCATGATACAATATGATGGCTTATGTCATTTAACAGAAATGTATACGCTATGCAGTATCTCTGTCCACAAAGCCATCACTGGGTAAATACTGCGTTAAAGGAATGTGCTTCCTTAGAAATGCATTTCTGATGGCCTAAATGCCAGTGTGTTTGTCAGTGTGTAACTAATTTCATGTTTAGTTTTTTTACTAAAACACATGCTGTCAATTAGACTTACAAGCCAGGAGAGCATCTTAACTAAATCAATAACTGGTAACTAAGACAATCAAAATTGTGTAAATAGAGGAACAAAATCCAACACAGCATCTCCATAGGTAGTTCTTCCTGCCCAGTCTATATCTTCCAGAACTTTACCACTTGTTTCACCACCTAGGAATTTGAGGTGAGAGGAGATGTCAAGGCTGACCTGACTGAACACAACAGCACCTGCCTCTCCTGCAAGCTGGTGTGTTTCCACACATCCTGGTCCCAGCAGCTCTGCCCCACTGTGCTCCCCATGACTATGGGGTGTTTCCTGTTTTCCATCTTTTCATGGGTTCTTTTGATTTTTTGACCTTTATGTGATCATTGCTCATCAGTTTACAAATTCTTACTCTTGTGTTAATACCCAGAGTCTCTTCTCCATCCTCTTTTGTGTAATTTTTATAGCTTAGATAGATGTCATTAGATGGCCAGTATAACGACTATTGCTAGGAATTGCATGAGATATGGCAATGTCAGGGTCCTGGGTGAGGTGCAGAAGTTCTACAGTCTCCTAGGGGCACAGCTGCTTGTGCCTCAGGTCAACTCTGCTACAGTGCAAGCTTGGGTGAGACTGTCAAGTCAGACTATGTTTATCTATTTACCTTAAACATTTTGTTGGAGGACTACCCACTCGTGGCACCAGCTTGTCTGTCATGCCACGGTTCAGCAGGGGGAGGAAAAAAGGACTGGGAGGGGAGGGATCGGTTCACTTCCATGCTGGCACTGACTCACACGATCACATTGGAGCAGCCTGGACCATACAGCCTGGACCACGTGTTCCTGAGATCATCTGCTGCCTTCAATGTGGTGATTTCTTTCCTTCTCTCTCTCTCTCTCTTTCTCTCTCTACCCACACCCATTATCTCGTGGTGTGCATGTTAGGTTGTATCCTAGGGACTTGGATTGTTCCTGGAGATTCATTTCTGTAACTTCAGATGGTTGCACCACCCCATGTCTTTGTTGTGTGCCCCAGTATCTCGGTGTGTTTCGGTTTGCTGGAGCCAGAAATAAATACTGTTTTGATATTCACCCTGGGAGTGACCTTATTGGCCTCTGGATCACCACACAGACAAATGAATCCACTTTTTCCCCCGTCAGGGCCTGACAGGAGCATGTGGGTCGTGGGTCCAGGTTGTGAGAGAGACTTTTGTGAAAAAAGTGTGTGAGAAAGGGTTGTGAGAAACCTCATCTGAAGTATCCCTGTCTGGGCTTCATTTCAGAGCCATTTGGAGAGAGAAATTCTGGTTTTGTCACTGGACTACAGAATACTGTAGATGGATGACATTTTCAAGTTTCTAAACAGGGAAGGCCTTTATGTGAAAGTCCAGTTCCTTTGTAAAATTTTTTGTAACTCCATGAAAAACAATTTGTCAGGAGCGTTGCAAATGCAGTATAAATCTCAATAGATTATCTGATTTATCCTTCCATAACAAGGCAGGATCAAGTATTCTCAGACTATCACTAGTGGAAGCTTGACTAACTTCCTCCTAGAAATCTGCAGTGACATGCTTCAATAATCTCTTTCAGTGCTTCAGTGTTTTAGTAATTAGAAGTTTTTTGCCATAACTTTACCTAAACCTGAAGTACAGGTTATGCTCATTAATTCTTGTTTTATTGTTCAATGACATGGTAGGTACATAGCATATGAGTGTTCCCTTAATAAAGAACATTTTATGGAAGGACACAAAAATCAGACCCACCTTTGTGTTAAAAGTCTATTAAAAAATTTATTTAATCATTTTCTTAAAGTGTGTTTAACAGCTTCAGCATTCTCACTGGTATTTTGTGAACTGTTGCTGAGTTGCCTTTCATATTCTTAAAATAACATTTCTAAAACCAGAGACAATGCTCAACTTGAGGCCTCAAAAATGCCAGCTAGAATAGAACTATCACTTATGTTTTCTGCAACTAATTTTCTTTCTTGCAAACAGCATAACTCAGAGTAGAATTTGACTTCTTTTTTTAAAAAAGAAAGATAAACTTTGCTTCTTGGATGATTTTCCTTTTTTTAAAGACAAACCTTGTTCTCATGCCCTAAACACTTCTTTAATTGTTTTGATCTTTCTGAAAAACAGTTGGACATCCCCCTTTATATGTTTTACAGATAGTAGCTCAGTGGTTATTGAATAACTCAGTTTTTTAATTTCTTCTGCCTCTGTCAGTGAGTGTAATCAAACTAAATTGAATACATTTATGCTACCTGTTTTTTTAAACAATTTTTTCCTCTCATTTCCCTTTTTAAAAAGTTGCAGATCCCAACTTCTTTTTTTTGTTAAGAAAAACTAAAGGATAGAAAGTTATTACCATATCCACCTTTTCTGTGAAATGCCCAACTTGGTTTTCTTCCCAGTAACATGATGAAGAACGTGTCTTAAACTTATTTCTAATCTTTTTACACAGCTTTTTCTGCTTTCATTTTTATTATCTACAATAACTTTTCCATATTGTACATTAAATTTTTTGTCCTAGTTGTCCATTTGGGGGTTTGGGCTTTTCATCTTTATATTAATTTTGAATGTGTCTTTTCTTCCACCTTTTGTAAAGTATCTTTTTTCATTTGAGATCATTAGAAAATTTCAGGAAAATCATTAGTTTTCCATTCTCTTCTGTGCCTCAAAATATCTCACAATATATACATCGTTCTTGTGTCTTTAATTTCACATATTAAAAATGCAAATTCACCTTTTGTTTTCCTAAGACTAAGAGAGAACCCTCTGTGTGCTGACTTCTTCCTTTTTCTTGTTTTCATTCTTTCCTAATATTAGAATCATAAATGATGTAACTTCACAGTCACTTTCCCATTCTCAGATATTCTCTGAGGTTTTTGGTGGTGATTATATTTAATACTGGAAAGTAAACCTGCTACACGTAGATAGAGAACTGTCATCAGTTTGAGGCCATGTCCTTGTAAATTTGGTAGAGTGTAAGTTTCCAAGAAAGGGTCAGCTAAATTGTCCCAGCAACAGTTCTTGAAATGCATCTCTCTCTTCTTCCCCAGCTAATAAATGGATTGCTAAGTTTAATTCAAAACTATCAGTGATGCTTCTTTAGCACTATGTAATCCAAGGATTTTAAGTAGATATTCTGTGGAACCTTCTTTCAGAAAATTACAGTGTTAGTGCATCTCTGAACAGTTTGGAGAGATGGAAAGATGTGACTAGAAAAATAGGAGGAAAATGTTTCACAGTCCAAATTTAATATCTCAGTTTTCTAACTGGGAAAGAGCTTCAGTGCAAGATCTGACATTAATCAAGCTAGCATGCCTACTTCTGCATCACTTATATAACCATTACCACGGTATATTGCATCAGCTTCCCAGAAGGTATGAAACAGATGCAAATGTCCAAATTACATGCCCATTCATTTTCTATCCTTAAAGTATGTGCTTGAACTAGATCCAGTAAGGTGTACCACACTACTGATTCTCGCTGACATCAAATGTGAACCAAAATACTTTAAGGAGTTAGGTTGCACGAGCCCAGTTCTCCACTACTTTTGACCTTATCATTGCTAGCAATCATGTAATAGACAGTCAGTCATCACAAGCTGAAATAATGACTTCTTCTCGCTGAGTTATATTGTCATGACTATGAGTGACAGTATGAATGTCTGACAGTGAAGGATCAATTGTAAAACAGATATATTCAGTGGACATTGTTTATGTTTCCCAGTTCACTGTTTCATAGTTAGTCTGAAAAAAAAACTCTCTTTAGACATCATTATAAAGCTGAGTGTTGCAAATGGCAAATTCTGAATACAGCCAACATGTACACTTTACTTGGATTTTTGCCCTGATTCCACACACTAGGTGTCTTGTGTTTTTGACCCAAGGGAAACTGAGCTTAAGCTTTTGTTCCAGTTGAGCACATCATGACAAGTGGATCTCATTAAGTCTGAAGTCAGTGCTCTTATCAAGGCTATTTATAAGTATTTCATAATTAATAAAGTATGTTCATGAGACCTATCATATTTCTACGTTTGCCCTGCCACATTCTCTATTTCCATTCCTTTTTCTCTCTCTACAGCAGAAAAAAATATCTGAGTAACTATAGCTGTATCTATTCTAAAACCAAGATTACATTTTTCACAGGAAGCATCTTTTCACCTTTGAAAATCCCAAAGACAGTTTCCTTGAACTGCATTTGCTTATTCCTATCTATGCAAATCTATTGTTAGAATTATGCTTTAAAACAAAGATAATTCATCCTTCCTATCACTAGAAACATGAAATCCACATGCTGCAGAGGTCATATGCGTCACCCGAGACAGACTTTTGTAGTTTAAAACAAGTGGTAGAAATTTAGCTTGATGTCTTATAATATATATTCAACATAACACTTTATCAAAGCATGACAGCAGCTGTGAAATCTCAGACTTTCTCCTCTATGACACCTTGATAAGGCAATTACTGCATAATTACCTTAACAAGTGGCATTACAGGAAATTATTGTCATTCTCCTGTTAAAATAACACATAATCATCAGCAAGTGTATTCTAAAATCCCCAATCAGCATCTGATTAACTGGAGCTAATTCAGAAAAGAGGGTGTAATAAGTGGGCAATAATTGACAAGTTACTAGAAAAAGCTAAAATATATATACGTACACACATACATATAGCTATAATAGATAGAATTTATTGAGGGTTAAGCTGGGTGTTTACCCAATCAATTCAAAAACAGACCTCTTCAAAACTTTTATTAATACTACTCATGCAGAAAGAATACCTTAAAGAAAGCTGTTGTAAAATATTTAGCTAGCTCACTTTTAAAAAAGTCTTATTTGTATTTAAGTGGCCTCAAATTTCTGCACGTTTCCTCTAGTTTTCTACTTCATTGTGTAGCTTCCTTAAGGATAGACAGCACCTTGCAATTTATATTGTTGTGTTCTATGACATCACTTTCAGTTTCACATCATCTTCACAAAAATGGGTTACAGAACCTACTTTTCCATGACTGCTTGGGTACAACTCCACTATACTAGTGGGTTAGACTCTTAAGTATCATTAAAAACGTGGGGTTTTATCCATCCTGGCCTAAGCTCTACTTAAGAAACATGCATAACAGCACTAGCTATTACAGATTGTGTTCTTATTCTACTGATTGTAAACTCCTGTTACTCTTCAGCCTAGAGAAAATATTTTCCTCTAAGTGACATGTTTTCATGATTTAGTAAAAAAATAATCTCGATGATCAATGTAAAATTATAAATGTTTGTTCTCTATAAGTCAACTAAAAAGCTTGGATTTTGCATATGTGTGTATGTAATTCAAAATAATTTTTATACCTTAACCATAAAGAAGAAAACAGAGGGACATAGCACAGACTTATTTAAATAGCTACATGGCTGTCATGTTTAATCATGTATTTTTCATACACACACATATGAAAATCAGAGTAGGTTTTGTAGACAATGACTGTGTTAAGAATCTCCTTCATCCAGCACTTCACATCCACTGCTGAGCTTAGTGAAGTCGTAAAGTTGTCATGACCCAACTACAGTACTCATTTTTAAATCAAGCCTACAAAGTTGGAATTTGCAAAGAAATCTGGCAAAGGAAGAAATAGTGTACTTTTTTCACCCATTATCCTTGTAGTAGAACATTCTTAGAGGATAAATAAAAGTAATCATAGTTAAAGCACCAAAAAATAGAACTGGGGAAATTCTTAAACTCTCCTCTTCAGACTTGTTCATTTTTACTTTAAATATCTGAATACTCATTGGGATAAAGCCTTGTCAATATACCAGCATCACCTGATAATTATTATTAAATATTATTAAATATTATTAAATAATAATAATATTATTAAATAATAATATTAATATTATTAAATATTATTACCTGGTGCGAGGAAAAGGGGTTTGGGTTCTTTGACCATGGAGTGGTTCGTGCACCCCCTGACATGGGTGCAAAGGTTGGGACACGTGGGTGTCCTAGTGGGGCTAAGGCCCTTGCTAAAAACCTAGCTAAGCTCATAAATCGAGCTTTAAACTAGGTGTGAAGGGGGAGGGGATTCAGTCCAGGCTAGACACCTGTGTGCCTGGACGTAGGCCACTGGAGTTTAGGAGGGGGCGTGCTGGTGAGGACCACCAGCGCGTCACCATACAGGAAGTGGGGGAGAATGCAGCCTCGCTCAACAAGGGAGATATAGATATTCTGGCATCAACTACTCCAGGAGGAGTAGTCCCCTCTAGGAGGGCTGAAGGCTCAGCTGCTCAGCTGAAGTGCATTTACACCAATGCATGCAGCATGGGGAATAAGATGGAAGAGCTGGAAGACATAGGGCAAGGTGCCTATGATGTCATTGCCATCACGGAAACGTGGTGGGATGACTCTTATAACTGGAGTTCAGGTATGGTGGGGTATAAACTCTTCAGGAGGGATAGAAAGGGTAGGAGAGGGGGTGGAGTAGCACTCTTTGTAAGGGAAGACTTGGACACCTCTGAGATGGACTGTGGCGATGAGGAGATTGAGTGCCTGTGGGTTAAGATCAAGGGAGCCCATAACAAGGGAGACTTTGCAATGGGAGTCTGTTACAGGCCACCCAGCCAAGGAGAAGCAGCTGATGAGCTCTTCTATAAAGAACTGGGGTTAATCTCTAGATCAATGCCTCTCGTTCTTCTGGGAGACTTCAATCTCCCTGATATCTGCTGGAAGTACTATACAGCAGAAAGGAAACAGTCTAGAAGGTTCCTGGAGTGCGTGGAAGACAACTTCCTTGCACAGCTGGTTAATGAACCTACGAGGGAAGGTGCCCTCCTGGACTTGCTGTTTGTCAACAGAGAGGGGCTTGTGGGGGATGTGACAGTAGGGGGTCGCCTAGTTCTTAGTGATCATGAGATGATAGGGTTTTCTGTCCTAGGTGAAGTGAAGAGGGTGCTAAGCAGGACGGTAGCACTAAATTTTCAGAGGGCAGACTTTGAACTGTTTAGAAGGCTGCTTGGCAAAGTCTCCTGGGAGACAGCACTTGAGGGCAAGGGAGCCCATGAGGGCTGGGAGCTCTTCAAAAAGGAGATCCTGGCAGCTCAGGAGAAAGCCATCCCCGTGTTCTGGAAAAAAGGCCGGCAGGGGAAAAAAACAGCTTGGTTAAGTAGGGAAATCTTGAGTGAAATTAGAAAAAAAAGGAAGATTTATAGGCTCTGGAAGGGGGGACAGACCTCTTGGAGAGACTACAGGAGAGAAGCGAGGCTATGTAGGGAAAAAGTCAGAGGGGCTAAGGCTGAGCTAGAGATCAGATTAGCTAAGACTGTAAAAGACAATAAATAATCTTTTTATAAGTATATTAACAGTAAAAGGAGGACAAGGGAGACCATACAGTCCCTTTTGGACTCAGAGGGAACAGCAGTGACAGGGGACGAGGAGAAGGTTGAGGTACTTAATGCCTTCTTTGCCTCAGTCTTTAATTGTAAAGAAAGCTGTTCCCTCTGTGTAGACACCCGGGAAACAGAGGAGCAATACGAGGTTCCCATAGTCCAAGAGGAGGTGGTCAGAGCCCTGCTTGGCCAGCTGGACACCCACAAGTCTATGGGGCCAGATGGGATACATCCTAGGGTTTTGAGGGAGTTGGCAGATGTATTGGCCAAACCCCTTTCCATCATCTTCCAACAGTCCTGGAAGACTGGGGAGGTACCTCTGGACTGGAGACTGGTTGATGTAGTTCCCATTTACAAGAAGGGTAGCAGGGAGGATCCGGGGAACTACAGGTCAGTCAGTCTGACCTCGGTGCCAGGGAAAGTCATGGAACAGGTGATCTTGAGTGCTATCATGAAGCACATGCAAGAGAACCAGGTGATCAGGCCCAGTCAACATAGGTTTACCAGAGGCAGGTCCTGCCAAACCAACCTGATCGCCTTCTATGACAAAGTCACTTGGCTGGTGGATGAGGGAAAGGCTGTGGATGTGGTCTTCCTGAACTTCAGTAAAGCCTTTGACACAGTTTCTCACAGCATTCTGCTTCGGAAACTGTCAGCCTCTGGCCTGGACAGACGCACACTCTCCTGGGTAGAAAACTGACTGGATGGCCGGGCCCAGAGAGTGGTGGTAAATGGTGTTAAGTCCAGTTGGAGGCCAGTGACAAGTGGGGTTCCCCAGGGCTCAGTGCTAGGTCCAGTCCTGTTCAATGTCTTCATCAATGACCTGGATGAGGGTATTGAGGGTATCCTTAGCAAGTTTGCAGATGACACTAAGCTGTGTGCAAGTGTCGATCTGCTGGAGGGTAGGGAGGCTTTGCAAAGGGACCTAAACAGGCTGGACTGCTGGGCAGTGTCCAGCGGCATGAGGTTTAACACGGCCAAATGCCGGGTCCTGCATTTGGGGCACAACAACCCTATGCAGAACTACAGACTGGGAGAAGCCTGGTTGGAAAACTGCCAGGAGGAGAGGGACCTGGGGGTGTTGGTCGACAGCCGACTGAACATGAGCCAGCAGTGTACCCAGGTGGCCAAGAAGGCCAATGGCATCCTGGCTTGTATCAGAAACGGTGTGACCAGCAGGTCCAGGGAGGTGATTCTCCCTCTGTACTCTGCACTGGTGAGGCTGTTCCTTGAGTACTGTGTCCAGTTCTGGGCCCCTCAGCACAATAAGGATGTTGAGGCTCTGGAGCAAGTCCAGAGAAGAGCGACGAGGCTGGTGAAGGGGCTGGAGAACAGACCCTATGAGGAGCGGCTGAGAGAGCTGGGGTTGTTTAGCCTGGAGAAGAGGAGGCTGAGAGGAGACCTCATTACTCTCTACAAGTACCTGAAAGGAGGTTGTAGAGAGGAGGGAGCTGGCCTCTTCTCCCAAGTGACAGGGGACAGGACAAGAGGGAATGGCCTCAAGCTCCGCCAGGGTAGATTTAGGCTGGAGATTAGGAGGAGGTTTTTCACACAGAGGGTCATTGGGCATTGGAACGGGCTGCCCAGGGAGGTGGTTGAGTCACCTTCCCTGGAGGTGTTTAAGGCACGGGTGGATGAGGTGTTGAGGGACTTGGTTCAGTGTTAGATAGGAATGGTTGGACTAGAAGATCTGATGGGTCCCTTCCAACCTGGTTGTTCTGTGATTCTGTGATTCTGTGATTCTATGTGTTGCAGGCTCCACTTTGTCAAACAGAATGTTTTTCTGTGTGATAGATAGGTTTCTCTTTTAATGTGCTTTCTTTTCATAAATCTTATACTGCATCCCTTACTGTTCTACACAAGACTGAAAACTGAGGGAGGAAACTGTTTTTCATACTGGTGTCCCAACAAAGACAAGCACTGCAATGTTTTAGAGTTTAGGATTTCCCTATCAGAGAAATTTCCCTATCAGAGAAATGACATTTAATTTAAGTCACTCATCAAGACTTGTGAGGTCAATCAAAGCAGATAGACATTTCTCTGAGATACCTACCTTGGGATAAGATGAACTTCTAAATGACTAAGCTTAGGCAAGTGCAGATGCATCTTAAAATAAATCTCTTTTTTGCTCTATGACAGGGTTACATTATGGGCAAAAAGGTCCTCTCTAAAGAGAGAAAGTGAAATCTGGAAGATGGGTCATTGTCTTACATTTCAGGAAACACAGAGATTATTCTTGGTGCTGACAAGCTCCAGTATATAACTGTGAAAAAATAGTTATATTTCCCGTGATACTGCATGAATATTTCTGTCAGTTTTAACGCAAAGCATTTTCAAGTACATGGAGCAAAACCATACTTAATTGAATGTTGGGGAGCGGTTTTTCTTTTTTTCTTTTTTTTTTTCTTATTTATTTTTTCTTTTTTCTTTTTTCTTATCTTCTTTTCTTTCTTTTTTCATAGCTGAAATATACTGTCACAGATATTAATGAATTAAAGAAAAATAATCTGATTTTAATTTTGAAACTGGACGTTTAAAAATTCAGTAGTAGGTAACGTTATTTTAGTGCTCCTCAGCAGCAGAACCTAAATAATCTTTCTCCTTGCAATCGTGATTTAACTATGAATTTGGGAAAGATATAGGAATAACATTTTTAAGTTGTATAAAGAGAGCACTCTCCAAACCGGTGAGTCAAGGTTTTCATAGAAATGTGAATGTAAGGGCTAGCAATGCTGCTGAATTTGGTCTTGCAAAAGATTTTTTTAATGAGGATTCCTTGTTACTTTACGCTTGTCAAAATAAACATCAAAGTGTAAAAGGACAAACTGTCATGTTTAGAATAAAGAGTATAAGTATCCATGCATATGCAGTAAATTGTGTGAACAAAAGTGCAGCTGGTGAGAGAAATGATGCAAAATTGATAGCATCTTTGGAAGCTCCAAGTGAAAAATCTATTAAATATGAGCCAAGGCCATAGAGTTCTACATACAGAAGCAGTAATACCAATACAAAAAATAACTTTGGCTGCTCTGAAGAGCCCTGTACTTAGAATGAATGTGTTTCTAAATAAAACCTGCTACGACAAACTGATTGTTAAAAGCCTTTCAACCTGCATTTTGAATAACTTTCTATTTCTTAGTCAAATATAAAAAAAATAATTTTCACAGAGAGTCGTTTGCCAACCCACCTATTTTCTCCTGAAAATGATAATTAAAAAATCCTATAATGAAAACCGTAGATTCATCTACTGTAGAAAATCTTAAGTTAATGGGAGAATATTGCAAAAGCCAACTTCCTTTTATGCCTACCTAGCAACTGTCAGCAACTTTGAAAGGGCCCATATGGGTAAGGCCCTTCATATTTGAAAAATCTGGGTTAAAGGAAGTCCATATTGTACACCTTCTCCATCTGGAGTTAGGATTTTTTTTTTGCAACATTCACAAGTTTGAAAAAGAAATTGTAAGTGAAATGTATACAGACAAATATGAGGAGGAAAAGCAAGGTTGCAGTTGAGGAGAGCTCTCTGTACATGTGGAATGGAAAGGGAAATACCTCCACATAGTTAAGTAAATCTGGAAGCTCATCCAAAAATTAAATTTTATCACTTTCCCCTATAAGTTCTTTCACTGAAGGATCAAGTAAATGAATAATGTGGAGGTATTCTGTTGGGAAAAAAAAAAGAAAAAAATATTGTTTCATTTCATGAGAAATAGATTTGAAAATGAGGAAATAAAGGAAAACATTTTTCAAACTTCATTCATCAACTCCTTTTAAAATGAAATTTGCCATGAATGAGTCATGGACATTTGAGTCAATTAAATCTATTTGCTGTGGTGAGCCATCCACCCTATACACCTACTGAAAAGCTATTTTCATTCTATGGGTAGCATCAGCAATGTAATTATGGCTAACTCCAACCATATGTTCAGATGTGTTTACCCATATGATTCCATGATCCCTGTTTAAGTTGTAAATGTCTCTGGTATTGTTTGTATTATTTTCAAAGAACAGTATAAAGAAAATACTTATAAGAACAAACAACCCGAAATCACGCAGAAGGAAGTTCTTTATGTACTCTTTGTGATTAAACTCCTTCAATGGAAAAATCCTATTGATATAAATAGGGTTGAAGCCAATTTAAATAGGACTAATTAAACTTTCAAGAACTTTTGTAATCAGATACTTTAAGCTTCTTGGTGTTATAAATTTATCACTAAAGGAGATTATTTTAGTTTTAGAATTTAGGAATACTTTTTCTGCAGTGAAACTTACATAAGTATATTGAATAAAAGTTCTGCTTTTTAGGTCAAGACAATCAAAATCGTGAGTGCATTTAAGAGTCTATCTTGTATGAATCAGTATGGATCTGAAAATGAGCTAGGTTTTTTTTCACATGGTTAAATTCTTAGTTCATAGAATATACCATAATACAAAACAAAATAAACAATAAAGACTAATAAACACTGGTATGTCTTTAGCAGAGTTAGTCTTCATGTAAGAATTAAATGCTAATACTGAAAAATCCAGAAGTCCTTCCTCATACAAAATTATGTTTTAATCTCAAGGAGAATCACTTGTTAACTGAATAGCATATTTTTTTATTTTACTGTGTAGTATAGAACATGCAATAATACATATGCTAATTTTAAAAAGTTGGTTAAAAATATCTGTGCAAAAATAATTTATTTTTCTCCTTGTGTTCAGGAGGAAAAACAATGAATCCTTATGAAATGTTTTAATATCTAGCAAAATTTCTTTAATATATTATTTAAAAGCATTGGATCTGTGCTTTTAATTTTGTCTCTGCAACATATGCAATAAAATGTCTTTTGAAAAGACTTATGAATCATAAAAGAGCTACATTAGCTTATTGTGATCTGTGATGAGCCAATATTTTCTATATAATAATATACACCTCTGATAACAGCATAGAAACCAATAAAAATATCATTGTGTGGGTGGGCTGACTGCAATAGGTCATGATGAAGATTAAATTAGAAAATGTCTCCACATAAGATTCAATTAATTTGATTTCATTTGCACTCTTGTTATATTTTAAAGAAAATGTGTTATATGGTACTGAAAAGGAGGACTAGCACAATGCCTTATAAAGAAATAACTATTTCACAGTTTGTTATGCATTAACAATACCCCATTAGAGTTTTGACTTACAGTTTTGTTTGAAAGTCTTATAAATTTTCACTTGTGTAGCAGAAGCGTTTTTGTAAAATATGTCTAGAAAAAGCACATTTGCTCCATAATCAATTTTCAAATACATTATCATAGAATCACAGAACAACCAGGTTGGAAGGGACCCATCGGATCTTCTAGTCCAACCATTCCTATCAAACACTAAACCAAGTCCCTCAACACCTCATCCACCCGTGCCTTAAACACCTCCAGGGAAGGGGAATCAACCACCTCCCTGGGCAGCCTATTCCAATGACCCTCTGTGTGAAAAACCTCCTCCTAATCTCCAGTCTAAATCTCCCCTGGAGGAGCTTGAGGCCATTCCCTCTTGTCCTGTCCCCTGTCACTTGGGAGAAGAGGCCAGCTCCCTCCTCTCTACAACCTCCCTTCAGGTACTTGTAGAGAGTAATGAGGTCTCCTCTCAGACTCCTCTTCTCCAGGCTAAACAACCCCAGCTCTCTCAGCCGCCCCTCATAGGGTCTGTTCTCCAGCCCCTTCACCAGCCTCGTCGCTCTTCTCTGAACTTGCTCCAGAGCCTCAACATCCTTCTTGTGGTGAGGGACCCAGAACTGGACACAGTACTCAAGGAACAGCCTCACCAGTGCAGAGTACAGAGGGAGAATCACCTCCCTGGACCTGCTGGTCACACCATTTCTGTAGATACCGATCATATACTATGTTAAAAAATTGGTTATAACTTTAAATGAAAATCTCAGTCATTTCTATAACTCATATTTCACAAGGTTGTTCCTAATGTTTATAAGTCTGCCTGCACACCTGTACACCTTCTCTTGGTTTTTTTTACAGCCTATCCTGTTTTTTAATTAGCTTTTCATGTCCACTTACAAATATTACATTCAGTACCAACATGAAGCAAGCAATGTAATACGTGGCCTATATCGTTTGCACAGAAATTAAGAAGAATTTTTTGTGTGTTTTTATTCAACATAAAGTTTATTTTCACTGGTGCAAAGGGATTTTTTATCATCCATTTCTCTGACTGTATAAAAGATCTTATAAGCTGCATTAGTAACATTACACTGTTTGCTCTTCCAAAAAAGGGCCTTTGAAAAAGGGTTTTTTTCCTTTCATGCAGTTTTGTAATGGTAGAAAGAAAATACTTTGCGTTTTTCAGCATATTTGATGCTACTGAAGGACAAATTGTCAAAAAAAAAGCATCCTCAATTTGTCCTAGCACTCTCCAAAATGCTCTTTCAAATAAGATGCAAAATACCTGGCTGCACAACACTAGATGAGATTAAATCACTGTGTAAGCCAAAAGTACTCCAAAATATCTTAGCCACTAAAAAATTCATTGTCTATATCATCATAATCAAATAATCAAATAATTTAAAATTGTAGCCTCCCTCCTGTTCTCGATTCCCATCTCTGTCTTCCCAAGACAAATTAAAAAACCAACTCAGGAAAAATTCTAGCTGGAAGTTAGCAGGACGGTTTATAGCATTAAGTGCTGTTTATGCCAAGATAAACTGGAAAGGCAGAGAAGATAATAAAAGAAGACACCTCTGCAAAGCTAAAACATGATGAACAAGATAAAGGTAAGCTCACTGCACAAGCTGTTGAATTCTTAATCAGAGTGGTTTTGTATCCTATGGTCAGTCTTTGGATAGATGTATGTTACCCATAACATTCAGTAACAGAAGTAGTTTTTCTTTTCTCACAAATCTTTGAAGAATCTTAAACATTTTAAATATCATATCAAGGTGTGTTATATACCAAGGGAATTGCTCTCAGCTAGCTAGTTGTTTCTTGGTCTTTAGAGACATATTTTACATTTTCAAAATAAATACATCTATCAAGCCAGAGGTTCATCCTGCTAGCAGCTTCCATTCACCAGCCAGGAAACAATCATATGCATGCCAACACTCTGACGTATAGTTCTGTTTGAAAGAATCTTCACAAAATTACTGCTAAAAATAGAGAACTAGGTGATGATTTTTCACTGTACAAGAGAAAAATATTCGCTATATCAACAGATTTAATATTTTGTTGGGGTTTTTTTCTTCTTACTTCAACTCTAGATGATTTAAGTTATTGGTTTTAAAAAACTGTCTTTGTACAGCTGACAGTAGAAGTTCAAGGTTCCTGGGATTTTTCATTCAATCTGCATTGGAACTCTGTTTTTAAATTCATTTCACTTTCAGCTTAATATGAACATTAACTGAATTCCTCCTTTCAGGTCTTTGCAGCATTAGATGAATCCTCATAGCATAGCCATAAAGCCTGTCCTTTGATTTATGCTGAATCTCTAACTGTATCGTAGTTAAAAATAGCTGCAAACATTTATTTTATTCATTTTATGCTACATCGACGTATCTCTCAAAGAAAATTACTTGTGCTTGACTATATAAAGAAAAAGATAGTCTTTCTGTTGAACATTTTATCAAAAAATATTATCCTTTTAAACTAATAGAAGCCTAGTCTATGATTGAAGGTTCATAACCTTTCTTTTTAACTCATGACTAAGTTGCATTTTATGTGCTTGATCCAGTGCTATGGTATGACAATGGGAAAGCTGTTTAATATTATTGTTGCAAGACTAGACTTCAGACCTCTAGAAGAAACTTTATTGTATGTGGAGCGGGTGAAAGAGGAAAAGAAAAGGCAGTTTTGTGGGCAAAATTACATTTTGGGAAAGCTTTTTTTCTGTCATCAAGCAAACCAACAAAGAAAATTTCATGTCTTAACTCAATAGTTTTTAAAATGGGTTGCTAATTCGGATTCCTATATTTAGGTTTCGTAATGCTACTTTTAGACCTTCAATGACTTAACTACACATGTCTTTTATAACTTACTGAAATCTTTGATAGAGGACATCCTGATCAGTAAAAGCCTGTCACAGAATTTTAGTGAAGACCCTAGGTGGATGATATTTACTGCAAGTAGGACTCAGGATCTTCAGCTAAGACTGGGATACCTAATACCTATCACCATGACAAGAAGTAAGAGACTGACATTTGAATCATTTTGGGATGTGTTGATTTCTCCCCATACAGAGAAACCTAGAGAAACCTATTTCACTGCCTGTTTTCAAATTGAAAGACTCTAGCCCTAATACTACACAGTTTATGCTATTTATTTTCAACTCAGAAAAAAAGTACGAGCACTCTTTAAAAAAAGTCAGCCTCCTTAGTCAAAGCACCCTGTTAACTGAAATTATAAACAGGTGATGATAATTATCAATTGTAGTCAGTAAAGAATTGTCTGGGGTATTCACATTACAGATCCCAATTCCCTTTCATTGAAAGCTGCTAGGAAATTATAAGGATTTTTTTTAAATTCTTTTAGTAACAAAATCTTCCCCTTTGATAGAATAGTGAAGAATCCTTAAATCTTAACTAAGATTTTTACAGTTAGCATGAAACATTTATCTATTTATCAGTTACAACCCCTTTCTTTCCTTTTTTAGTAGAAACTAAACACTTCAGAAAATATCTCTATTTTTATAAGAAATAAATAATTATTAATTCATAAAATGGAAGATGCAGCTGAGTTACTTTTTTTTGTTTAATTTTCTCTGTTGTTCATAAACAATTCCTATTGATATCTTGACTATGAATAGCATCTAGCTTTGTATTCATTATGTTTTGAATATATGACTAGGTAAATAACATGAGGAATAGTGATCCATAAAAGAAGAAATGCTTCAAATTTATTGGGGGCATTGAAGTCTAACTGACCTCTACTGAAAACCAGATACATGTAGAAAATATTCACATTTTATATGAAACAACACTGAAGGACAAACCAGTGCAAAATTTATGGATGTTGCCAAGACAGTGATAGGCAAGACCTACAAAAGGATATAGAATCATAGAATCATAGAATAGTTTGGGTTGCCATGGGCAGGGACATCCCGCTAGATCAGTCTACCCAAGACCCAAATAAATAACTGATATCCTTTAAAAAAAAATTACCTTTTTCTTGGTTTTGGAACTGCAGGTGCAACTAGTGGAATAAGCTCTGTCATGGTGCAAGTGCCAAAAAGAACATATGCAGAGAACATAGCAGTGTGCCCAGGTGGCCAAGCAGGCCAAGAGCATCCCGGTTTCTATCAGAAGTGGACAGCAAAAGCAGGGAAGAGATCATGCCCCTGTTTTTTGCACTGGTGAAGCTGTCCCTCACTACAAGTAAGATATTGAGCTGCTGGAACATGTGTAAAGAAGGATCATAAAGCTGTGAAGAGTCTGAAGCACAAATCCTGTAAGGAGTGGCTGAGGCAACTGGGGTTGTTTAGTCTGTAGAAAAGAAGGCTGAGAAGAGACTTTATTACTCTCTACAACTATCTAAAAAAGGTCAGATCTCCTCTCCCAAGTGAAAAGTGATAGGATGAGAGGAGATGGCCTAAAGTTGCACCAGAGGAGGTTTAAGCTAGATATTAGACACTCCTCAGTGGGAGGGTTGTCAAGCATCACAAGAGGCTGCCCAAGCAAGTGGAGTCATTGTCACTGAAAGTGTTTAAATGACATGTAGATGTGGTGCTTAGGGACATGGCTTAACGGTGGACTTGGTAGTGTTACATTCTCAATTGAACTAAATGATTTTAAAGGGGTTTTCCAACCTGGACAATTCTGTCATTCTGTGAAAAATTAAAGTAATAAATTATTTATACTATAGTACACTTTTCCAAGTTTCTATTCATATACTTTTATTAAAATCACTCTGGAATGACAACAGGGTAATTGTACTTCAATTTTAAATTTATTTCACCAGATGACTAATCTCTGCAAAAACACAGAGACCTGGACTATTTGCAGACACTTTGTACATAAACTGTGTGAAAACCAGGACAACTTTGCTTACATAAAGCAGATTTTCTTTTCATCACTGAATCACAGAAACAAAGAGTGATAGGGGTTGTAAGGGACCTCTGGAGATCAGCTAGGTCAACCCTCCTCTAAAGCAGGTTCACCTAGATCAGGTTGCACGGGAATATGTCCAGGCAGGTTTTTAATATCTCCACAGAAGGATTCCTCAGCCTCTTCAGAACAGTGCTTTATCACCCTCATAGTAAAGAAGTTTTTCCACAAGTTCAGATCTAATGTCCTGTGTTCCAGCTTGTGCTTGTTGTCACTGGGCACCATTGAATAGAGTCTGGTCACATCCTCTTAACACCTGCGATTTAGGTATCTATAAACACCAATAAGTTCTCCTCTCTGTTGTCTCTTTTCCAGGCTAAAAATACCCAGGTCCTTCTGCCTTTCCTCATTATTTCTTACAGATTCTTCAGTTTCTGTTAAGATACACCATAAAGAAATTAGAAAAGAAATTGCAGGAAAAGTCAATGGCCTGTAGTCAAACCACGACCCATTAATTCACAATTTAGGGAGAATTAAAATCTTGGCATTGCAAGAACTAATGTGTTTTGGATAGTTACATCTTTTTCTCAAAATTACATTAAGTTATAAATTAAGGTAATTTTTGTTTTCTGATTCGTTTTGAACAGACACCAGAGAGGAAAAGTAATGAAAGAGACTGTTTATAATGAGAATTAGGAGAGTTATTAACAAAAAAATGCAGAGAAAATATGAAGATGACATGGCTCTAGACAACAGGAGAAGTGAACATTCAGCACTTAAAGACAAACGTTATTGGCAAATCAAGCAGTATACAGCTGAATAAAATTTACTGTCCACCAATGATACAACAGGTTTTATTCAATAGAGGTGTCTGCGGTGTGACTTGAACATACTAACCATGAACAGTAGACTCGTTTCATAGTTCCTATTGTTAATTTGGTAACATTCAATCTGTGGATTAGGATCCCTCACTTTAGGTGCTGGCATATAGGGATCTCCATGTATGCTAGATATGCAATTCAGTCAATAGTACCTACAATGCTATTCAGTGGACAAAATGCAATTTTCTGCCTCAGAGTCAGAAAGGCTCATTAGACATCATAGACTTTATTGATTGCATTGACTAGGTGTCCAGTGACTGTAATAAGAACCTGGACCTTTTGCTCACTTTTAAACAGACCTAAATTCACGTGCACTAGTGTAAAGACTCCCATATATGAAATCTAGGATGCAATTAATTTTATTTTGATGCAATTAATTTTATTCTATACCAAAACAAGTCTAGCAAAACTATGATCTGAAGTACCTGAATTTTTGTCTTGACTATAAAATAAGTGTAGATGATAGTTAGCACAGATGACCAGATCAGTGAAACTCTCCCCTGATTGATTAGACTGAACTTTAAATTGATATTTTAAAAAATTACTATTTTTTCAGCTTTTCATATACATCCTATTCTTGAGTGGGCGCTGTTCAAGCTCTGATTCATATCCTCCACAAAATGCTGAAATTGTCCAGATAAAGTCTACTTTTGATCTCCAGGGTAACAGCAGCTTCCCAAAATGGCTATGTGGCATTCTTAACAAGTATATTAAACCATCAGTCATGTTTCGTGTTAC
This sequence comes from Coccyzus lansbergi, assembly GCA_033558105.1. Taxonomy (NCBI): domain Eukaryota; kingdom Metazoa; phylum Chordata; class Aves; order Cuculiformes; family Coccyzidae; genus Coccyzus; species Coccyzus lansbergi. Next base: position 950,459 of record JAUMJK010000663.1, read on the forward strand.
GCACAGTATGCCTCTAAGCAGTACACACAAAAAATGCAATCTGAAATAATTTTAGTCTCCTGTGAGGCAGATCTGTGATTTTATAATAAAAAATTCACTCCTTAAACTTGTACTTGCTTGTGTTTAGCCTGAAGCATCTGTTGAAAAAGAAAAATAGGTATGTATGTAATGCTTTTATTACTGAGAAATTTTTCACTTTATATAAAATTGTGAAACAATTTTTTTGTCCTTCACAATTTTGTCCTGTATTTTTGGCCCAATATTCATAATGATTTGCATAATACTTTAACTAATATACTGTGATTCTCATTGCTTTTGTACATTAGAATAGGCTGAGTATCTGTATGATACCTCTAAAATGTACTTTAGGGTCTGGCATGTCTGGAAAAAAAATGTTTCTTCTGCAGGAATCCTCCTTAGATCCTTAGATTTGGTTAAGATCAAGAATCAAAGTATTCCTCCTGCTGGGTAACTCCAGCAATATGCTTCCTGCTCCTGTAGTGTGAACACAATTGATGTTTACAGGTCATGGTGATGGTACCAAAGAAAATATAGTCTAGGTGGAGGACAGTGTATTGAAAGATGGAGCAGTATAGACATAGCTCTGTGTGAAGCTAGTGGCTTTAGAGAGCAGCAGTTGTGTTTAAGGTGACCACTATTTAGTTCAGTCTTTTCCTGAAAGGAAATTTATTGTGTTCTCCTGTGGAAACTGTCTAATGGTGGGGGTGGGTGAATACTCACACATACTCACACAGATGCTTATATTCACTACATCTAAGAGTGGACTTGTAGACAAGCTTTCATATTGTCATAATGAATAATGATGCAGAAGTCATTGATTAGCTGTAATTTAATGTCAATATTATTAAGGCCGTGACATTTCTAATTGCTTGTGTTTTGTAAAACATGAATGTAAAGGTTTTATTACCTAACTTTTATACTGCTAAGTGCAGTTACTGTTGCTCTGTTAGTTCAATTATACTCATAGTATGTTTATAAGGAGAAACCATTTTGCACATGATTTTTATATTTTTTAATTGCGCTACAGGAGAATTTCAAGGACAATATGGAAAAACAAATGCAAATGTATTTGTAAATTATTTATATAATACACATCCAATCATACCTAGGAAAATACAATGATTCCATTCAGTCCCTTGTTGATCCCAAGGCTGGCTATGGTAATTACACTTCAATACTAGTTTATATAGTCATATACAAAGTTTATACTCTTTCCAGACTGGGATGTCACAATCGGTGCTTATAAAAGGATGGTTAATAGATGATTACAGAGTAGCAGAACTCTCATCAGAATCAGATGAATGTCTCATTGTCACTACATGTATATGGCCCATTGTAACAATGTATGAATAAGAACAGAGAGAAGACTCATAAATAGAGAATTAGTTTGCTGTCACATTCCTACTCGAGAAAGTTAAACAGGCAAGAAAGTTTAATGAGATTACTTAAAGAGTTTAAGCCAACTGACCTGTGTATAAGGAGAAATGTCATGTTTTTCTTAAATAACTTTTTGCAAAAAAGAGATAGCTGCAATTCATGGATTACATTCTTTCCCCGTTCAAACCTACTAATATCAGTGGAATTATGCTGCATTTAACTCTTTACATTGAATATGAGCTAAGTAGTGAACAAATTTTAGTATACCATACTGCAATGTTATTAAATTAAAAACCTATACAAAATAACTGTAATATTTATGTACATACAGGAAAAACATAGTGTTTATTTAATCTCTGGTCTCCCAGGAAACAGAAAGTTAGTTTGAGAAAGTCAATTCATGTTGAATTATTGTGTTATTTTAAAGTAGTCAGATTGCAATACTTTTTTTATAGTTTAGTTCATTAATTTTCAAAGTCTGCAGGTTAGAAGGAAGCAAATTTCTATAATCACATGTATAGCATTATTAGAATTTTTTTTACTTTTGCTGATTTCAGCATACTTGAAGCCACAAAACACAGCCCTAAGCAAACTATGCACAATCTAGTGTAAAAAGGACAAATGATTTTTTTTCCAACTAAGAATTTTCTGTTCCCGTAGCTGGAACTCAAATGATTAATGTTAACACATTCTCTGGTCTTAGAGATTTAGCATAAAGATGGAATTAACAATTTATTTTAAACTCAGGACTGATGTAGAGAATTTCTCAGTTTTAAATGTGAAGCAATTAATTCACTGAACACTGAAGTCACTGTTTTATTATTAAAGATATAATATTTATGAGAATTTTCTCTTTTTTTTTTCTTCCATAGCTGTATTAATAAGCTTAGAAAGCCTAGCAGATATTCCTGATTTGATTTGGTTTTAGAATAGGTATGCCACTATGGTTTCTGAAAGAAAGTGGGAAGGTCTCAAACTGGAAATCCCAAGCTGGTTGCATTCTCCTCAGTGTGAATATGTTGAGGGACCAAGGCTGAGTCATAGAAGTTTCTTTAAACCTTGAAACACTTGGGGGCCAGTCACACTGAGCTTTCTGCATCTGTACAGATGGGGAGACCCAGAGTTCAACTGAAGATCTACCTGTGAGGTCATTTGGAGTGGAGCTAGCTGCCCCACCATGGTTGAAACCCTCAGACAACCTGACAGGGCTCCCAACACTCATCCCGGCAGTTGGTTATTAAAATCCCAACTCTTGCCACCTACCTGAACCAGCTTTTTGTAAGCTTTGATAAACTTCAGTGGGATCATTATTGCCTTCCTTAAGGGTCTAGAATTAGAATAAATCTAAGGAGTATGGCTGCTGATCTGGTTCAAACTTCTATTCTGTGCCTTTCAGTCATCTGCTGTAGGGTCTGCATGTGCTCATGTGAATGCTTAAACAGAACAAGCTGATCTAATATGATGGTTTCATGATGGTTCAATGACTTCTCCAAGCTCTGTTCTTTGACTGATCTCTGAAGCTATTTACCAAAATGTATTTAAATGCATCCAACTAGCTAGCTGCATACCTAGATATGTAGCAAGGTTAGCAGGTTGATAGTTGAACGTTACAGAAATCTGTGAGGAAAATAAAAGGCAGATATTTAGCATTTGTCAATCAATATTTGAAAGGTAAGGAGGGAGACCAAGAGGCAGCGAAATTAGAAATGCTGTTCTTGGGGAAGGTCACCAGATACTGACAACTCATTCTAGCGTCACTGCCATCACTGCCAGGATCAAGGAATTATAATGCCAGGAAAAGGAATAGAACCTAAGAAGTGCAGGTATAACAATGGTAACTTTCTTTTAGAAACAAATTGTGGAATTTAGATATAGGTATGCTTTCTTTTTGACCATAAATAGGATTTTGAACCTAACGCTTTGTCATGGGAAACATCCTTTTTTTAATTTAATTGCAGATCAGTACCTTTTATGTTATTAATTCCAAAAATGCAGTATCCATAGGTTATTTTTTTACCATTTCTCTTGGTTTCTATATCATATAATAAATTTTTTTTTTGATAGATAGAATGCTTTCTCTGCCTTCACTATTGAAACATTTCCAGAAGTAATGTTACAGGAAAGTTGCCAGTCATTTAAAGAAATATATGATAGGTACAAAAAAAATAACCTTAAGTAATGCCATTCCATTTCATTTTGGTGTACTATATGTTGATGAACACTATCAAAATTCATACTTCTGCACTTTAATACCATTAACAAGACAAAGCAAAGAGCAAAATACTTAGCAATTCTTTATGAATAACTTTTGGAGAACAAATCATGAAGTCCATTGAGAAGTCTCTTAACATTTGATGCTGATGCTACACTGGATAATATGATGCCAGTTACAAAAAACCATCATGCACCGTGCTTGAGACATTGAGTTCATAACAGGACTAGGGGAATGACAGCACCTCCCTATTAATGTTGCAATTACGAGAGGTTACTGATACCTGCAATTCCTTTAGTTGTTTGTCAGCATTCCAGACTGAAGGAGAAAAACTTAAATATGAGCATAATTTTTTCCTGCTTAAACAAGTTTCTTCATGGAAAGCTTCTAGTGTTTTCACTTTTTATACAAATTGGGTTTGGCTTGCTGGCAGCTAAAAGTGGTGCTCAGTTGGGACTATTTCTTCTTCAGCTTTTGTTAAAATCTACAGTGAACATTCAGAAAGCTTATCCAAATTCTTAATTAAGAGAGAAACAAAAAAACTCCCCAGGTTGTTCTGGGGCTTCAGGGTTTGCTTCCAGTCTTACATAAGAGATCCAAATCTTGCATTGCAAGACAGAGAGGATGTAATTTAACTTTTATTATTGTTTTTTTGTGGACAGAATTTTCTGTGCACTGTGTAATTCATGTCAGTCTTGTTAATTTTGAATAAAAAGAGATATGAACTCTCTTGGTGAAGGTATCTTTCTTTAACATACACTATATGAAAGAATATCATATTGCTTTTTGTGGTCACCAGAAAAGACTAAATGGTTACTTATTAGCCATTTTTTAGCACATATTATTAAAACTGATGTACTTTAAAAGATATTATCCCCTATTTCAAGAAATCATGTTTCTGATATGAGATTCTATACCTACTAATACACGGCCTAAGACTTCTGTGTCTATAGGAAGTAGAGCTCCTGTTGTTACACTGGTTGGTTCATGAAGTGTCAATTGTCTGTTAAATTTGGAAGACTTGGAGCAAAAAGGGGAGATACTAGATTCTGTGTATATCTGTGAGTTTATGAGGTTGTTTAATCACTCAGTTAACACTGGAAGGTCTACCATACCTTTAAATAATATCCAAACTTTATTTTCTCTGACAGATTTCCAACTCCAGATTTATTATTGTGACCTATCTGTTCTCTGAGGTATGCAGTGGTTCAGTTCACGATAGTTTGACTTTAATTTATACTATAATGTAAATATTTTATTATTTTTATACATGCATATATATATATATATAATTCTACATTAAAACCAAACTAAATAGGTAAGGAATGAGGTAAATTATAGATAGTAGAGGCATGTAATTCTCTAGCAGTAGCTTTCATACTAGATTTATTCATCTTATGAATCAAAATGAGATTTTCTCAGGTTCAGAATCTAGAAATCCACTGGTGCACTTTGATCTTTGACACATCCTCACAAACCATCATTAGGAATAATGACTCTGAGATCAGAAATAAGCATGTGAATTTGTCAAGAAGACATCTTGAAGAAGAAATCAGAACTTTTCTTTCCAGAAATCAGACGTCCAAAGGAGCTGCCAGAGGAAGAATTCTGCCTTAATTACTGAGTTAATCAAATATACTTTGCAATACTAGTAGTACTTGACTTTTACACAGCGCATTTAATTAATGGTTGACCAATTATATTTACAATATGAATTAACCCAGTCTAGACTTTTACTCTTAGTGATCCATTTTATAGAACTGTATAGCAAAGTGCATAATATTGCTACACATTAGAAAACTAAGTCTAATCCTTGATTTTCTAATCACGGTCACATTTTTCTACATGATGAAAGACAACATCAGTAGCATGTAGTTCGACTTTTCAATCACCTATAGCTCCAGCTATAACCACTTTAAAAATACTAAATTTTATTCATCCTTTTTTTCCTTATGGCATAACAATCACAATAAACTGGGTGATTATTGTCTTGGACTTATCTTAAATCTGTCCAACTAAAGTGACTTCTGGGTACTTATTTCTGAGTTATCGCAGTCTGTCAGAGGCTTCTTCCGCTAATGTAAAGGTTCTACTTTTTTTTTTTTTTTCTGACTTGATGTTTATTATTCTTACAAATGCAGAAGGGAAAAAAAACTACAACAAAAATCAGCTCCATACCGGTGAAAAACTATCCACCAAAGCCTTTTATTAGGGCATATCATTTTTATAACTCAAAGCTACTCAGTAAGAGTATTGGAGTATTTGTCATTTAAACAGTTGTGCTTGTTTTAATCTTCCCAGAGTAGTGAAGTAAAGCAATCTGCTGAAGCACATGTTTCTTTAGGAGGAAATTTGCTAGGTAATAACAGATGGTTTTCTTTGACTTAGTAGATCAGTCTTTCAGTGCAGAGAAGAGGAACATCGTAGAACATTATGCTCTTCTTTCCTCAAGAGCTGTCTCATGTGCATTCAGAACTACAGCTAGGTCACAGTATGTGCTTCATTAATTAGCCATGAAAACAGTAATAAAAGTGGCATTGATCCCTGCAGCACCTACTCTGAAATCCCTGGGGATCTCCAGTACACCATCTCAGAGTATAATCTTGAAGCCAACTGCTCTATCAACACTATCTTGAACAACCACTTAAGAGGAGGTTTCTAAGGTAAGACATGAAAACAAGTTTTTTCCAGGCTTAACACACAGTTTAGGATCGAGTTCTAAAGCCATATAAGCAAGTAGAAGGTAAATGTAGCTGCAGTAGTTTACAGAGTAGCTCTGTTTTCCTTTTCAAATACGTTTTTATTTTAACTCTGTCATATAACTGGTTTGGCTCTGGTGTCTGGGAAGACACTTCAGTTTGTCATCTTGCGGTGTGGCTTACCCCTGCAGCAGTGTGTAAGAGGTTGAGAGAGACATCTCTAATTCATATTAAGGTACAAGAAAAATTATGGGAGGACAGCACTGCTTAGTAGGAGTTGTCTACAAGGTATCTCATTGGCAAACTTCTTTCAAAAGACCAGGCTGGAGGTGGAGAAATATCAAGCTTCCATGGTGCAACCAGAATTAGTTTGATAGAAGTTTTCCATCCACCACTCACAGGACAACTACTTTGATGATTCTGAAGGACTTTATGAAAGTTGGAAGTAATTTAGAGTTGTTTGGGGAAGTAAAATTGTGTTTGGGAACCAGAAAAGATCAGATTAAAAGAGCTTCAGAAGGTTTGGATGAGATATTTATCCAAAATATTTTCTTACCAATAGTAAAAATACTCAATGTAAGTAAAATAAAACCAAGCAAACTGCATACAAGCAAAGCCAAGAACTGGGCTTTTGTAGTTGATATTTTCATTGTGATATTTAAGTTTAGAGCTATTTTTTTATGTATCTCTTATTACCTAATAAAATAAAATACAGTGGAAATTGATTACGTTTTAAATTAGAGAATTACCGAATGTGCAACAATGTAATTCACTGAGTGAAGCTAGAGATACTCTCTTTTAATTAAACTTTTTGATGCTGTGGAAGGGAAAAATTTATGCCGCTTCATTTCTTCTCAATCTGTCAGGGAAATCATCTTGTAGTTCCCTTCCAGAATAGCTTCCAGGAAGTGCTAGGACTATTGCTAAGGATATTAGAAATATGGCCATCACAGTATCATGCAAGTTTTCCTTATAGATTTTGTTAGTAGTGCTAGAACACAGGAATGACTGTGGGAGGTTTGGGTTCATATTATGTTTGTGACACATATTTCTGAAGCAAGACCCTTAGATCTAGACATAGGATTATAACCCTATTCATAGCCCACCTATAATCTGATCCAATGTCTGATGGAATAAAGGTGGTTATTCCTGCTTATCTTCTTATTAGAAAAACAGGGGTAAAGGAGGTTTTGGGTAGGAGGAGTAAGTCAGCATGGTATGAGAAAAGATAGATAACAATGCACTGCAGGCATACCTGGTGTAAATCGCTATTAGGTAGGAAACACAAGTATTTACTGCTGGAAATAGTAAATTTTACTTCATAATCAGCTGTGTCATCTTGACACAATCCAACCTTTTTTTGCCTGTATGTCAGTTTTCTTTCATCAATTATTCCCATATTCATGGAGAAATTTATCACTGATATTTTGATTTAAAATCTGGTGTAATAACATGGTTATGGAGGAATCTGGACAGATCACACAAAGAGATGCTTTCTCTTTTCAGAGGGGAACAATAATGTTTGCATTAATTATAAGTCAAAAATCTATGAATATGTATTTTAATTTAGATATATTAAGCCTTTGTCTCTTCCATGATTCTGAAACAGGTATCAACATGTGCAGTAGCTTTGCAACAGGTCTTTAGAGAATAACTGAGAATAAGTGATGGTCTAAGTCAAGCTTGAGCTAAAATCTCCAACAGGAAAGGCAGAGAAATAACAAGGTTGGATAAAGAAGCAATGAGGTTTAGAGGCTTTGTTTCTGCATTTCACTTTGAGATAGAAAAGATTTTGTTGTAATATGGGAGTAAATTTTGCTAGCATTCTACTTGCTTTTACTGTCTGAAAAGTTAGATTAGGTTTTTCCTTACAACCTGCATTCCCAGGTTGGTGAAAATTTGGAATATACATAGTATGTGACTAAAAGTTTTTATAAAGGGGTGTATAGTTAATCTAGCACATACCAATTATGTACAAAATAAGTAGGTTATAGTTAGTGGTGTGCACCAATTTGTACAGAATTCAGTTAGGGTTTGAGAAAAAGCAATCTTCATGACATGTCTACCCAAATCTTGATAAGATCTTGGATGTGGTAGCTCCTTCATTACTATACATAAGACTCTAAATGTTGCTTATGTTCATGAGCTGCACGTGTCCTGTGACAAGAATTTTTATTACCTATAATTCATAAAGAAGGGAAGAGTTCCTCCACCACAGTGTACATACAGGATAGGAAGTGAATAAAGTGGGAGACTGGAGAACTTACAGAAACTTTTTATTTTTCCTAGTAATAAAATTGCACAGAGACAGTATGAAGGAGTCTCTATTTGTTTTTAGCAAGTTCAGTTTCTACAATCCTAAAAGTCCAGCAGATAGACTAGAATTCAGTCGAATCCCTGGTCTTAACTTTGGTTGTAGTACCTAGAGACTGTGCTGGTGACAAATTCCTCAGAAGAAAAAGAAAGGAAAAAAGACCATAGAGCCTTAGAAGCTCTAGAATTTGGTTTGCCTCTTCCTTCTCCCCCTTGCTCCCTACTCTCACATCTATACATTCATTAGCAAACACGGGATAGATTATTTGCAACAAGAAACAAGAGGAAAGTTGCCTTGAAATGTGTAGCAAGTTTTGACACTATTGCTTCAGTAAATCAATGGTGTATTATACAAATAAAAGTATTAAATTAAAATAAACAAGTTCCCAGGCCTGGAAATATTTATGCATTCACTGAACCCCAAAGGACTGACTAGTCATGGCCTTAAAGTTAAGAATATCCTTAAGAATGTTCAGCCTTAATTCTGAGTCATTCTGCTCGCTGCTGTTTTAAATACCCCCCCCCCAACATTTGATGAGAACATGAAGTGGTTTGAACTTTTTTAAAAAACTGAAAGTAATCTGAATAAATGAATAAATATTTCCTTAGAAAAATAAACAAGTGATAGATAAGTATAAAGAGCTTAAAGGGCAAGTTACTTATTTTAAAGGAAATTATGACAATTAAAATGCAATTTGCTTTTTTTATCAAACTTTTAAGGCATTTAAAACCCTTATATTAAATCTCCTTGCTAATGACTTGCCAGTTTTAAATACTTTACAGTAATGAATTCTATAATTTGAAGTGGTTATTTTCCGTACTTCATTACTTTCCCCAAAATGATCATTGATTTGATAATTAGTTGATATTTTAAAGCCTGAAGACATGGTGTCCTTGAAAATGTTTTAAGTGTCTTGTTCAGGGCAATAATAAATTATCATCTTTGAAATGCCATTCACTACTAATTTTGGTGTGCTTTTTTTAGTCTATTACAGATGAGAGAACCTTTCATTTTATATTAATTAATAGTTTGTGGCAAGATGCTCAGAAATCAACATATTGAACCAAAATTTCATGCAGTAAGATATCCCCGTACTCAGCGGGTAGCTGTAATGTATCTTTGAACAAAGCCCATATTTCACTTGATGTTAAAGGACTTCCAGTTTTCACTGTGTCATTTCTGTTCTACATAACAAATTAACACACTGTATAACGTTTTTCCCCTTCCCAGCAGGCAGGATGCATTAGTACAGGATTTCTCAATCTCTTAACAAGTTTTTTAAAGGTTGTTCCATAAATATTTTGGTTGGACTCTACTAATTTATCTAACCTCTTTCAAGAGGTACTCCTTGAAGGACAAACTCTACCATGCTAGAGGAGCTGGAAGGCATTTATCTTTGAAATAATTCTAGTGTCGTCAATGGAATTAAAGACACATTTTACCAACTTTTTAACTTGGGCATATACAACTATAGACTTGAGGACTAAACTCAGAGTATGTTTTCAGCAAGAAGGACCCTTTTTGTGCTAATATTTTTAATGAAAGGCTAAAAAGCAAGGGCAGTAGTAGTGAATAATTTTATTTTTAATTTAACATATGAATGTAGATTCTTTCTGTGAATGGAAGGCAATGAAAGTACAATGTTATACAGCTAGAGAGGCATCAATTCACAGAGAAAAGGGTGGTAGGTTATACAGGTTGTCTTTGTTACCAAAGATTAGACAATGCCTCTTTTTGCATGGGTGGATTGCATGGATGGGTGAAAGGCAGTATGCAGCCAACGCTGCTGCTGTGTCAACGGAACTAGGTAAGTTACTTATATAGTCAAATTGATGGAAGTCTTTGCTACTGAAAGCTTGTGTGAGAAAATTTGCAATCATGCTCAGATGTCAAACTCCTAACTATGCTGCCAAGTCTTCCATTTTTTTAATACATACATTTGTATTTGTTTGTTTTGAAAAGTAAATTTGTCTCATTAATATCTCCAGAAAAACCTCTAGCAAAACCAAATACTCATGAGTAAACATCCATTAATTTTCTTATTTCTATGGTGTCTTTTAAATACAAAAGCTCAATAAACTTTCTAGATATTTTCTCCCTCCTGCTAATATAACATAAAGTAGGGATTCTAAATCTTTAAGGTTTTCATATATTGTGATGTATAGGTATTCTAGATTAGAGACAACTATCAATATTCTAAATTAAAACAAGCAGAGAAAAATAGAGGTAATGTGTTCTGGTTTTAGCAAAGACAAGGATAAGAAGACAGAAACATTTGCAAGTTAACTAAAGACATTCTAAGCTTTAATTAAATGCCTAAGTCCCAGTAAAATCAATAAGAGTTATAGCCATGCTTAGAATTAAGTACCTGCTTAAGAAATGTGTTGATTGTGCTAACAGAGGGTACATAAACATGTTTTCCGTTACTGTGGATTAATACAGATGTACTCAAGTTCACAAATCTCAAGTCTGCGTTCTCAGTCACCTGTCAGTTAAAGAATACTGTCTTTTAATGTCAGTGTGACATCCGTTGTTTTTAATTTATACTAAAAGCAGAATTAATTTTCATATATATTGATTCTATAATAGTTCTCTGTGGTTGGGGTTACTTTCTTAGATAATATTTATTTTAATTGCCTCAAAAGGAACTGAGAACAAACTTCACTGGTCCTACCTTTTTAGTTTAAGGTCAGGAGAGATTTGACCAGATATCACTCTTCCAAAAATTATTGTGTAACAGGTTGAAAAAAGCTTGTCCTCTAGTGCTTTGATTACAGATAAAGGATTTTTTTATTTTAAACTACATCTTTAATTTTTTTCTTACAATAATAGAGTATTTCATTATTTCCATTGCAAATCACTATAAATGATGTGAAAAGGAAATTTAAGCATAGTCACTTGATTATTAAAAAAGGTTCCATCATATGCAAAAGTCTCCTTACCAGATTCCTCTGATACAGTTTGCCCTTCACTATTTCGTCAATGGGTGATCACCACAGTAAAAGGAAAATAATTTATAACAACTTCATATGTTAATGAGAGATTACCCAGTTAGCTTACTGAGCAGATAACTACCCTCATCACTAAAACAGGTGCTCTTTCACCAGGTTTCTATTTCCAAACACTGAACCTCTGCTATAATCAAAAGCCATTTACACCTGCATTGTTCCATTATGGAATCAACAGACCAATGAAACTATCTTACAATTATTTTTATAAGATACTTTCTTTCTATGATAGTGTAGAGATAGGGCACCTTTTAATGGTTTGGGGTTTTGCAATTTATCATTGCTTGGGTTTGCATATTTATATAAGAACCACATACAGCCTTCTAATAATCACTCAATAACATGCAGGCAACTGTGATAATAGTTCCCACTTGACTTTTCCTCACTTATACTCCCAATTAAAAAGGCAAGATAAAATGCCGGAAACTTTGGGACTAGGACTGCAGCAAAAGAAGAATGAAAATTAAGGAATGTAGGAAATCTGTACAGAGGGGAGGAAAAGTCAGGAAAGGACAACTGTAGACAGAACAACCTGTATAGGTAAATACTTGCTTAGAGTGGACAAGAACTGAGGACACAGGGTAATGTATTGATCTTCTATGACAAGAAGATCCACTTACTGGATCAAGGGAAAGACTGTGGATATAGTGTACCTGGGCTTTGGTAAAACCTTTGACAGAGATGCTCACATATTCTTCTTGAGAAACTGGCTGCCATTAGCATGGACAGGCACACACTGGGTAAAAAGCTGGCTGGATGGTTGGACCCAAAAAGTCTTGGTAAATGGAGTGAAATTCAATTAGAGGCCAGTCACAATTGGAGCTCCCCAGAGTTCAGTGCTCTCAGGGGAGTCTTCAGTCTTCAAAATATTTATCAATGACCTATTGGAGGCAATTGAGTGTACCCCTAGCAAGTTTGTGGAAGATGCTAAACCGTGAGGAAGCGTCAATCTGCTGGAGGGTAGGGAGGCTGCTGGAGGGATCTGTACAGGATGGAGTGATGGTCTGAAACCAATGGGATGAATTTTAACAAGGCAAAGTGCAGAGTCCTGCACTTGGGACACAAACACCCTATGCAACACTATAGGCTTGGGGAAGAATGGCTGGAGAGCTACCTGGCAGAGAAAGACCTGAGGGTGTTGGTTGACAGTGACTGAACATGAGTCAACAATGTGCCCAGTTGGCCAAGAAGTCCAGTGGCATCTTGGCTTGTATCAGAAACAGCACGGCCAGCAGGACTAAAGAAGTGATTCTTGCCCTGTACTCAGCACTGGTGAGGCCTCACCTTGAATACTGTGTTCAGTTTTGGGCCCCTTACTTTAAGAAAGACATTGAGGTCCTGGAGCATGTCCAAAGAAGAGCGACAAAGCTAGTGAAGGGGCTGGAGAACAAGTCTTACAAGGAGCAGCTGAGGGATCTGAGATTGTTCAGCCTGGAGAAGAGGAGACTGAAGGGAGACCTTTCTGTTCTTTACAACTACCTAAAATGAGGTAGCGGAGAGGTGAGTGTTGGTCTATTGTCTGAAGTGATAGGTGATAGGACAAGAGGGAATGGCATCAAGCTGCATCATGGGAGGTTTAGATTGGAGATCAGGAAAAATTTCTTCACAGAAGGGGTTATCAAGCACTGGCACAGGCTTCCCAGAGAGGTGGTTGAGTCAACATCCTTGGAAGCTTTTAAAAGGTGAGTAGATGAGGTGCTTGGGGGCATGTTTTAGTAGTACACAGGTACAGTTGGAGCTGATGATCTCTAAGGTCTTTTCCAAAATAATGGTGCTATGATTTGTATCTAGCAGAGCACTACACACCCTTGAGCTGTAATTGTATGTTCCAATAAACTGCAGTCTCTCACAGTCTCACTAAACTGTCTTCAGTACATCTAGAAAAATTTACAGACTTACAGATTCAATAATACTGGTGGGGGTTTTTAAACAGTAACATTATTACATTACAAAGAGTTTCTGAAAAGAAGCAAAATCAGTGAAGATATGTGTGGATCAATTCTAACTTTATTTGTGTATCGGTATTAGTATTCACAAATAGGTAATCAGAAACAGGAGTCAGACAGTCCTATTTGTGAGTAATAATTCCTCATTACAGCAAAACTCCCTATGACATTTAAATAAAGAAGTAAATACTGCTATGTATCTCTATCATGACAATGGCAACATGGGTTGACTTCTTCCTTACTGGTAACAACTTGTTCAGTTCTTCACAATAGTAGCACATACTGATCAATATTTTCTCTTCTACCCTAACATTACTTAGATGATACTAATTGCCCCTAACTAAACTGTGAAACAATAATTAAATGCTTTTGTATCTGGTCTAATAACAAAGCTAGGTTGCATGGGTTTCTGCAAAGAGAGAATGAGTGCAAAAATAATTTATTCTCATCTAGGAGCAGGATGAAGACTAGCAATATTATTCAGAAGACACATATGACTCATGAAGAGTCTCTTACTCGTATACCACCAAGAAAGCAATGAGACAGTAAATTTGTAGTGCAAGAGATAAAGGAAAAGAGGCCACTTTTAAAATTATATTCTGTTATCTTTAAGTAATGACATGCAGAAATATATCTCATATCTCTTTATATTTGAGATCATGGTAATCAACTATCAATAACAATTTATTCTACTGACAGGGATGAATTAAGAATGGAGGCAGACATTTGCCTCTTTTTACCCTTGGAGAAATCAAGGCACAGAAAGCTGTTGCTTTCTTTTAAACAATTGCTTGTAATAATAACAGGGAACTGAGAGAACTTAGAAATAAGAGTAGATTTTATAAGTAAGTTTATTTCTGTGCTTTTATTTCGGATCCTGCCCTGTTTGAAAAAGTATCCAAGCAGTGATTCAAGCTTCTCTTGCAACTCCTCTTCATTACGTCCCAGCGTCCTCACTTGGCTCTGTAGCACAGCTCCCTCATCTGTCATTTCACATTAATCAACATGCTTTAAGCCACATGCATGCATTCATAGCTTTGTACAATCTTGCTGCAGGTACAAAATGGAAGAAAATAAAGAGTGCCAGAACTCATTCGTCTTTGGATTATTGCAAAGTCTTTATGTTAATCTTCTCATCTTCTTCTCCCACAGACACACATATTCACCCTGGGGAAACATAGCCTCAGAAAGAAGCTATAAATATTGCATTTACTTATGACACAGTTTAAAATTATCTTCTGGAAGCAATCAGAAAACAGAAAAAAATATTATTTAACTTCTGTTAGCACTCAACCAAAGATGCTATCCATTAAGACATATATGTCTACAGTGGGCATATGAATCTGTACAAAATATTATTTAAATACAACATTGTTTAATGCTCAATTACAATAGACTCTGATAGAATATGAAGAATATGAAGTTCATTATTTTTCAGAGTTATTACACAAAGAATAGTATATTTTTTCATTAAGTTGGTAAAGATACACAGTTTTCTCAGAAAATTAATCTTTATTGAAGATTTGGGGGACTCAACTTGTGAGACTGAAGCTCAAAAATCTTGATGGGACAGAAAGATGGAAATAGTCTTTATATTTATGAGAATAAAGAGCAATGGAAAAAATACAAGGCGTGTTTTATCTAGAAGAGACAATGGAAGGATGAAACAACACATTGCTCTGTTCAAACATCTTTATTGACATCAAGGAATCATCTTGTAGAATTGTGCTGGACTATAACACAATTTATGCTCTACCAGCTGAGCACGTCAGTAAAAGTAATAATTAACACAACTATGTGGGGTTTTTATTATTTTGCCATATTTGCAGTACAAAATGTCAATATGTCTTTATTTGAAGCACTGAGCAGCCATTATGTGATAACTCCATAAGAAATAAAAAGCTGAGATCTGTATGTGTAGCTGCTAGACTTTAATTCATTTTTTTATTATTTATTAAAGATTTTAGTCTGATTGTGTATGTGACTTTGAGGAATGTGCTTGTATTCAGCTAATAATTTCTGACTCTATCACTAATCTCAACAATTTAATGGCTAGAGTCTCACTATGAGGGTGGAGAGAGGTGTATGAAATCTACTCAATACTGATTGCATCATTAAGATTTTATCTGAGCAAATGAATATTCAGTTTGAGAGCCTTAGCATATTTTCCTACCACTGCAAAATTAAAATGGTGCATGATTTTATGACTAGTATTGAGAAAATCATTACAGAAAAACAATAAAAATGTTGACCTTCCTAAAGTAATATCTAATTTCCAGGTTAAGGAAGATATTTCGAAATGTCCATTTTGCCATTTCTTTCATCTTTGTGAATAAAATTATGCATTTTGTACATACTTAGGGAAATTTCAATGATTACATTATTTTTGCAAAAATATTAGTTGACAGAGATTAAATACTTTCCCACAAGCAGGTCAATTTTAACAACTTTTCCAAGTTCAGAATTTATTTGACTATTTTTTCCTTTTACTTATATGACAAAAATAATTAATCTAAAATGAAGAAAAAGCACTCATGACATTTATCAGATAAATAAGAATTTCTTATATTAGCATATGCATAAATATAAATTTATTTTGTTTCAAGTCTTTTAAGAGCAAATAGAACTAAATGTTAATGAGACATTTACCCCAAAGTATAAGTGATTTAATTTTGAAAGATCGCTTCATACTCTTAGATGACTATGCAATGTCATCCTTTAATGAGAACTCCATTATGCTCTTCCATAACTTCTGAGTTGATTGAGCATAGTAGAACTTGGGAATATGTTAAATTAAAAACAAAAGATAAGGTGTAATGACCTGTGGAAGCACTGTAAGAAAGCAGAAATAACATTGAAAAGCACTTAGTAAGTTCTTTATTTGAATGGACTTTTCAACTCTTTCACTCTGTCATAAATCAAAGAAAAACTAAATTTTAAGTGTAATTTTATATTAATACACATGCAGACACCTAAACTGCTAATAGGCATCTACAAGAAATAAAAAGCCTTTTTTTTCTTACTGGGGCCTCTTCTGGCTGCACACCATAAAATCCTTGAAGAAGGTGGATCGTACATATTCCTGCCTTTTTATCTGTACATCTGTGCAAATGCAACCAGAGTATAAGACTGCCTTCAACAATAGCTGTTGTGTGACTTGTCCAATACCATGTGACAATGAGACAAAAATATTATCACTGTCAAGAAACTGGGGGTATCCAACTTGAAGAGCCAGAGACTTGAATACTCAGGTATGCAGAAGGATGAAATCCCAGCATATATATTACCTTTATGGATAAAATCTTAGGAACAGTAACAGGAGTAGAAACATCATAAACGGATCAATGATCTTAGCTGAGACACCTGCATTTTAGTGCAATGGTAGGCAAAATTCAGATGCTTCAAAAATGAAATCCTCATAAACATCTGAAAGAGTCAGATTACAGAGGTACTTGTATACACCAATTGAACCCTTGTGCTTCAGCAGCAATAGGATAGTGCTACCACATATGTAGCATGATTTAATTACATTTTGGTTTTAAGAATTGTTGTGGCAGCATTTATTGTGTTCTCTGTGAGACATGGCAATATACTTTTGTATTTTGGAGGTTACAATTGTATGGATTTTCAAGTATTCAGAAGCTATTCAAAGTCTTCCATAATTCATGTATAGATTGCAGGTTTTTTTCTATACCTATAGATTTTCATAATTGCATCTGTCAGCTGACCCTCAAGTGTTAGTACAAAGGAAACATATGAACCAGAAAACCTGTACACACTTTTAAGCTAAAATGAAATCTCATTTGAAGCTATTTAAGAAATCACATGAAAGATGTGAAATGAATGTGAAAGTCTAACAGTTAGTTCTCTTTGTCATGCCCTGAACAGTCAAGCTGTGCTTTGGAGAGTTTTATGAGCACAAGTCTTCTTCATGGCTGGAAGAAAGAAAAAACAGCTTTCTCCCCATACGAAAGTGCCCTGTTACACATTTTAAGTCTATTTTAGTGAAATTTATTTAAAGGACTCAGCAAGCTTCACTACTATTACTCTACTACTTATTGTTGTTCCAGGAGGTGGCAGGCTTTTTGCAGGTTAGGATGGTCAGGATTCCCATGTGAAATGAAACCTCCCTCTCCCACTTTCCCAAAGTAAAGTTTTCTAAGGGCTATTTACTGCAACATAGATTAAAAAAAAAAAAATTAAAACAAAACCCCAAAACAGTAAAAACACTTACCTGAAAAACTACTGTTTGCAATAAAGCGTGTTTCTAGGCTATATTATACCAAGTGTATCTGTAAACAGCAGAACTGTGCTTGAAAGCAGACCTGTATATTTCTTCCTTACTAATAGTGTGTATATGTATATATATATATATATATATACAGCAGTTTATTAATAATGAGCAGCAACCCTTTATGCTTATACTTCTTATCCAGTGTAGCTCTGCCAAAGTGCTATTATTTTACATTGTGGTAGAATATCTTTCTCTCTTAGTTTTAATCATGTGACAAATTAGATTGAATTTGCATTTGCACAGCAAATTTTATGATGTAAGTTTCCTAATACACTTCAGCTTGGTACTGCAGTAAATTGCATTATCCCTAATGGGTCATCAGTTTTGAGATTTAGTATTTGAACTCGTTTTATTATCTTCCCTAGTTATATTCCATACCTAATTTTTTCCTGAAATGAACATTATTGATTTACTCATTAAATACTGTCTGTTCGGTGCGAATTTTTCATCCAAGCAGTATGATGAATCCTTTTTAAAATAATGATTATATGCTGCACAATATTTGAAATACAGGCTTCCAGAGATGTTTTTCAATGGATTACAACTGAACTCATTGTATACAAAAGGTCTTATACCTTTCCTGTGAAATGACATCCATTGATTATATCTCTTCAAAGCCAGAACAATCAATAAATCATTATATTTCTTAAAACTCAGCTCCTTTCAGGGTGAAGGATTATTTTCTTGGTTTTGTTTGAAGGTGTTGTTTTGGTTTCTGTACTACTTCAATTTAAAAGGAAACCTAATATTACAGAAAAGGGGTTAAAAAGAAATATTTGAGGTTAAGGTTGTGTCATGCAAAAATATAAATCAGCCTAAAGACAGCAATTGTTGTCTAATTTTTTAATAAAATGACACTCCATTAATCCAATTTACTGCCACACTATATTTTCCAACTATTTAAACTTTCAGTCCCTGTGACAGGTTCTGAAAAGACAAAGTGTTTGCTCATTAAGAATCTTTCTGATATTTTTCCTGAATACACAGTCCAAAATAGTTGCCCCAAACCCAGTTTATTCTGCCACATAAATTTATACATTTTTGTCAAAGCTGTACAAAATCAAAGAAAATATTGTAATCAAATTCAGCCACAAAGCCACATTTCCATAAACCATAGAAATACTTTACTTTGGGTCATTTAATCCAGTTCAATAGTTTAATTTGTTGTAGAAGACAAAAATATTCTGAGATAATTTCAACCTCAAATGTGTTGGGATTTTATATACTGCTTATTGTCTGAGGAATGCTAGTTTGGGTGACTTTATTTCCCCATTCTCTTACAGTATTTTTGGCCCTAAGAAAATGTAACATTTGTTTTGACAAAAGGAATTATGTGAATATTAATTTATATGACAGAAAAAGAAAAACAATGCCAACCAATTGCCATGTGAAGGTGGTTATACTGTGGAACAGGTTCCCCACTGAGGCTGTGCTGTCTCCATTCCTGATTGTTTCTAAGACTAAACTGAGCAACCTGCCCTGAGAAGTGGGCTGGACTTTAGACCACAAGATCCCTTCCAGACTGAATTATTCTGTAATGTCATGATTTTTTGAAACTAACAGTAATAGCTAAAAAGATGTATGGGAAGCAACAGGAAGGGTTTCCACATGATTGCGTGCTAAGAGACGTTATAAAAGGCCTTAGGAACATCCTTACAGTTAGCCCAGCAACCAGTTCACAAGTTACAAATATGCGGATTTGGATTCCATCTTCTGCAATATTTATTTTCTGGGCAGTGATCTTATGGTGCAAAACCACATTATCTTAATAAATCCAGCATATATTTGCTTGCTCACTAAAAACTTGTGATTATTTTTGTATTTAAAATCAGTAGTAAGTGGACTTGCAGTTAACTTTTAATTGAACGATTGAATTGACTTAGTTGGGCAAACAGATGAACTAGAGATGAACAAAATTATGAAGAAATCACAATGTTGTAGAATAAGGAGCTCATAAATAAACCCACATATTGCAAACAAAGTTCATTAAAAAGGCTTAGAAGAAGGAAGTTAATACAAAATCTGGATGGGATAATAGAACAAGTAGAAACCTTGCACTATAGTCCCTCCATGCAATGTTTGTTATATAATTTACAAGTTAACAGGGCTGCTTTAGTCTTTATGTGTTTTGCAGAATTTCCTGATAAAATGCATCAAAGTATGAGTAACACAATTTCACCCAATGTATAACTCTTTTCAACATATTTGTTAGTAAAGTTCTTCTTAAAGTCAATTACATCTGGAAAATGTAAAACTATTGAATTCAGCACAATCTGAGCTTCCTGAAGTTCCTGAAGCTTGTTTCAGAAACAGTGTGACCAGTAGGTCCAGGGAGGTTATTCTCCTTCTGTACTCGGCACTGGTGACACTGCTCCTTGAACATTGCGCCCAGTTCTGGGCCCCTCACCACAAGAAGGATGTTGTGGCTCTGGAGAGAGTCCAGAGAAGAGTGACAAAGCTGGTGAAGAGGATGGACAACAGGCCTTATGAGGAGCGGCTGAGAGAGCTGTGGTTGTTTAGCCTGGAGAAGAGGAGGCTGAGGGGAGACCTCATTGCTCTCTACAACTACCTGAAAGGAGGTTGTGGAGAGGAGGGTGCTGGGCTCTTCACTTCAAGTGACAGGGGACAGGACAAGAGGGAATGGCCTCAAGCTCCACCAGGGGACATTTAGGTTGGACATTAGAAAAAGATTTTCACAGAGAAGGTCACTGGGCACTAGAACAGGCTGCCCAAGGAGGTGGTCAAACCACCTTCCCTGGAGGTGTTTAAGGTACAGGTGGATGAGGTGCTCAGGGGCATGGTTTAGTGTTTGATAGGAATGGTTGGACTCGCTAATCCAGTGGGTCTCTTCCAACCTGGTTATTGTATGATTCTATGATTCATTATATTAAGAATTCAAAACACTAGACTATCAGTAGGAAATTATTACCTTTTCAGCAGTATTTAATGATACTTCATGTGGCCAACTCAAGCGAGTAAATAGCTTGTTATTATTTTACTGCAATCCTGTGGAGGTGTACATTACTTACTTCTGGATACAGCTGTCATGGAATAAAGAAAGGAAGTGCAGTCAGTATTTACCGCTTGCAATCTAATCCTGTGATATTAATTGCCAAATATATGTGCATGACATGGTATTCATTTGTTTCTCAGTCAGTTATCTTATCAGCTGCTACCAAACAGTGATTACTGGAGACAGCCTCCAGATATTCTTCTATCTTACATTCTTTGTGTCACTAATAGTTAACACAAAAGACTGTCTTTCCTTACACAGGCTGCATTCTAAAACATATTACATATGTCTTACATATTTCTATCCTCATTTGTTTCCTACATGTTACTTCATGGACCAGTGGAGCCAGCGGAACAGATGCTTGCTTAGCACAGCAGAAAGAAAGTAATTTAAAGTATATAGCTTGAAAATCATGAGCTTGGCTTTAACAATTATGACATTTTAAAAAGATTAATAACATATTCTTGCACCAAATACTACTTCGGTCTCTAGAATACAGTAGCATATGAGTTTTTTTTCTTTTTTGTTGTTGTTCCCTAAATTATGAGATTCAGAAACAAATTTACTTTAAAATTCATCTCACCAAATGAAACAACATAGGTCTTTTATGAAAAAAGTATTATTAAATATTTTGAAATGTACCAAAATCCAACATGCTCAAGATGGAAATGCCATCGAGCATTTCATCATTTTATGTCTAGCATTCTTATTAGCAAAAATTAGTCATCCCACTCTCAAACTTCATTTTCACTTTCTCCCAAAAGCCTTATAGAAAAGCAAGAAAAAGTAATAATGCAGAAGGGGAGTGAGTGGGCTCCTTTCAGTTTCTGGAGAAAAAAGTATGGAAATCTTCTGTTGCTGCACAGGGTTGAGCACAGTCAGCTGTGAGAGGGGACTCTCCTCTAACTAGACTTTATTAGACACTGCAGACAGCAGACTAGGAGTTCTTTTCAATCCTGACCTCTGTCTGGCCAAGAAAAAATGGAAATTGATGGTACTTTCACTGGTAGCTGCCTAGTGCAGAGAAGATGAGGCATTTATGAAGATTCAACATACCTGCAAGGAGTGAATGTACATATATACATATATGCACACATGCATGGGCACATGCCGTCACTGCCAGTAGAGAATATGTGCGTATTGTCACTGCAGTAAAATAATAGAACAAAAAAAAAGTCTAAGGACCAGAAGACAAGTTTAAGAAGATGGGAGGCATCTCAGTCTATCTACAAACCTATCTCTGACAAAAGAAAACCCCTGCTTTGGTGTAGGGTAATGTGATTGAGTCTGGAAAGGGATTGAATTATTCTTTACTATGAAAGGACTAGACAAGGGATTACAGAAGAAATTTAGATTTTATTAAAGAATAAGTACTACTAACATCTTGAGGAAATCATGAAAAGTTCTGACACATCTCTCTGGAATCAAGGAAAAGTCATGATGTGTTAATAAGTGGTTCATAATACTCAGAATTTTAGAGTTTATGTTTGTAATTGTTCTTTTGCATAAACATAATTAAAGTAGTTTTGGCATAGCAAATCCTGGATTAAAGTTCATTTTCCCGCTGAACACACAGCCAAATTATGCAGACTTTCTCCTTATATTGAGTTCCATTTCAAAATTTCACAATGTGAACACTACTACAGGCCTTTAGTTCCCTGATGGTAAGATACATTTCAGAAGTCAAGCTTAAATTTATTCAGACTGTTCAGGCACATTTGTTCTTATGTCTTTCGGTTCTTTTCTCTATGTAGTGCTCACTTCTTTGATCAACTAATACCCTGCTCTAACCCTACTATATTTTTCATTTTGCTGAATTACAGAAATATATTTCAATGTCATCTCTATTCTGATCATCCTCAAAATTCTTTATCAACCTGTTCACGTTAGAACTCATCCTTCCCTAGTACCAGCAGTGAGGGTTCTACCAAACAGCCAGGTGAGGTCTCATTTGTACCTTGAGGAATGACTTTAGAACAACTGTATATCTATACAGTGGTCCACTGATACGTCTCTTTCTATATTGTTTCCTAAAGATGAGCTACCAGCTTACAGCAGTAATTCCTATTATTCCTTAAGTGCATGACTTTGTCTTATTGAATTTCATTTTCTCCCTGCTTTGCTTCACACTTATTTTTTCTCCTCAAGATGCCTTATCAAGGAGCTTTTGCCTTCATTTTATGTGTCTAACAAGTCCTTCTCTAAAATGAAGTCCTGGTGAAGGACCATTTTTCTTGAAATAGAAGTCAGCTTGACCATCCTTTAAACTTCTACAAAATAGATAACAGACACTAACAAAAGAAGAGATATGTTCACATGCAATACAAGTAACAATTAAAAGAGCAGTTACATAGAAAACTTGGAGGATTCTAAAATAATCTACAGTCCTAAACAGGATGAAAGATTCAAAATTCAAAATTTTGAAGACATTGTGAACAAAAGAATCCAAAAGAAACCCAAATCAAATAAAATCATCATAAGATATTTTAAATAATTCCATTATTTTATTTTTACCTTCTTAATAGTTGTAAGGAAGTTATAATACATTTATCTTATATTCCCAGCTGCGAAAAAAAATTGAAACCAAAAGACTAACGTGTTTTCTCTGACCCCAGAAGTTAGTTTTCTCTGATCTAGCAGTTATCTCATTCTCCTGGAAAATTTCAGAGCTTTTACATAGCTATGGTGGGGCACTGGCACAGGTTGCCCAGAGAAGTCTTGGATACCCCATCCCTGAAGGTGTTCAAGATCAGGTTTCATGAAACTTTGAGCAGGGAAGCTGTCCCTGCCAAGTGGATTGGAATGTGACGTTCTTTTAGGTTTATGTAGGTGGCTGGCAGATCAGTCCCATACAAACCTACTCTTCAAACTCTAACTGTTCTATGATTCTGTGATTCCGTGAACTATTTTCAATTTTTTACTGAAAAGTCTTTCCAAAAAGCAATCTTGCTTTCCAATAAAGATAAAATCAGTTTCTCCCAAAGATACCCTCTACATCTAGCAGCTCTGGAGGAAAATCTTATTTTCACTGCCCAGCACATGAGACTGTAACACATCAGGCCATGGCAGCCCTTTCCATCTCCGTCAATCCAGCAACAGCGTTTTATTACTTCCTATGGATGAGTCTAAATAAACATGGAAGACCCTGCTTACACAACTTTTCTCCATAATAATATGGAATTTATTCCTTCTTTTAACCCAAAGAACTAAAATTGCTTAGTGGCCTGCTGAGACCCTGAATTATATCTCTATTTAAGACTGTTTCCAGTGTATTATTAGTAGTGACAGCCCCAGCAATTTATTCTGGATCATACCTGTGAGATTCCAGTAGTTTCTGAAAATTGTTAGAGTAAATTAAAACAAGGATTTTTGTAATATATTTTTTCCTCATTGTGGAGAATCTCAAGCTGAGCAATACATTATTAGTCTGATGTAAGTTTAAGTGGGTACTTAATAAAGCAACCCCAGCTCCACGAAGATCATGGCAGTGCTTGTAATTGTAATTTAGTTTTATTTAGAAACCTCCTGTTATTTCCTGAGGAATTTCTATATTATCTGTATGATGTAGCACAGCCAACACCAGACAAAATCATTAAAGCGTGCAGATACACATGCACACATGCCATAAAATATTTGTGCCAAAACACATATATATGCATTTTCTATATTTGCATCCCAAAAGCCAAGCTGTTTAACCCCCGAGTGATTACTAACACTCCCATTTAGTTAATTGGATACTTATTTCAGAGTTAGACTCTCAAGGGGAATATCAAGGATTGAGAGGGTGCTGTACTCAGTGTTATTGGATGTAATTTTCAATTATTGCTTCCCGCTGGGATCCTAAGGCAGCCTGGGTGCTGGGGCTCTGCCTAAAATGTTCTTGTGCCTGCCCAGCTTCCAGATGTGACTTTAAGAGGTCAATGAGCCAATCAATGCATACCCTGAGCTTACCAGTAGAAAATGTCAAAAGGTCATACTGTAAAGGCAATAACATGCTCAACATTGAAGGAAAGTGCTGTCTTCAACCAGGTTTCACAATTCTAGATCTTCTCCAGAACGGTGCTTCAAAAACCAAAGAGAAAGGAGTTATTTCGTTACATGCTGCTTCATCAGTATATATGTCTCACAGAGAGACAGAAAGACATCATTTGAATTCTTACAAACCAACATAAATATTTGTACCTGTCTTGGCATTCAGTATTAATGGCTGAAGGATGATGCCCACTAATGTTTAGCCCAAGGGCTGAGTACCTGTGCTTCATAGCCCAGGGAAGCACAGTAGACTGAAGAAAACCGAGAAAGCTGTTATGTGAGCAAGCATGTGAGTTAGAGCCCCACAAGAGAACAAGAGTAAAGCCACAGACAAAAAGTCTGTCTTTGTTAAGAAAGTAATAATTAGAGGTTCAAAGTGTAAGAAGGAAAAATGGAGATGAAAAGGTAAAACAAGCTGATTAGAAGTAATACTGGAGGATGGCACTTCAGTGGCATTGGAGATCAGCCTCTCAGGCAGAAGAAAGCTGCAGAATAGTTCAATGCACAAAAAGCCAAACATACATTTAATAGCATCTCTTGGGATTTGCTATCTATAATTACATAGACATTGATTTCATGTAGGGTAACTACAGTGTTTGGTGAGATGCTTGTAGTTGCTAGAATCATAAAATATGTTTTAAAATGTTAGCTTGAGGTAAATGAAGAAAAAATGTAAAAAATGTTTCCTTTTTTTAAAATGTGTGTGAAAATTAATAGTATGCAATACATTCAATTTTTATTACTTGTTGACTGATCTCTCTCCCTTACAAATTGGAACTATTGCACTATTTCTGCACTTTTTCTCACTCCAAATCAGATAAAAGATAATCTTAATTGTTTGCAGGAAATCATATTAACTGCCTCCCCTCTTTGCATTTTGGTGTTTTGTGTTATCAATTTCTTGAATCCGCATTAGAGGATAGATTGCCTGAATCCCCAAGAAATCATTGCACTCAAAGGCTTGCTATGGAAAAAAAGAAAACCCCAAACCTTGTAGGCAAAGCCAAGAATTTATTATTAGTCAAATCTTGCTAGTCTTAGTGTAACTAAACAAATTGGTTTTAGTCTACAAACAATGAAGCAAATGCTTACAGTTCAAATTTTATGCAGTTAAAATGAGTTATACACAAACTTTCCAGTATCTCCTTCCTCCAGTATAATGCCCATTCCTGATATAAGCAATGGCACAACGTTACTTACAGCGCTACAAGATTACAATTTGTACTGATCCCTGTAGAGCCTCTGAAAAACAGCAGATTCATTCTGTCGTCATTTTTTTGCAGACCATCCAGCTGATGCTTTCCCAATCCTGTGTGTCAGGATGCAACCAACAGCTGCATTGGACTCGAAGTGAATAAGAAAAGAACTTGTCCCAAAACTTGAGAAAAAAAGCTGCACTGTTGCTAAGATAATTTATACCTTTGTTTTTCACAATCTCCACACAGTTACAATGACTAAAATACTTTTATTAATTAGTTTGTTATACCTAATGCCACCTATTTAGTCTATGAACTTCTCTTCAAAGGCTTACCTTTTAGCAATCACCTTATCCAAGGAGACTTGTAGGAACATATTATGTAAAAGATATATGAGAAATAAGCAGGAGAATCAGAAGTTTTCTGGAGGAAAAAAGGGGAAAAATAAAACCAAAAAAACCCACCCATGGATAAACTTCACTACAGAGTTCATAAAAATAATTATTTGAAATTCTGTTGATTTATGAGACAGATCTTCAGCTAGTTATCACTGTTTCAGCTCCAGTGAAGCCCGTGGAATTATGTCTGCATCTACTGAAGTTCTGCACCTTACAACTAATTTTCTCAGCTAGAAGTATGGTGTCAATTTAAAATTCTTAAATAGCAATTACAGGTAATAATTCTAAGATTTTATTACTTCCAGAAGGGAATCTTGGAAAAATAACAAATGAAACCAATTTATGATGAGCTGCAGACTGCAATTCATAGAGCTGCAATTTAGAAAATATGTGTTACTGAATAATATTGTGCTAGAACTGTACCAAATATACCATTTAACTGCTATTTCATGCTTGGTAATGGCCCTTACCCTTTTAAAGAAGCAGGGAAAGAGATTGGGAGGGAATTAATATGTAAAATTATAATATAGAGATCACAATGAGAGGGTTCTTTCATTTCCTTTTCCATTTTTCCTCTTCTGTCCCAAATTGTAAGGATTTATGACCTGTAAGTATTTCACCCCTGTCCTGAATGTAAAAAATGGGAGGGTTGCAACTGAATTGAACAGGAATTAGTCTTGGGAACAGAATCCTAATTTCATTGAAATTCAAAGGCAAAATTACCAATGGTTCCAGTACAGCCATATTCACTCTTCAGAGTGAGAAAGAATTCAGGCTGTTTGATTTTACAGCTCTTAATATAGTGAAGCATATATATATAAATATACACACACAAATATATATATATGTGTGTGTGTGTGTGTATCTATATGTACATATATATATATGTATATATTATGAGTCTCTGGGATCTGTAATGAAAGAAATACTAAACAGTTAGCCTATCATAAAGTAACAGATTGCCAGTATACTGCAAGCAAAATAAGCAATATTTAAGGATGTACTCCAACGTGCGTGATTGTTTCAAAATACTCAAGCGACAGCTCTAAAATATCCATATTGACCAATATGTCTTTTACTAAAAGCACATTTTGCAATGCTGTGAGAATTTTCACTTTTCTTTTTCAAAATATCTCAGTGTTACTAGTATACCTTTTGCATTGCTTGTATTGGAACGTTATTATAATATTACTTTATATTGTAGTAAAAATTTACCTATTAAATTATTTGAAGAACATATTAGTTCTTGTAGATACAATGTTGAACTGGGAGTTCTTTCTGTGTAATCACGCATTTCTGTAGAATCAAAAACATACAAAACTGAAAGCAACCTCAGGAGAGCACCAGCTCCAATCTCCTACAATTACACAGGATGACTGATTTTCAATTCCTTTCAAAGTTATTAACCCTAATACCAAATCTCCCTATAGCATAGAAATCAGTATGAGACTTGTTCTTATTTGCTTACATTGTGTTATATATTTGTTCTATACTTGTTTATGCAGCCTGCTTTCATGTTTTCTCTGAAGTCGTTAATGAATTTTGAATAAGGTAAAAAAGCAAATCTGTGTGAATATACTGCCTATCACCATTACCTATTTACATTTACACGATTATTTGAATTTTTTACAATACACCATAAAATCATCGCTTCACAAATTTTGAGTCCATTAAATATGCAACACTGATTTTTTTATCCTTCTATTTTGTTTCTTGTGAAGCTGAATGTCATATAGAGGATAAATGAAGCAACAATATGGATTTTATTTAAATTGTGCTGTGTCTTCTTTAATAATAAAATACAATACTATCTGTTATACGTGTTACCAGTGTCTTTTTTTTTCTTTTTTTTCTTTTTTCCAGTTAGAGGTGAGATACTTGCTTAGTTCCTCAGCTGATCATCATCAGCCAAAGTATCCTAATCTGACAAAGGATGCATAAGTGATCTGATTTGGAAAAAACATTCTAAATCTCAAATTTGTCACCGGCTTTTCCATATACCATCACTGCTTTCTACTGAGAGTAAGTAACAAGTAACCAAGTCTATTAAAAAATGTTGTAGAGTTTCTATTTGTAATTCTGAGCTAGAATAAGACTATGAAGAAAGCTAGCAGTACACATCACACCTTCTTGGAAGGCAGACCAGTAAGGTTACACTCTAATTCAGTTTACTGCACAGTCAGAAAGGAGAACTTAGAAGGAAGGATCCACACATCAAAGACTTCTAATTTATTGAAAAAGCCATACAAAATGTCCTCAAAACTTTCATCTACACTCTCACAAATGTACAGTTCTAATCAAAGCCACAGTAACACATGCCTCTGTAAATAGAAAGTATAAAGAGGAAAGGTGATAGTGTGGAGAGAAAGATGCAGTAAAATTCTTGTAGCTCCTGCCTTGAACAAGAGACCAGAAAGATTCAGAAATAGCTGATGTTCACCATGGATGGACCAGCAGCTGAACTGGCTCCATGGTTTCCAGTGCTGAAGGATACCTCAGAAGCACCCTGCATTAATGTCTGTAGAGCAATGTCTCCCTGTCAGGTACAGGTTTAAAATTTATATACATGTACGAAAAAAAATCTTAAAATATTCTGGCTTTGCTAGATTTGAACTGTTCTTATTTCCAGTTTTTAAAAAGATTCAGACTTTCCTAAAGAAGTATGATATTTGCCTTTGTCACAGATAGAAGTCTGAAGAAAACAGGGCAGTGGCAGCCTAAAGTTTCCGGTACTTAGTACCTGAAACTGGAGATCAGATCAGGAGTCTCTGGATTTGAGTCCTGTATAAGACTATACAGAGTCAGTCTGGCTCCACTAACAGTGTCAACAAGGACACATATCAGAACCCACAAGTGATTCAATCATGAATGTTATCTGCACAATCCAGCACCCCTCTTGGAAAAGGTAGGGTATGAGAAGACTTCCCATGCCTTCAGAACAGTTGTATTTTCACAGATCCTATTATCTTGGGTTACATTTCATTAGGCAATGGAACGGTCTGCCCAGGGAGGTGGTTGACTCGCCTTCCCTGGAGGTGTTTAAGGTGTGGGTGGATGAGGTTCTGAGGGACACGGTTTAGAGACTGGTGGCAATGGTTGGACTCGATGATCCAGTGGGTCTCTTCCAACCTGGTGATTCTGTGATTCTATGATTTCTGCATGAATACAAGGCCCTAATATCAATTTTTAATTTAGGCTGTGAATACAGATCATATGCTTCTGCATTAAAAGGACTCATAGACTGATACTATTAATCTTCTATGGCAGATTTGAACAGTGCTCAGGATTTAGCAAAAACCTACTAAAAATATCGCATTATTACTGCACACACTTGTATGGTCTATTTATCACAAGTGCACATATGTGTTTATGTGTGGCCATGTGAGTCTGTATCACATCCAGTTATGCTTTTATTTACATTTAAGCACCCATTATGTTTGGCTGTCTTGCCAAGAATAAGAACTGTGCCTGGAGGAATTAACTGCAATTCTTTTCATAAAGATTGTAGTCTCTCTGGCAGCCTTCAAGCTTTAGTTCCATTATCTAAATCTTTTATCTTCCTTTCTTTGATTGTAGGATAGTTTTTCATCTCTGTATTTTTCAGTGAATGAAGCATAGATGAAGTCTTCTAACATGACAAAAATATTCCACCTTTCTTGTCAAATTGCCCTGAAGGTCTCATCAAAGACAACACCCTCTGAATTATTAGGTTCATATGTTAAAAATAGTCACTTGTATTTCATTAAAATAACACAAGCTCACCATTAAGATTTCTGTCCTGTCTTTTTGAATTTGTGTGCACTGCAAACAGCTCTTTTGTAAATTTAATTGCTAGTCTGCTTTTTAAAAATAATTGTAAGAAAAGATATTGCCTCTTCCTGTTTCTTTGATTATTCTTTCTTATGCATACAGAAATACTGTATCACTCTGTAACTTATGCTTTTAGGATAAAAAAAAATCTTATGAAAGCTTTCTGAAACTTAAAGAATAGCAGTTATGTTGGGTATTTTTTGGCCAATCCCTATGGGTTTTTTTTTTTAATTAGCACAAATCTTGATTTGCCAAGTCCTGATTTTTTGTCACATTCACTGATATGGGTAAATCATAAGTACTATCAGTGATAAACTTGAGCTTGGCCACTATACCAGTACATGTGTGGTAGTCTCCCTCAGTTTTGCTGTTACCAAATCAGTGTTTGCACAGATTGTTTGCTTTGTGTGTTGCTCTTTGAATGCACTGCCTTAACTTAGCTCCTCGGACTTTCTCCTTGCACATTCTTGTACGTTTTTGCTCCTGCAGCTCAATTATCAAAGTACCAGCTATCCTGTGTTCCTCAGGGGTCATGTTTGGGACCACTGTTGTTTAATATCTTTGTCAGAGACATGGAGAGTGGGATTGAGTGCATTCTCAGTAAGTTTCTCAATGACATCAAGCTACGTGGCACAGCCAGCACACTGGAGGGAAGGGGTACCATCCAATAAGAACTTGACTGCTTTGAGAGGTGAGCCTGTGAGAACCTCATGAAGTTCAGCGAGAACCAAGTGCAAGGTCCTGCAAACTGATCAAGGCAAATCCAAGCACAAATAAAGGCTGAGTGGAGAATGGATTTATAGCAACCCTGTGGAGAAGGACTTGGGGGAGCTAATTGATTTTGAAACTCAACATGACCCAACAATGTATTCTTGCAGCCCCAAAAGCCAACTGTATCCTGGGCTGCATCAAAAGAAGTGTAACCACCTGGTCAAGCAAGGTAATTCTCCCCTTCTACTCTGCTCTTGTGAAAACCCACCTGGAGCTTTGTGTTCAGCTCTGGAGCCTCAAGCACAGGAAGGACATGGATCTGTTAGAGTGAGTATAAAGGATGGTGAAAAAGATGATCAGAAGGCTTGAGCACCTCCTGTTTGAGAACAGGATGAGAGAGTTTGGTTTGTTTGACCTAGAAAAGACTCTTGGGGAATCTTAAATTGGCCTTCCAGTACTGAAGGGGGACCTACAGGAAAGCTAGGGAGGGCCTCCTTATCGGGAAGTGCAATGATAGGATAAGGAGTAATGATTTTAAGCTGAAAGAAAGGAATTTAGACTAGCTATTAGGAAGATTTTTTTTTTTACTGTGAGAGTGTTGAGGCACTGGAACAGGTTGCCCAGAAAAGTCTTGTTAGCCCCATCCCTGGAGGTGTTCAAGAACAGGCTGGATAAGGCTTTGAGTAACCTGACCCAGTGGAAAATGTCTCTGCCTATGGCAGATGGTTGAAACTACGTGATCTTTAAGGTCCCTTCCAACCCAAACCATTCTACAATGCTATGATTTTCACCCACGTGCAGACTCAGGCCAATGTACATTGGTTCATTTATCAAAATCTAAGCAGGCTTTCCCGGCTGCAGCAAATAAAGCTTCTGTTGCAGGCCTTTCACATTATAACTGATTGTGTTTCTGGGAATAACGCCATGTCCTGAATGCCAGATCTTCCCAGTCAAAATTCTGGCTTTATAATGCATGCTTTGCCCTGTACCTGTCTGGCTTTACTTGCCCATGCTACAGATCATTGTCTTAACAAGCTGTTGAGTTCCCACAAGCTGTTAAAACTTTGTGCCTCATCTCTCCCTCTCTCCCTTCTGGGCTTGTCATAGCAGAATCACACAGCACATGCACAGACAATATTCCAAACAGGTTTTCATGCGGAAGAGAGAAGTAGTATATTCTCCTATCAAAAACCCAATGAATATTTTTTACTTATGATATTTCAGGTTTATAATCTTAACTCAGGCTGAGAGAGCAAAGCAATGTATCCTTAACACTGCCTTCAACATCATCAAAAACAGCAGAAGGATACGAGAAGTAAGTTGCTACAATAACAGAACTCACCTCATAGTTACACTGCTCTTCCCATATCGTAATTTATGTGGATATCAGAGACCATAATATTTAATGGTCGTGATAAATGCTCTAACACCACTTCCAGGTAAAGTCAGGATATCTAAAATTTGCAGGAGGAGTCTGATATTCTGGACTTTTCCTATTTTAGGAGATTCTTTAAGTAAAGGTCTAATACTCCATCATTTTGCATACTCAGACCATTTTTTTTAAGACTTAAGAAGTTCACAAGGCTGGGAGGGCATCTTATCCATTGATTTTCTCCTTGCGCCCTTATCCAGAGCTGGGTTTCAGAAATCCTCTAAGGTGGGGAAGCAAAGGTGTGGATGAAAAATATCTTGAACACAATTTTTTAGAAAATTTAGAGTTATTACCAGACAACAGTCAAAGGAGTGAAGTACAAATTCCGAATTAAACTTTGTAAAATTCTCAATATGCTGATTTATCCTGTATAATTCTTCATCTTTCTTTTATCCTATAATCTGGGGCTGAGCTGTTATGCATTATGCTGTGTCTTTGCCCATCTCAGGAAGCACTAGTATACACTTGCTTACCTTCTTTGATATAGTCCATCCATCACTATAACGTCATTATTTGTCTTATGATAAATTCTGTCAAGATTGGTAGAATATAATTAGATTTCCAAACTCTAAAATAAGAGACAGGAAGGGCTTTTTGTACAAAACATCATTGTGCAGGATACCCCTGAAGTAGTAATAACTATATCAGATTTTGGCGTACTGTGAATGAGATGGTCAGACTGTCCTTGCCTCTTTCTCTGTCCAAATGAGCAAATGAGAACTAGCTCATTTCCTATGTCTGTCAATCAATTACAATGCTTGCTCAGAGAAAATATCAAACACTCCGCTCAAGAGATATTGTGCCTAAATGTTCTGGCTCACAATTGCCAGCTTTTGTTATTAAATCTACGGTAGGTGAACCTGAGAGATAAATTTGGTTATAGAAGATTTAGCAGAGGTTATGTTTATTAACCCTTATTTAATCATCTCAGCCAAGCAAACAGCTTTGATCAACAGCATAGAGCTGTAGTTCAATATTTACACCTTGCATGAAAATATGGCATTTAATCTAATCAAGTTGGCAAATGCTGAACATGCTACATTAAATGTTTGTTCTTCAAACCTGGAGTTCATTCATTCTGTCATTCTAATTCCCGAACCCAATTTGAAAATAGTTTGCATTACATGCTATCTTGTAGCTTTATGTGTTTGCCTACTAAACACAGGTTAAATGACCTTGTCTTGTGAATGTGACATTGTTAAAATCAAAGAACAAATGCAACAGCATTATCTACTAAAAGAAAAACTGATGTACTACGAGCAAGAGGAAGACAAAATATCTATTTGCAACAGGCTTTTGCTACCAAAAATAGATTTGTTTTTTGTTTCTCAGCAGAATATGAGCAGTTTGTGTGCTGACTGTAATTTTTTCTCTTCCTACTGGAGTCAAATCTTTTAAACAGCAAATTGAAAGATGAGCAAATGTATGGAAAGATAGCAAAAATAAACAATATGAAGTTAAAATCTCTGAAAAAAAAAATGACAGTCTAAAACAAAGCAGTGAAGCATGACTCTGATCTCACACAACCCAATTCCAGTAAAGCAGAAGTAATTCTAATGATCTTGAAAGAGCGTTGAGTAAGTATAATCAGATCACAGTCAAAGGCTTATTTCTTCATTGTCTCTTGGGTTTCTCATACTGGCATTAAGACAGTAAGAAAAAATGCAGGTGTATTTAAAAACAAAACAAGAGTAACAAAAATAATCCAAACTGCATTTCAATTCTCCTTGCTAATTTGAGGAAAGCAGGAAGATAGTTTATTGTAAATTCTAAATATATATATATATTAATAAAATAGTATCACAAGGGCAGAATTAATTAGAAATTAGATTGGAGCTAATTTTAAAATACATGTATATTTTACTTGCAGCATATTTTAAGACAGGCCCCCTTCACAATTGCACAACATCTGTAGATATGTTAAAAATGAACTTGTATGAAGAGGCAGGATTGTAGTTGCAACCACTGAAAGAATATGACTGTGTTTTAAATGTTTCTTCAAAGGACTGATGACCAAAGCAGGCAACTGAACCTGTGAAAAGGACAGGTCAAGGACATGACAACTCCATGAGCTCATAATGGTTCTATGATGTTCTGTCAGACATATCTGTTACTGGGTGTAGCATGCATAGTCCTATGAAGCAGGATTTATGTTTTCAGCCCCCCTTTATTATATGCAACATAATACAGAAAACATTTCTTTGTGTCTTCTGCACATAGATACATAATTATTGATATAAAACTTGTTTTCCTCCAATACACAATGTTTTACTGTGTCCTCTATTTTTTGTTTGGCATATATATATACACACATATAAATATATGCATACAAAATTTTTGAAATGGTTTAGGTGGAGAATATCAGTATTGTTGACAAAATAACAGAAAGATAATAGAAATATGTCATACTATCCATTCCATAAGGAAAATTGAGTGACTTGCCCATGCTCACAAAGCTAGAGCAAGCAATAGATGTCCAGACTTTCATTCATCTGCCCTAAATTAGTTACCTGGAAATTAAATTCTGGAATCACAGCTACTCATCTCAACTTCCTCTTATGGCCAATGAAGAAAAAAGACCAATTTAAAGTACCTTTCATCTCATCCTAAAATAAGTCACATTCTGGAGGTCTAATGATCTCCATCCGCTATGAAGGCAGATAGGGCATTCAAGTTAGCCATAGATAAATTTATACACTTGAAGTTAGGTGATATGGGCCCATCCAGATCTCCTGGTTCTTATGCTATATATGAATATAGATTAACAAGTGTTATATATCTATATATTGAGAGTGTGTGTGTGTGTTACCTGAGGAATTTGATTCACATTCCTCTATTTGTCCATTGTTTCCATTGGTACTTAATTCTTTCCCTTCCCTCTACTAGCTAAATATCTGGCTGTTAAACACGATGAACTATTTTATATAGTTAAGCATTTAAGAAGAGATAGAGGATGGTTTGAATGTTAATGCACCGAGGTAGATCAGAATCTTAGCACTGGTAAATGGTTTCTGAACCAATAGAGCATAGCATCAGTGCTATAAAGAAGCACTCCCTGATGGATTGTTAGCAATACTCTAACTCTATTCAGGACAATAATATTGACTTCACATTAGATAAACATGGATCTTCTAAATAAGAGATGAATACACAGGAATCACCCTCTTCTTTGTGTCTAACAGCTAAAAGGCCACAAGACACACTCTATAGAGTTTAATTTTAACTATAATTAGCTTTTGCTGTGAAGTGCAGTATGGTAACAAATGAAGCACAGTGCTGCAGCACAGGACTAAGTTGAGAGTAGAAGCAGTCATACTGTTTACCTTGACAATTTTTGCTTTTCAAAAACCCCATTATCATTAAAGTGCAGGCATTAAATGACCCTTATGCTTTCAAAGAGGTATTTGCGTGAGAAGAAAAAACAAACCCAGAAGACCAAGGTATTGAGTCTGGGGTTGTAAGTTGCTAAAATGTGAATGTTGACACGACAGGCATAAGAAGAGTTTTTTCTCTTTACTTGCAGACCACAAATTGTGGAAAACCAGTGCAATGACTCAGAGAAATTTCTTAGCATCTACCAATTGAAAACACATATTATAGAACCCTGGCAGAGGTCATAGCCTTCAGTGAATTTTTACAGGTAAAATTTCCTATCTGCTAATGAGAAACAGACCAGTTCTTTCAAAAATATATTGGCATAAACTAAGCAAAATAAACCACTACCAAGACTACGTAACAATTTTTTTAAAAAAAAAAAAACAGCCAAACAAAATACATTCTACTAGGGAATTTTTAGAACTATCTTTCCAATAACTATTGAATCTCCTATAAAGTTATCAAAAAGTAGTATTTTCTGATATGCAAAACAATTAGACTGTTGTCTTTTAAATTCCCCTGATGTTTAGAATTAGAGTAACAAGTGTATGAAAAACAAATCTGCTGCTTATTGGAAAAATAAGTCTAAGTCTTTCCTTAGTTAGATACAGATCTTCAACAAAATAGATGTGTCACAGAAGACACTGCTAGTGGATGTGGATACAGATGCCTCTTGCATCCTAATTCTGCATTGGTCATTTCCATACTTGCTATTTTTCAGGTTTTTAATGTTTAACTGTATTTACTAAGAACATGGAAACTTTGATAAGCACTACTTTCTGTTTTATTACAAGTCCACTAAATGGTAAAATCCAAAACTGCAATACTTACAGTCAAGTTATGAAAAAAAAAGAATAAGAAGAATATGTATATCTTTTCCATACTCTGGGTTTCGTTTTAACCTAACTTGCTGGCACTTTAAAAAAATCCAACAAATAAACCCAGTTTTTATATCCTTAGCCTATATATATTTATCCTGCCTCACAAATCTCACCCTCAGATATGGCAGAGCAAGATAAATATTAAATTAATTAAAAAAATAACACATGAAAATATATGCATTACCTTCCTTTGGAAATTCAGTTGTGTCTTTACTGTAATTTTAGTTACTCTGGAGAAAGACATATAATTGACAAGGCCAAGCAAAACTCTGTTTTCAAGTGTTTGTCCACAAACTTGCAATTAACTTAAATAACTTAAATTTAGGAAAAGTTTAAATAATGACCAAGAACAAGAATGTTTTTGACAGTTTATTTCAAAATTTGTCAAAAATTGTCACCTGTGTTATTATACATTTAGGGGTTGAGTGCCTCTTTGTGTGCATCCCCAGACAATGTCCCTCTTCTGCACTACAGTTGTTCATGTAGCCTTGTCATTAGCTGTGTGGCTGCTATAGCAGAAAATGAAAGGAAAGTTTCCAATTCACTGAAAGAAAAAAAAAATATTCAAAGATACCAGACAGAAAAAAATTTAGATGTACTTTTGCAGCACCAGTGACAGAAGGATCTGAAAAATGCTTTAAAGACACAAGTTATCTGAAGTTTGTAATGACTAGGGATTGTAGATTATTCAAACATGTGAAAATAAAGTACATATAATAGAAACATACGTTTATTATTAAACATTAATGCATACATAGAACTATGCTTTAAAATAAATGTAGAAATGTCCCCTGGTAATTATTTCATTTTTACTTTGCTTAGAGTTGTTTTCCAGAATACATTACATCATACTATATAAGGGTCTCAAGTAGGATAATTCAGTATCATCCCATTAGCTTCAAAAGAACTGAGTTTAAACCAGTAGAAAATCTAGTCTATTTTCTTCATCATTCTCCAAAAAGCTGCTGCATGCGGTACAGAACTACTGTTTGAACATGAAGAAAAATAAGACTTTCAGTGTATGCACAGCAAGGAAAATCACTAGTTTTTTGATACTGCAGATTTAAAGGATATATGAGAAGCTTATGAGCTCTCAAACCTTACTATATTTCTTTGGAACCTGGATGAGGATAGACAGGATGAAAAGGTTTAGCCAGGTGCACATTAGAAATTGGAGTGAGTGCAACCATGCAATAAAAAGTATAGCAGACAATACAATATAATGATTTTATGAAACATTAGAAGCAACCAAAACAGCTTATCTAAAGTTTAACTTGTAAATTAATTAATAACTCGTTTTTCAAGTACAAGCAAGTTTTCTGCTTCCCTTTCTCATTTTTTTCCCTTTATCTAGTCCATCAATTTCAGCTAAAGATATGATTCGTAAAAATATATCTGGAAACTCTTTTATGATGCAATTTATGTTTGGAATAATGTGAACAATGCTTTTAAAAATTCAGTTAGTTTTTATTTTAATCTACTTCAAACTCAGAACAAACACAATTTTTCCCCAGTGCAGGGGTTTGGGACAGGAGGGATTGCTCTCCAGCATGATAGAAAAGATAAGCAGATCTTGAGAATCAGCCAGTTACAAAACAGTTCATTGAGACCTAATGCCAAGTAAAGAGGTCATCATGCTCTAAATGCAGAATTTCAGTCAGCATGGCTTCTTTCACAGATTCAATAAGTTTAAATAGAAACATACACAGACCTGGCAGGGCAACGCAATTGATTTCTGATTTATAGGAATCTTTTCTATGCATATTCCCTGTTGATGACAATTCTCCTTATCATGAAGATGTATCACAATAAATACAACAAAGATTAGTAGATTTTCAGAACTTTGTGTTAAGACCATTACTTAAAATATCCAAACTTATCAGACATGCACTTTTTTTAGGAAATCTTTCTGGATTTACAGTCTAACAATAAAGTTGAGCCACTGAAAAAAAATTAGGAAAAATTTGTGAGGTACCTACCTCTGTCAATGTGTAGTTACAGCTTTACAGATTTTTGCAATGAGAATCACTGACTGGCCCATTTTCATGCTGAAAATAATCAAACAAATAACTGGTAATCATCACACGTTTGTAACTGGTTGTACACAGTTGTAACTGGCAATCAACAAACTTTTGCCCTACAAGTTTACTATGGAACGCCTTGATATTCTATAGCGTATCAGTGGAAACCATGACTTCCACCTGGTATCAATTTGCTGTTCACTCAGGAAAAGTAAAAGTAGACTTGATGAATGGTTAAACTGGCTAGACAATGCTTGGCATGCAAATGAGTGAGGACAGATATAGTGCAGGCATGGGATAGCTCCATGACTGTCAATTGACCCAGCAACACTAAAGGAAATTTAACTAATTACTTAATTAGTAAGTGCAGGGGTAAGTAGGATAATAAGAATCCTGAGAGAAAAAGAAGTCAGAACTGATTATGCATCTTCTGTATTCACCAGCTGTAATGTCTCATCTTTAAAAATCCACAAATGAGAGATCTATAAACATTTAATTCAAATGTGATAGCTTCCACATGTATGTGGAAGTTAAAACAATCTAAAATAATGGAGAATTGTATGCATCCTTTCAAGAAAAAAGGTCTTATTAAGGATGCAAGGTGCCAAGTAGACATGTTTTATAGCAATTGCTGAGAAGAAAGAGAAGCATTAAGGTCTTCATTTCTAAAATTAACTAGAAATAAAGACAGAAATGAAATTAAAATGAAAAAAAGATTAGGTTCCACAATCACATGCCATAGTTTATACAAAAGGATAAATATTTTGGGCAACCAAAATAAATATATAATTGAACAGCACTTAAAACAAAGAAAATATGTCATTGAATGTCAAGAAAAACATTGAGATATATTTCACTGAATATGAAAATAACTGTGCATGGACAATGAAGTCAGAGCCTTGCACTCTCCTGAATGAAGATCTGTGGAAGATTTGAAATTTCAGCTTCTGGGGCTTAACAGTGCTACTGTATCAGTACTTGCAGAAAATATTACTGTGAAATATTCAGTAAACAGAAATTCCCATTACATTGCATTGAATTTTAATATCAACTTGAAAAAGAAAAAAATAATACTGTATCCTATGTTTGTCTTCTGTTCCATTCTTCACAATAGGATTCTTCTCGTCAATTTCCAGAGGTTGCACCAGGCCTTAAAAGACCTTTTCTCCAAAAGAAACAAGTTACATTTTTTTAACTGCACTTTAAAAAGTGCCCCTTCCAATAGCTTCTCTCTGCTGCTTAACCGATTCTTCCTTTTCTCTGCCCAGAAGGTACAACTCAGCGTTCTCAGTCAGTACCCGACAAGCTTCTGCACCTTCCTGCAGCATCCTGCTCTTGCGCAGCCATGGTGGCACCATCCCATCATCCAGAACACCAGCAAGATGCTCTTTCAGCATCAATGTGAACTGAAGGCATATGACAAATGGCTGTCAGATCCAGCTTAATGTCTATTTGAAGCCTTCATTGCCAAAATCCTTCTCCTCACCAGCACACAGGTTCCTTCTGACACTAAAAATATTTGACCCTTTCTACAGCCCAGTACAATTTTAATTGTTGCAGAGGAATTGTTTTTTAACTTCTGGGGCGTGCCAGCAGAGTTGCATTCCTGCCTTTAAAATTAATTTGCTACTTGAGAAGGAGCAAAAACAGGTGGGAAAATGGTGCCGTCTTTACAGAGAATTAAATTCATGCCGTGGCACACTATTCTGAAATATCACAAGGGATCTTTGCAGTTTTAGTCCCTAAGCACAAAAACACTTAACTATTGCATCCCAACCTGTCATAGTGAAGTTACATTAAAG
Organism: Coccyzus lansbergi; assembly: GCA_033558105.1. Taxonomy (NCBI): domain Eukaryota; kingdom Metazoa; phylum Chordata; class Aves; order Cuculiformes; family Coccyzidae; genus Coccyzus; species Coccyzus lansbergi. Next base: position 991,001 of record JAUMJK010000663.1, read on the forward strand.
GTACTTAAATATTTACAGGGCAGGCTATTTACAGCCATTCTTCTTTTTTTTTGCGTCCATTTTGAAGTCAATACTGCTCTTTCTCAAATTCTTGACTATTAGCTAGGTCCTCACAATCCTGGATTTTATTTATTGATGGTATTCCCACTGTTTTTGTGGTGCTATTGCAGCATAGTCTGAAAAAGACAACCCATCTCCTGAAGGGCTGGAGTAAAGAAAAGAAAATGAAAACCAGTAGACAGAAAAAATGCATTAAACCTGCTTTATAGATGGGGAACTGAAGTGCAGAGAGATTGAATGATGTCACCATTGCAGGGTATTTAAAGTATAAATTGAAACCAAGTGCAGACCTACATACACTTGCTACAAAGACATAACGTTGTTTTTTGAGAACAGGTGAACCTTTGAGTGTGTTTTTCCTTACACAGCCTTTTAAAGTTCTCAGAGAAGTGCAATTGAACTTATAGTGTTTAACAATATTCTCTCCAATGATGTTTCTGCATGCACTCCTTTGACATTAGTAAGACCAATAGAAATGCTTACAACAAGCCCAGTGGAGCTCTGCCTAACCTTATAAATAATTCTGGAGAGGTTCTCTTTCAATTCCAAACTAAGGTTAGAGCTGACTCTCATTGCATTGTGCATATGCATATCACACAGTGTAAATTTTTTTCTTTAATAGTCTATGTGTTCTGGAAGTTAACTTATAGGTGATTTACCCTTTAGTGAGTGTTGTTAGTGCAGTATATTACACACTTGGATAGCCTCAGTTCTTATTCATGGCTTTTTGTTTTTATTTTCAGGGATTAGACTAAACCACACATAGAGGGTGGGTAAGAATTTTTATTCTCTTTCATACTGCTATGCTTGGAGATATGCAATGGAGAAACACCTTTAAAAAAGGTCAAATTGCAAAAGCCTCACTTTTATATGTAGATACTTGATATTAAAGAGGAATATACAAGGAGGCCGAACCCTGCAGCTTCTTTGAGTTTACATCTGTGCTGTGCTTTATGGATTGGAGAAAATTTTGCAAGGGTGAAGATGAGGAATGGAGCTGTGAAATTAAATCACTATGCTTTGCAAAATTTGGGAATTTCTGCTGACTATCTGGTGATAAAAAATACAGTGAATGTCTCATTTTCCTTTCTACAAAAGAAATAATTCTTTTCAATTGTTAAAAAAAATAAAATTCTTCAGACTTTTTCACCTTCAAAGAGGAAACATTTCTTGAAACATATGGTGATGTAAAAGTATATTTTTACAAAATTTGAAAATCTTAAACTTACTTTTTCCCCTTTCACGGATAAAATCCATCATTTCATGATAACTTTTTGGCTGATGTGAGGTAAAACAGGATGTGATTGAAACTGAAAGCTATCCAGTTTTATTTATCCCTGCTTCTCTGATATAAAATGAAGCCTGGCTGTGTGCAGATGATAACTGTGAGCAAAGGTTGACATCAATTGGATCTGTAGGATGAGCTGTCTCTGTGTGTGGGGAAATATCACCTTTTTTAAAAGACGATGAGTGACACTGACAAAATAGACAAGGCAGTCTAGATCAATGACATAAAAATAGTTGTCATACGATGATTAGAGAACTAACACTCATAATAATCTCCTTCAATAGATTCCTCTGAGGTTAATGGTTGATTATTTGAACACACCATAGTGTTAATTACGGCTAGGCTGAATTTTACAGTCTAATTTGTATTTTTACAGTATGTGACATTTGAAAGCTTGAGGTAATTTTCAGTAACTTATTAGGTATTTGAAATTCAGTTTGTAGCTTTTGCTTCAAACAGCAACTTTTTAATTTAGTATGTCTTTAGCATAGTGAGTTTGATATGGCATAATCATTAGGGCAGAAACTATGTCTATAGGAAGTCTCATGGGAAGGCGTTTATCAGTTTTCCTCTTAAAAGAAAAAAGGTATTAGTAGTCATAAATTTAGTTCAGTTCCTTTTTTAACTGAAAAAGAGAGGAGATTTACCTGACAGGAATCTGGGCTCTCTTTAAAATCCTCTAAACTATGGATGAATAAACCAGTTCAAGTAAAATACTAAACCAGTAATATATTGAAGACATATAGCCTTAAACATCAAAAAGCTCAAAGCATTTAATAAAAATTAATCTCATCTATGCACCTGTCTGTCTTTCTCTCTCTACTCATTCATCTTGAATATGTCCAGTGAATCATGGTATTTGTACAGCACACAATTAAGCCTTGCCATTCACCCTTCAGATGAAGAATTATTATCCACTATCTTATACAAAAGGCAGGGGAAGTATATACAGAAAAGCTACTAGATTTATCCAGATGTATTCAAGCTGTGTGCAATGCAACTTGAAAAACAAATATCCTGATTTAAGTGGTGGGGAATTAATCTTGCCTTGTTTTAGGTGTCTGCAGTTAGTTACCCTCCTCTTCCTTTACAAACAGTAATGAGAGACGATGATGCCTTTTGTCTGTTCTTTTTTAGGATCAGCTCTCCTGTGCTTTAGGGAGTTTATTTCTAATGACTGAATAGGTAGACCAAAGGACCAGATCAAATGGAGGTGTAGGGTGGCTTATTCATACCAGTTATGCCCCAGGCAGAGTGAATCTTGGTGCATTTTTAAATTTTCTGCTAAGAAACATTTGTTTATGACATTCACTCTCCAGTCTAGGAGAACTGTGTCTGCCAAGAGCAAAAAGTCTGCTCTCTAGGAAATCTGCACACTCAGGCAATTCAGTGTTTTACTTTGAATAATCTTTTTGACATTTCTTGAATCCAAAAATCTGTAGCAGAACTATTAAAAGTCTCTTGTGACAGATATGAACTGGGAGATTTGATGACATAGGATTTAATGATCTTTTCCTCCTCCTGCAAGTATGTCAGGCTCATAGCCACAACATCGGTTACAACCCCTTGTTGTGAGAGATCATGGAAAGTGATTCAGTAATAATAAGATATGTTCATAGTTGTGGCTGGTAGTAACTCCTAGTCAATTTGCAGCTATCAGTGTTTGTATCTGTAAATCATCACAGTGCCTCCAGCTTTCAAAACAAGGCTAGTTTTGAACAACATTTCATCAAATGGGAGACAGTCCTTAAAGGGCAGGGGAGCCCAAGAGAGATGGCTACTTTTCAAAAAGGAAATCGTGGCAGTGCAGGAACAAGCTGATCCCATGTTATGGAAAAGGAGCCAGTAAGGAAAAAAAGGCATCTTGGTTAAGAACAGAGACAAAGGTGGACGTCAAAAATAAGAGGAATGTCTATGAACTTTGGAAGAAGGGACAGGCATCTTACGAGGACTGCAGGGAAGAAGTGAGATCATGTAGAGTTAAAATCAGAAGGGCTAAAGCCCAAGTAGAGATCAGATTGACCAGGTTAGTGAAAGAGAATAAAAAATATTTCTATAAATACATTAACAATAAAAGGAGGACCAGGGAGAGTATTCAGTCCTTATTGGATGCAAAGGGAGAAACTAGGACAAAGGATGAGGACAAGGCTGAGGTACTTAATACCTTCTTTGCCTCAACCTTTAATAGCAAGGAAGTTGTTCCCTGTGTGTGCATCCCCAGGAGTTAGAGGAGCAGAACAAACCTCCCATGACCCAAAAGGAGATGATTAGAGACTTACTTGCCCAATTAGATACTCGTAAGTCTTCACCTTCACAAGTCAGTTCTTCACTTCTAAAAAATCTGAATAATTCTCATTGTTTTTAAAGTATTTTTGTGAAAAGAAATTAATAAGTGCTTGTGAATTTCTCAGATATTTGAAAAAATTCTACTGTAAAAATATGGATGCTCTACTAATTTTCTGCATGACGAAGAAAGTCTGGGGTTTTGGGATTAAAACATCAACCAAACAAGACAAAGTTAGTAATATAAATATCATGAACACACAGAGGGATGCGTCAAGAAAATATTATTTGATAAAAAATCAGGTGAGCATTGAATTACAGTTCTCTCATGATATGCGCAACAGGGTAAAGTAGGATTTGACAGCTGCTTTAAGACTTCCCAACAGTCCAGAGTTTAATTTTACTTCCTCTATAATTTATAAAATTTACCTCTTTATTTTTTCCCTGTGGATAAATATTTATATAACACCAGAATATGGAGAAATAATCATATAAAGTAGACAGTGATCTAGTTCTCATAGTTCTCAGTTTCTTTAGTTATTCTCCATGAAGGCTGAAGTCATACAGCTGAATGCCTGTACAGTAAAGTCAGGTCCCAGATGGAAATGAAATACATTTAAATTATTTTTACATCCTTAACTTGTAAAGTTATGGTTTGCTAAATATATTGAGGGAAGATATTTTCAGAAGTAACTACCTGAAGATGGTGATTGTAGCTGACCATTTATATCAAAAATTGTGCCCCTCCATATGTGCATGCAAGATAGCAATACATTTCTCAGAATATGCCAACATATACTTGTGTATGTCTGAGGTTACTTTTATATTTTGAGATCCTTTTTGTTTTGTTTCCTTCAAATGTTCTGTCTAACAATTTTGTTGACAAGAATGTTGAAGAGAAAAAAATTACGTTAATATTAAGGAGCATTCAGAGAAGAAGTTTCACACGGAAAACTACTTAGCAATACAGCTCAAATTCTAAAATTATACATCTTATGCAAGCAGGAAACAAAAACCTCCTGTGTGATGTTTGTTGCCATTTAAATGTATTTAATTTTGAATGCCAAGCATGCCAATAACCTGTTTAATCAGAACTATTTGTAGAAACAATTCAGCAGCTACCTCTGAAAAAAACCCAAGAAATTCAACACAAATGTTAACTCCCAAGGGCAATCTTTACAGGAAAAAAAGAGAGAGAATTATATAGAGACAAATGTCAGTTTTCTTAATAATTATTAACGTGTCCATGTAATTCGACTCAATCACATTTTTCTAGAGGGTTTAGTGGGAGGAAAGAAGTTAAAGGTCCAAAGTCCAGTAAAGTATATTAGCAAGTTATACAAGTCTCTTGATTAGTGGGTGCATTAAGCCAAATTATTTTCAAAAGAAAAACTACAGGATGCAAATCTCTTCATATACCTAAATAACAAGTAAAGCATCTACATGTCAAGCAGGTGAAAGATGCTGAGTATGTCAGGGTTGCTGTATTAGACATTAGGAAATCTTCTGGGAAATATTCCTTCTAGGAAAGAAAAAGCCACATTTAGCCACGTTTACAGTCTTCCTCTGAATCCCTCAACCTGCTCTTTGTACCCCAGAACCTTTCCTTCCTGCTGTAACCTAGATCTGGAGTGAAGCTGTATCACTAGAGTAAGATGTTACAGTAAGACAGAAGCGTGTCTCAAAGTTTCTAATCATGAAACTCATGGATATCAGGATATTAATATACATGACTTGTCTCACACCATCCAGTGTAGTTTGCATCTTTGCTATAGCTGTGGACAAGTAGCAAAATTCTCCAGGATTACTTAAAATAGCACTGGGGAAGAAGGAAAGATGAAAACTGATCTGTATTCTACCCACTGATGGACATAGACAGTAGTTTAGAATTATTTTTCTTCCTAACAAAGGGATTGGAATAACTTGTTAATAAATTCCACTGGTTTTAGCTTTTAGAGTTTCTGTTTTGTTAGATAGAGGGTGAAGATTTCAAGAGTCTGACAATAGACTCTGGACTCTCTAAGAAGAGAAAAATAGGAGTTTCCTTGTTCAAAAAATGTGCTTTAAATCACTACTATTTATTTTCTTTAAAAAAAAAAAACCTCTCTCAATTGGATTTATGATTCCAGTGTTAAACTGAAAAGGTTAATATGGTAACATTTACTGCTGTGGATATTGATAACAAATGGTATATTCTAATTTCAATTTATTCCCCCAGGTAACTTGATTATTACTATTATTAACTTGCAGATTTTATTGGAAATTTTTTAACTGTTCTCTCCATAAAATGAGCTAAAAAGCAATTTTAAAATACACTGCTGTGTTTTCTTCATGCCTGTTCTGTTACTTTTATAAAAGTGATATGCTTATTTTGAGGTCCCAGAAATTCCTTTGTATTTCCTAGTTTTCGATGACAGTAGACTAAATTAGGACATTCCTAATCACAGTATAGGGGAAGCTACAGCCAAATCTGAAAAACTGTACTTGATGTAACCTTTCTATACAAACTGTTACCTTGAAGTCAATTATGGAAATTATTAAACATGGTTGAATAAGAGCATTAACGTGGAGCTGATACAGAGGGACTGATCAATGATAGGAAAGAGGAACGAGCGACATATCTATGCGCAAATATTTATGTCTTAATCTTCAAAAGATTTTGTTGGAATATTGAAGGACTTTCTCATGGAAAATGGCCATGTGAACAATCCGGCCTATGAGTCAATAGACTAAAAGAGTAACAAGCCAAGAACAACTGAGGAGTGATACCTGTGAGAATCAAGGGGTACAAGAACGAACAACTCCCTGATCTTGCAAAGAGAAACTTTGGGCCTGTGTGTATGTGGCATACGAGCAAAGCTGTTCAGCTAGCAATTATTCTTGCTGAGGATACTAACCAATCAGACAATCAGTGTATTCATATGGACACATAATATTAACCAACGATAAAGAAAAGATTTACATATTGGTCGCATGTACTATTACCTTTCCTACAAAAGCTTCTGGTGCTCTGTAATAAGTTGAACATTCACTGATCATATAGATCATTTGATTCTATGATGCTCCCATCAACAAGATTTCATCCAAGTCTATCTGTAATAACTGGTCTGAATCTACCTAACCCTTTAAGCAACTAAATTTATTGCGGTATATGTGTACAAAACCACCAGTATAATGACTCCTAACCCAGGTAGTGATATAGGGATATCTCTTCAATGATATAAAGCCAAAGCCCTTCAGGTCAAGAAACACAGTTTTTAAATATAGTCTTCTTGCATTTTTCACATGCTTTCAGATCTACAACACAATGACAAAGACACATCCTTTCACAGGCAGACTGTGGCTCAATTTTCCACATCAAAATAAGGAGATTAAGAGAATTACAGTCCTCTAGTAGCACAATCTTTTCAAGTATCTAGGTTTATTTTTTACATGTGCAGTTAATACTGCAGCACCTGGGGCAGGGAAGGATTATTGCTCTTGAGTTTGAGGGAAGAGGGGCAGAGACAGCTTTTACATTCAATATTTAGGGTATTTCCAATTGATGACTAGAGACCAGCTGTAACTCTTACAGGTGAGTGCTATGCTCAGCTTCCATGGCTTAGAGGATTAGTTAATACTTGATTGGTCTGAACAAGCGGGATAATTTTCACAGGAGAAACTGAGAAAACCTAAAAGTGCCTTAGAGTTTTACATGGCTTATTAGCTATCTGAGTTCCGTAGTGAAATAAATGTTTCCCTTTCAGTCATGGGTCAGTTCTAGGAGGGCATAATTGCTTTTACTGTCTGAGGAGAGGTCCTGTGTGCTCTCTCGAGATGTCTGTGGATCCCAGTGAAAAAAGGATGTAAAAGGCAGCTTTAGGGAACACAGAACATTGATTTTAAGTAGACACAGAAACTCATTGTCTCTTCTGTAGTTTATTTTATAGCTTGAAAATTCCTGGGTCTTAGCCTTCTCAGCTTCAGACAAGTAATGTTGGATGAAAAAAATGGGTTTGAGAAAACTGCTTTGAAGAACATACATTCTGCCTCATACCGGTGTGCATCATACAGCTACATTACAGCAGGAGTGTGATATATATCTGTGCATATTGAAGGACGGGGTCTCTTAACACCAACTTTACATATACTACTGTCACTTTGATTAAAAACGAACTTTAGTTTCCCATCCTGAAGGGGAGATCTGTAATGTATGGTAAACTGTCTGGTTTAGCTATCCAGGAGAAAAATAAATACGCAGCGCAGAAGCTTTTTTTAAAAAAAACTGTACTCTATGAAATGCAGATAGTCTGATTATATCAGTTTACTTAAAATTTCCATTAACAACTACAAAAAAGGCTTTTTCTTTTTGAGTAATTTCACTCCAACTATTTAACAGTCATAGCATACTACAGGCAACATTGAAGATGATGCTTCATCAGAAGTCATAGAGAATGTGCATTACCCACATTCATAGAATCATAGAATCATAGAACAACCAGGTTGGAAGGGACCCATTGGATCATCGAGTCCAACCATTCCTATCTAACACTAAACCATGTCCCTCAGGACCTCATCCACCCGTACCTTAAACACCTCCAGGGAAGGTGACTCAACCACCTCCCTGGGCAGACTATTCCAATGACCAATGACCCTTTCTGTGAAAAAGTTCCTCCTAATCTCCAGCCTAAATCTCCCCTGGCGGAGCTTGAGGCCATTCCCTCTTGTCCTGTCCCCTGTCACTTGGGAGAAGAGCCCAGCTCCCTCCTCTCTACAACCTCCTTTCAGGTACTTGTAGAGAGTAATGAGGTCTCCTCTCAGCTTCCTCTTCTCCAGGCTAAACAACCCCAGCTCTCTCAGCTGCTCCTCATAGGTTCTGTTCTCCAGCCCCTTCACCAGCTTGGTTGCTCTTCTCTGGACTTGTTCCAGAGCCTCAACATCCTTCTTGTGGTGAGGAGCCCAGAAATGAACACAGGATTCAAGGAGTGGTCTCACCAGTGCGGAGTACAGAGGGAGAATCACCTCCCTGGACCTGCTGGTCACACCATTTTTGATTGCTAATATCCACAGTAATTACTACTAAAACCACTAAATTTAAGCTGGAGAGCGTACTAAGCTTTCCCCTTAAAGAAAGACTTAAATGTGACATCTAAAGCCTGGTTTAGAGCCTCTTTTTAGGAACATTCACTGTATGACATTCTTGCCAGTCCAAAAATTAAGAAAAGTAGTATCAAGTCCTCTCCCTGTTCTCAGATGTTTTCTGAGTTTATTTCACACAAGAGCTTTCTCTCTGAAATATTTTTATAGAAAATACTGATTTCCATCCTAATTTTTTCTGATCTCACTATCCAAGCCACTTAAAAGAAAAGCTCTGCTACCTGTACACCTTTGCCTTAAGAAGATTTTCAGCCGCTATTACTACCCTGAGTCCTTTACCCCAACCTAGACATCTGCCACTAAAGAAGCTGCATCACATAACACAGCTTTTTAAGACAAGATCTTGACTGAAATTAGACTATATTGTGAAGAACACACTTAAAAGTTACTACAACTTAAGGCAGGTGGAGGCAGGGAAATAAGGGGATAGCAATATGAACTTTTATGCAACTCAAAGATCAAAGCAGATTAATAGCAAAGAAATAAAAACTCACAGCATATCAATTACTCAAAATGGAGCTGGAGTTTTCTAGTAATAATTTACTAAAAGATATTTTTGGCAGGGAATGGATTGGGAACTAGGGACTGTGACTGCACTACATCTGGCCTTCCCATCGAGGAACAAATGGCACCTCCCTGCTGCTGGAGCATCCAGCATCCTTTTGCATAGGATTACATATATTGCATATCCTATACTGCATCCTATTGCATTAGGATCAGGGAAGAATTTAGTCCTTTCCCAGCAAAATTTCATTATTTCCGCATACAGTTTTCTAAAAAAAAAAAAATTTGAATAACATACGGGAGTCTCCTTTGTGTGCTCGTATGAAGGACTAGGAAAAACAGGCACTGAATTGAGCCTCCTTGTATTTTGTAACTGTAAATTTGAATGCAACTCATATTTATCCATCACTTACACCAAGAAGTAATGTCTCATTTCAAACACAGCTTCAGGGTCTTAGAGATAGGATATATATGACCAGCATAGATGTTTACAATTCTCACATCTAAGATAGTCACCATGCAAATTTCTTTCTGCATGGAGAAGAGAGATGTACTTAAAAGGATAAATGCATTTTATGATGATGTAAGGCTATAAAAGTGGTTGATTCTCTTCACTGATTGCAAGGGCAGGCCAGAGGAACTAGCTCAGATGCTAGTATCTGCATTGCAAATGTGGAAACTTAGTTGAGCTGAGCATCTAGGAGTATTTCCAATGTTTTCAAGTGCTCCTGCAAGATATTTGATATTCAAAAATTCTTTCTTATATCAAACAATTAGAAGAGCAAAAAAGATTAAGGAAGTTGGGGAAAAAAGAATTATTGCCTCATATCTAAATATATATTTTTGTATCAATATCAAGCATTACTTTCCAAATGCCTTCCCTTGTGTTCACTTTACATTTTCGGAATCTCTCCCTATCCATGTGATATTGAAGATGATACGGTTAAATTGTCCATACAAAGATAATCAGAAGACTATTTAATCTGACCTGTTTCATTCTTCCTCCTTGTGCAAGGCACTTTTAATCAGATCCTGCACTTTTCAGAGATCAACAGAGGACACAAGTCGACAGAGACAGAAAGTAAGACAAGTAATTTCCATGCACATCACTTGTAAATAATACATTTAGAAGAAAAGTATTTTTTCTTCCTCAGGATAGTGTTCTCATTGTTTTGATACTGCACATGTTTATGCAATTTACAGAGTAATTTTATGGTTGTTAGTAGAGACGATATAAGCCTGCGGGGGGAAAAGGAACAGCAAGGATCTTTCTTTCCTAATCTCAGTCCAAATGCTGAATATTGTCCAACCATGTATAGAGTCCTGATTTGATACATTTCAATTGCATATAAGCATTGTCTTTTAGATCTTAAATGACTGATTCCCCTGTTAGCTTGATCAGATTTCCTGCTGAACAAACTGTATAGGAGAAAATCTTCTTTTGTTTTCAGATCCTGACCATGCTGTAGCTTTGTTAAATATGCATGGTGAGACCCTGTATGAAGAATGACTCATTTAATGGGGGAAAAGAAGCTTGCCTTTGGGGGTGATAATCCTATACCATCTTCCTTCCCCTTTACTACCTTGTAAGAAGAAGGAGATGTAGAATTGTTAAAATTACCAACCCAAATCTGGCAGCCTCATCCTGTGGTTAACAGCTGGCTTGAAGTCTGTGTACCACATGAATAGCAATTACTTTGGTCTTTAGTAATGTGGTACAATGTCAGAAAAGGCTCCTAGGTGAAGGAGTGACATCAAAAAAAGTCTTTCCTCCCCTTCATTCTAGTCCAGCCTCACAAGCAAACATGAAACTGAAAAGCGTTACAGCAGACTGGATTTGCATGAGGAGTGAGCATCAAGAACCCCACCCACAGAATTCCTCTACTCTTTTTTTTTTTTTTTATCTGAGAGCCATCACATTCAGGACCTCAGGAAAAAAAATCCGATTTAAATATATCAAATCCCTAGTAATAATTCAAAAAAAAATTAACTAAGGTTTTCATCCAACGGTGTTTTGACACATGGAACAGTCAAAGAGACATTGTCATCTTGTCCCTCGATCTGGTCTGGTGGTCCAGAAAAATTGTACCTGCATTATTAGTCACTTGTAAGATTGGTGTTTCACCAGATCTCACTAACCTTAACAGCAATTATGTGACCAATTCCATTAGTAAGCAGTTTTGAAAAATTTGCCACTTATGTGCTTGGTATGCTTTCTCTGAAAGCTGAGCTACCTTCCAGCACACACAGATCAGCCCGCTTTGTATTATTGGCATTATGTTATTGTTATTGTTTTGTAGTAATCCCGCCTGCTGTACTTTGAAAGCACCTGCCTAGAACTGTATGGGAGATGATGTTAGCATGCATTCTCCAGGACGCTTTTGTAAAGTGATCTGATGAAGAAACTATTAATTCAGAGAGAGAGATTAGCAATAGTGGCTGCACTACTCAGGGCAACATAAAGGATCTCCTTGTCCCAAGCAGCCTGGTGAAGACAGCCATGTGGATCTTGAAAGCCTCTGCCACATCTTTAATAGGCTTTCATTTTTCATTTGTGCCATGTACCCTTAGTGTTTGGTATTATAAATGAGCAGCCTGTGACCACCCCCCCTCCCCACTCGGCAGAACTCTGGTGTAGCACTGCAGATCTCCAGCAGCACTGGCATCCACTGAGCGCCCCTTTCCCTGACCCACAGCCTGCAGAGATTACAGAAGCATATTATTTTCCCATGCAGCTCTTTCACCTCTTGCTGCAACCATTTCCTACACAGACACAGAATTTATATAAAAGGCTTTCCTCAGCTTTCATCAAATCTAGGTTGCAGGCCTATTTCGTAACATTAATTCTCTCCCTCACCAACCGCCACATCAATTCAGTACTTTATAAACTATTTCAGGGATCCGATTTATCAGGCCTGACAGAGCTTCACACTGAAATAAACAGCACTGCCTCTGCTGAGCTCGCTCAGTGGCTCCTATTTATCATTATTTAATTCAAGGGCCTAAAATTCTCTGACATTATTAATAGTAAGATGAATCACTGGAAAACTACAGAATCTGTGACCAACGAGGCTGAAATAATCCATTTTGGTGAAAATGTCTACGTGGAATTGCATTCCCTGATGGGTAGCCTCTCTGTCATTAGCAACTCCATATGCATGGGTGGTAAGGAACTGAAGCATGAAGTCCCCAAAGAGTGGGATACTTCAACTGCCATTCTCTTCCCAACACTTAACACCAAAGCAGAAAATAAGGGAATACAGAATAGCTCTAATGTCTCTGTCAGTTGAATTTAAATGTACTAATTTAATCCTTTTTGTACTTGATTAACTTTAACTTGTCTGAGGTTGAACTTTTGTGTTAACTGGACCTGCAAATCCATTAGTTCGTTATGAGGACTGTATTACTTAGCCACCTTGATGAGAGATAATCAGCTGTCTAGAATGTAGATGAGCACTGGCTGCCTCATTAGCGAAATTTCTCTATTTTGTTTAGATAAAAGTGATTACGCTGGGATTTTGTATGGGGCTTGTGGTTTTATTCATGAACAGTAAGCTTTATTCAACAGCTGTGAGATCCATTAAGAAGTTAAGGATTTCAGAATTTGATTGTGTCTCCGTCATGAGCATTCAAGGAAACTAAGGTAGCTAGGGAAGCAGATCCTGAGCTCTCTCCTAGAGGGGCTGAGCACTGTTAAACCACATACCTGACAGAGATGACCAAAAACTCTTGAAAAACAGAGTTATTGAATAACTGAATGTGTCCTGTAAATTCATTTAAAGATTAAGAATATTCAAAATAAAATAGATATATGTATACATATGTAAAAAGTACTTTAGTTCCTTTCATTCCCCCTTCCGGGGTGGGAAATTCATTTGTTGCTGTTTTCTTCTCCACTATAATTTCCTTGAACATAAGCAATTTATTCTTCCTTAATAGTGTCTGGACAAAGGCTGTAATCTTTGAACAACAAAGAACAAAGGACCAAACAGACACAGAATTTTCCTTTGAAGGATTTCTGCAATAGGGGATTGCCTCCTAAATAATTAACAGTTCCTCCAAGTTAGAACTCCTGGAGCTGAAATGTACACCTTCACCTTTGCTCAGAGTCTGCCTTCAGGCAAAAGTCTGTGTAAATAGCATTACTAGTTCGACTTTCTCTGTTTTACAAAATTTTCCAGTGCTATCCTAACAGCTTGACACCCACAAACACCTACAGCATCACTGTGCCATACCCCAGGGTGGACAACTTCTTTCAGCACTGTGTTATGAAAAAAACTTTCTTGGAAGATTGTAACGCGGCTTCCAACTATTTCAGGCACTTTGAACTGAAAAAGTACAAAAGCAATAATTACATTTTAGGATCAACATATGAGACTGGAGAGAGCAAAACCAAGTAACATACAGTGTGGATAAAGCCAGTCTGCTCTAGAGAGAACTAACCTTTATCTTTATAGTCACTTTGAGCCATTTGGTCTTGTCTCGTGGAAGCAATGATTGCTTTCTGAGCCTTTTTATTTTGTAGTATGGAGTACCTTGAGACACTGTGGTTTAAATTCTTTTTTTCCCAACAGTTTAAAACAGAAATCAAATCCTGGACTTTCATATCACACCCTACCACAGCGGATACTACAGATGATAGTCACAATTCTATTTTATATTTTTCAGATACCAAAACTGTGAAAAGTGTTCTTAGAGTGTCTACCGGTTCATGTCCCATTGGTAAAACATGTAGAGGGATATTTAGTTTTAATTATATATCTTCAGATGCAAAAAGTTGAGCAACATCAAGACCAGTGATTTTGGACTTTCCTGCCAGGAGAAACCTACAGAGTGTTAATGAAAAAATGCTTAATTTGAGGCTGAACCACATCAGCTCAATCCACCATCCATTCCTCCAGTCTAAGCTATTTCCATAGCAGTGTCAGATGCACAAACGTATGCCAAGCTGTGAAAACTTAGCAAGACAAAGCAGATCCAAGTACAGTACACCTCTGTGTATAAATCAACAGGTCATAAAGTCCTAGTCTGGGACTTTCAAAACATTTTTTCAACAGAATTGGAAGTAGGATGCAATACATTTATTACCTGTATTTTCATGTACTGCCACTATCATCATCCCAAAGAAACACAGGTTCTTGATATTAACAAATTATATACTGTGAACACATCTTTTGTGCACTATAGAATACTGTCAAAGAACGAACTCCATTTTTGTTTTTGTGTATAGGAGAATTATTATGCTAATTATGTGTTAACCGGGGACATTTGGCTTCAATTATAATCTATTGAAGTCTCAAAAGCATAGCTTAGACTATATGAAGTTCCACTTTCTAACTTATTTTAACCAACCATTTTATTAATACTTCTGAGATTTGCATGCAAACTGTGGAGTCTTATACAATTTCTCTCAACACCAATTAAGCTAATCCCCATCTCATGCTATGGAACACTTCAAACATGTACATTAGTGATAACTGCATGTGCAGTTTAAGGTGAGTCTATTACTGTCAGCGTGGCACCTCTGTGAACATCTCAGTGAACATAATTGCAACTGTCTATTTTTAAAATTCTCTCACGATTTAATTAGGTGTGGGATTTTCACTCTCCTTGTATATCCTTTTCCTAAGGAGTGTAAGGTTTGCTTCCTCAAACAAAAAGAGGGAATGACTGCACAAAGCTCCAGAGTATATCCACAGTGGGTTTTATGAGCAGCAATGTCCCCTGCTCTGCCTTGCTGTTATCCAGGTGCCGTCATAAACATCAAGGGGTGGGGGGTTTATTACTGAACAATTCCTTATGATGTTCTATGTCCAAGTAATGACATTAATTTTGACATATAACAGTTTAGTCCCTGGAGAGGTGGGGGGTAAAGATTACATCATGGACAGTATCTTGGGGCCTGCTTTGTTCTGTCATGATCCTGTTCATATGTATGGGAATAATTTTTAAGTCATGTTAAGGAGATAAGAGACATTTTCTCATTTTGGTCTTTCATTGCTATACATGCAAAATGAATTTGTGTTTGGATGATATCACAAATGGCTCATCATTTACCTTGCACTAAAATAATTAGGAAAATTTAGGGGAATCCTACATTGACAGGTGACCAGGAAATATAATGGCAGATAAATTCACTGCTGAGAAATGCACAGCAATGCTCATTGGATAAAATAATTTGAAAGCACTCTTGCTGAATTACAGATGAACTGTAAAAACTTAGAGATATGAAATGAAGAGAATGAGAGCAGGGTACAAATTAAGATGAAATCTATTATTTTCCTAGAAGAGAGGGAGATGATGACCTGTCAGTTAGGAATTTCTGTTCAGATGCAGTCAACTTACCAGGAAGACCTTGAGCTTTAAAACTACCTAGACTTGATAAAGGAAAATTATAAGTGACATGAAGAGATTTCTGCATAAGGACAGACAGAAACTGCCTAAATTTTAATGTAGAAAGAGACAACAAAAACACAACAATGAAAGACAACCATCTGTTCTTAATTTATTTACATAATTATTTACACAATTAACTCATGAAACATGTTCCTAAGTATAACAGAATTCAGAAATTTAATAAAGTCTCAAAAGGATTCAAGGCAATTCCTCCCAAACTGTTATTCAGATTGTGAAACTATTCAACACTCTAGCCCAGCTCTTATTGCTATTCCAATAAACATTATCTGGGATAAAACAAACTTTTCTTTGGGTGAGAAAGAATAGTAAATCCGTGATACATATCTTGCCAGGGAGCAAGTTTGTCGAGTCACCAGACCAGGTGCCAGGCCTCCAGCTCTGTGTAAGTGTGCCATAGGACTACATAGGATTTGATATTGACTTTCACCCATTCTTTGCTGGAAATTAAGGGACTCCCCCAGGGAATATAATTCACAGAAGCAATTTCTTCAAGTTCTCTCATATGTTTAAGGTAACAGTATTAAAATCAGCTTGAATAAACATATTTATAAGCAGCTGAATTCTTATGGACTAAAAATTAAGGAACAAATAAAAAAGAGAAGGCAGATTGGGCCAATAAGGTTTTCCCTCAGAGGTGAACTATCATATACAATAGCATTCCTGTACAGAATAAATTTATACAGGAATTTCTCATTCATAGCTCCAACTTTTATAGCTCTGGACAGCTAGCTTGAACCTGGGACAAATAGAATGGAAAGGATTGGTGACTACATAAGAAAGGAATAGCATGCTATTTTAAGAGATGCATCTCCTCTCCCCATCCCAAACACAGAGACTGTCTGGATTCCCCAAAGAAAGTTTCCATTGGACCTTATGCAGACCAGACTCTGAAATGACGGTGATAGAAACCTCTGTTAATCTTGCCTCACTGGAGCTATACTATTAGGAAAAATATGCAGAGAGTGTGAAATGGCAGAACTGCTCTGGGCAAAAAGTAACAGAATCTCTTCCTATTGATTTTAAGGAAGGAATAGATAACACTCCACATGCTCTAATTTATCACCCAGCTGCCTAGTTGCTTTTCATGAGCAAATTTTCTTCAAAAACACTACCTGCTATTTCCCCTTTTCTATCTTATTTTCATATTCCTGGGGTTTTTTTTTTGGTTGAGGGTTTTTTTTTTTTTTTCAGACCTTTACAAGTTCCATCTCTGATTGTTTTCTGCTACTTGAATTCCTTTCTCCCACTCACCCTCCCTTCAAACTCCTTCATATCTTTTGCTTCATTGTCTAAATTGTCTTTCAGATACCTCTATGTAATCTGTGGCACATGCTTTCTTTCAGTACTTTCTCATGAAGCACTGCCTCCAAATACCTGCAAATCAGAACCAGCAGATAAGAAGACAGTAAGTAAAAAAGGAAGTTGTAAAAAAATATGAAAAAAATTTTTAAAAAATGATCAATACCTTGTAGTAATTTTATCTCTCCTCCATCCTGACTACTCCCAAGATAGCCTTGTTGATTGTTCCTATGCTCTCCCTTGTCAGCAAGAGAAAATCAGAAATGCAGGTTCTTCTAATACACTTCAGTGGCCTTGATTTCCAATGTAGCTCCAATACACTGTTCATAAATTAATAAATTAATGAGTACTTAAATAGTAGTAATTATTTGAAAAAAATAGCATTTTAATGAACACCATTCTTATTTTCTCATGTTTCTCAATAAGAAGTCCTAGGATGTTTTGCAATGCAGGAACAATTTTCAGGTTATGTTTTCTGATCAAGTCTGAAAATATAAACTGCTCTGCTCTGAGCGTCTGGTTCTGCATATAGTAGGATTATGGCAAAGCAATTCCTACTGCTCTACCTTTAATCTATATCAACAGGAGGGCCAATTTAGTTTGTCTAGGGCTGGTACTTAAAAAGCTTGATAGATGTAACCTGTAAGAGGCAAGTAAAATAAGAGCAAAGAGGATTTGGAAAAAAAAAAAAAGGAAAAAAGAAAAAGCAGAAAAAGTATGTGTGAGAATTTTGAGCTTTGGCGAAGGGATTCACTGGAGTTATATGCTGATACTGTGGTTTGTTTCCACACTCCAGAAGGCTTTATATGCAATGACCATTAATTCCTTCTGCTTGTAAACAACAACAGAAGTCTTTAGGTTTTTGTTATTTATTAGTTTAAAACTTTTCCACATTTGCCAGTGTGAAGACAGCACTTTGACACTGCAGAAATTCTTTACAAAAAATGAATTTTTTACAACTTTATTTATTAGAATACTAGATAATAGAATTAAGATATTATTACACTTTATTATGGAATAATGCATAGCTATGCTTAGGTTCTATCCTTTAATTAAAATTTGAAAATAAATAAAAATATCCATCCATCTTATATGCATTTCTGTTACACTTACTCTGATTACCACTTTAGGTGCTGGTTACATGAAATGTTTTTATAGCACTTTCCAGGAGGTCTTGGTTTATGTTACATCATTCCTGAACATTAGAACAGTAAGCATTTGCTAGCAACTCTGCAAAGAGGCAGAGTTCACTACTTCATCTCTTCTTACTGAGGCAAGTCTGAGTGATATACCTTTACTAGCTTCATAATGACAACTTATTAGACCTGTGAAAATGAATGCTATTTATCTGGAAGCAATAGAGAGACAAATACATGATGAAATGCTCAATTTCCAAGACATATCCCTTTGCAACTGAGAACTACTTCTTTACAGATGCCGTTTTTTTCTTTGTACTGAAAAAGAATATAGCATGGTAAACATTGCCAAATATATATTTTGCCATGGATGTTTGCTGCAGGTGGATGTGCCATGTAGGAAGCTGTGTCCCATGAATAGGAGCCCTTGCTGCAGAAGGCTTTCTGTGAGGAATAGCAGCCCGTGGAGGACCCATATTGGAGCATCTTTTTCTGAAGGACTGTAACCCATGGAAAGGACGCATGCTAGAGCAGTTCTTGAATAACTGTAGCATGTGGGAGGGACCCATGTTGGAGAAAACTGTATCCCATGGGACTGACCCCATGCTGGAGCAGGCAAAGAGCACGGGAATGGAGGAGTGTTATGAACTGACCACAAATCCCATTCCCTGTCTCCTGTGCTGCTCAAGGGGAGGAGGGTAGAAGAGTCAGAAGTGAAGATGAGACTGGAAAAAAGGAAGGGTAGGGAGTAAGTGTTTGCAGTTTTGGGGGGTTTTTCTCACTAACCTACTCTATTTTTAATTAACAACAAGTTAAATTAACCTTACTGTGCCAAGTCTGTTTTGCCCATGATGGTAGGTCATCTCCATCCTCATCTCAACCTTGTTTTCCATCCTGTCCTATGGACGTCAGATCCCAATGGTGAGATCAGCATTTGCTCAGAAGTAGCAATATTGATCAAAACATGTGAAGCAGAAAAGATTGCATTGTCTTCTTCCCTTCTGGTCTTAGATTTAATTTTCTAGTTTTCTAATATTCTGTGGTAGGAGCCTCTGGAAGTCCAACAAGTAACCTTTTCCTATAAATCATGAAATAAATTTACACCATTACATTAAAAAAATGGACATCCATATCATAGTGCTTCCATTTCCCTTTTCCAATTTGCTCCGTCTCTTTTCATGTGCAACCTGAGCACATGAAAGGTGAGCATTTTATACATCCTGAATAGGTCTGGAGAAGTAACCACACCTCATGGTTCACGATATTCTTCAGAGGATGTAATTGCCTATGCAGCTGCTTAGATATTTGAAACAGAGAGTTCTACCCAGCATTTTCCCAGTACTGAACAAGCTAAGCTGGTCTGACCCAAATTGCCACTCAGCAATTTATCTTTTTAGCACCTTCATAAGGGATCTCTAATCTCTGACAGGAGATTGAATTAATTTACTGAAGTATGTGACCATACTTAACAACCTTTCTAACTCATGTGCTTTCTGGTTTGGAGCCAAGATTTACATAATTATTTCTATTTTTGAGCTGTCAGGACTGACACATTTCCCAAATGCCTATGTTTAGGCATTTTTAGCTTACACTTGCCCTAACTGAAGTATAGTCCTTCATCTCCAGCTTTTTAAGTACTTGACGGACTTTTGTTCTTCTGGGATTGCAAAAAATAATTTTATCTAGATAGACTAGCAGTCCACCGAGACTTTTAAATAGCTCTGTTCTGATTATATCAGGCACATCTAGGGATCTTTAATGCTCTTTCTGATGTCAGGCAATTTCAAGAACTGCAACAAAAAATAGGCAACATAATTTAGAACTATTTTTTCTCTAACCAGATTTGTCAGAAATATTAAATATCTTCACTGTTTGAAAACTACTAAGTGGATATAGGGAAGATTTATTTTGCTTTCTCCCCTCCCTATTTTTCACCCTTTCATATTTTCTTTATTGTCTTTTTTTAGGTGGTACCTGAAGAGTGTGACAAGGTTACTGTTTGTTGTTGCCTTTCAAAAAGGATACAAACAGTCACACTTTTTGTGTTTCAAAATACTGAATAAATATATTTAACATCCAGAGGGTTTAATAGCAAGAGCAAATTTGTAAAATGTAACAGACTACATACAAAAAAGCACAGCATACAAGATATTCCTCCTCAGTAGCCCATTACTTTGTCATATCAAAGGACAAAGAGAAAACTGGTGGCTGTAATTTTTTGGAATTGGTCATATATCATGAAGTCACATTGGAAAATACCTTTAGTATTTCACATATGGGCAGATTATGGCAGGTCATGTGGATCCAGCACAGCTTGAGACCATGAAGGATTACATATTTCTCTGGTATACCAATGCATTAAGTATTTTCAGCAGTTGTCTGCTATTGCTATACAAAAAAAAAAAAAAAAAAAAAAAAAATCTAAAAACATTTCTGTTGCTTTTTCTTTGGATGAAGCTTCCATCTGAAGCAGCTTCAACAGTTTCACTCCACATGTAAGAATCTCCTTTCACTGGTGTACTTTATTTCAGGAGGTGAAAAAAGATAGTAATATACAGTCTATGAGATGTCCTTCATCTTTCAATCCAAAAAACCACATTTTTCAAGAGATCGTATTCCTGTTTCTCCAGAGTCTGACTGAATCATAACTGTTGTATGCAAGGAGGAGGAATTGAGATCCTGCAGAAAACTATCACTCAAATTTCTTACTTTCTGATTTAAATTTTGGAATCAATGCTTTTCTAATACACTAATCTTTTATCTGCCTATTGATATTTTTATATACAGCAACACATTGGGTAAGATGCTCTGCATAACACTTATTTTCTATTCAGATTTCAGAAACAAAGATTCCAATAAGACAAATTGCTCTGTAAAGATACTTTGCATCAGGGAATAAAGCCAGATTTCAGAAAGCAATGGCAGTGGGGTTTGTGGGGGGGTGGGGTGGAAACTAACATTATGATGCTACGAGATCACTTTAAATTGTTACACACTTCTAGGGTAGAAAAAGGAATTTAATACTTTTTCTTCTCACTTTTCTTCTTTCTCAGTCTGCAACTCCATCTGCATAACTCTGTGGTAAATGATGATGAATGTTTAAAACAAAAAAATTTTAAAAAAAAACCAACAAAACCTGAAAATCAACAAGAAGAACAACCAAACAACTCTGACCTTGGAGATAAATATGGTCTTCAGCCTTAGTGTTGGCTCTGCCTCTGCCATTGGCAGACAACATGTGGATAATGGAAAGACAAGTGATAGTGAAGACCACAATACAAAACAAAACCATGTCATTATATAGGACACTGGCAGTACATGGTTATGCAAAAAAATTGGCACTGTTCTTTCAGTTTGAATAAAAAATGAACATCCATGGACTGTATTATTAAATTGTTAAGTGCCTTCTAGCAAATTACTTCTTTATGCATCCACTTTACCATCTGCAGTGTTATGTAATTACCTTTAAGAGCTGTTGGGTTTTTTTACTAAGGTTTCTGTAGGTAACATTCATAGAGTATTTGAGGTCCTTACCTGCTTCAAAAATTGAGATTTTACTGAGTGACAAGATTAAAAAGAGAGAGAGTGAGCATCCAACATTCACTCAATAAATGGGTTCTAAATAACATACTTGTCACTATTTCACATTCTGAGTTTACCAGGTCTACGTGGTCATGACCTAAAGTTTTAAAATAATGGAAAGCTTGTTAATCTGTTCTGTCCATCTCACTTCTGATCCATGTATATCCTATGGATATACAATATGCAAATTGTGTCAGATTTACAGAGGATTTGGCTCATTTGAGATATTTATAAATTACAGCAGTATAGTAAATGTTTATTTAAGGAGTATTTACTTTCTGAAATGTTTTATGTCTCAGAGATCTCCATAAGTGTCACAATAATATTTTTTTCATCTGAAATATCTTTCCCAGGAGTGAATTGTTCCCATCCCTGTGTATTGATGCTAGCCTTCTACAACTTCTCTTAGTGTCTGCAGAAAGACATCCGTGCTGACTGCTGGCCTTGCTGTGACCTTACCACTGGCCAGATGTCGTCCCTGACTGAAACCAGAGTGCAGCATATGTCACTGGTATGTCACTTTTATGCTGGACTGCAAACAGTTACCAAGCAAGATAGGAAAAGACATTTCTGTGAAGCTCTGGGACAGACATCATATCTGTAAATACGGATGTCTCGAAGCATAAGTTTTTAAATATGGCTGTACTTTAATTGCAACAATGGCCCTATTACAATATCCCCATGGTGAATTTCAGCAGCATGAATCTTTACTCTTCCACATGTTGTCACCAAGCCAGGCCCTGCAGACACCCAATCGTCTGTTATCATGTAACGAACGCCTCCAATGCTTCTTGACAGTGGGAGCCAATGACTCCACATTATTGTGGAATGCACTCTGAGCCACATGGGATCCTGGTCTTGGAAAAAAACCCTCTAGTCCTCCAAATCCTTGAGGTCCCAAGGAAAAATGAAGACCTTAAGTCTCAGGAAATCACACCTGGAAATTGTTTCCTAGTGTGACAGACATTAAGACCTACCTGGATTTCTCATCTGTCTCATTTTAATACCCCTCCCAGAAAAATCATAACATATCTCTTAATAAGAACTATTGAAAACAAAACCCAGTACATTCTTGCTACCTACTCAGAATCATCAATTCAGTTTCTACTATAATATCCCTAGGGGTTTTATATCCTCCATGACCCAGAAAAAAGTGGAACACTTTCAGGACTTATTCAATAACAGAATAAAACTATTTAAATGTAGTTTTACATAACTGTTTTTCTTAGTTCTTTTCAATTAAATAGGGACAAGAGAATAGAAGGTGACAAAGATTTAATCAGGGAACAAAGTCCACATGATATGTGCAAGGCTAACAAAATATTTCATCCTACATGCTACCAGTTTTCTTGGATATCCTACAAAGAACTATGTAGGATTAACTGTTTAGGACCTGCTCTCCCCATATGGTATCTACAGAAATGAAAAGACCAATTCCCCACTGCAGCTTCTTACCAGGAGAACCAAAAGCAATCTTTAAACCCATTTGCTTGTCTCACCAGAATCTGACAAGCAACGGTTTGGCCACCTATTTTTCTTTCATTAGATGTGCAGACCACCTACCCAAGTAACTGACCTGTGAGTGTCTGCAAGCAAGCCAATAGCTACAATATAGTAAATATGCCCACAGTCAAGAAAGAATGCCAGGAAAAGGCAGATAGATAGTATGGGAATATAGTCATGATGTCAATCAAGCTGTATAAAAGACATGCAGAGAAAAGTGAGATATGGGGAAGAGATACATTTACTACTGTGGGACCAGGATGAGTTCGTAAGGAAGCTGAGTCTATTTCAGAGGAGGAGAAAAAAGCTTCAGCAACAAAGGAATGTATTGGCAGAGCATAAAACTGAAGTCTATAACAAACTACTCATTAACTTTGTCTGAGTATATATCCTATATTGCCTTGTATAGAAATTCACAGGAAAAGTAAACATTAAAGGCTGCTAAAGAAGACACCTTGTGAATCTTAACAGGTACATTGGCCAATGGTAAAAGAACTGCTTGGACCGGCCTAACTGCTTATTTCTTTCAGTTATCTCACTTTATTGTGTACATCCTACAATACTGAGTTTAAAACCCCTACTGTGGCTTTGCTGGGTAGTTTTGATGGTTCCTTGTGAACCTTCCCTCTGATTTTCATTTCTCTTTCTCCTGTAGCTTTTTTTTTTCAAAATCAGCAGGAAATATGTTGTCCTCGCTTCTATGGAAGTTACAGTTCAGTTCCCAGAAATTCTCATTGCCTTCTGTTAAATCCACACAACATGCAATGACGCCAAGTATTTATTTCCTTATGAGAAGAAGCCACTTTATTCCTGTGGCACATCTTCTATCAAAATATCAGGGTGATAGGGTATGTTATTGTACTGACAATTTCTTAATTTTCAATCTCACTAGAAATTTAACTAAAATAAGCTTTTTTTTTGAAAACAATTAACACCAAGCCTTCGTTTTTCTCTGTGAAGAGAAATTGGAAAAGATCCCACAGTCCATTAAACAAGCAGTTCAAGTCTTGAAATGCTGTACTGAAGCGCTCATTCTGGAGAAGCAGTGGGTTTCATTTGCTCTGATATGTTAAGAAAACTAAGGGTTTGGCAAAGCTTTTAGTTAGAATTCTTTATGAAATCTCAGAAAGACGGCTCACCACACAGGGCTTGTTGTGGAGGGGGCCTTGTAAAATAATTTTAGAAAACACAGTGTTGACTACTGTGCTTTTCTTGAAGCAATATTTTATTTGCCTATTGATAGCCAATCTGGGTATTTGCTTATTGAAAACTTTAGACATCTAGTTCAAAGTTTGATACATACTTGGGTATCTTTACCTGATTCTGAATCCTAATTTCAAAACAAGAAAAAATAATAGAAAAACAATAGCAAGATCAGGACAGAAAGGAAGAGTTACTGCTGTAGTGCAGCTGAAGAGAAACTAGAAAACCAAAGCCATGGGTAAAGAAAATGAACAATTTCAACATTCTGCTGCCTAATGAAAGAAAAATGAAAACTGCATCAACTAGTTCTCAATCCTCCTCAAAGCTGAGTGTGTTGGTATCCAGAGGCCACAGTTTAGTCACCATGTAGAAAAAGTATTTTTGCATTTAGCAAAAAAAAGTAGGATAGAATCCAGATGTTAGAGAAAAAGTGGTCTTACTCATGCCAAGAGAAATTATATAGCTTGTAATAATCACACAGCAACTAGAAAATGAACAATACACTACCTGGGAAAATGGAAAATGAAGCACCCTAGTACTAAACTCAGAATTAGTCAGTGCTGCAACATCTCAGTGTAGAAAATCAGGGTATAATTGTAGTTTATCATAGTGAAGGTGAGCTGTTACAGAATTCTGATAATTGTTTTAGATTTTTAACACTGATTTTGTTCTCTGTATTGAAAAAAAAATTGCATGAATCAAATAATGCCAAATTTACTGACTCTATAACTATAAGCATGTACAGTATAGCAACCTGCAACATTTCACTACAGGAGTCTGTAGCTTTTGCAGTGGAAGATATGGATGTTACACTTGAACACTGTTTAAAAGGCAACTGACTTCAGCCTGTACTAAATTTCGCATGAAGGCCAGGTCTGATCAAGTTCTGGGAACTCCATAAGTGTGACCATCAGAGTGGTATTTCAGACTGGCCTGAGAGAGTCCCACACCAGAGTTGTGGTTCAAGGCTTCAATTCAACAGCAGTTAGTTCCAGTAGCCTGATTCACATGTGGCATAAAAAGGTAGTGATGTAAAACAGACGTAGATTTTTTTCTTGTCATTAACATATTTTACATAAAAGGTAATATAATAACCAAAATCTGTAAGGTTGATATTAAACATGTTTTAAAAATATTTTATACAAGCTTAGGGGTGAAAAAGTATAATAGCTAAAATTAAAAATTTTCTTTGGTTATTTGGGGGTTTTTGTTCATAGCATGGAATGCTGCTGAGATGCTATCTGCATTGAGGATAATTTTAACTTGGCTACGTGACAATTTCAGTACTCAATATGCTCATGCTTTGCACAAATGACTATATAATGTTTCATCAAAGAGTGTAAATACCCATCAACCTAATCACAGAAATGCTGTTTCAGTGATTTTAGGGCCATTTAATGTGGGCTATGATGACAGGGATGAATAGCTTGATTTTATTAACAGTTGCCTTTGCAATTACACTGAGAAAATATTTTTGTGGAAAAATTAAGCAGCCTTTCCTTTTGCTCTGATGCCTTTAGGCAGTA
This sequence comes from Coccyzus lansbergi, assembly GCA_033558105.1. Lineage (NCBI taxonomy): Eukaryota > Metazoa > Chordata > Aves > Cuculiformes > Coccyzidae > Coccyzus > Coccyzus lansbergi. Next base: position 1,016,938 of record JAUMJK010000663.1, read on the forward strand.
TGAATATACTTCCCAAAAAAATCCTTGCAATCGCAACAGGAGTGTTTTCCTTCAGATAGCTTTCTATATCAGCTTTCTAATCTGCTCCAGACAACGAGATCAGATCCAACCATAGCAAGCTTTTTTTTCAACTTCTCTTCTCCAACTGCTATCTTTTGTGATGACCAAAGTCTCTCCCAGAGACTTCTCTGCAATGGGATTACTTCATTCTGGCATTACTAGTCAAAGACATACTTGGCTAATTCTTCATCAATTCTGAAGAACAAACAAATTGAAGCTGCAGGTAGGTTAGTTATTTTGACTCCTGATATTTCTTATATCCCTTAGAAATGTTGTCATTTCAAACAAGTCTGTTATTCACGTTAAATCATTGCTCATCATAAAAATGCTTGTGGGAAACACTTCTAAGCAGGAAAAATGAAAGTTGGGGGGATTGGGGAAAAAAAAAAAAAGTCAGACTAGGAAAAACTTCAAAGCACAACACACAACAACCTCTAGAGATTAGAACATGTGTATGAACAACAGAAAGGTGAGTGGAGGAGTGTGCATTTTCAAAGTCAATCAAGCATCATTGGGCATCTTTGATCGCATTTTGTGTACACGGGATTCTGAATCTCAGTCCTGTAACAATTCTAAAAATAGCCACAAAATATATTTTGAGAGGTTCAGTTTGAAAATTAGGAGAAAAGAATCATTATCAAAGTACAGTAGCACTGGTATAGGCTTCCTAGTGAGGTGTGAAACTTCTGTCCTTGGAATTTCTCGTAGCTTGCCAAGATAAATATATGACTGTCCAGGCTAGTGCTGACACTACTTCAAATGGCAGGCTGCATTAGGCAATATCTCTAAATACCTTGGAAACTGTGTTTCTACAACACCATGGCTGAAGTCCTTTCTTCATATTATGAGTACATATTTAGTAGGACAAATTCAAGTCTTGTTCAAAAACATGGTGTCTCTTCAAACATAGCTCTCCTGTTATAACAGAACTATAGCACTGAACTTGATAACAAAATTTACAGTTTTAAATAATTTGAATAATAATCATAGTTATTAAAACGTAGAGTTGGAAGAAACATTGTGCAACCACCCAAATATAAATTGCCCATCCACTAAGGATGTCATATGCTTGCAATACTCATGACATATTTTTTTTCCTAACTTTATCTCCTTTAAATCTCCCTTAATATCAAGTTGTCCTTCAAAAGGAAAAGACCATAGTGGTTTCTGCACACTCTTTGCAGAAGAGGGAGTAAGCTGACTAATAAAGGGTTTAGGTCCAATGACATAGTAGCATGTATAATGAACTCCTTCAGAAAATTTTAAAAAAGATCCCCTTGATCTAATATTCACTGAATTCACAATGAGTTTTTAACATTGATTTCAATAGATAATGGCTTCTGTTATGAATGTCTTGAGCATAGACATAGCCCCAGTTGAGCTAAAGTTTATTGTTAGAATAAATATGCTGGTGTAGAAATTCAAAACAATTTTTATATAGTTACTCTATAAACTACAGTTATTACTATACCATAGAGTTAGGTAGATTTCAATGTCCGTACAGAATGTTAACAACAAACTATATGGTGGCTTAGAATCTGGGAATAAGAAGTGTTTTGAAAAAATGTGACCAACGAATACCATATTTGGACTTTATCTTTTAAAGAAATCAGATTTAAAGATTTGTTACCACAAATGATAGTACTGATGACTTTGGTTGGATTTTTAATAAAGATAAATCCGTATATGTCAGTGTAATCAAAGAAAAGGCCCGGAGAAGAGGAGGCTGAGGGGAGACCTTATTGCTGTCTACAACTACCCGAAGGGAGGTTGTGGAGAGGAGGGAGTTGGTCTCTTCTCCCTAGTGACAGGGGACAGGACAAGAGGGAATGGCCTCAAGTTCCACCAGGAGAGGTTCAGTCTCGACATAAGGAAAAAATTCTTCACTGAAAGGGTCATTAGGGAATGGAAGGGTCTGCCCAGGGAGGTGGTTGACTCGTCTTCCCTGGAGGTGTTTAAGGTGTGGGTGGATGAGGTACTGAAGGGCATGGTTTAGAGACTGGTGGGAATGGTTGGACTTGATGATCTAGTGGGTCTCTTCCACTCTGTTTATTCTATGATTTTATGATTCTATGAAAAGGGGTGCAGCATATTGATCTTACTGTGGAAGAATTAATTGAAACAAATAATGGCCAGACTGAAACTGTCCCAAGAGGTAGTGGGGTAACTCTCTACCATGTTTACAAGAAAACCTAACCACAAACACACATCTTGAGTACCACAGGGAACTGTTCAACATACTGAATGAAATCTCTTAGTAGGGTAATAAATCCTACACGACAAATGATACACTAACACATTCATAGAAGAACTGAAATAAATCCTCACAATTGCTTAGCGAGTAATCTCCAGATCAGATTCTCATTCTTCTTTAAAGGAAAATAATAGAATGCTTCTTATACTGTCTGCCAGCCAAATGCTATATATCAAAGATGTGAATGCATTTGAAATATTTATCCTGAGCCAATGTAAAGATAAAGGAAACTTAATACATTCCTATGCTAAAAAAGGTAAGCCAGAAAATACTAAAAATATAACTTCTGATCAAAATAAATCTAGATAAGTCTTAGATTTCAAAATGGAATAAAAATATCTTAGAGTTACTGAAAAACAAGGCAAAAATATCCAGAAAAAAAGGGAATATCTTGCCAGACAATTAAATACCATAGGATAAAATTGTATGTTGTAAAGTTAAGTATTAACAGCCTTTAAAAGCAATCAGCTATTTCCCCATTCCACAGCAAAACCAGTGCCATTGTGTCTGCCTCTGTGAGGTTAACTGGAAACAAAACTTATCGTTGCAGTAACAGAGTTTGTGCTTGGGAGAGGAGAGCACACGTCGTTCACCCATCGCTGTACAAAGTTTTTCGCTTTAGAGGAAACTGCTGATCTGTTCTCATGCAAAGAATTATGATGGAAATAAAAGACTTGCCTGAAGCAGAAAAGAATTAAGAAATGGATTTCAAAGGGAATAAATAAGATTCAGTATGAGTGAGGGAACCCTCTGTGATCCCTTAGCTCTTTGCTTACTAACAAGAAGAGAAGTTTCTAAAGATGCTGAAGGGTAAAATGAAAGTAGGATAATCCTCTAATTGAACTATAGGATAAAAGTGAAGAAAATAAAGACAGACAAGACTATGAATCACAATCCTTCAGGAAATTCTGAATCAAAATAGTGCTCAAATGGTGCACGTTTTTGGCTCTCCAGATAGGAACTGAGCAGATCCATACAATTTGCAGACTTTTGCGTATGAATAGGACTTCTGAGGTTTGGGATTTTGTCTGGCCCACAGAATCAGGAGCTCCACAGCAGAGAGGAGCAAAAATTATACCCAGACTCTGGGAGAACTTTAGCTCTGGAAGTTTATTATCACCCAAATGATACTTGTATGCTTTTCAGGAAGGTGATTTAAGTTTATACATGAGGGTAAGGAAAGTTTTATGGAAATATTATGAGGTCAAATATTGCACAACTTCTTGTCATTTAAATTTTTTTTTAAAACTATAAAAACAACTATGATAAAAATGTTAGAAAGGTGTTTCTATAACATGCAATGAAATAGAAATAATTCTAGCACAAGCACCTTTTAGAGGGTCAGGAGATTCAGGGGAAAGAAAATCTTCACATTTGGCTTAATGTGTAATGGAAAGAGTAAATGCCACTTTTTACCTTTGGTTGTGGTACAGGCTTCCTCTAGGTCATTTTAACTCTAGTAACAAAATTCATATTTTCATGTTAACTAAAATATACCAGATGAGTTGGTGATGCCCAAATGTTTATTTAGCAAGCCAAGAAAACATTGTCTCAGCTGTCACACATTACTTTAACTCCACTAGTCCTAAGAAACAGCAATGAGGGAGACTGAAGTGGCTTTCTACAGTTGTGAAAACATATTAGTCATCATAGCAACACTCAGCCCAGTAAAAGTTAGTTTAGTCCTGTTTCTCATGTATGCAGCTACTATTTCCAATGGACAGAAGAAGGGTAGCAAGTTATTGTATTTAAGTCCTTTCCTTTACCCTTATAATGCTCGTGGCCTTTGACAAACCAAATATAAAAATAAATCAGAAGGAGTTTTCATTTGGATAGTTTACCCGGGGCTCTGGATTTGTCTACTTCCTGTAATATCTATAATGTATTAATTTCCTACTGTCTAGTTTTCCAGAAGTTTACTCACATCAATGCTCAAAGCAGTCTTACGGACAGTTATTATAGGATTATCTCACTTGAGAGAACTGAAAGTGCTCCTCTGTGGGTCTCAACTCTGAAGACCTAGAGTTTACAGAGAGTAATACTTTTATAAAATATTTTTCTTATTTTTTGTTTCCTTAGATGGTCATTATATAGAAACAAGAATAATAGCATTAATTTTCTTTTCTGTTTATCCAGGTAAAATTTAAGATTTAGGATCATACAGTTACTGGGAATATGTAGCCATAAACTACATCTGCATCTATTGTGGAGTTTTATGCTACTCTTAAAAATCTCCTAGAATAAGTCCAGGACTTTTAGTCTGAAGATTTTGAGGGTGGGGAGAGTGTTGTGGAATTTAGAGGGGGTTTTTTGCATGCAAGGGAGCAGTGTGCACATCCATATTGCGTGTCATCTACATGCATAGGTAACAGAATTGGGCTGCTATTCACTTGTAAGTCATTATTATCCATCCTTCTCCTGCCTGTCTAATTTCTGTTCCTTACGTTCACTAATGAATCCTGTTCGTAACTCCTTTAGTGTCTCAGCCAGTCATTTTCCCTAATCAAAAAAAGATATAAAAGACAGATGATCTGAATACATATTAACACTTATTCACAGTTTCTCCTCAGCTGGCACAACCCAGTCTCTCACTCAGATGGAGAACAGAATCAGAAGGGCAAAAGTGAAAAAAACTCATGGGTTGGATAAAGATGGTTTAATAGGTAAAGCAAAAGCTAGCAAATGAAACTTAGGAATTCACTCCTACATCACATCAGCAGGCAGGTGTTTCCAGGCAGCAGGGCTACGTCATGCATAATGATGACTTTGTAAGATGAACACCATTAGTGTAAATGTCCTTCCTTCCTTCTTCTCCACCATAGGTTTTATTGGTGAGCATGGCATCATATGGTGTGGGAGATCCCTTTGGTCCTTTGGGGTCAGCTATCCTGGCTGCCCTTTTTAACATATGGGGCTCCACTAGGGCTCATAGAAGAAGACCTGCAAAACATATCCTGGAGATGCAAACTCTACCATCAGAATTAGGTGAGAGTTGAGAAATAATAATAATAATAAAAAAATTGTCTTGCACTTGCATTGCTTCTGTGACTTATTCACTTCAATGTACAGCTGAAAGCAAGTCTTTCAAGATTTCTAGTTGGCAAAAATTACACTGGTGAGACTATGACTATTCAGCAACTATTTATTATGGTCTGCCCTCTAATAGCTGTGAACAAGCATGAAATGGACAGTAGGCAGTGAAATCACAACTGCAAACCACAACAGTTGTGAAACTAAAGTTGAGGAAGAGTCCTTTGGGCTGTCAGCTCAAGTGCTCAACTGCAACAGTTGTGGAATAATTGGACTCCAAAGAAAGAAAAAATGCTGATGTAAGACCAAAAGACTCGCAACCTAAATCAAGGGTTAACTGACCATAACAGGTTAAAGAACAGTATCTTTGTTAAGATTTGTATAGTACCTGAAAAGTACTCAGTTCCATAATATCATTGCTCCCTGGGTAGAATTTTCTGCTGCTTTACAAACTGCATGTGCTTTGATCCAGTCCTAGATTTAAATAGTCTGGATGAGTGAGTGAAACCCATTTAAGGTCTCTGAGTGCATCTGACTGCAGTCTGAAGGACCTCTTGTCAGATATAAGGTTCTTTTTAGTTGTGAAAGGAACTGAAACAGCCTCAGGCTTCCCCCAAACTAGAATGTATGTATAAAAAGCTGGTGTATCACCACCTTTTGCCCTTTTTGACTCATCCCCTGAAGAAAGAAATGTTTAACCACAGAAAGAATCTATCCTAGTGCATGGGTCTTTTTGATGTGTCTTATGAACCTAGAAGGAATGCTAGAAGGAAAGCTTATGCTAGCCTAGTCAAAGAAAAACCTGTGAAAAAATACTTATTGTCATGAGCCAACTGCTTTAAATGATTCTTTCTTAGTTTAGGAAACAAAAGATAGAACGTGGTTATCCAGATGAGTATCAGAAAACTGATGCATTTCCTATAAATGATCATATTTGAAAAAAAAGTAGTGAATATCTGCAGAAACTCAAAATCCACCCCCACCAGACCCCCAGATGAAGTGCATATGTATAAGCAAGATTCTTCTGCATGACCGGTAAGGGGAGCAATTGTCAGCAACCTAAAAAAATCCAAGATCAGACTTCCCTGCTTATTGTCAAGGCAAACAGGACATGAACAAAAGGTGCAGCAGTTTTCATTCCAAAGTGAGAGAATTCAAAGGATATGGACTATGTTGTAGAAAGAGCACAGACTGAAAAGGATTTACATAAAGATCTAAAGCGAGAGAAGGGATGTGTGCTTTTACCTTGCTAAAAAGAGAGGCATTTGCAGGAGCCTTAATCATAATGAAAATATTTTAAGATGTTTATTTTTATTTTTACTCGTTACAATTATTTTAAATTACATTTTAGCAAACTGACATATCTGTTATCAAAATTCAGAGATACGCAGGAAGTGTTGCTGTGCATCCATCGATGTGATATCGCATAATACATACACATAAATATATGCATATATGCACACATACATATGCAGCATTTTACATCAAAATTAACTTTAAAAAAGATGCAATAACAGTGACATTTATCGTGATTGTGTAATAAAAAGGAAACCCTACCACAAAAATATAATTTGTGCTTTGGTACTCCAAGGAACTCAATCTTGTTTATGGTGATGAAATTTTACATGAGTATCCTACCCCTGTCTTGGCTTGCATCAGACTAAAGGGGTAGTACCTTTCTCAAAGGAAATTCAATATGAATCGCTTTGCACCATACACACTGGCATGGGATACTGCCAAAGACTGAAGTTATGAGGAAGTCAGCTTAAAGCAACTCATGAATTTTCCATCATGACTTTTTTTAATAGCAACTGCTGTTGCAAATGACAAGCACTGGAGATTTCTAAGATCTGGAAAACTTTATGATAAGTGGAAGAGAGTGAGTGGCAGGAGTAAATTGATACACTGAATAACTGAATAAATTCAGGCTACACTTTTTACATTAACTTACTTAGGCTTAAACTATGCAATTTTTTGCCAGGAAAATAGCATGCTTTTGGATTTTTAATGTTTATTTGTTTCTCTGATAATGAAAACCACAGAGCTACAAATTCATCCCCATGCACGTGTCTGTGAAGAGGATCTAGTCATTTACTTCTAGCTCCGAACCCTTTTGCTCTTGGTCAACCATTTAGCTAAAAATTAGCTAGAAATCTCATGTTCACATAGGAACTACGTAGCCATGGAAGACAGAAAGACTCTTACAGCTATGGGCAGTTGTTCTGTTTTGTTCTGGCAATGGAGAGGACACACTTGTAAGGCAATTGCTCCTTTAGGCAAGAAATTATGGTGCTGAAGACAATGGAATGCCTACAGCCTTAGGCAGATCTAAACTGGATAAGTCCCTGATGAAAATATTAGTCTTAGTTCATCATGTCTAAAAGAGAGATAACATAAGAGATATATTTGGTAAGTACATTATGTGGATAAATGAATAGATTGTGATATTAATATGCAAGCTGGCAACACAGAAATATTAAGACCAACATAAGCTACTGTCGTTGCAGCCTGAGCTACTGCGTGACACAGACCATTGGACTTTTATGATTTAATTTCTCCTTTCAGCTCAGTAATGCTGTTTGAACTGAAGTAAACACTATAGAAAAATGTTCAGATTTGATTTTAAAGTCCTCAGTGAGGCTCTCCCACCATCCACAAAGAGTCGCTGCCACCAACAGCTAATTAACTTTTAGACAGGTATTTGCAGTTTATTTCCTGCTCTAATTAAAATTACTTACAAATTGTGCTTTTTCTATCCTTGAAATTGTCTATAAATTGCTGAACAAATTGGGTGTTTCGGGACCTTGCTACAAGGCACAGTTTCTGTTCCTCTAACCACTCTCAAGGTTCTTCTATTCAGCTGCATTCAGAACAGAAAAATTAAATAAAGTTCAGTGCTCCTCTGGGTTCCTTTTCTAAGGACCACATACCCCTTCCTACCATTGTTTCAAACTAGGAATTTATGATAAACTGGTTAGCTCCCACAGCCCCCAAGTCCTTTTCTAGAGTAACAGCTTTCCAGGAAGAAATCCCACAACCAGGGATGGCTATTTACTGTTCTGCTACAACTTTATGCTTGTATATAATTTGTTTATGTTGTCAAACAAGCAAGTATCAAAGACATCTTCTCAAGTTATTGGCCACTTTGCCTATTTTTATGTCAGCTACAGTTGTTGCTGATGAGGACTTTACATTTTCTTACATGTCACTGTTTTAAAAACTATGTTTAATAACAAAAAGTAGTAGGGTCAAAACCAACTAGGCTGCAAACTGCAAAAACACACTAGTATGATAACTCCCCATTTTGTGGCTAGTTAGTAAGTCATCCATGTGGTTTACAAATAGCTTTAGCTGATTTAGTATTATTCTGGTTTCCTTGCATAGGAGAATATCCAAAGTTTTGCAGAAGTCTGATAGTATCCAATCAATCACTCCTGAATTTTTCCAATAACTTATTTTAAGTCCATTTGGTGAAGCCTTCTTTCCACAGTTAAATGTTGGTTGGCATCAATTGTAGTGAAGTACAGTGAAGGATGACTGAAAAGGACTAATAGAAAAGTCTTCAGGGATACTGATTGAGGATGAGAAATCACATCATCCGGTGGTGTCAGCATTCACCTAGTGACATATATAAGTGCTATCAAAATCAACATATAAAATATAAAAATGTGGTTTATTTTCATGATCCAACATGAAGCTGTGGAATTCACTTTGCTTCATACCAATACAGATACATTGTAAAGGTGGAAAGTTACAATAGATAAGTTATTAACAGAGCAAAAGTAAAATCATTATAATGCAAGCAAAATATCTGAAACATTTGCATCTGCAATACAAGACCTGACAAAGCTAGACAAACTCTCTGTGAAACTGATACCACTTTACATTCTCAATTGCAAACTGAAATGCTGAAACAGATTTTCAGACGCTGAAATTTGGTGCAACTCCACTAAGGTCTTTCAATTCAAGATGGAAGAAATGCTAATTCAAAGACGATACAGAACTTCTTACACTTCTAATGCAGACTTTATAACAGTCACAATCAGTTCTGAGAATATGAAGTTGAGAGTTAGAAAGACTGGTAATCTTCCTCATATAGAACATAAATTTTGACCTCATATTCTCTAGACAAGGATACAAAAGCATTAAAAGAAATTCTTGATCCATATGAAGTAGAATAGCTCTTAGATGGTCCTTAAGTAGTTTGGAAGTGAAATAAGATAAATGCATAAGATGTGGATAACCAGTCAATCAATTTTTTATTTGTATTAAAGGAGGGTAACAATAAATTCCAAATAAAGGATTCTTCAAATAATTAAAGTCACTGTCTCCTTCCTCTTGGTCAAATGGGAGCTCCTGCTCCTCAGCATAAGAACTGAACTGGAGAGGCATGTTCTCCTTGTTTTTTTTGTATGTCTTTAGCCCTTGGTGATTGATCTTAATAAAAGACTTAAGTGCATTGCTCCCTTTGCTCCTTTCCCTTCCTTCTCCACATCTACTTTATCACCTGGTGGTGAGGGTATTCTTCATAAAGTGGTAAACAGAAGTCTGATTCAACTCAGTTTGAAAATGAAATTAATCTGGGGTCTAAAATAGATTGGGCAAGTGTAGAAGATATTAATCCAAAGATAAGTAATAAAAAATACTCTTGTGAATTTAAAAAAAAAAAAAAAAAAAAAGAGTCCTGACTTGGTTGGTTCCCTAACTTGGATTAGGAATGAGAAAAAGCCTCAAATATACAGTTGTGAATCAAAAGTCCCTGAATTAAAGGCAGGTTGAGGCTTGACATGCCAGACATTTCCCATTGACAACTTTAAGAAATCTGGCTTACCTTCCTAGCTTTCCAACTGGTTTTGATTGTGTTTATCCCTTTCCACTGACTCTGAATAGATGTTTAAGTATCTCAGATGTTGAGTCAACTTACTGGGGCTAAATTTTGGTGTGTTGACATTCCTAACTTCAGGGTATTGAACCATAGATAATGATTCTTTTCCTTTGGGTCGCAATAATATCTGCATCTGGCAGGTTTTTAAGCCATTTGAAGTGATATTCATTAAGTAAAATCAATGTTTTAAAACAGACTCTTTAAAAAATATCAATGAATAAATTTGTTTTGTAACTGGTTGTCTTCCAAAATGCTTTTTCCACAATGGAGTTCAAAATTGTTAAAGCAGAAAAATGAGCAAGATTTTCCTGTTGCATGGGATCCGGTTCACTGGCCCAGCAGCTAGCAGGCCTGATGAAATCAACTTCTGCTAGCTCCTGTTGCTCTGAGTGTTTATCAATAGAGGATAAAGGAAATAATTTCTAAAGAGCCTCAGATGCTCTTAAATTATTTATTTTACAGTCAATGTCAAAATAATTAGTTTCTTTAAAGTCTTTGGTGACATCATTCATGTAAGGAAAAAGTGATTACAGTTGAGAGACAGTCCTTTGGAAAAATATCAAGGAGCATTTCTTCCAGTATAATGCATTGCCTAATATGTCAGCTACTCACATTTCATTAAAGCTGATTCTATCTCCTGTAAAGGTTTATACCGAAATAAGGCATGGCCAATGGTTACAAGAAAAGCAGCTGACAAAACTATTTAACTACAATATACTGTGCAGCTACTGGAACTGCCATTAAATGTTCACAATATTTCTTTGTCAACATCACTGCTCTTTTTCTGCTTGCAATTTTTTTCTGCTTGATGACCTTACTGAATAAGGGAACTTCCAGATTTTCTTATATATTTAAAATGATGAGCTTGGATTTTCTGACTATAAATATCCTATAATAAAGAGAGTTTTCTGGAGGGTTGAATTTTTTCATTTTTCATTATTTTGTATTGCTACAAAAGCAACAGTAACCAAATGTATGTGTACATAGTACACAGGGGCAAAGAACAAAAAGCTGCCTCTTTTTTTAACCTTTCTTCCTTTCTAGTAGAATTGTAGGCCCTCAGAAAAAACCCAAACAAAACAAACAACAGCAAAATTTTAATATGGTAAACCTTTAGCTGCTATTAATAGCCACAGAAAATTCATACTTGGAAAAATAAGAAAACAAACAAATAAATCCTGTTCCTTTCTTTACTAATGAGAAGCAAAAAGTGGATATTCTAGACTTTCACACAATTAAAGGCCTACTCGCATGTTATCTAGTGACTTGTGATACATTCTTATAAGCCTGCATAAAGTTGGACTTTTGGATAGGAGATATTTTCTCTGGGAAGTTCAAGGAGGAGATGAAATAATAATACACTAAAAAAGGAAAGTTTCTAAGTGATGTACATTATTCAAAAATCCCTTACATTGGTGTAAGGGACTCTTTCCTGAAAAGAGAGGCAAAGGACAAAAGTAAAGCTGAATGGAAGCTTCTGGATCTTTTTATCAGCCTTTTAAGGATGAGAACGAAATGTTTCCAACAGATCATATAACTTGTCTATTCCTTCAGCCCCAGTCCATGAGGACACAACATCACAAAGTCACCATCACAACCATGGTCACAAACATGGCCTGCCTTCTGGGCAGCCATTCTGATGAAAGAAAGAGGTTTCTTATCCTAAGAGAGTTACACCTTAATGTCAAGTTTCCCCTTATCTCTCTGTTTCAGGAGACTAGATCTACAATTCAACACAAAAGCAATGCAAAGGGGGAGTTTTGTCCTGAAGAGGGCCACACCTTGGTATGCAACTTTCCCCTATTCATCTTCAGGAGATCAGTAGGCTTTACTCAAGGAAAAGGGGTTTTATTCCTGGGAGAGTCGCACCTTAAAAATCAATTTTCCCCTTTTATTTTCTCTCCCAGAAAGTCACACCTTACACACATGCAATATCACTGTCCACTTTCCCCCCATTCGCTCTCAGAAAGGCCACACATTAATGTAACACAAAGAGGGGGTTAGTTCGTTTCTGAGAGGATGGCATTCAACACAGCAAGGTAGTACAGCACCCTTGTCTTGAGGGATCCTGCCTACTACACAAAAAAGATGTCCCAATCCGATATCAGGGAGGGTTCTTAAATGATCCCAAGAGGCCGAGATTAAGACTCAAACAGGGTCAGATGCCGTACAATCTTGTGAGCTTTATTTTCTTTAACAACTTATAACAGCAATAGGACAGAGAGGAGAAGAAAGGAAAAGTTAGAATCCCTAAGCAAGAAGATGGTAGAGATGTAGCTAATTACCACCACCACCACGAATCAAGTGATGTCCCATCAGATAGGTCTCGGTGCAGGTGATGATGAAGACACAGCTGCAGGGTGACAATGATGCTAAAAGCTCCAGGAAGACTTGGGGGGGTACACACAACAACACACACATGAGGTCAAGTCCACTGAACAAGGAAACAGCCAAGCACCCTGAACCCACTGAAAAATGAAGAAGCAAGAGACTCCCCCTTTTATCACCCCAGTCCCCATGATTCAGTTCACCCATTCACAGGAAGGCATTGTTATGCCCAGGCGTTCAGCTCGATAGGCACTGCTTCAGGTGGATGTCGAACAGTCCACCCATATCCAGGAAGACACTGTCCTCCATGCGTGCATGCCCAGGTATTCAGCTTAATAAGCACACTTTGGGTGGATGTCATGCTTTTTCCATTGGGGAGAGTTTGTCTCTGTGATTGGCAGCTCCTATGAGCTCAGTTCTTCATTGCAATAAAGGTCTCTTATGAGATTGTGGTGGCTGGCAGCAATGTTGAGCCAAAGCAGTTCAATGGTAACAGTCTCTTACCATGGATATCAGATTGATATTGACCTTAACACATGCACAGTCCTTGTTTGCAAAATGAATTTTTTTACTCCTTTGGGACTTTTACAAGAAATCTTACTAGAATTTTACAGGAAAAGGCAAAAAATTATAAATGAAAACATAATTTTGATATATTCTCTTTTGCGTTTGTGTTACATACATATCCAAGTCCACATCCTTTCACACTGTAGAATGTAATTTTTACTCTTGCTTAATCACAAGCTTTTAGAACTTTGGTCTGGAATAGACTGAAGACCTTCCTTGACCTTAGCTAAAGCAACCTTTTGTTCCTTAATTTAATGTAATTATTTCTTCAATCATTTGTATTCACAGTTTTGGATAATTTAATACTACATTATAATAATATGTTAACTAATATATGTTTTATATAAATATAATATCATAATATATAATACGTATGATATAATGTATGTACATTTAATAATACAATATATCATTATATAATATATATATTATTAAAACGTCCTAAACTATGAATGCAAATGCGTGGCAACATTGAAAACAGATCTCCAGTTCATATCTAATTGATTAATTAGTACATAGCATGGACATACTGCAATAGTAAATCAACAGAAGCCTGAAGAGAATTAAAAGACAAAACACTGTCTATTTCATTCCTAAGAAGATGACAATGAAATATTTTAATTTTATAGAAATAAAAGTTTAAGAATTTAAGTGAGAAATATTTCAAATATTTCAAAATTCTCATTTGTTGACTTTCTCCCAAACACAAGATGTCTTACAGGTCTCTTTGGTTCTCTTTCATCTGTGAAGTTTCCTGGCTCCCATTGTTAGTCATTGCTTTTACCTAGGTTCACAACCAGACCTTTGGTATTTTTTTGCTATGTTTCATTAGTTACAATGTAGTAATTAACTACATTGAATTCCTTGAACTCCACATATTGCTGCCACAAGGCAGCTGTCTAAGATGCCATGAATGTGCCAGTGAAGATGATGAACTTGAAGTCTGGTCTGGTTTTTGCCTGATGTCTTGGTTGTTTCAACTGTATCACATGGACAAGATTTTATCATTCAGTAGACTCCTCTCTTTCTTACTTTGGAATAATTCCAAGGTCTATTAATAAGGATGTTTCTCCCCATGTTTCCATCAAAAGGCTGTGCTGACTAAAGTAGACAACTAGTCTTAAAAGTGAGTCTCTACTTACTACAAGAATCAGGAATACTATTTTTTGACTGTTAGTCATAATGACAAATAGTATCTCCCCAGCCTCTATTCCCTACTGCATTTTTATAACATTTCTTTGTAATTCACACACTTTCTGTTAAGGGGTTTTTGTGTGTGTGTGTGTGACATTGTATCAAACGCCATTTTATGAGTCTGATAATATAATCCATTTATTTGACTTCATAATAGTAAGCATTTCTGTGACAGTAGAAGATTTTTGTTATTATTTATTTTCTTATTTTTAAAAATAATATGGAGCACCTCCCATATGAGGATAGGCTGAGAGAGTTGGGCTTGTTCACCCTGGACAAGAGAAGGTTCCGAGGAGATCTTATAGTGATCTTCCAGTACCTGAAGGGGGCCTACAGGAAAGCTGGGGAGGGACTGTTTCCAAAGATTTGTAGTGGTAGGACTAGGGGCAATGGCTAGAAACTGGTGAGGGGTAGATTTATGCTAGACATAAAGAGGAATTACTTCACAATGAGAGTGGTGAGGCACTGGCACAGGTTGCCTAGGGAAGCCATCAATAGCCCCATCCATGGAGGAGTTCAAGACCAGGTTAGATGGGGCCATGGGCAGTCTGATCCAGTGGGACATGTCTGATGGGTGACTACAGATCAGAGGCCATTTAGTGAGCATCTCCAAACAGTGTACAACTTGGCTAAATGAAATAAAGACATAAAGCTTTGCAGCTCTGTATGCATTGTTTCACACATATGGACCACGAATATAAAGGTTTATACAAGTTCAAAGTTTCTTTTACAACATGATGCGATTGTTCTGCGGTAATGCTTCTCTTCTTTCTCACTGGTAACATTTCCTTGGTAGACCTTGAGTTGTTACTTTGTAGTCTATCGAGCTGTGAGCTAGAATACTCACATAGCTGTTTCTCATGGGAAAGCATAAGATTAATGTAACAAATTGATTGCTTGTTGCTAGAGGAGGATTGTTGAATTAGCTTGCTAAACAATAGCCTGTATTAATTGTGTAAGGTATAAGAATCTGTGGTGAACTTCAATGAACTGGCTCACTTGGATCATAATGGTCTCTGCATGATGTCCCATTTCCTCCGTTGCATGTCCCTGCCCATGGGCAGGGAGGTTGGAACTGGATGATCATTAATGTCTCTTCCAGTCCAAACTATTTCAGGATTCTATGATTCTATAGTCTAAGTAGGTTGGAAAATAATCGAAAAATAGGAAGGGGGACAATAAGAAACTGACAAATTTCAGTAGTGGGAATCCCAAGGGTATGAACAACACACTGAAGTATATTTCCTGTACATTTAAATTATCATAGAATCATAGAACAACCAGGTTGGAAGGGACCCATCGGATCATTGAGTCCAACCATTCCTATCAAACACTAAACCAAGTCCCTCAAGACCTCATCCACCCGTGCCTTAAACACCTCCAGGGAAGGTGACTCAACCACCTCCCTGGGCAGCCTATTCCAATGCCCAATGACCCTTTCTGTGAAAAACTTCCTCCTAATCTCTAGCTTAAATCTCCCCTGGCGGAGTTTGAGGCCATTCCCTCTTGTCCTGTCCCCTGTCAATTGGGAGAAGAGGCCAGCTCCCTCCTCTCTACAACCTCCTTTCAGGTACTTGTAGAGAGTAATGAGGTCTCCTCTCAGCCTCCTCTTCTCCAGGCTAAACAACCCCAGCTCTCTCAGACACTCCTCATAGGGTCTGTTCTCCAGCCCCTTCACCAGCCTCGTTGCTCTTCTCTGGACTTACTCCAGAGCCTCAACATCCTTCTTGTGGTGAGAGGCCCAGAAATGAACACAGGATTCAAGGAGTGGTCTCACCAGTGCAGAGTACAGAGGGAGAATCACTTCCCTGGACCTGCTGGTCACACCATTTCTGATACAAGCCAGGATGCCATTGGCCTTCTTGGCCATCTGGGCACACTGCTGGCTCATGTTCAGTCGGCTGTCGACCAACACCCCCAGGTCCCTCTCCTCCAGACAGTTTTCCAGCCAGGCTTCTCCCAGTCTGTAGCTCTGCATAGGGTTGTTGTGTCCCAAGTGCAGGACCCGGCATTTGGCGGTGTTAAACCTCATGCCGTTGGACACTGCCCAGAGGTCCAGCCTGTTCAGATCCCTTTGCAGAGCCTCCCTACCCTCCAGCAGATCCACACTTCCACCCAGCTTAGTGTCATCTGCAAACTTGCTAAGGGTACCTTCAATGCCTTCATCCAGGTCGTTGTTCCTTGCACCCAGATTCTATGCACAGTTGTAGATTAATTCATAAAAGAATTCTTCAAAACAAACATCCTGCTCATTTTACGATATTCAGAAACACGTTGAGAATGACAGATGGTTTCAGACACCCAAATTAAAGGTTGGATGGAGCCATAATGTTGTTTGGAAAAGGTAGTGTTGTGCAACTCTGAAGCTTCTTTGTCATCATTTGTCCTGAGGAGCACTGGCTACACTGAACAGTGCTCTAAGAGGCACTACTGACACCATGCATATATGCACCCATCTCCATTCAGTCTGCCTCCAAGAAGATTAGAACTCAGGCTTCTGTCTTGTTATCTGCTTTATTCTAACAGTATTACTATTCTTATTTTTTTCTTTCATTCTGGTTTTGAGGTATCATTTAAGCTGCAACACTCAGAACTGTTCGGAGACCTGCAGAGATCACCAAGAATACTGTCCTCTCTCTTCAAAGATATAAATTTCTTGCAAAGTCAATATTGGAAGGAGCTGCTAGTTTGAAAGGACAATTGTCTAACTGAGGAAAGTATGAAGGAGGAAAGACCACTTCAAGAAACAAAAAAGAGCAACACAGTCTGTAGAGGAAAGGAAAGGAAGGAAAAAAAAATTCCCAACCCCCCTAAGAAATAGACACAGTCTGAGAAGAAAAGGCTTTCCTGCTAATACTGCTTCAATTTACAATATTTTTACTGCTTTATCTGACACATTTCCTCTGTGGCAATGCTAAGGTAGCAATAACAATGTTTTAGAATCATTCTATCTGATCATAGCAACCAGGGTTGTTTGAAAGAGGAAGGTAATTAAACAAAGACATGATTTTTACATTAATAAAACTGTTCTTTTCATCAAATAGTCTTAGTTAAGTCACCTAAATGATTTCACAGCTGTGTATTGGCTTTTGGGAAAAAAATTGAGAAAGTCTGCTTCCTAAAATTAATACACCTAACATTCAGTATCTTTGGCTGAAGCCAGGAAAATTGCCAGCAGGTACTGCATAAATTTCTCTGCCTTTTCCCAGAAAGGTCTCCAATTTGTAACATGCCTGGTTTTAAGGTGGTGATCTCCAGAGGCTGCTAATCACATTATATCAGTCATGCAGACATCCTCAGGCTGACTGCAAAATAGGTTCACCTGAGTTACAGAAACAGCAGAGACCTAGTGTGGTTATAAAGGTGGAGTAGGAACATGGGTAGATGGAAGAAGTCTTCTTCTACTTAGCAGATCTGCACTAAGTGGAGAGAAGGAAAAGCTGAGCGATGGGTAAGAAATGCAAGAAAAAGTGAAGCAATTGCAAGCTGAAGCTGAAGAGCACTGCATCTACTTTTCCTATGCCATTGCATCATAACAGAGACAAGGCACTTGAACACCTTCCTGGAAGAAAAGATTGTAAAGGGCAGCTGCAACCAAAAACCAGCCTTTGGTTCCATAAAAACAAAACGGCCTAGAAAGAAACAAGTACTCTGCCCTCATACCACACACACATCACTGATGTATCTAATTGTTTTGCATTTTATAGCCTTTGAATGTCATCACTTGCAAATAACATTTTTGAAATGTTTTCTTAGTTCTGGTGGAGTCTGCTTTGTGTTGCTGTCATTAATGGTCTGTCAGATTTTCAGTGATAAAGAACACCATGAGGAATTTGTAAGATGCCCTGAAATTCATCCTGTGTACAAACTACATGAATAAGACCTCAGTGAAACAGTGATCAAGAATAAAAGCAACAGGGATAAAAAACATGGGCAAATATCAGTTGAAGGTTGTTAGTGGATAAAAATGAAATGGAGCAGGAAGAGAAAAATGAAGCCAGAAAATCACAATTATGTGAAAAAAAAAATCACCTTTTTTACTATCCAAACTCAGTCTATTTCTCAACTACATTTCTGTGTGATTTTATAGAATAGAATCATAGTATACATTGCTTTGGGTTGGAAGGGATCTTAAAGATCACCTAATTTGAACCCCTCTTGCATGGGCAAGGACACCTCCCACTAGATCAAACTGTTCAAAGCCCCATCCAATCTGGCCTTGAACATTTCCAGGGAAGGAACATTCAGTGTCCCTCAGCAACACGTTCCAGTGTCTCACCACCCTCATCATTAAGAATTTCTTCCTAATGTTTAATCTAAATCTTCCATCTTCCAATTTAAAGCCATTCTCCCTCATCCTGTCAGTACACACTCTTATGAAAAGTCACTCCCCAGATTTCATGTACACACCCTTTAGGTACTGGAAGCCCCCGATAAGGTCTCCCTGGAGCCTTCTCTTCTCCAGTCTGAATAACCCCAGCTCTTGCTCCAGGTGGGTTTTCAGGAGAGCAGAGCAGATGGGCAGAACCACCTCCCTTGACCTGGAGCCCATGCTTCTTATGGTGTAGCCCAGGGTCTGGTTGGCCTTCTGGGCTATCAGCACACATTGCTGGCTCATGTCAAACTTCTCATCAGTGAGCATCACCAAGTCCTGTTCTGCAGGGCTGCTCTCAATCACATTGTCCCCCATCCTGTGTTGAAATTGCAGATTACCCTGACCCAGGTGTAGGACCTAGCACTTTGCCAGGATTATATCCATTGCTTTTCCTATGTCCATTGACATCATAGAAATCTGGTCAGCCAGGACTTGGCTTTAGTGAAGTCACACTGGCTGTCTCGAATCACTTCCTGGTCCTCCATGTGCTTTAGCTTAACTTCTAGGAGGATCTGTTCCATGATCTTCCCAGGCACAGAGGTGAGGCTGACTGGTAAATTGTTCCCAGGGTCATCTTTTCTACTCTTTTTAAAAAGAGGCCCAATGTTATCCTTTTCCCAGTCACCAGGGATTTCTCCTGACTGCCACGACTTTTCAAATATGACGGAGAGTGACTTGGCAACCCAGCACTCTCTGGATTGTGGATCCTGGCATCCAAACCTCCCCAACACTTTAAGTCCTTCCATGTGCCTTGCAAAGATGCACCATGGTCTCTTGAGCCCTGGAGCTGTCAAGACAAATAGACTTGGAGTATAGTGGGCGAGAGCATTCTGACTCCATGTCTGTGGAACACTGTTGAGAAAAATTACCAATGTTGTCATTTGTGAACAAAACAATTTAGAGCCTTAATATTTAATACAATCACAAGATCAATGTGAAGAGATAGAAATTGTTGCGTAATATGGAGTCTCAATAACATTCCCAAATAAGCTAGTGGAACACAGTGCAAGTACTAAGACAGATCAGGCAAGATAAAGAAAGGAAGAGAGTAAAAGTAGTACTAAACATATAAGGGGAGGCAATAGGAGAGGAGGTGGGCTTTTTTAATTTTTTTTTCTAATATCTGCCAGCTTTTGCTTGTACACAGTTCGCATTTTATAAGAAACTCTCTTCTTCCCATCTCCAAAGAAAAGGCCAAAGATTAAATACAATTAGATAATGTGACAGACAAGCAATATACAAAATGCACATTTCTTACAAAAGGAAAAAAAAGCTTTAAATATGCAATAAAAACTCCAGTGTAACAAATTTCTGTTTGCCAAATTTCCATTATTTAAAGAAGGTTTTGCTCTTGTCCCCTTCCTCAAGTATTACTATAAAACCAATATCAAATCATTTCAGTGGAATAATCATTGCAATACTTCACTGTTGTGAGCAAGTCAGTGCAGAACAAGTGGGTCCTAGCCAGTCTGCAACCAACATCAAAGGAATGTCACAAGAATATCAACTGCAAACTCATTGTGAAAGCTCTGGCAGAGCATGGCCTGAAACATGACAGAAGCCCCTAAGTGTTCTCAAGTTATTCCTTTAGGATGAAAGAGTAAAAGCACCCTTTGGTGAGGGTTACTCTAGCAGAAGCACAAGAAGAAAAATGTACTTCCTTGGAAAAAAACCCCTTATCTCCACTTTGACTATTCGATTTTGTAGCATAACGTTTTCATTTTTCTTCTTGTTAGAAGAAAGAAGACGAGACGAGACGAGAAGAGAAGAGAAGAGAAGAGACGAGACAAGAAGAGAAGAGACGAGATGAGGGAAAGGAGAAAGAGAAAGAGAAAGAGAAAGAGAAAGAGGAAAAGGAAAAGGAAAAGGAAAAGGAAAAGAAAAAGGAAAAGGAAAAGGAAAAGGAAAAGGAAAAGGAAAAGGAAAAGGAAAAGAAAAAGAAAAAGAAAAAGAAAAAGAAAAAGAAAAAGAAAAAGAAAAAGAAAAAGAAAAAGAAAAAGAAAAAGAAAAAGAAAAAGAAAAAGAAAAAGAAAAAGAAAAAGAAAAAGAAAAAGAAGCAAAAGAGAATAAGCGATTTGAAATATATGCAAAAGTAGTCAAGTGGATGTGCTTCCAGCATTGTACCCTCAGCTCAGAATTATTTTACAGCCAGATTACAAAAAACCCAACAATAGGGCTTGACAATGACAATGCATGCGTAACCCTACCCATGGCAGCTCAACTAACATTTCAGCATTACTATGTGCAACTGAGAGCCTTCCAATCAGACAGAACAGTGGGATCAACTGAGAAATGGTGATCAAGTAGCTATTAGGCCAAACGGTATTGTCAGAATTTCTCAATTTATGCAGCTTCTTTCAGAGAACTGAATCCTGAAGCTTCCAAATATCAAAAGGGTTCGATATCGAATAGAACATGTATTTAAGGAAAATTGGCCCCCAAATTACTATGCAATTGTCATTTGTTCTTTTCCAGTTCACTTAAAGGGTAAAGTGGAGGTTATTTTTAAAATTCAATATGAAAAAAATTACAACTGAAGTTTCTTTGGAAAAAAGTGTATTTAACCAGCTGCATTTCTCTTTTGTACTCTGCTCAGATGTTAACTTGAATTATAGCTTCCATGTTTCTCATGCTTTTTTGTTGTCTGCCATTTACGTTTTGGAAAACTTAGCACGATTTTAGATTTGAACTGATTTGTACTCCTTTGGCCAAGCCTGAGGCCCTCCAAATTCTTCTGGAAAAGTACCACATTCACAATCACTCTGGCAAAGGTCTGCCTGGATTCCTTTCAAGTAACACAAAAGCGGTACAGCATGCTATTTAATGCCGTATCCTTTTCTCATTGAAGTCTGCTGCAGAGCTCCAATTGACTCTGCTGCTAGCTAAAAAGAACCCCAGTTGCCAAACTGATTTGGCGAGTGCTTTAATAAGGGGATTTTGCAGCATGCAGTATAATCCATCTTTGTACAAGCTCAGCACTGGGACGACCATGCAGTCCGACAGTCTGCTTGTCTCCTGTTCAGCTGGCTTGTTCTTGCTGAGCAAAGAATCCAGGAGGAAGCTGACACTCAGTTTCTCTGTCTGCAGCACTGCAAGTACTTTGAACCAGAGTGAGTAAAAGGGCTCCTAGATCCCAGAAGGATAACAAGGTCTAACATTAGAGTAAATTAGGATCCTGCACACAAAGTTGGCATTTCTCATCTGGGTACTCATGTAAAAGCTTGTCATGATCTGCTGCTTGAAAATTAAGGGAAAAGAACTGAGCAATTTTTTCAAAACAAATTACAATTTGTTTGCACAAACTTGAGCTTTGTTTGGCAGAGGAGAATGATAAGTTGTGATACAAGCTAAAGTTTTGCTTATAAAGTGACTACATACCTACAGGATTAGAAAGGTGAAAAGACCACAGTTAGGCAGGGTAAAAGTTAAATTTCTCACATATAAATGCCTTGCCTCGGAACTCACTTATCCCACCATGAAACAGACCCATTTAAAGATAAAATCAGTTCCCTTCTTGCATGGATCCACTTATATATATATATATATATGAATGTGAGTGCTAGAAAAGGTAGAAGGCCTAAGAGACAAGCAAGCAGACAATAATGTCTACAGCTGGACCTTTTATCCCTCCCATCTAGAAACCTGGCACCTTCAGTGCTACAAATCCACGGGAAGGGATGTTAGTGAGGAGAGGATGAGGTCAGTGGAGGCAACTTCATTCTCCAGAGACCCACTTTGCTTTAAGTCTGCTGCAATAGAGTTGCAGTATAAAGCAACTCAAAAACCAGAAAACAACAGCAAGTTCTTCAGCTACCAGCTGGCTAAAAGAAAGGAGAAAATAATTTTATTTTTTGAACTCTTATAGTGGAAAGCTATTTCTTTACACGAAAATAAGCAATACTGAAAAATATTTTCCCATATCAGCAGACCATTTTTACAGACTATTTAAATTATTTATGGTACTCAGCATCTTTGAATTTCACACCTAGCATGCTGTTACAAAGTGACTGCATTCTGGCTTCCCAAAAGGCCACATATATTATCATTATTTAATGATATGAACAACTCTAGTAATAGAGCCTTACACAGATTCTCACTTTTGCTAATGAAAAAGCTGCAATTTCCACGGAAAACTGAAAAAGCACTATTCCTTTCCAGACAGTTTTAACTATTAATTCAAAAAATCTTTCCCACTATGAATACCTTATAACCTTTGCAAAGTAATACAGTTATTATAAATGATGCAGCTTTACTGAATGCTGTCAAGACCCCCAAATGCTGTACAGATATTACATTGAATCAGCGCGATAGTAAATAAATCTGTTTATGAAGTACTAGTCTTCCAAAATGTGTGATTTTGGGGGTGATGTAAGGTGCATTCCTGAAACAGACAAAAACCAGTTCTTGGTAAATACAAAAAAATGAAGTTTTTTTAATTGACCATTACTATATATGACAAAGCAGTTCAACATTAAGTCTCCCAAAACTATTACAAATGAGGTCAGTATCACTTATGGTGTTAAGCTAATGTATTGCATTGTTGTGGTCATGAAGGTTATATCATCAGTGACCAAAATGTTGGCTGCAGAGGATATTACATCAATTGTCTTGTTTTCTTCATTAGTCTCATGCAAATATGAAATCAGAGACTCCTAATCCAGAGCTACAAAATTCCATCACTTTCCCAAATGTACAATAAAACATACTTCAATTAATTTTTTCTTCTGCCTCCTAGAAACAACACGAAAGGCTTAGAAAAATATGGCACCTCCAGCTAACGATGCATTTGAATGTATAAAGAGAGCAAGACAACCTGAAAACTACTGCCTCAGTCAGCTTGAATCAGACACAAACAGTGCTGTGCTCACTCATATTGATGCAAGCAGTATTAATTGGTGGCAGTGGGGAAGAATGATAGTCACAGGTCATGCTGACTGGGAAGGAACAAAAGTAGACTGTTTTGGGATCCACTTACTTAATTGGAAATAATCATTTTTCAGCGAAGACATCTTCAAAATAATATTTCCTTCAGTGGGATTAGCTTTGGCTCACCTCCAGTGAAGACAGTGATCAGTGGTAACGTTTTTGGTAACTGTTTCAATCTATTGACTAATGGAATGAAAGGGCAATACCACAAATGAAAAAGTTAATTTCCACAGGCTGTGTCACTGGTCACAAATTGGTTGCAAGAGACATGATGCTATTGACACTCATGCAGAGACACTCAAAAGAAAGCCAGATAATCCCTGTGATTAAAGTGGATGAAGCAGGTAAGTAGCCATTTATTTTGTCAGTAAGTTTTGGCATAAGCAGCAAGAGGAAAGGACAATGCAAAAGGGGAAATAAAAAAGAGACAGCTCATGGAAAGAAATTAAGTAACTGACATTTTTTAAATACTCATTAGTAAGGGGGTTTGTTGGTTAAAACTCTTAGTTGCAGATTCATGTGGCACTAACCAACATACATATACACAAAATGTTCATTTTGTAAATGCACATGAATATTTCCTAAATCCAGTGGTGGAGGTTCCATCATAGGTGTCATTTCTAAATTAACAAAATATTATTTAAAGGATTACTAACTTCATCTTTCAATGAAAACTGCACTATGTTTTCTTTTATTATTGTAGATCTAATAGTCCAGTCTCTTCTTGAGACTGTCTCCCTAAGTCTTGAACTCCAAGCAGAAAAGCATGATGTATAATCATGGTGGCAATACTTGTTTCTGTAAAACAAAAGCTAAATTATTATCTGGCCTTGTGGTGATGAAGGAGACCTAGACCTCACAATTTTCTCTAAACATATTCATTTAATCAATATGGCATACGGAAGTCAAATTAAGAAAGTACACTGGTTTCTCTCTTTCAAGCAGATTTTTATACAGCTTTTCAGTTCCCAAAATATGAAGACAAACAGGTTATTTTGCTTTGTCAATTCCACATTCTCGTGACTGTCTCCAGTCACATCTTCAGTCCATTTATTCGCAGGATGGGGTTTCCAGCCTCCCTTTCTCATACATTGAAGATTTGTTATCTTGTGTGTTTATTTCAGAATCCCTGTTCTTTTTAATAGTATTTATTCTAAGATGTTTGGTATTGGCTTCATACTTTTCTTAGTCCAAATTAATCTTCCCTGTACCCGGTGCCTCTACCACATGGCTTATCTCTTCAATGAACCTGAAGATGAACTTTATGAGTAAAGAAAAAAGCAGAAGTAGAGATTGGAAGTAACAGTACTGTTTGGTTTAGCCACATGGCTTGAATATCACACTGTTCATTAATCCCCAGTTCAAAAGTGTAACCAGACAAAGAAACAAAAAGACATTGGGCCTTTTGATTTTCATACTGAACTACAGTGAATAAAAAAGGAATCATTAAATTCCCTGAGCCAAAAAAAAAATCAGTTTTTCTTTTATGGAAGAGATTTCTATATTGAAATGATGAAATAAATCATGAAGATAAAATAGCAAATTAGTGTTAGGTGTTGACTTCAAGAGAACCTCCAGCTAAGGATCTGAGGAAGAAAGACCTGCTCTATCTCCATTTTAAAGATTATGATACTATTCAATACTTCCTTTCATCTTTAAATGGTCCCTTCCAAA
Source organism: Coccyzus lansbergi (assembly GCA_033558105.1). Taxonomy (NCBI): domain Eukaryota; kingdom Metazoa; phylum Chordata; class Aves; order Cuculiformes; family Coccyzidae; genus Coccyzus; species Coccyzus lansbergi. The sequence continues at coordinate 1,042,231 of JAUMJK010000663.1, forward strand.
AATATCAGCTACCAGTAAATAAAAGTACATTATCACATGGCTGAAACATTACAGCGTGTAAAGATTAAAGCAGGACACCCAAGCAATGGCCACAACAAGGTCGTTGTGTGCTGTGCCATGCAGCAATTTCTGCTGCTTTTTTGGTCCATCCTTATTCTGGTGACTTGTTTCAGTAATTTCACTGGCGTTACATGCCAACCAAGAAATACATCTGAGTATATATAAGAATTGCAAAGTATGTCATGTAGTCATTAGAAACAATCTTTTCTGACTCCAGTTAAGCAGATACAATATTTTAGCATATTCTGAACAGGACTGTGTTTGGTGACGTGCATACCCTGTTTGAAATGTCTTAACAAGTCTCCAGTACAGAGACTGAGTGATGATAAAAATCTCCAGCAAAATTATTTATCTGTGCTGCACAGATTGAAGAAAGCTTTGTCCTTTTTATTTGGGACAGTTTAATCAGATGTATTTGAATATGCTGGATAGAATAAAGTAAGCTTAATAAACATGCACTGGCTGAAAACTTCTTTGTAATAGCTCAATATTTATTTCCCTTTCTTTTTTTAATGCCTTTGAAAGAAACTATTTGAAGTTCCATGGTGTCTGAACTTCTCCTGTACTGAAGTGCACATAGAGATGAGAAGAAAAGCCAAGCTGACTATTGTGATCATGCTTTTCTTTTTGGCTTGAGAGATAAGGCTCCACAGAAATCTGCCACGTGGTACTCAATTTAAGAAGATGAGCAAAGCAATGGCATGAAGCTTCAGACTTTCAATAATGCTCTATATTTATATGAAGACACAATAATAGTGAAGAAAAAGCCTCTGCCGCAGTAAAAAATAAAGGGACTAATCCTGTACCATGGAGTACAATGGGAGTTTTGCTATTTACCTCATCAGAATCAGAATACTGCACAGACTATTCTATTCTATACTAAGTTCGGTACATTCAGATATAAAAGTTAAAAAGACACTAAGTGCCAATGCCTCTAATGCTCACATAGTAAGATTTGGGGTTTGGGGGGGTTGCCACTTTCTCCATTATCTCTACAGTTTAAAAGACTAAACTCAGCAAAATAGTCAGGCCTTTGCTTTTTTTATCAAATGAACCAGATTCTGATTCACTTCCTTTTAGTAAATAACTACCAAGACTGACTTCACTAAAGTAAATAGTTTTACCTGCATTTAAAAAAATGCATAACATTGCATTATAACTTTGCAACTATAATTTACAAAATTGCACATGTATACAATATATATTCTTATATCTACAGTTATATGCATACACATAATCTACACATTAAAAGTGAAATTACTTTATACGTGTTGCTTGTCTTTTAAGATTTTTAACCTGTGATATAGTTGCAGACCACTTTTTGTAAATAAATATATTCATAGGAATACATTAGTTTCCAGATCTAATTGAACCTTTTAACAATTTAATTCTTAATAAAATATGTAAGCACTCAATAAATCAGCAGCAATTCATTTTCCCCATTGTTTGAATAATTATGGTCAAATCCAGGGAGGGAAAACATATTATAAAACCTAAAGTACAATACAGAACACTTTGAAATGAAAGAGCTTCTTAGTTTTGTCTCTGTGTCATCTTAAAATTCAAGCTAGGAAATCAACAAATAAAATATTACTAAACAATGGATAATTTAATTAATTAAAATTTATACTGTATATAAATTAAAACACTGTTTCTCTTGTTTCTTCAGAAAATCTTCATAGAAGTATATATGAATAATATGGCAATAGAAAAGGGTAGTGATTTTTTTCCAGTTAGTATGCTAGACCAGTCTAGTTTTGTTTAGGTAATCTTTAAGATTTCTAACTCCAGATATATTTCCTAAAATTTAGGAATTTAAATTTCCACACAAGAAAAGCTTTTTTACTCTAAGAGTAATAGACTTCTGGAGTTGGATGTTCAGATTGGCTCTTGAGTCTCCAATCTTGGAGATACTCAAAAACCATCCAGACAACATCCTGAGCAACTCATTCTAGCTGACCCTACCCAAAGCTGAGGCATTGGACTAGACAGTCTCCTGAGATGCCCTTCAGAATCATTTGCCTGGACCTGCTGGCCATGCCATTTCTGATACAAGTCACGATGCTATTGGCCCTCTTGGCCACCTGGACACGCTGCAGGCTCATATTCAGCTAGCTGTCAACAAACATTCCCACATCCTTCTCTGCCAGGTAGCTTTCCAGTCATTCTTTCCCAAGCCTGTAGCGCTGCACAGGGTTGTTGTGTTCCAAGTGCAGAACTTGGCACTTGGCCTTGTTAAACCTCAATCTGTTGGCCTCAGCCCATCAATCCATCCTGTTCAGATCCCTTTACAGAGGCTCCCTACCCTCCAGCAGGTCGACACTTCTTCACTGCTTAGAGTCATCTGCAAACTTACTAAAGGTACATTCAATCCCCTCATCCAGATCATTGAAAAATATATTGAAACAGGACTGGACCCAGCACTGAGTCATGGGGAACATGGTTCATGACAGGTCTCTAACTGGATTTAATTCCATTTACCACGACTCTTTGGACCTGACCACAGACACATTTCTTCCCAGCAAATGGTGTGCCTGTCCCGGCCAATGACAGCCAGTTTCTCAAGAAGAATACTGTGAGAAACAGTGTCAAAGGCTTTACTGAAGTCCAGGTACACTATATCCACCACCTTCTCTCATCCATTAAGCTAGTCACCTTGTCATAGAAGGCAACCAGGTTAGTTTGGCAGGACCTGCTTTTCATAAACCCATGATGACTGGACCTGATGACCCAGTTGTCTTGCTTGTGCTGTGTGATAGCACTCTAGATGACCTGTTCCATGACCTTCCCCAGGACGGAGGTCAGACTAACAGGCCTCTAGTTTCCCAGAGTCTCTCTCCAGCCCTTCTTGTAAATGGGTGTAACATCTGCCAGCCTCCAGGCAAATGGAATTTCCTTAGTCAACCAGGTCTGCTGGCAGATGATGGAAAGGGGTTTGACAAGCACCTTCACCAGCTTGCTCAATAACCTTGGGTGGATCCTATCCAGTCCCATAGATTTAAGAATGTCTAATTGGACGAGCAGGTGTCTAACCATTTCCTCATGGATCATGGGAGCTTTATTCTGCTCTCCCCACTGCCTTCTGGCTCAGGAGACTGAGTATCCAGAGAACATTTTACCTTACTACTGAAGACTGAAACAAAGAAGGTTTTAAGTACCTCAGAGTTGTCCTCATCTTTTGTCACTATTGTTACCTCTGCATCCAGTAAGGGATGCAGATTTTCCTTGTCCATCCTTTTGTTGTTGATATAATTGTAGAAACATCTTTTATTACTGTTTACTGAACTGACCAATCTATGTTCTAGTTGGGCTTTAGCCCTTCTGATTATCTCTTTAGACGATCTCATTTCATCTCTGCAGTCTTTGCAAGATGTCTGTCCCTTCTTACAAAGCTCATATACTTTCCTCTTTTTTCCGATATCCACCTAGATCTCTCTGCTTAGGCAAGCTGGTTTTCTTCCCCAGCAGTTCGTTTGCTGGCACATGGAAATGACCTGTTCTTGTGCTACCAGGATTTCCTTCTTAGAGAGCATTCATCTCTCCTGGGCTTCTATGGCCTTAAGGACTGTCTCCCATGGAACTCTATCAACCAACCTTATGAACAGTCCCAGGGCTTCCCTCCAGAAATGTAAGGTGGTCATTCTACTGAACGCCCTCCCTACTTCTCCTAAAACTGAGAATTCTATCACCTAGTGATTGCTATGTATTAGGCACCTTCAAGACGTCACAGCTCCCAAAAGGCCTTCTCTGCACACAAACTGCTGCCACTCCCCTTCATCTCCTAAATTTCTCCCCTCAGCTGAAGGGAGAGTATGGGGACTCCTCTGTTTCACACTTGTTGGATCTGAGACAGGGAGCACAGGTGTGGTTCCAGTGGTCATCCTCCCTCTCACACTTACTGATGGTCCTCAGTTTGCTCACTTCCTCCCTTACGCTGGCAACTGCTTCTTTTGATCTAGCACCGGTTGCAGAACTTATCATCCCTGCTACTGATACTTGATGATGATCTGTAATCCCATTTGTTTCGTGCAGAATCACATACAGGTAAAGATTTTATCTCAGTCAAGAGTAGGCAGAAGACTGCTTCTGTTAAATGAGCCAGACCACATAAAACCAGAACTTATGCTTATTTTATGATCATTGTGGAACAACAAGAAGTACATGATCTCCTACGAAATTATAATACTATGGACCAACTACTATACTTAGTGTCACCCATGTTCTTCTGAGAAAAAGTAAGTAGGTTTGCATTAACAACTCTGAACATAGAAACTGAACTCTTACCATGGGAATACTCATATAGTTATGTGTTTTAATCTTGGACTTTAAAATTGCATTTAATCTGCTACTGAGTACTTGTCCATTTGCAAGCTGTCAACACAACCCAACCAGTGCAGGTACTGCTGTCCAAAGAGAAAAGAAGGAAGACTGGAGATGAGAGAAAGTCAGAGTTGCGTCTATAGCGACCAGTTCAAATACACTTCCACAAGCTTAGCCCCTCCTGTATCAGAAAGTATGGATGTATTTGCTATTGACTGTGCAAACTGAAGACATCAAGGGGTTGTCTGTCCTTTTACAGTACCCTGGGGCTTTCCCCACCCCAATACGTGGCCCAGGATAAACATCAGCCCCTACCAGGGCTGTCAGTCTTGGCTGTCAGTCTTCAGCTCCCTGCCTGGCTGTAGGCCCTACTGAGCTGAGCCTACATATGGACTAACATCCTGGCGTTGACTAGCTCAGCCATGTCCCAGAGGAGATTGTCAGTGCCTGGTACTGGGGCTGCCCCCATTGCCTCCTAGCTGCTCTGCTCCTGACAGGGCATTTCTCCCCATGCATTGTCCATGAACAGCTCACTTCTTGTTACTTCTTATTTGTGGTCGTCAAAGTTGCAGGTCATTCTTTGTGCTTAGATGAAAAAGGCTATCATTAAAAACAAAAGAGAAGATAAATACTCAAGATGTCCTTGCACACAAGTAATGGCTTTGGTGCACAAATGGCCACTGTCCCACACAGAGAAGTACCTGACCTCAAATAGACATATGAATAAAAAGCCATTGGGAAAATAACATGAAAATAAGTACAACAAAGAGCAAGACCAGTGGTTGAACCCAATCAACTCTTTGAAGTCTACATCCACTCCATGGAGGAGTATGACATCAGCACAGAAGCAGAAGCAGCAGTCACAGGCCAGTGGTTCATAGCCCAAGAAGCATCTGGGCAGCCAGTGGCTGGCAGGTGACTCTGCTTTTCTATAACACCTTTGTGCAAGACATATTGAGTACACAACTCAAGCCCAGTCTCACAGACTTGCTTTCTGTATCTATAAACAATGAAAGTATATTTTTACCTGCCAGTATGTGTAACTTGCTACCTTCGTCCACACTGGCATTTGAAACACAGACATTTCAGAACAAGTCTTCTTTTTAAAAGACAGTATCCAGTGAATATTTAAAAGGAAAAGAGAACATTTTCTAAACTTGTTTTCAAATGTTTTGAATGAGGCTACATAAACCACTTAAGTTTTCAGCAAAGTAAATGTATCTGATGGTATATAGAATTTATAAACACTGAAAATGAACTTGAAATTTCAAACTGAAAGTAACATCCATTTCTTTGCCAAAAAAGCAAGTTTTATGTATGTTTATAGTACCCCCCGATGGAAATGGGAAGCATTACAACTCCTTCACAACATTAATTTCCTTAACTTTAAAGACAGCAAAGACAAGATTTGGTAGCTTTTGTAACGTCATACATAGTGCAAATGAAAATTGTTTTAAAAAAACTTAATAAGTATCGTACACAAAAACAGATACACAAATTTTAACCAGCTGAGTAAATTCTTATTTATGTCTGGTTTCCTCAAGAAAATAAACAAAACACAATATGACTCCTTTCCAGGTGATTAGGAAAAAATCCTCCCAAATACACGTAGTTTTGCTCTATTCATTTTATAACATATCTATTTTTATTTCTGTTCTGTAAGAATCAGAAAAAAACCAGAACACTTTAAAAATTCTGTTTATTAGCTTACTTATCTGTATTCATCCCACTAGATTGCTCGGATGAACAATTAATATCCCTTAGAAACCCAGGCTGACATTGCAGAATGTCAAGGGAATTATATGAAAATGTAAATGAAAATTATCAGAGACTTAGCTTTAACAAGTATCAGTACTGCATTTAGGGTTTAAAATACCAGAGCAGACTTGCCATAATTTCTTTTTTCCTTCTCACTGGCTCATAAAACACTTCATGATTTACTTTCATTGCTAATTGGTAGGTCATTGAGAAAGTATTTTGCATACTGACATTAGAAGGGTAAATATTTTTGAACTCTGAATAAAACACTAGGGCTTAGCAAAGATTTCTTTAAAAGACATAGTCAGTGCATTATTTTTACTTGATTGTGGTTGACAGATCCTTATTCTATCGTAGTGGATAGGCCCTTATTCTATTTATTCAAGATGTTGCCTAAATAGTTTTTTTCTCTAGTAGAACATCATGAACAGATGACTAAATATCACTAAATCACTGATAGTTGTGAGCAACATAAAATTTAAATGCATTGCTAATTGCTGGTGAAATAGGCACTTGTTATATTTATGACAAACAATAAGTATCTGAAATTTTAAAAATCCAGTTCAAGACTAGTTAGAATGAAATAAATAATTTACTTTTGACTTGAAATCATACCTCTTCCAGAAAGCACTGTTATACTTATCACTTTGGGAAAGACGTGCTTATTTACCCACAAGACACTGAGAGAAAGCAAAAAACATCTTTTGCTCACACTGAGATTTCAGCTTCATAGTGCAAAGAATTACTTCTCTATCATCAGTTGTCAGCTCTTACAGTGACACTTCAAATAAGATGAAGATAACAGTTTTAGTGTTGGGGCCACAACCACGTACTGTTGCACAGGTCGTCCCTTCTATTTTTGCCTGAAAAATAATGATGAAAATCTAACTCAGGATTTTCTAAAGGGATTCATTGCATGGCTGAGACGATCTAATAGCTCACCAGCGTTTAGTACATAATTTGGTTGAACACTCAGTTAGCAGGTACACCAAAATCACTATTTTCAAATTTCCATATTTTGGTTTTCTGCTGGCTTAAAGAGCTGACTTAGCTCTCCTAAGAGCATGACAGGCACCCAGAATGGTGTAATGGAAGAAGCGGAAGTCTGTGTCTAAGTGCACAAGCAATAGCAGCAGCCAGGCACTAACACAGGAGCTACACCAGCCAAAACACATTGTTAAATTCACACTAATAGAGAATTGCCGATCAGTAAATATTCAACTCCATGTTTATAATGCAAGATTACATTGCAAGATCTATGAGAAGAAAGATCAATAAAAATATATATCCCACATGCTCACCTAATCCCATTGTAGGTCAGCAAAGAAAGTGAAAGGCACTGAAGATTTACATCATGTTATTAAGCACAATTCTGTAGAAAATACTGTGACAGAAAATAAAGAAGTAGGTGAGTGATCAAGTTCTTTAGGAAGTGGTCAGCAAAATTGCATTAACAGGAACAGCTCTATTAGTATTAATGAAAACTGAGTATGCAGAAATCCTAGAAACTCTGGAGTTCCTGGAAAAGGTAGAACTGTGACTTTATTCAGTCAGGCTCAAGTCATTTAATCTTGGTTATGAGTTCATCACCATAGAAAGTACATGTCTGGAAAATTAAATGAAGGAAATGTGTCTGTAGAAAAGCTTGTAAAGATCTTAGAAGAGCTATCCTACTGAAATCTATGAGTATAAATATTTCGAAAGGTTCATCATTTTCAGTTACATGATAGGTACATAAGAAAAAGGGTTACTATATTGAAATGTCAGGCTAGAGAACAGACCTGTTGCTTCTACTATATGTGCTATGAATATGTATGAAAGTCACACCTACAAGCGAAGCTCCATTCCTCCAGGTCCTGTAGAAAGACATCATGGACTTAAAAGAATATGAATCAGTAATAAACAAGATGTTATAAACTTGGAACAGGGGAATATTTTTCCCCATTTTACACATAAAGGAATGAAGCAAGGAGTATGAATATTGAAGATTGTGAAAGATATCTGTGACAAAGCTGGAAATTTCATCATGAAAATCATTAAAATGAATCTTACTTGATAACAAACATTTTATATAGGTAATTCCTTTTATAATAGTAAATCTCTTTTGTGTTGCACTTCTACCCTGAGTAAGAATAAAGGAAGTATTCCTAATGAGTTGGATAGGGTTTAGATCAGTCTGCTGAAAAGCCCACCACTAAAGACACACTCTCTTAATTTCACAGATTGCTAGACAACAGTTTCATTGACATGTATTGAAAATGCAATCTAAATAATGGATAAAGGCACGAGTAATTCTAAGACTGTTTGTTGAAAGAAAACTTTTCATCAGCATTTACAGAGGAGAACTGAGTTTTACGAAATTGATTAACAGGTGTGATTCTTCTAAAATAAGTGTCACAATTTATAATATATCCTTTCAAATTTTAATGAAATTTACCATTCATAAAATCAGAATGAAAATGTACAATTATGGTGTATTGGCCTGGCTCTTGCTGTTGATATTCTACTGTAACCGACATTCTCCAGTTCCCTCCATAACTGCCAGTTAAAACTATTTTGCAGAAATAGTCATGTCAACTTTTACAACTCAGAACTCAGAGGATGATTAGTTATTTACGTGAAGGAAAGGATTGGTTTTAGCTATACAACTAGCAAGTGACATTTTTAATTTCCTAAGATCTGAGAAAATTCTAGGTCAGAGTTTTTAGACTGGATGCTCACAAGTTGCCTATGTCACATAATGAAACACAAAGACAGCCATTTGTAATACCAAGGATATGCAAGAGAAAATTCTTTAAAAAGACGTATTTTTGAAACACAGTTGTCTAGAATTTGGAAGTGATATTAACCTCAAATATATCCTCCAATATTTTGTTGTCCACATTTGAAAAATGTAGGCTAAACAGTAACATACAGTTACATATGTGTTGTCAAAAACATATGCAAATCAAAAAAGTCTTTGAAAATAAAATAAGGCATTGTAACTAGTACAAAGGGAAGAAGTAGGAAGTGATTACTTACGGCTAGCAGAAAAAAAGTTCAGTGAAATAATAGTTACAAAATTGGATTTTAAAAAGTTCTCAGGATGCTGGTGTTCAAAACGCACAGTAATAAAAATAAGAATATGGTTTTCGCAGATCTATAACCTACAACGTAGTTGTATAAATAATACACTGAGAACTGGAACCAAAGGAAATCTGGAACGCTGAGTAGATGTGCACTCTTATAGTGAAGACAGGACTATGCAGGAAATAAAAATACCTGGTGCAAGCTTCTGACAGGAGTTCAAAGGGAGTGTCCTAATCTTGCACTTGAAATACAGTTTTCAAGCAGACGAAGGAAATAATGTGAAACAAAGGAATGATTGCAGGTTTGGAACAGAATAAAAGCATTAAAGTACAAAAAAAAAAAAAAAAGAAACAAAATATTCTTTACTAATTTTGAATTCTTCATTGATTATTCTATATCTCTAAGAAGATGAATAATGGGGTATTTTCTTATAGCACTATGTTTAGGTTTTTAAGAAATCCAATGAATGTTTGAGAAGATGGCCAGAAGTCAGTTCCCAAATAACAGAAGAACATTAATGAAATCAGCTTTGCATCAGTATTCAGTCTTATAGACATCTAAATGCAATTAGTATCATATTTTGATTGCAAAGTTCTGGAGGTGTTCAGATACAGGATTCCATATATGCTTACATCACCCATGATTAAATTCATGTGCTCAAGGTAATGGTATATACCTTGTTTTGGATAAGATCTATGATCTGTGAAAAACTAATGGAAGAAAACCTGTTGTTGGCAGACTTCAATTTCTTACAGAAGTTCAAGATCCTCATTAGGAAGCAGTTAGCAGGATAAATTTATACAGCAAGTTATAAAGGTGTTATAGCCAAAGACATCATCTTACATCTGGTTTTAATGACTATGTGCAGATCAGAACTATCTCCAGTATGTCCCTTCCCTTTGGTCTAAAGGATACATTCCTCTCTCTCCCTGCTCTATAAAAGTCCCTGAGTGCCAAGTCTGAACCGTATCTCTCCTTTAGGAAGAGATCAGCATAAGGCAAGGAAAGTAAAATTTCTGGTCTCCAGCTATACCAGTAAAACAGTACACCAGTGAATTATAGATTAAAAGACCATCACACAAACTAATTCATGGACAGATCATGATGCATCCTGGTTTTGGTTTGGCCTGAATTAACTTGTGCTCTGCAAGGCACAAGTCATGGATACAAGTCAGGAGAGAAGACAATCACAGACAGATAATTCTATGGCATGGTGATTAAAGGAAATTCATCAATAGACAGATAATTCAGACTCACTAATTACTTTTGGCTGTAGTCTTCAGGTTGGCTTTTGATTTTCTTTCTATTTTCAGCTGGTCTGATCTGACATGTATAAATAGTGATATTAACAGTAACCAGAAACCTATGCTGATGGTAGAAAAAACCAAATTTGATCTATCTCTCAGCTTTTTCCTAGAGTGCAAATTTACAGTGTCCTAAGCATCTTGAGAAGAAAACAGATAGGCACCAAGATTTCCATGCAGCTACTTGTATTATTTGTGTTCGAGATTTTGCTTTCTGATTACAGCAAAATCTTCTGATATGATGTGTCAATCAGATCCTACATTTTCTCTTTTTTTCTCACACTAGAAATGGGATCAGGTGTCTTAGTGACCTCCTGAAATATATGTGAAATATGTCTCAAAAAAATCTATGTCATGTACAATAAGAACTTGGAGCTAGACTTCTAGAAGGGAAACTGAATTAAGCTTTCCATACCACAGAAAATGTGATTGAATCCACTAGGTCATAGGAGACCCTCCACAGATTAAGAGAAGAACAATACAGAAAGGGATCTCAGAAAGTGGAGTAACACATGCGCCAGCTAAGAATCAGCTAAGAATACTTCTCTGTTTTCACACTTTCAACACCTTATACATTCTTTAAAATGTTGGGACAGCACATCAGCTTTGCCTCCTGGGTACGTTTGTCTTGAGTGACCGGCACATAGGAAGCAACTAATCCCAGTCATATTGTTTTTCCTCTATGAGAGTGCTGATAAGCTCTCCGTTAGGACTGCAAGCCCCTCTAGGCCCTGTCAGTCTCATTGTTGTTTAATCCTAAATGAAGTATGTCTTATCAATTCATTCCATGCCATGACCCTGGTCAAGGTTAGATGAGGGTCTTGCTATAAAAAAGCAGGAGATAGCAAAAAGCATTAATTTTCCTTGGAAAACTAAGGAAATAGTGACATGTATAGGGGTAAAAATTCTTCCCAAAAATACAATTCCCCAAATATGTTACTTTTACTCACTAAGAGAATATTTTCACTCATCAATAACATTTTGAAATGCTGGAACATCATAGTAGGCTTTTTTTCCCCCCTGTTCTTTTTAAAGATGAGATTAAAGCAAAGATCTCTTTCTTTTTTTTATTAAATCCTCTTTATGGGAAATCTAAATCTATTTAAATTAATACCACTCTTTTTCAAATGTCTTTTAGAGCTAAAGAAGAAAGTGAGTCACATGGCAAAATTACCCTGCATGCTATTATCAGTGGAGATGAAGCAACCCTCCTACTGTTTGTTGATGCATCTGTCTAGTGAAGAGGGAAAGAAAGAGACAAAAAATCCCTGTTCTCGCAACTGATCAGATCACAATAGTTTGTAAAATTCAAGACCTAGATAAAAAGTACTTCTTGGGAAGAGTATAACAAAGCTGAAGCCCCAGTATATGCTTTCCCCTACAGCAATGAACCTCTCTAAGCAACTTTTCTCTATCTGTATGTTCTGCTTCCTGATTAATCAGCTATCAGATGCAAACAAACAACCACTGTACTTAGGGTAAGCTGGTGCACCACCCATGAAGTACAATAAGGCCACTAAACTGCTAAACTGTTGCAGCTTCTAAAAATACCAACACTTTCTGCTGCAGGGGAAAGCTACAAGATGCGGGGGTTTTTTACTAAAACCTGTGGGCTAAATTGCCACTTGAATGCTGTGGGATTATGATCAAAAGTGTCAGCAGGATTTCAGCAGGGATATCCACTCTGTGTTAAACTACTTTGTACAACCTTTCTGATTTATGCAACCAAACAGAAAACACAATAAAAGTTGTTTTGTTCAAGTGATGTCCAGCATTACCACAATCAAGGTTGCAAGTTTTAAAGTCTCTTCTTAATTTAGGATTAGCTTAATCTATCCTTATTAACAATGAGGTAGGCTTGATAGTTGGACTTCAGTACCTTTCATACCTAGTATATGTTTCAATTTGTTGGTTTAATGTTGGTCAACAATTATATTTATTCCATGCCCCTGGGAGACAAAGTTCTGTCAACAAGAAAAATGACTAGAAATAAAAGACAGAGTTCATGCCAAGAAAAATATTTAAATTTAATATTTTAAACTCTAGAACCTTTATCTTAGCTGTCCTGGCAATATCTAACTATCATGACCAAGTTGATAATGACATTAGATTCTGAGTCTTGTGAAACAAGCAGTCATATGAGTAAAGCAAAGCTTTCTACAATCTGATATTTAAATACCGTAAATGGTATTCCATAAACTGAACTGTTATGAAAACAAACAAACAAACCAAAAAACAAATCTGTTTTGAAGGAAAAAAAATTTTAAAAAGGGGGTGTGTTAACTGATTCATTAAATAGTTACCCTTCTGAAAAATCAGTTACCTGGGTAAACAGACATCTACTTGCATTGGGCCTGGGACAGACAGAGGAACATGCCATTCCTATTAGGGAGATCAGATCAAATTTTAATTCCTTGTCCTCTGCTCCCCTTCTTTCTTCAATCATTATTTATCAAGCCACTCCTAATACTAGGTCCTCAGTAAATAAATATTATGAAAGTTCTGATGTCTAATGGAGTTTCGGGCACCTGAATGACGTTTATCAAGGAAATATCTGTGTCACGGAATGATGCAGTGGAGGGATCCAGACTGTTATGACCACATGGCACAACACAGCATCAGGTAGGTTCAATCAGTCTGAGCCATGGAAACTGACAAGTAGCATTCACATAATGTTCTTTTAGCAGGTTCTACATACTTGGGTACAACAGCTAGTTTATGAAAGGGTAATGTCAGGGAGGACACATTGGAGGAGGATGTACTTCTTTGTCTGACATGGTCATCATGAAATATTCATGTACCTTCTACCTGCTTCTTAGGAAAGCTTATTCAGAGACATTAGTTATCACATCATCATTCAGAAATCCTATAAACCCTATATTTGTTGACATAATGCAGAATAAAACAGAATGGAGAACTGACACTGTAGCAATTAAATGCATTTAAATACTTTAGCTTTATGTTGATTTATTGCAAGAGATTCTTGTTCAGTTTAAGGGGGAGCCAGGACTGGCAGAGCCAGATGACTCGCAGAGTAGGAAGGACCTGGAATAGCACTGTCGAGACCCAGTAATGAGTCTTGCCTTCCTTCTGCTTATCTGTCAGTAGCCTTATCAGCCTCTCATTTACACAAACGCTTTAAAAAAATTAAATATTCAAATAAAAATACAAAATAAAGAAAACCAATTAAATTACTGTAACAAAAAGTGAGTGTTCAATTAAAAAGCGGTTTTGATGCTGTGCAGTATCATATCAGGATAAAACTATCAAAGGTGTTCTTTTCAAAAAAAAAAAGAAGAATTTAAATTGCTCTATCTCAGCTCTTCAAACAGACAAGAACAGTGATAAAGCAGTACAGTATGTACTGCTATGTATAAGACAGCAATAATTGGAAATTGTTACTATCTTTGGTTTTGTTTTAATTATTTGGTATAATTCTTATTAAACAAGGAAAAGAAGAAAATTTCTTTCCCCTGTCTTTTGTTCATAAAACATCTAGTACTTTTTCACATTGTTTAACTCATTATAGTCCCTTTCAAAATTATCCAGTATGGACAGTAATGTGAAAATATTTGACTAACAGAATCAAATTAATTCAATTGTTCAGAAAATATTTTTTTTGAAGAATATAAAAGCTAAAAGTATCAGTAGGTCATAGCAATATTCTGTCTTGCTGCTACTTATATCATCAAAATTCAGCTTTTCTTTCCCTTAAAAGCACCTATGCGCATGCAAAGCAATATGTATCTTTACAAACAATGCTTGCTTAGCCACAGGAGGACACTTTTTTTTTGTGTTAACTGGTTGATCTATTCACAAAGGTTTTAATAAATAACTAGTATGACATCAAAATCAAAATTCATTCATGCAAATGGATATCTACATGCATGAAATAAAAAGGTGGAACTATAAAAAAAGTTTGATTCTAATACAATAGACGAAATACCTGTCTCTGAGAACAAAGATGTTGATTTACTAGAAACAGAAAATCAACTCTGCTTCTTTGTCTTTTAAACACACAGCATTACACAAGGGATAAATTAACTCTGTGTGCATATGTCTGTGTATATATGTGTATAATTAATATTTAATAACATGGAACATGAGCTCTAGTGACTCTTGTTGCAATAGTCTGAGAAATCACCACCCACACCTTTTTCAAAGCCATCCTGGAGGACACCACCCTAATTACACAGATGTCAGAGGAAAATATGTGCCCAGGCTGCAGGAGCTCTAGCTCAAAGTCTGATGCCTTCAATCCCACCTTCAGCAACGGTCTCTGCTATGATGCCAGAGTGGAAAGGTCCCGAGGCACATATACATACTCCTTTATGCCAGCTGTCTTTTGGAGACATAACCTATGGCACACGTGTGAGTATGGACACCTGACTTGAATGACAGAAACCAAATTTTTTAAAGGTCTTCTACCATAGCCCTTAGAGGAAATTTCAAAACACCTCTCTCCCATAAAGGTTAAGTCTAGATACACACATGAGAAGACTTATAATAGTATTTTGAGAGAAAACTGTATTCATTTCTTTCATAGATTGGATTCAGAGATCATGTCTACACTGCATAGTTGATTAGTTATTTATGCACAGCTCAGATGGACAGTTTTGTGAATCCATGGTAGAAATAGTTGGAATTGCCATAGGTAAACCCTGTATATCTAAATATTTGTCTAGAAAGTGAGTGGATCACCATTGCAATCAATCCAGCATTGATCTAGATGTAATTTCAAAACGTAGTCAAGTAAAGGATATGATCCAATTTAAGATCAATGTTAGAAATCCGTGAAATTAAATATAAAGAGGTAAGATTGATAAATTCGGAGTACAGGAAAAGCAAATGAAATATAGGTCAGTATGGAGAATAAGAAAAGTAGGAAAGTATGAACAATACACAACCAATGTTTGAGATTTGGGGCTGTTCATTAACAAAAATATGGACTTGACTTGTTTATTTGCATTTTCTAAGCTCCAGCAGGCTGCAGATCATCCACTATTGCAACTCTATCAAGCAGATTGTTACATGCTGTTTTCAAATGATCATCTAATGTATTTCAGTGTTCTGACAGTCTGTTCAGAGTAAAGTGTAAAGAACAGACAGAATTGTTATGTCGTACCCATTAATCAAAGTGAACCCTCCTTTCCAAATACATCCCCTTCATCTTTCATTCATTCATTACACTCAGGAATAGCACCAGCATTAGGGGTATATACCTATGACCTACTTTATTTTAGAGAAGGATGTATGGGCAACATACAATGTCAACTCTTTGACAATTTGGAACAGAATGTAGAAATGTCACATATATCTCTGCCATTTCACAGGAATTGCTGCATCTCAGCAGTGTGCAGCTGTTAGGAGATGCATTTCTATGGAGCTACTTTATACTAAGGAGGTTCTGCCGTGAGTTTGGAGTGTTACTAAAACTGTCTTAAGCAAGCACTAATTACAATTTCCTTCATCTTATTATTAATTTCCCTTAATTTCTTTCCATTTTCCTTCTCCCTTTTTTCTTTTGTGGTTTTACCTGCTATCTAGTACTTTATTCAGGTCTCTTTCCATTAATATCTTACATGATATTAAAAACAAATACTGTTTTAAAAGTTTATAGTTAAAGGAATCATCAAAACTATTAATCACAAGCATATTTTGATGCATCAGCAACTTCTAACCAAAATTAATCTAATTAAATACTTGCAACTAGTATTTTTCCCAGTTCTAAAGCAGAACAAAGAAAAAGACTTGCAAGCTACAGCTGCTAGATGATATTTCTTCTGTGCCATTGTGGTAATTTTTTGTATTTGTTAAGGTAGAAAAATTTACCAGTACAAGGGAAAAAACTGGATTGAGACACTGAAGGTAGTGAGAGCACAAAGAATTTGCAAACCACTAATATGTTCATTACTTACGTATTTTGAAATGTCCACCTAAATGCCCAAGTGATTTAAATCATTTTGTCAAGGCAACACAAGAAAGAGCTCTGTACAGACTATGGTAAAACATCTAAAAGGTCTAAAATTATAAAATAAAATTTTATATTTTGTACAGAGAACTCAGTGTAGAAGGGGTTATTGAGGTTCATTGAAATACATTTTATTAATGTCAGATTGTTAGTCAGCAGCAAGTATGGGCTGCTCCAAAGAGAAGGTGAGCAAGAAGCTTTTCCAGATACTAGTGAAGCTCTCCAAAACTCTTTACTTTAATCTTTCTGCTCATACTCTATGTGCTTCTTACCCAAATAAAGAAACCACTTAGGTGCTTATTACCAGATTACTTTCACAGACCCCAATAGTCATATCTAATGTTTAAGTTGAGCATGTACCTTAAGTTTTTTTCTGAATTGAATAATAACATTCTCCCCAGGACAGATGAATTGACTTTCTGTAAGCACAAACACCCATGTCAGTGGGATAAAAAATCAGACAACACCAAGTCTATAGTACGTGTTAAGTACAAAACATTGTGAACTACATAGCTTTTGAGAACAACATCTGATATTTGTTCCTTATTTGTACTATATTCGTAGTGACTTTTTAATTATTATTTTCTCTCTTTTTTTAAACGTTATTATTTCTTATGCCTACACAATCTCTGTCAAGAAGTTTAAAGTAATATGCTAATAAAACACTGAAGGATGGAGCAATAGGAAGGAGATGCTTGTATCTAAAAGATTTTGAGACTGGTCCACCGTTTCCACGCTGATTGTAGATCAGGAACAACCTGCCAAGTCACAGATTTCTAACAATCATCTATCTTCCTCTAAGGCATCTCTTCCTATTTCTATTTTTGCACATAGTGTTTTGTGGTGAGTCTAGTTATGGCAGAATAAAAAATGACAATATGACATTATATCATCCAGTTATATCATCCAGATACTGCTCTGCAAAAGTGCTTCAGAGAAATTTTCAGCTCTTCATTTAGTATCTGTGTTAATTAAAATCAAACATTATCCAATTAAACAGTTTCCATAAGCAATTAACAAAAGTAATGGAGAAGTCCAATTTCTTATATAGTGACATTATCTGAAAACAAGAAAATAATAAATGAGTGTATATGTGAGGTATTTCCACATATTTCCATCAGCTAAGAAATTAGATCATAATTTTTTTTCTGAGTTATTGAATTTGTTCACCATGTGTGCTCAAGAAACCACTGCTATTTTCCTTGGTCTTGTCCCCTCAGTCTTAGATAATTATTCAAAAATATATGTTGGTATACAGTTAAAGTGAAAATTTGTAAAAAACTAATATTAATATTTTTGAGTGAGCAATGACTGATTTTTATTATTTCTTCCCATGTGATACACTATACTTTCTAGAATCAACAGTAACTATGTAGATTTTTCCTAGTAAATACCACTTCTTAATCCTGTCGCTCAAAAGGCTAGAGCTTGAGATTTTAGAAATTGAAGAGAACTCTTTTTTGATAGATATTTGTTTAGGAATTGAAAATACCTTTATGCAAGGCTTAGCTACACCAGATACTTTCTATATTATTCACATAGCAATAGCTGTCTATACTTACATGTATGTCACAGTGTTGTTAAAGTCATTGAAGGTCCATGAAGACTAGTGAGTTTTAATTCCTTCTATCAAGAGTGAAGACTAGAAGGCAAAAATATACAATTATAGAGACCACTTATTTTAGGTAAGAGTTTTAACAACTGAGTCAACAATTTTCTTTAAGATGGATGAAATTATTTAAATATTCTACATCTGTCTACTTAGCTTATAGTGCATGCATTGTTTTTATGAATGAAGACTTTCAGACTGGCTACATGTAAAAACGTTTTTAGTATGCCATGATTTGAGAGGCTTTACTGGTGGTGCATGAACTGGGATCAAATCACAAGAATATGGAATGGAAATCAAATCTTCATCAGGCAGAGGTCTTAATCTGATGTAATATATTTGATCCATAAAACACAATTTGCCTTTGGGAAAAAAAAAAAAAGAAAACCAAACATCAACTAAACAAAAGCAACCAATACTCGCTCACTGAATACTCATCTGCATTATAGGTTTATAATGAACTCCACATTTACAGCAGCTGAACATAGTTTTCAGCAGTGTTAGAAACAGTAACAACAGCAAAACCCCTACTGGACTTCAGGAAGTTACTAGAACACCTTTCATGGGGTTGTTACTTTGTTCAGGGAACATAGCTTTTGGGCTATAGCATATGTGCGAATAAAAAAGTTTCCAACTACAGAATATATTTTTTTTGTTTAAGCTTTATTTGATCTCCTGGTTTTGGTTGGTTTTGGCTCCAGTTCTCTTCGATGCTGTAGAAAAAGTAGTTAATTAAAACAACTTTGAGCAAAAATAGGTTCAAAGTATTCTATTAGAAGTCAACGACTTCAGCTCATGGCTGATCCTTAATCATCTGCATTTTCTGCTTAATAAACAGGGCACAGCATGAATGCCAAAATAGCCAAAGATTAATTTTTTACAGTTCTGGAAATGAATGTTTTCAAACATTGACCAAAGACATAACAATTTACATATTTCTGAGGTTTTATTTTGATACTCATGTCTCAAAGGATTTTTCATCTAGATAAATTAGTCACAAATGAAAAATGAGTGCCACTCAGTCATACCCAGTTCTTTGAAAGGGAGTTTAGTCACGCACATTAGCATCTATGTATTCCTTGTCATTTGTAAGCATTGAAGACAAATCCATTTCTGCTTAGAATTCGAGGCTGGAAACCCCCTGTGTATCCAGTCACTGCACAGTTTTCAACCAGTAACCATTATGTGGAGTAATACTTTTCCTCCCCATCTCGCTTTTGAAATACACACGTAACACTGGTCACTCACTGCTTAGGTCAGAGATTGGGAGCAATACTTGCAGTCTTTCTGAGATGCCAGTGTAAAGAGTCTAAATTTTAATATCTACAATAAATTGAATGAAGATGTAGGCTATGGTTAGAAGTTTCTTTTCCTGAGAACTGACATCTAGAAGAATTGTTTCTTCTAAGATATTTGTTCATCTTAGAAACTTTGCTGCTTTTTGGATTAAGGTCCTAAAAGAAACCTGCATGCACTTGTCTTTGAACAGTGCTTGACCCAGTGGGCCAATAAGGGAAAGATGAATGTTAGGGTAAAGAATAAAAAAATTGTCATCTATCTTCAGTGGGACACCTAACCCCTGAACAGTAAAAAGCTAGTCTTATACCATTTCTACCTGACAGGTCAACTATATGCAGGATGCTAACTGTGTAATCAGCACACTCTGGCACTTAAAAGAAGTAGCAGAAAAAGGCCTTATTGTTATACTCTTTATAATGAAATCTTGGAAAGGCATTAGTCCAAAAATGATTACAACTCAGCTTTGCTGAACTACTATAGGTACAGGGTTCAGCATGTGGAGAGATTAAAGCCTTGTGCAATCACTGCCTAGAGACCGCATGTCATTTCACATCAATTGGCATGATGAATCTTTTACATAATGTGAATCACAGTCTAATTGTGAGTTTGATTGCATCTACTGTTGTTCTGATCACACAACCTCAGCACATAGAGGTGAACAGGGGACTAAGCTATTGTGCAGATGTAAAGGAAGAAAGGAAAGCTGTGTAGCATGAAATGAAAGTGACATCTCACAGGATAGATATTACAAAAAGTTGCTGAGCAATTTAACAGCTACATGTAATATATATGTTGACATCATTCCAAAAGGCAATTAGAGAAGCATCTCTCCTACCAACAGAAATACATCATTTCTCAAATCAGCAGTCTGCTGCCAGGAAACTCAAGTCTGGAAGTCTTGTTATCAGTGAAGATATATTTAAGACTATAAACTCTACATTAGTTGCATTACAGGCAGAATGTAACTAACTCAGAATGCTTACAAGAGCTACTAGAAAAAGTGGCACAACACGCTTCAGAGATATTTCTAAAGATCAGGTTCAACCATGGATTTGTCATAAATGACATTGCAAAACAAAGCAAAATTTGATCCTCTATGGAAATGGTATTGTTTCTATCAACATAGTAGCCGAGACATACAAAACCTGTAATACATTTATTCCTCAATACCATTACAACTATAGTTTTCACTTTACAAATGCAAAGTAGAATATCACTTAATTAAAGAACTTGTCCTAGAAACTACAGGGAATCTACAGAACAGCAAGTGATACTATCCAGATGGTCAGTAGTAATGCAGTTACTGGCTAGGTTCTAGAATCTAGCCCCTACTTGCTTGTTGGTGAACCATTTGAATAGGGGGTACAGGACATTATTTCTTTCATTACAGAACTATATACTCTATTTCTTACTCTTGGAGGAAGAAGATCACCCCATCTAGGACTGTCCAGATTTCTATTAGGGTCAAAAAGAGGTACAATCATCACAACTGAAATCAAGCTGCTTATTTCAGATTTTAGTTAGGTTGCTTCACATTCAGAAGTATTTTAATGTTAATGTTTTTGGATAATAGTCTACATAGAGTAGAAATGCATTATCATTAGTTATGATAAGCTCCATTTCATAGACCTGCAAGCATGGAAAAATAGTGAAGAAATTACTGGATTTGCTTAGTCGATTGCTATAGACTCTAGCTCACTGTTCTTGTATTTCGTGGAATAATAGGATGATAGAACGGTTTGGGCTGGAAGGGACATTAAAGATCATCTAGTTCCAAATCCTCTGCCATGGACAGGTTCACTTCCCACTAGATCAGGTTGCTCAAAGCCCCATCCATCCTGGTCTTGAACACCTCCAGGGAGGTATCCACAGCTTCCCTGGGTAATTGTTGCCAGTGCCTCACCACCCTCATCATTAAGAATTTCTTCCTAATGTTTAATCTAAATTTTCCACCTTCCAGTTTAAAGCCATTCTCCTTCATCCTATCACTATATATCCTTGTGAAAATTCACTCCCCAGCTTTTTTTAGGCCCCCTTCAGGTACTGGAGGCCCCCTATAAGGTCTCCCTGGAGACCTCTCTTCCCCAGGCTGAATAAGCCCAACTCTCTCAGCCTGTACTCATAGCAGAGGTTCTCCAGCCCTCTTATCATCTTTGTGTCCCTCCTCTGGACCCATTACAGCATTTTCATGTAGTTATTTTTTGGGAGAATCCAGAACTGGGCACAATACTCCAGGTGGGGTCTCATGACAGTGGAGTAGAGGAGCAAAATCACCTCCCTCAACCTGCAGGCCACACTTCTTATGATGTAGCCCAGGATATGTTCGGTCTTCTGGGCTGTGAGTGCACATTGCTGACTCATGTCAAGCTTCTTATCAGTTAACACCTCCAAATTCATGTTGTCCCCCAGCCTGATTTAAACCTCTTTCCCTGTATTTATATCAAACCCCTAATCTTCAGAAGCTGGATCTGGAAATTATAGTAAAGTCAGCAAGACACTGTAGAGGAACAGTTGATAAATTTGCAATCTGTATTTCCCTGAAAGAAATTAACAAGATTGAAAAATGACATCAAAGTCAACATTCACAGGGTTATTTTTTCTCATACAGAATCTTGCAGATATTTAGCTTCTGAACTTCAAAGAAGCCAGAAATGAAGCTGATTATAGTGAGGTCCTCCTTCCCAGTTATCCCTCTATGAGGACGCAGAACCCAGAAAAATGCATATAACAAAAAAAAAAAAAAAAAAAAAAAATCACAAAATGAGTTTATGGTGAAAAGCAGAATTTGGTCATTGTACACAGGGTTTAGAAAAAAATCTGTAACTGGATGATGTGAATGTCATATGATTTTTCCCCATGCTTGATATCACAGATAAGCTTGCATATAGTTTTTAGAGATATGAAAGGAATGTGATTAAACTAAAAAACATTGCTGGTAATGTGGATTTCATCCGGCCAACAGCATTTTTCCCCAATAGTTTCATTGCCCCATTCTTGCAAGGATTTGGTATCGTGCTGAAAACTGAAAGCACAGTCTTTTATCAGGAGCAGAACATGGCATAGGCTAATAGACAGCATAAAAATATAGGTCTGTCAAAAGCAATAGCCTGAACTTTTGGAATTTAAGAGAGTTCAGATTTCCCTTTGGCAGTCTCCACTCTCCTCTCATTAATGAAACACTTCACCACAAAAGACTGAAGGAATCATAGAGGTACACCTTACGGAGTCTTATAGAGAATGATCATTTCTACAAAGGTTTTATTACTGGTAAATGTCATTTGATTTGTCAGATATCGAAGGAACATCCATACTTCCTGTTGTAAATAAAGGGTGCTCATTGATTAGTTTCCCAGCACAAAAATACAATGAGATGCAAACACAAGTCAGTGGCTCATGACAGATGCCTGAGTAACAAATCATAAAACTGGACACATCTTGAACCATTACTGCTAGAATTAAAGCCATGGAGCCCATGAGAGGTAGCCAGTCAACCCAGGCAGACTCATTAATGCAAACAGCATTAAATTAAATGATGATACAGAAAGTTGTATGATATCTCAGACTCTAATACACTGATAAGCTGATTACTTTGCAAAATACTACAGAGGGCCATGTATGCCCGTGTGCATGCATTTAAAGTACTACACATGCATAGGTCACTCAGATACTGCATTACATTCAATAAATTAAACATGAATCGTTGGGCACGTTTAATGAATTGCAACCCATAATCATCTAAGTAGCAACAAGGCATTCATTTGAACTGACCTAGATGGATTGTATAAAGAGTTATTAAATATAATGGGAATACAAATTACAAGTTAGAATCCCTGGAACTCTTTTCTGGTTGAAGAGATTTTTATAAGAAATCAGTAACTGAAACTATGCATATGTCTGTTATTCTGGGACCTCCTTCACTAGACACTGGTTTATTGAGGTAGTTTATATGCAAATAACATAATGTCAGACTGTAAATAATATACCTGTGTGATGGTCCACTCAGAAAACCTGTGCCTTGTCTGGGATAACTGGATGATAGAACACAGAACAGTATTGATGATGAGCATACAAAACAGTTGAGTTAGGTGCCTTCATAATTTCAAAGCAGACATATTTGGCGCAACTAAATGATAAGGAAAAGGTTTAGTTGAATATATTCTGGAATGCACAATAGTTACATGTATTTGCTTTAGTCTCTTATTCAGAATGATTTCTTGGTCCAGAGAGAAAATCACTTTTCCCTTAGTCAAAAGATTTAGGGTGGAATTCATCTGATTAAATGCAGAGGCCTCTCTCTCTGAATCATCCTAGTCTCCACATATCATCAGTAGAAATCTAGTCACTATAGGCTATGAAGTCTAAGGCAGAATTCCTTTAACTCTATAACAGACATTTTAAATATGTCAGATGAATTCTAAAAGCGTCTATTTCTCTACAATGAATATAAAGGAGGTTCAGAAATAGTTGTCCTTGCTACATATGCCTGAGGATGATGAGGTGACTCCCATTGCCAGAATCTGCTCTTGGAATTCCTGCTAACCTGCTGTATAGCTCTGAAAGTCTAAATGCTACAGAAAAAAAAATCAAGAATGCTATTTGAGTTGTCATCACTCTGTTGATGATATCTGTTAAGCAACATCTGTACCTTTCAGGCATCTATACTTACTTATGGTGACTCCCAACTTCCGTCTCTTTGTGTCTGAGTTCTGTTTCCCATTTTGTCTGGTTTGTGTACTGACTGTGCAGTCTTTAAACAAGAGCTGTTACTTTTGCATAAAGGATGTAACAGGACAGAACCTCAGTATCAGATATGTCTCTTGGCATAACACTACACAGCTAGCTAATAATGAATTTTAACTGTATTTCTCTTCATCTGAGGTTAGAAAATTCTTCTTAGCAGCAAATGTGAATAGGTCATGGGAAGTAGAAAAAAATTATTATTCACAGTGGTATAAACAAAAAGTTCAGTGCCTCACAATATACCCCCAGCTGTACTAGAGAAGTAACCGTGAATATAAATTTCATGGGCAGGTTACCTGAGGATAACAGAAAAAGGAATAAAAAAGAAACACTGACAAAGCCTAGAATTGGAAAAGCGCATTCTGAAGTGGATTGCTAAATTTATAAGAAAAACCTCAAAACCCACAGTGGAAAAGCAGAGGTCATTTTAGACTGAACCGTAGCATTTTGTAACAGATGCTCAATTTAGTCACTAATTACTAGTTGGGGACTAGTAATACTGTCCAGAAAATTTGAAAATTTAAGAGTAGGAATACTTTTGTGGGTTGCAATTGATAGTTTCAGATGACAGCAGAGACACAGCCTGCTCTGTGTACACCCTTCTTGGCCTCTTGTGCTTGCCTAGTGTTAGAATTCAACAAGCATTTGGCACAACTCTTGTCTAACACCAGCCACCTATGGACCCTTCAGTGAAGTCTGGGAGTGTACTGTGACCCTATGATCAGTAATACAACAGATAAGAACCTAGATCTGGAGAATTCCAAATCAATCTATATTATGTACTAGCCAACAAAACTGCTCTTAATATCCTATCTTAAAAGACATTAAAAAGTGTATCTTTTTAATTCATTTGCAAGCAAGTAATAAAAATATGAATTATTAAATTTAGGAGAGTTAACTGAAATTGGTTATTGCAAATACAAAAGACAAAAGGTCTGACTGAGTATCACTGTAAATTAGGATCATAGAATAACCAGGTTGGAAGAGACCCACCAGATCATCAGGTCCAACCATTCCTATCAAATTGGTTACTTTTTAATTTCTGTGACTTCTAACAAGATGTTTTTAATTTATAAATCTAATGGAAGGCCAAATTAATCTCCAAAGAAAAAACCCTGAATAAAAGAGAAAGCAGGTTTGTTACAGAACAAAAAACCAAGAGGCATATTTAAACAATTTTAAAAACTATCACAGTTCTGCATCACTAGAACACTTTACATTACTAAAGGTTTAGAATTCAAAGATGAACATATCATAGAATTATAGAATCACAGACTCATGCCACACCTCCTGCCATGAAGAGGGACACCTTCAACTAAATAGGTTGCTCAAAGTCCTGGCCTTGAGCACCTCCAGGGATGGGGCATCCACTGCTTCTCAGGGTAATCTCAGTGCCTTATCACCCTCAAGACGAAGATTTTTTTCCTTATATTTAACCTAAATCTACACTCTTTTAGTTTAAAATCATTGCCTCTTGTCTTATCAATACAGACTCTGGCAAAAAGTCTCTCCCCATCTTTCTTATAAGCTCCCCCTTAAGTATTGAAAGGCTGCAAAAAACTCCCCCCTCCATGCCTGCTCTTAATGAATACTAGAGAAGATTATAAAGAAAAGATATTCAGAAAGCTACTCAGAAAGGTTAAAAAAACAAGCATAGTGGCTGAAGAAATATTGCAGCAGTAACTGTAATGTTGCACACTTAAGGCAAGAATAACTTTGACTATTTGAATGAAATCTAAATTATGATTGAGCAGAAGCCAGCCATAGTAATAAGCTATGTGTCACTGCATGACCTCAGTCAAGCTCAAAGTCCATGCAAGCAAATGAAGCAATATTACAGAACAAAAAATGAAATAAAGATTATTATAATATTAGTAGAGTACATCTTTCATCAAAGTGGCCAGGATTTCACCAACTGAATTCATTCTACATCCATAGCTCTAACACACAAGGAATAAATACGTTTTGCATCAAGGTTGCACAGTACAGCATGGTAAATAGCTTGGTTACCAAATAACATCCCATTTAAGTCAATGCTACAACTTTTATTACCCAAAGTAAATTACTGTAGGTCTCCAGAATAGCCTGTATTGTAGTCACCCTTCATGGCAGGATATTACTCCAAAGTGAATTCTGTTTTGCTGTGAAATTAGATTGGCCTTACCCAAGTCAAATAGTTTAAGGCCGTCTCGTATGTCTTTTTATTACAATACTGTCATCCTGAGTAGTACAGCTCACAGATTTAAACACCTAAATTTAGATGTTTACATGCAAGCTGAGCTCCCATTACAATTAATGGAGATCTAATCAAATAAATTCAATGAAATCTAGAGATTTATTCAGTCAATTCTAAAATAGACAGTTATTTTTGTATTGTTATTTTAGGTTACCCATAGAATTTTCCTCAATATAACACAAGTGCACTGTTACCTCTGCAATGCAATCTCAGGACCCTTACTTGACTAACCACAGAATCATAGAATGGTTTGGGTTAGAAGAGATACCTTCTGACTTCTCTTGGCATCCATAACTTCCTTTGGCAACCAGGAAGTTGTTCCAGTGTCTCACCACTCTCATCGTGAAGAAATTCTTCCCAATATCAAGTCTAAATCTGACCATTCCCCTTCATCCTGTCACCACAAGCCAGCTTTCTTGTAGCCCCTTTCAGGTACTGGAAGGTTGCTATAAGATCTCCTCGGAGCCTTCTCTTCTCCAGGTTGAACAAATCCAACTTTCTTAGCCTGTCCTCATAGGGAAGGTGCTTCAGCCCTCGGATCATATTTGCAACCCTCCTCTGGACCCATTCCAATAGCTCCATATCCTTCTTATGTTGAGGATTCCAGAACTGGACATAGTACTCCAGGTGAGGTCTCACAAGAAAGGAACAGAGAGGCAGAATCACCTCCTTTGCCCTGCTGGTCATGCTTCCTTTGATGCAGCCCAGGACACAGTTGACTTTCTGGTCGGTGAGCATACGCTGCCAGCTCATGTTGAGCTTCTCATGACCAGCAGCTCCATGTCCTTCTCTGCAGGGCTCATCTCAATCACATCATTCCCCGTCGTGTACTGAAAATGGGGATTGTCCCAACCCAGATGCAGAACTATGCACTTGGCCATGGTGAACCTCATGAGGTTCTTACAGCCCCGCTTCTCCAGCCTGTCCAGGTCCCTCTGGATGACATCCCATCCTTCTCATATGGCAACTATACCACCCAGCTTAGTGTCACCTGCAAACTTGCTGAAGATGCACTCAATCTCACTGTCAATATCACTGATGAAGATATTAAACAGCACTGGTCCCAGTATGGACCCCTGATGGACATCACTTATCATGGATCTCCATCTGGACTTTCTTAGCCATCATATCATCCACCCATCAAATTCAAGTTAGAGAGGAGGATGTTGTGGGCGGTCACCACTAAAATAGTTTCTGTAATGCAGCTTATGGATGATGTGTGAATCGATTGATCTACTTGCTCCTTTTAAATAACTGATGGTATCAAATATAAGTTTCCAGGAAACCAGTGGCATAGAATTTTGTACATACTGATACATGAGTTAGCTTCTATTATTTCATTTTTGGAATAACTTTGCAGAAACTATTGGGTAGTCAGGTAGATTAAGTCATTATAAAAATTTTAATTCAGAGAAAAAAGCTTTACTAAACCACAGCAAGAGCTTCAAATTTTTTATCAAATAGAGTTATAATAGTTGTCAAAATTTTAATACCATGAAACAACTTTTATGTGAAGTTTGAGAAGGAATAAGTAGCTATTTGCTAATGAAATTTATCATTCTTTACTATTGCATATATATGTTTCAGTTTAAAATTATGTACATTTTTCTTATATAAACGTATAAAAGAATAAATATGCCTACAAAGATTTTTTTCTAGGTGATAATTTATTACAGATAGTACATTTCACAGACTCTTCAAATCACAGTATAATTGAGGTTGGAAGTGAGGTCTCATGAGTATGTAGTCTAACATTGCTATTCATCGGAAGGTCAGGCAGAGCAGATTGCTCAGGATCATGACCAGACACCTTTTGAATATCTCCAAGAATGGAGACTCCACCACCTCCCTGGTGACCCTGCACTAGGGCTCAGTCACCTTCACAGGGAAAAAGCGTTTCCTGAGGTTCAGAAGCAACCTTCTGCTCTTCAGTTTCTACTCAATACCTCTGGTCCTGTTACTGTGCCTGGTTCTGTCTTCTTTAAATCCTCCCTCTAGTTATTTATGTACATTCATAAGATCTGCCCTGATCCTTTTTTACTGAATGGAATTCTACTTAACGTTAGCATCTAAAAGGTAAATTCCTAGTCTAAGTAAACCATATAGACTCCCAGTACTTAGGCCTACTTTTCTCTGTTAATACATTTTCTCAGCAGAGCAAAAAATAAAAGCTGAAATGAAAATCTAAACAGGAAATAGTGACAAGCACATTACACAGGCTTGCAGCATTTAGGAATGGTAAATACCTTTCAGTGTTCATTTTGGAAATAAAAAGGAGTCATTCCTATAAATACAATAAGTCTATAATGAGACAAGTTTAAAGGAATAATAATTTTGATAGCATTTTGAAGGCTACTGGAACCAACAGACCAAAGTCTATATTCAATAAGCATGGGAATAGAAAAATCTGCCGGAAATTCTTCCTATGTGTTGCAAGAATATTAGCTAGGGAAGTGACAATTTATCAAGTCATTAGAGGATGATTATCAGGTGAAGAGTTTTACTCAGTTAAGTCAAATGGACATTTCTCTGATTGCATTTTAAGAAGAATATTGTGCATATGATTGCCTGCCAATGATTCCACCGGCAGAAGGATAAAGTCCTAATTTCCTTCAGAGGGCTGCCAACAGGGTAACAATCTAGGCTTGTTTTTTAGCATTGTCTAGATTTGCCTGCTAGTAGAGAACCGTATTTGACTACCTATGTACAAATCATGTACAGTACATTTTAAGCCACATTTATACATGCATTATATATTTTATCTCTATGATTCATTCCTACAGTTTCTCCTTGTTAGGGATCGTGGTAGCATTTTGCCTCCATCAGGGAGAGCAGGTGAAAAGCTCCAGCCATTCTATGCACCTGCATTAATGCTAAATCAGCTCTCATGAATTGTGCATGAGATCCAATATGTTATAGTCATTAACTCTGACACAAAGTAAAAGAGCATCCTTAGACAAGACTTGCATTTAACATGTCAGACCAGAAATAAAAACTACAGAAGGTAGTGAATCAGACCCTAAAGATTTTTTGCTTTTTCTTACACTAAAGGAGGAACATGTTTAAATTAGGAAAAATCAATTGCAGGAGAAAGGAAGAAAAGATGAAGCCGTGACATATAAGTATTATCTGCGATTAGTTTATATATAATTTGCTCGGTTGTCCATAATTCATAACAGTAACCGAAGTTTTAGAGTACAGTTACATCCATTACAGGAACAATAAGCTTCATAACCTACATTCATTTCCTTAGACCACAAGTTTCTTCTCCCTGGAAAATTTTAATGCTGCCATTAAATGAAAGAGTGCATCAGCACAGCTGCTGGTCTAGTTTTCTCTTCAGTGCCACAAACTGCTACAGCTCAGTTAAGTGCTTCCATCTGGTGTCCACGTACAGCACATACACTGAATTTAAAACCAGAGAGTGTGAATTGTATTAGGTTCATTTTTAGTGGTGGTTAAACACTCATTTTACTCAATATAGCAGACTGAGGCTCCAGGTGAAGATAACGTAGAAATAGTTTCATAGATTAAATTCTTCACTGACCAAATAATAATTTTATAATAATATAGTAATATAGTATTTTTCACTTCTCGTGTCTCAATTATTATATAAAAATTTAACCAGTATGAATCTCTTCTCTTTGCTTTTAATAATTTTGTTCCTTTGTTTTACTCCATTTTATTTTAATGATGCCAGACTGACGTATGACATCTTCTCCCTTAATTCTTTTAGACTAAGTCTGTAGTGATCATTTAATATGCAGTAATAATGAACATCATAGAAAAATTTACATAGCACAGTTAAGTCGTCGGATTATTGAACAGGAATGCTAACCAAAGTAGTGAACTGGTTTTCATTTCTTCTGATTGAATATTTCCCCAGGCAAATCTGTGTTATTCAGTTTTAGCAAAAACAAACAAACAAACAACAAAAAAAAACCTATCCCAAAAAATAATAAAAAAATTGCCTTGTTTCAGTTTATTGAATTGACCTAGAATGATTAATTTTGAATCAGTTACATAATAAAATTATTTGCTCCATATTGAACACTTTATGTTATCTGAATTTTAGTTGGACATTCCATATCACACATTATTCTATGCTTATTTACATATTTTATTGGGCATCATGCAACTCAGAATGATATCTCTGTGCAATATTTCAGCAATCATTCTCCAGAAAAACTGGCCAACAAAGCCAGTCTGGAAGCAGTTTATCGCAGCTCAAAGGCCTTGCTGACAGAGAAATGTAATTGATTCATGTATTTCGTAATTGTTTTCTTGAATCATCTTATAATTAAATGCACTGGCTGAGTTTAACAAGCTGAAAAATATTCTGAAACAGATCAACAATGTCAAACCAAGTTAATATATTTACATTTTCCCTGAAGAAAATAAAAGGTATCTGGAAAGAAAATTTAAACTGTGCAAAATCATAATTTTCACTTGCAAAATCTGCTTTGGCAAAATACACTTGTGTATTTGAATAACAATCCTCTTCGAAGACATATATATTATGACCTCTTTATGTTAATGATTATTCAGCCTCCCAGGAGTTTTCAGCCAGTGTACTGAGGTTTCTAAGATCACAGTGCTCCCTTATAGTTACAGTCTACAGATCCCAGACTTGTGATGAATCTGTGTGTGGATGTGTGGGTGAGAAAGTGAGGGAAGAATGTCTTTGAAAATCTGACTTGCCTTTAGGTATTGCATTTTTGTCTTATTGGCCTTTCCTGTTTCTTTGTGTACTAGTTTGGGAATTTTATGAAGTCAGTATTTTCCTGAACTTGCTGAAATAGTGAAGTTTCAGAGCTTCATAAAACACAAATGCCAATGCAACTGAAAAACGGTAAAAATGGGTATAAAAGGCAAGAAATTTGAAGTCTCAGTTCAAGTACATGTATTTTGTCTGCTCAAGGGCATGACGCTGCATGAGATGGAAAGAATAAGGGGGAAAAAAAAGAGTTTACAACTTTATGAAAGGGTTTGCTTCTTATGATTCAACTGAGTTTTAGAAATACCACTGCAGTCTTAAGAGGATTCAGAATAGCATTTTGCAGGTATAATTTCAGTTACCTTTATAAATACTGTCTTTCTAATCTTTCTATCTACAGCAAAGTGCAAGGTGTGCTTGATGAAGAGCTACAAAAAAGCTACTGCTCTTTTCCTACGGATGTTCTTTTGGGGGGAATTGTGTGTTTTGTTTTTCTTTTTTAAAGCGTCACTTGTTTCTTCCTCACTTCAGAAAATGAGGCTTATGTGACTGTACCATATGTCAGTCCATCTGTCTACATGGCAGTCCTTTGATAATAATTTCAAGCTAATTTCAAACATACTGGGCAGAGAGAAGAGGCCTAAAAGGTACAAAGCATGTGTAAGTCATATAAGAAATCAGTTGCCTGAAAAGGAAGAGAGAAAAATCTTATATCCTTGTAGAGAAAAGGTTTCTATGCATGAACTCATGAGCTCAATATACATCTTCAATCCACATGTGCAACCCAGAGCTAAAGACAGCATGCACGCTTAGATAGTGCCTAGATAGTAGCTATGTGGGCAACTAGAGATATGGCAGAAACTGAAGCTACTACAGAAATTTGTCAAGAAAGTGACAAGTGTCATGGAAGAGCTCAGAGTAACCATAAAAAAAACCTGCAAAAGTCTGTAAAAGATCATATTTTCTTAAATCTGCTGGAACAACTCACAAGCTATTTGCTAATTTTGGAGGAAGGCTCAATGGACAACCTGGCTTCTAGTGTCATTTGTACTGCTTTCTTCCCTGAACGAGGCTTCTTTTAGCATAGCCCTGAGAAAAAAGAATTAGGGATGTATCAAATCAAGCCTTATGAAGTCTGTTATATAAGAATAGACTTGACAGCCATTACTTTTATTATCCTTTGTGAGCTATGACATTTCCTTCCCCTAGCAGTGCTCACACAATCAAGAATAGGAGAAAGCCCAAGAAGCACAGCTCCTCTGAAAATTGAAAGAACATAAGGAGAGATATTTGCATGTGTGAAAAGTTTAGTACTTAACATAAGATGTAGAATGTTCAGTTTCCACGTGACTTCGGACAAGTCAGAAGTCACAAGATATCAATTTCCATTAGAATGGCTGCTAGTTACACTCCTGCAGTATCATTGAGGAGCCATGATTAAGATATTCCTAAAATCAGAATAATAGCATTTCTCTTTATCACAAGAATTATGTAAAAAAATGCACGTTGATGATGAAGAAGCAACCAGATACTGCTGTAATCAAAACCTTACATTGTATTTGGGGTGGCTGATGCAGCCACTCCAGGGCAAGCAACAAAGAGCTGTGAAAGGCATTCTCTGTTAAAAATTTGTTGGGTTTCCTCAGGCGGGGGTGATCTTAGTCTCAGTCTCACACTGTACATGCTTGCAAAGGAAGTCCAATTTTCTTACTGATAAGTGTCTGATTTTGTATGCCCCTCTCTCACTGCAGTAGCTCAAGCAGTCTCAGTCCAGTTCCCCCAAGGTCTACTGACATCTACATGAAGCATTAGCTTTTTTTCTCTACCCTGCTGCCATCTACACACCCAGGGGCTGGTTCAGAGCTATGCACGCATCGAATGCCTGGCAAGCACACGTGGGCTAGGTGGTCACTCAGCAGGCTAAGGAGTACACATACTTTTTTTCCTCCTATATAATCCTTTGGTATCCTTCTCTCATGTCATGTTTCTGGATTTCTAGCCTATGAGTTGAAGTTCAATGGCTAGTAAGGAAATGTCCTTGTAGCTCAGCAGTCCCGCAAGTATATCACTACCATTGCTCATAACAGGCTTTACAAGGTCCCAGGACTGAGGCTCAACAGGCTTTGTTTGAAGAGGAAGGGTGCTGGCCTCTTCTTCCAAGTGACAGGGGACATGACAAGAGGGAATGGCCTCAAACTCTGCCAGGTGAGATTTAGGTTGGACATTAGGAAAAAATTTTTCACAGGAAGGGTCACTGGGCACTGGAACAGGTTACCCAGGGTGGTGGTTGATTCACTTTCCCTGGAGGTGTTTAAGGCATGAGTGGATGAGGTGCTAAGGGGCATGATTTAGTGTTTGATAGGAATGATTGAACTTGATGATCCGGTAGGTCTCTTCCAACCTGGTTATTCTATGATTCTATGAACTTAGCCTGTCTAGACTTTTATCTTGGCTTGTTTAGATGTTACAGTGATTATTCTGCTTGAACAGATTGCTATGCCTAATTAGTTTTATTTATGCTTATCTTTCAA
Organism: Coccyzus lansbergi; assembly: GCA_033558105.1. Classification (NCBI taxonomy): domain Eukaryota; kingdom Metazoa; phylum Chordata; class Aves; order Cuculiformes; family Coccyzidae; genus Coccyzus; species Coccyzus lansbergi. The sequence continues at coordinate 1,075,845 of JAUMJK010000663.1, forward strand.
TGGTACAACTATAGCTGTTCTATTGATAGAGCAATAAGTAATTGCCCTGTGTAGAGTGAAATATTTACTACTCTACCACAATGATGTAGTGGCATAGCAGCACTGGGATGGTATGACAGAAGTGGGAACTCAGGATATGGTGTAGAGGAGTACAGGCATGGAAATTGTAATAAAGAGGCCACAGGGTAGCACTAGAGACCTCAGGGATTCAATTCATCAATGATCAGTTAAAGAAATGGACCTAGAGAGCTGGACAGAACACTTAAACATAAAATTTGGATGCAATATGATGTTGCAGATATTAATAAAGAATAGGGTGCAAATCTGTGTTAGAAAATATGACAACAGCCTGAAGTGAACGAAGAGTGAAGAAAAGACCATCAACATGATATTTCCCTGGGGAAGAGGGAGAATCCCCACCAACATCACTCCTGCCAGCAGAGAATCGGGGACACTAAACCCTTCTGCAAACCCCTGCTCCTTGAGTGGATCCATTGATCAAGGCTGAAAAGGGCAACAGATGGGTGTGCATAACTTTTGGAAGCATATTATTACTACTGAGACTTAATTGTAGGAACATTATTTTCTTTATTTTCTTCCTTTTATCTGCATTAATTAGATATAAAAATTCCTTCAATTATTCTTTTGAGATTTCAGTTATGCTAATAATAAATTCTTGGTTTTATTTATAAGGTGTTTTTCTTGTTTGCATTACAACATTTTGAATTTACCAGTGTGACAGAAAAATGGGCATAATCATTACATAAACTCTCTTTCTTTAGATGTCAGGCACTGAAATCCAATTGTATCAACAGAGTAAAATCCACTCTCCTATTTTTGGGGGTTTTTTGTCTTGATACAACTCTCTGTTACTTAAGTCTTTTGTCAAAATTTACAAGAGCTAAGACTTTCTGTCATAGCATGAGTATGGATAAATTCACATTGATAGTCTAAACAGCAGCAGAAACTCAGCGACAGAATAAGACTCTAGTGGGTTATTATGAGTTATTTAAAACTGAATTAAGGGAGACTTATTTCATGCTGTAAGACAAACTTTCATACAAAAAGAATAGTTGAGATTGGAACAGATTAGATGTCAAGGTTGTAGAAAAGCTTTGTAATTTGAGCTTTTTAATTAAAAGTTAACCTGGCTACTACAAATGTTTTCAACTAAAGTTGCTGGGAGAGGGAAACCTTAATCCATCTCTCTCCTACCCATTTGATGCCAGTGCCAACAATAGAGGCCCAGAGCCTGCAGAAGGATCACAGGTCAGCAGGAGAGCATCTGAAGAGCAGTACAATGGAATTCTGGACTCTCTAGCCCATAAGTCAGCTATATAAATGCATGTAGCATGGGGAATAAACAAGAGGAGTTTGAGATGTGCACACGCCTATAGGGTTAGGATCTTACTGACATCATGGAAATGTGGTGCGACGGCCCCTATGACTGAAGTGTTGGAATAGAAGGGTATAGGCTGTGTAGGACGGATAGGCTGGGGAGATATGGAGAAGTGTCACGCTCTGTCAGTGACCAACTGGTGTGCATGGAGCTCTCCTTGCAGATGGATGAGGAGCTGACCAAGAGCTTATGGTCAGGATTAAGGGTGACATGAGTGTTTGATAGGAATGGTTGGACTTGATGATCCAGTGACTCTCTTCCAAACTGGTTATTCTGTGATTCTGTGATTATAGCAGGGTTCTTCTATAGGCCACCAGACCAGGAACAGCAAACAGATGAGGCCCTCTGAAGACCAATAGGAACAACCTTGTGTTCACAAGCCCTGGTCCTCATGGGGGACTTCAATCATCCCAATATCAGCTGGAGGGACAACATAGCAGGGCATAAGCCTGGGAATTCTGGGACTGCATTGTAGATAACTTCCTTCTCCAAGTGAAAGAAGAGCGAACAAGGAGAGGTGCTATGCTGGACCTTGTTCTCACCAACAAGGAGGGGCTGCAGGGGAACGAGAAGCTCAAGGGCAGCCTTGGCTGTAGTGATGGTGAAGTGGAGTGCAAGATCCTTAGGAGAGTGAGGAGGGTACACAACAAGCTCACTACTCTGGACTTCAGGAGAGCAGACTTTGACCTCTTCAGGGATCTGCTTGGCACAGTGCCATGGGATAAAGCCCTGGAGGAGAGAAGTGTCCAAGAGAGCAGGTATGCTCTGTACTCTGTGCATGCGTGTGCATGTGTGTGCTGGTGTGTGCAGGTGGACATGCTCTGCTACTGAACTTAAGGCTGGATCACCTAGTAAATATATGGTTAACATCTGAGTAGTTGGCAGCAGGAATGGAAGAATCCCAGTGATGGTTTCAGTCTATTTAAGGTTGGACTGTACTGATGAATCAGTGAAAACCAGCCACAAAATGTCTGAGCATCCTATAGGTCTCACATTAGTCTTTTCCTGCACTAAATATAAGCACTATTGTACAAAATACAGCATACAAAGAAACTTGTAGGGAGTCAGTAAAATCACGCATAAATCAATAGAAAGATGTTATATATCTCAGGTTTATGGCAATAACTTTAGTGTCTCCACAGCCTCTACTTTGATCTGGTTAAAAAAAGTTCGAAATACTGTAAGAAAACACTTAAAATATGCTCAGTAAAGCCATGGGAATAGGTTGTTACCTAGACAACTTGACTCAACTGCAAAGCTAAAACCCAATGTTGAGTCTATGACAGTTGTAAGAGGTGTCTACCAATATAAATTCTTAGAGCTTTCTTTTAAGATTGGCACTTAAATGCCAGTCCCAGAGTTTAAACATGAAAACATGCAAAAAAAAAAAAAAAAAAAGAGAAGAATGGTCTGACTCGTGGGTAGGCAAAGAAGTTTTTATTTTTTATTTATAGAATTGACAGCTTTTATTTGAGCGGGTTTTTATGCTACAAATTATATTCCCCTAGAACAACACCTTTTGTTTTCTCTCATATTCAATTTGTAATAAGGAAAAAAAAACACAACACTCTTTTCACAAGGTACATGTTATGCTGAAGTCTGGTATTTTACACTTTATTTTTATATAGACTAAAAGGCCAAAAATTTCTGTGAGACCAAAATGCTCACTGAGGAACAAAAGACTCATGCAAACGCAAAACCACACATTATAAGGTATGAGGGGTCCCTCTGCTGGAATTTTATGTTATTCCATTCCTGAGATAAAATGCACGCAAAAGTTCACATTGCAGAGTTCAAAATATTTCTGAAGCATGTGGCAAGAAAATTAATACTTGTGCTATTCTAACCACAGCAATTCTTAGATTGTTGTAATGTGCACTGATACTGAAGACAATAAACCATATCACAGCCATTTCTGAGGAAAATGCATCAGCCAATTCATGTACATTTATGCTACTCTAGATGAACCCAGATCTCAACTTCAGGAAGTTATACAAGCTGTAATATTTTTTAAGCTACCATTTTCAAGGAATTCAAAATAGATGAGCACTGAAAATGCACTAGTCGGATAGTCAGTACTCGGTTTTTCAGAGTGTAAGGAAAGGCTATACATAAAACCAAGCTTGGCTGCAAAGTCGCCTTTCAAATCATTCAAAATCTTAATCCCAGATGAAATTTCAACATTATGATGCCAAACCAAGCAGTTCTGACAATAAAAGAGAAGCTCCACAAAGCAATCATAATGAGAACACAGACGTGTAAGAACATGAAGTATTCAGAAAAAAAAATATAAACTAAGCATGGTTACATAGGTAAAACCAGTCGGTGCCAAAATAATTTTCTAAGCAGAATTGTAAAAGAGGTTCTGCTGGCATAGTGCTACACACAGAACTGAAAACAGAAACAGAGAAATATTCTTCCCATAATGCTATCAAAGACAACAGTTCTGCTGGGAATTGTATCATCAAGGGAGGCAAGAAGACATAATAGAAAGAATAAAAAAAAGTAGTCCAGTAAATAAGATTATTTATAAATGATAGATTAGTTTATGGAATTAGCCAAAATATGGACTTCAGAGGCCTGATGATGGAGGTATCTTGCAGTTTTTGGTAATGGTCAGGAACAGACTGGCAACAGATGCAGAAAAGCTCAGAGGTACCGAATTGCTATAGCATATACTGTCCAATGTCTAAAACTAACACAGGTACAGCACAGAAACAACTGACTTCCAGTATTGAAGGTACACTGCTACTGCTGATGAGCATCTGAAAGTATACATTGAATAAAAAAATTGTAACAGTATGCATATGAAGAAAGGAATAAAAAAGAATTCTTTAAACTGTTTTGTGTGTATCTGACTTCTTCCATACAGCGATAGTTCCTGAAGCATCCCTCCACAGAAAACACTGATCTCCAGCAGGTCATCTATTTTCAATGAATTTTTGCTGTAATAGGAACATCAGGTTTCCCCTGCATGTTTCAATATCCTAGGCTGAGGCTTACCCTTTTTACATAGAGCTCATTCCATATACATACAACAACTTGGATTTCATTTTCCTCGTTTTATCAAGTCATTTCAAGAACCACCTATTCTCCATTAGGAAAAAATGTGGGTTTCTATGTACTGTAACAAGCAGGATAAAATATCTTACAAGGTCTCATTTCCTGTTGGATGCCGAATGTTTTATTCATTTCAGCTTGCACATTTTATGCAAGAGAGACAAAGCAGAAAGAAAGAATGAACAGGAAATCTGCTGGATGCAAATGAAAAGCTCTCACTTAAGATCTGAACTCAATACGATAATTCAATACCACTTTGAAGTCTTTCTGTGGAGTTGTTAACTTCACATCAATCTGTGGCCAACAGAGGTTTGTTTCTAGGAGTCATAAAGTATGTGGGAAATAGCTCTATTCTGCCACTAGGATGAAGTCCTTGAGAAAATGCCATTTAAGCACAGCCTGTTGTTTCAAAAAACATTTTGCTTGGCTTATATTCAGCAAGAAAATCTCTATTCCCTTTTTCTTTTTCAGTCTGGGGCAGCTGTAGAAACGATTTGTATTTAAGTTGGATTCCTAGTAGCAAAAAAAATAGGTTGGAAAAGTCTTTAGGCCAATACCTAAAGTACTACGTACAGCCCATGCTCATTTAGAGAATAAGTAACCTTAGTTCCTGGAATTTTCCTGAAGTGTCCTGGATCTTTTTCTCAAAAAAATAAGGAACATGCTCCAGAAAACACTGTCAGCTGTTTGCTGGGCATTTCTTATCTGGACTATTATCAGTGTACCTGCTGAGGTTTACTGTTGGTTACTTCTTTTCCTATATATATATGAGTTTTGCAGTACTCAGAAAGACTATTTCATATCAGAATCCACTCCTAATTACCATACAAAACATGCTCTTTATTAGACCCATCTAGAAACACCAAAGTTATTTAAAAAAACCTAAACCAACAACAAAACAAACAAACAAACTCCCTACGAGATAGGGAAAACTAAGTTTTAAGTACCACTGTAGGGAAAAAATGCATTTGGTTTTTCTTATAGGTTAGTGGTTACACATATGAATTTAAGGCTATGGACAGTTAGTGTTTCTAGACAGAGAAAGAAAATTTTCAGATCTTGGTCTTCTAGGTTTAAAAATGTCAAGTAAAAGCAAGAGATGTGCTCTGCCACAAGAAAGTTACCACAGTTTTGAGGCATGCTGGATCCTCAGCTATCCTTTAATACTTTTTTGGCTTCTATGACTATATTTTCTTCCAATGGAAACAAGAGAGCAGAAACAGGAAGAGAAATGGTGTTGTCTCATCCCAGCACAAATTCACTTCTTGTTCCAACATGATTAGGGTACACGCTATGAGGTAATAGCAAGTAATTACTCTGAGATGTCTGAACACAGCCTGAGAGAAATAAGAACACAAGTTCCACAGAAAATTTATATTCTTGAAGTACAGAATAGGTCTTGTGAGTACTAAAGCTTTTGCTTGTAAATTCAGTCTTACAGTCCTAGTTAACCTGAGAACCTTTACTGAAACACATGGGACATTATTATATTTTTAATTAATTAAATGTAAGAATAAGAATATCCCAGAATGGTCAAGCTCAAGCCCTAATTCACTAGACCCAAATATGAAAGAAAATTATTTCCTAACTGAAACTAATGTGTACTTGCCTGGAATGCATATTCTACCTTTAACATATTCAGAGAAGGGAATAACCCTCAGAGTAAATACTGGGAGCCGCAAGATGAGACAAGTATGAAGATGAATCATCAGGAATGTTTTGTTGAGCCTCTGTCGTTGTATTCTCATTCATCTAGAGCACTCAAATGGCAAAAAGCACAATGACCAAGTGACAAGTTTCAGACCATGGATAGTTGCATTCAAAGTTAAACTTTTGACCTGTTAGCTCTCTGTGATTACACTGTTTGGCCTGCAGATTAGCGAAACTGGTGAAATACAGTTTTGAAAGATAGGCTAGGAGATAAGTGGAAAATTGACTTGGGAAGCTCAAAAGGTTGCAGTAAAGAGCATAATGGGCAGCTGCTAGTGAGATCCCAACAGCATTCCTCAGGAGTCTATGCTAGGGCCAGTACTCTCAATGTCTTTTTTAATGATCTGAACAATGGAAGGGAAAATACTCCCAGCAGGTTTGCAGGGAATATCAAGTTCGAGGGAAGGAGTACACTTGCTGGTGGAAGAATATCTTTCGGAGAAATTTCAACAGATGAGTTACGGACTGATCTCAAGTGAAAACCCTGTACTTTGGATGGAATAACCCCACACAACTGCACATGGTGAGTTCTATTGGCTAGAAAGCAGCTTTACAAAATAGACCTCTAGTCCTGGTAAATGTTTCATCCTTACAGTGAAGAAAACATTAGCAAGAGTTGGCAAGCAGGTCCAGCAAAATTAGTACTCTTTTCTATTGAGAATTTCTGAGAATTCACCTGAGTGCTGTGTCAAGTTTTGGGCTTCCCAGTACAAATAAGTTATTTTCATACTGGAAAAAGCCCAGCAAAAGAGTTGCCAAGATGATTAGATGGGATGGAGCACAAGGTATATGAGCATATGCTGAGAGAACATTTTGTAAGCCTGAAAGAAAGAAAGAAATCTAAAGGGAGATCTGCAACTGCCTAAAAAGAAGGTATGGAGAGAATAAAGTCAAATTCCTCTTAGAGGTGCAGACAGGACAATTGGCAATGGATGTTTATAGCAATAAAGGAAATTCTGACTAGTAAGAAAAAAAAAAATCACTATGACAGTAATCAGAAGTTGAAAAACAGTGTCCAGAGAGGTAGTATTTCTTCATCCTGGAGATATTAAAAACTCAGCTGAACAAACCCCTGCCTAAGTCCGGCCCCACTTTGAGCAGCGATTTGGACCAGATGACCTGTAGGGGTATTCACATTTTGTGTATTCTGTTAAGAATATAGATTCTTCTATAGGTCAATTTATTCCATCTCTTATAGGATGAAGTGATTTAACCTCTCTCTTTATTGCCAAGTGAAGCAGCACAGAAAACTGCTTATACAACTGCTAGCTTGTAGATGATAAATATTGCACAAAATAAATTCATCCTTCAGTAGTATTTATCCAGGAAATTGCTCATAAAAAAAGGACTACACAACTAGTTTGCTATTTAATGTCCAGAACAACCTACAAACTTAAAAGAGAAATATTCAAGAAAAACAAACTAATACTTAGTTGAGAAGTATGAAGATTAAAAAAATCAGCAGCAATAATCCTATAAAAATATACTCTTGCATAAAAGTTAATTTCAGATATACGAGTCCACAGGCTAATAAAAATCACAAGCTACACTCTTAAGTAATAGAATCATAGAATCAGCAGGTTGGAAGAGATCCACTGGATCATCAAGTCCAACCATGCCTTTCAATCACTAACCCATGTCCCTCAGCAGGCACACAACAGGGACCCCCAGTTCACCAAGCAAGGAGCCCCAATCCAAAGGGCTTCTGTCCCACCACTGACCCATCACCCACCCCAGAATGATAACTCCTCCCAGCCCGAGGGCATACAGAGGGGTCAAGAGTTGAGACTGGAGAAGCCACCAACCCTCCCAATCATCCCTACCTGCCTACCTGGCTGGGGGGCCACCAGGCCCCCCAGCCTTTCTCCCCCCTCCGCCGCCACGCTCCCGTGGGATGCAGGGTGTGCCATGGGGACTCACCGGTGATGCCAGGGCAGCAGTGATGCCAGGAGATGCATCCCTCGCCCACAGCCCGGCCGGGCACAGCTAGAGGATGTTGGTCCCCCCCGGGAATTAAAAGGGATCCCTTGGAGAGGGCAAAGCAGCAACACCTGGGGAGGGAGGAGTCTCCAAGAGAGCCCAGGTGCCCTACAGCTTAGAACCAGAGAACCACAGAATCACCAGGCTGGAAGAGACCCACCAGACCACGGAGTCCAATCCATGGGGAGATGGGGGAGATGGGGTAGTTGCTACGTCTTAAACTTTCTCATATATTTTTGAGGCTATGTATTTCAAACTGATGACTCATATATTCTCATGATAGATTGATACTTCCAATTTTTTATCCTCATCATTTTTTATGAGTTGGCATATTCCAAATTTATTGATGAAATCTGTTATTCATTCCCAATCCCATTTCCAGCTACTGTATTGAATGTTATTTGTGCCACTCCAGTTGTCAGTGATATTCCAAGGTGTACCCTGAATGATATTCTAACTCTCCCCAAATATCATCAATACCTTGCAACTGCTTGTTAACAACACATTTAGCACACTGCCATTTTTGATGTCAAGGCTATTTATAAAAATATTTAATGAGTTCTGTCTCATTATAAGTCTGTATACCAGAAATTATAAACATACTACAGAACCACACAACAGTTATTTCTTTAGGCACTTAAACTTTTGAATATATCCATTACAAGATGGTTATGGCTAAAAACCTCAAATACTTGACAGCTGAGATTGCTCAAGGAAAATGAAGTTTATCAATTTGAGAGTAATAAATTTATTTTAACTGTTAACGTCATCTTTTTTTAAGCAGCTAAATAAGATACTTTAAGTAGACTGATATCATTTATATATTAGTGGGGTTGGATCCTAGCCAAAAGTTGCAGTTTTACCTGTTAGATATCTAAGCCTGAGCTACTAATTGTAGATTCCTTTTTTACTGATAAACAAATAAACATCTGAAGACATCAACCCTAAGAGTGTCCAAATGTCAATAGTTCATATTCTGGAGTTTGTTATTTGTCTTCATTGATTGTTAAATAAGCTTCAGGTGACTAACTCAGCGTAAGGGCATATTAGTGTTTTGGGTCAGGAGATTTCTAAAAGAAATCTGATCATAAGCGGCAACAATGCTTTCATCTGCATCACAGTGTCATCTTGCAGCATGGGAAATGAACTCCTTTGAGAAGAAAATAAATCAGAAGGTGCATTCCAGGATCACAACTGAATACTTCTTTGCTCATTATCTGACAGAACAAGACGAGTTAATCAGGAACAACCCCTCCAAAACTTGCGTAGTGTAGATCTCCACTACTCAAAATCTGTTGTTCAGGTTCTACAGATTCATTCCTATTTCTTGTGTCATTTTCTAATTAAAGCATAACCTATGATTATATTTTAGACCATTATGTTTAACAGAGATTAATCTCATTTTAGGAATTCAGTCACTAACAACTCACTCATACTTAAGACTATTCATTTATTTCACTATGTGGGTACAGCCTACCTTGTAGTTTTCAGAATTCGATGTCACTGATGCATTCAATCAATTCTGTGATTTAGAGTTTGTCTTCATTTCTTGACTTAACAGAAGAAACTTTGATATTCGAAAGTGTTATCTGTAAATATGAGATGCACAAAGGCTTTCTACTGACATTTGGAAGGTCCCAATGAATGTCATATTAATGTGTGCTTTAAAAGACAGTTGCTTCCCAGAGGACCCTTGGGGAAGAACATTTTTTTTCTTTTTTTTCCCTCAAGTGTTCTTAATTGTCCTGTCTCCCACTTTAAAGGGAATTTGAAAACAAAGTAACTTTCCTATGACAGGCAACATAGAAGACTAAAATCTTCTCTAGCTCCCCACCTTCTTTGCTGAGATCCTGTCTTGTAGCCACAACAGCAATTATAATGAACTGTCAGATAAGTGATTAAGATTCACTTCAGGGAAGACCAGTCAATCAGGACAACCAGACTTGAAAGAGAGTTTCAAAAATTCCTGGTATATGATTCAGATGACAATGAATGATAAAATAAATTATTGAATCAAAATAATTTTACCTACTCGAAATGTCACTGGCGGATAACAGGGAACGGATGGCTCAGAACTCAGTAGTGATTGACTTAATTAATTTCCATTTGTCATGTGTTTATATTTAAACTATTGCTTTTAGTTTGCTATAGTTTGCTTTGTTTTTTCAAGATTTATTCAAGTTCTGGTGTTCCTTTCATCACAAATTTGTAAACTAAACCAAAATAACTCCCTTAAAAAAAGATGTAGTAAGTTTTGTTAGGTGACATTTTCACAGCCCGATATAATTTAAAAATGTATTTTTTGCTACTTTTGGTAACCAGTGGCAATGGTGAATTTTTCTGTCAAACTAAACGTACCAATGAGAAGGCCATGCAAAGTCCTGTGCCTTAGTACAGTCAAATCTGTGACTTGCATTTTCAACTCATTTATATATCAGGGAGAAGAGTCATCAATTGCAATTCACAAGGTTTCCCAAGATCAACAAATGACAAACACATCAGTCCTACATGAAAAACAGCATTTTCAATGCAGTATTGAAACTAAGTTTGCGATCATCAGTAGAAACTGACACCTTGTAATACCGCACCTTGCCACTGTTCAAAAGATATTCTTTGGGGTCTTGAATTCCTCACAGACCGAAATATTCACCTGGCCTAAGAGTTTCAGGCTACAAAGCCCAGATCTGCCCATTGAGCTCAGCACGGAAATGCCATGGGGTACTGGAAGGAAGCTAAAGTAAATGTGTCATGCTTTATATCAATGTGGAGTCATGAAGTGTGCAGTGGCGGAGAAATTCCCCAAGTCTCATTAAGTCATAGTCAGAGAAGCTCTTCTTCATTGCCAGGAAACACATAAGTGGAATTCACTTAATTATTAAAAAAAAAAAAATTATCCAATCTGGAATTGGCAGGAATGCAGCACACAAACATTTGACCATTTCATGAAATGGAACTATAAAACAAAATGAAATCTGAGCTGAGCATTTTAAAGCTTCTGCAAATAATTGTAAAGTAAGGTGTCTAATTTGTAGGAAGGATGGAGAGTATTTCCTGGCCACTGGTTAGAGTAAAGTGAAAACATTCAGTGCTACTCTGAACAAGAAAAATGAAAGTTAGGAATTGAACATTATGAATTTGCACAGTGAAGTCTGTTAAATAGCTAGAGCAATCAAAAGCAGAAGAAATTTGAAAGTTTGCTATACAAGATGTTTTAGCTATGTCCATAGAGGTGGATTGTAAATAACTATAACTAGCATTGCTGCTTTCAATGCCCACAGCAAAGTTTATTACACAGACATAAGTTTTTCTACTCAGAATTATAGTAACAAAAAAAAACTAGATAGGGTTAAAAAAAGCCACTGTTGCTTATCAGCTGCTGTATTTGTGAACAAGTTATGACTTAACAACTTTTAAGGTCACTTTACCAGGTAGTTAAAAAAATGCTATCACTGTAAGAGTGATAAAAAAAAAAAAGAGCCATCTCAAATTTTCTTGCAAATTAGTTATTTTTTCTGTATAGCAAATCGATAGTGCAAGTAGCATTTTTATGTATATATGTTTATATACATACACAACAGTTAGACTGTCTCACAGTTATATATTCATGGTTTAAAATATCTTCCCAAATTCTAATAACATTCTAATAAATAAATCTGATACTTTACTCTTTTTTGGAAGATTCTGGCATTTGGGGAAAATTATATTTGTAGTAAACTATGAAAAATCATAAAGCTTTTAAAATACCTAATAATAAAATGCTATTTCAAATCTATATCCTAAAAAAATGAACAACTTTGTACTACGAATTTAAACTTATTGAATGTACATTTATTTTATATTTTCTAATCAGAAATAAAAGTTTCATATTTTTAAGTTTCTATGATGTGTGAAAAGCCACATAGAGATTTCTAACATCAGACTTCATAAAATGCTTTTGCAATGATGGTATATTTTCCCATAAGTACCTCGTTAAAAAGAAAAAATTACAGCATTCGAAGTTGTGATTGTTAGCGCAAGTCAAGACGGAGCTCCTCGATACTGACAATCTCAAAGATTAAGCAGATTACAAATATCTTCTAAATGTTCATTTCTGGGAACAGAAAATACACTAGTTTTATTCTCCACACATTTGTTACCTCATCTGCCCACTCATTTTGCACTGAAGTTAGGCTTCCCTATATTACAATGGCTGCAAGGAAACAGAAACTATCAAGTGCTTAATATATGTAGCAATTTAAAAATTATGTTCTATAATTTTGCCATCTGAAAATTATTAAAATTATTAAAATCTCATTAATTTAAATCAGCCATGTTACACAATCATTGGGTGGAAGTAGCCCAAACTCCCATATTAACAGTTACCAAACTATCTTGGTTCACCTACCACATAGTGAAAAATGTGTTTTATTATACTAACATACTTGTGTGCCTTACACCTGAATTTAAACATAGCTGCACAGGCGCCATAGAAATAAAATATTTTATTATTAATGAGGTTAGCACTGTCTGGATTATGAGGTTGCACTAACCCTATTTTTTTAATATTGTGTTATTCGTTCTTCCTAGCTGCCTCCCTGGACATTGCTAGTTTCATTCGCTATTTAAATGTTAGAAGTAATGTAATGACATTTTCCCACAGATGGGTGGAAGAATCTTGTGAATAATGGAGTTTTTTTCAAGTTATAAGTTAATGTACATTGGCATTAGAGTGTACATTACTTACAGATTTGGGGGAGGGCGGGAAGGTAGCTATAACAGTAGCTAGTAATGTCTGCTTCTATAAAAATTAATATTTTGGAACAATTCCCAAAAGGATTGAATTAATACTGAATTAATACATTACACACTCATGTTCAAAACTTCAATTCTGGAAGCCTTAGAGATGCTTGAATTTAACAAAACCTCAGCATTTTTACACTCATTTATTCTACCAGTTTAGTGTTCTCCTATATGCTACTAAGGCTGTCCGGCATCTATCTCATGTTTAAGCATGGCAGGGATCCGGTCTAAAACTCTCAAGGGAGTCAATCTAAGAGATACTCTTTGAGAAGACAGATAGAATCAGCTTTCTAGAGAAGTCAATGAAATTTGCTTTTAAAGAGTGTCTGGAAAGACCTGTAGTGCCTCTTCGGTTTTGTATGTTAATAAATGAAGCACATATTCTTGAACTGGAAGGCTGTACATCTCTCACATTGCCCATAACTGCCTTCATAAGCAGTTGGGGCAGGCACATGACATAACTAAACACAACAGTTAACACAAGTTCAATGGTTATTATGTTCATCTCCAGTGAGTACAGCCTTACATAAACTCCAGGTTACAGTTTATTCTAAACTATAGCTTATTCACACGTTTCTGGATATTCCTATGTACACATACATTTTTTGTTTAATAGAGATATCAATTTAACATAACAGTTAACACTCTTACTTGGATGAAGGTGAAGTTGTGTTATAGAATCTCCAACAGTTCACTTAAGGCAAAGTTCTCTAAGCATCCCTACTGTCTCAGTTCCTGGGTTGATACACTATAGGGGAATGTTTTGGAACATTGAGCCTTTCTAGCATTTGGCAAAAGCAGTCTACATGCAAGAGAGCCCACTCTGTGGAGGACTCTGCATTAAGTCTCCTAAATTCACCAACTTGCATCACACATTCGTACGTGATGACTTAACCCACCACCCGACAACCCCCATTGTCCTGCACCCCATATCGGACATACTTCTGCTGGGCCTTCACTGCATAGACACACAGCATCTCATTTACAATAATGAAATCACAATGAATGAAAGATGGCAATTAATGTCAGCCAATCAGCAGACAACACAGAGTTAATAAACCTTCACTCTCCTCTGCATGTGGACATGCTGATCTCAGGGGAAGTCTGAGATCAGCACCAGTATACATCAGCAGAATACAAGTGCACTGACAACCAGTGAGAATAGATGATGAAAAGAACAAACAGTGCCTGCCCATGTAGGTCCTTTATGTTTGCAACCTACACTGTAAAGCAAAATTATTCTTTCCCAACAATTTGCTGTTGTATTCAGTCACAGAATCATAAAAGAGTTGAGGTGGGAAGCAATCTTTGGACGTCACCTTGTCTAAATCCCTGCTCAAGCAGCACCAGCTACAGCTTGCTGCCCAGGACCATGCACAGATGGCTTTGGAATATCTTCAAGAGTTCACAGCCTCCCTGGGCAATCTGTGCCAGAGCTCAGTTGCCCTCATAGTAAAAAGATGTTCCCTTATTTTCAGATGAAACCTTCTGCATTTCAGCTGGTGTTCATTGTCTCTTGCCCTGCCACTGATTACCACTTAAAAGAGTCTGGCTCTTGTCCTCTTTGCACACTCCCTTCAGCTATTTATAGACATTAATGAGACTATACACCCGAGCAAGCTGTTCTCTGGGCTAAACTGCCTCAGCTCTCTGACTTTCCTCATAACAGAGATGCTCCAGTCCGTTAACCACATTCATGATCATTCACTGGACTCTCAAGTATATCCATGTCTCTCTTGTACTAGAGAGCTCAGCACTGGACACAGCACTCCACATGTGGTTTTGACATGGCTGAGTAGAGGGTTATGTTCCCCTCGCTCAACCTTCTGACAATACTCCTAATGCAGCCCAGGATACCATTAGCTTTCTTTGCTGCAAGGGCACATTGCTGTCTTATGTTTGGCTTGATGTCCACCAGCACATCCAGGTCCCTTTTAGCTATGCTCCTTTCCAGCTGAGTGGTCCCCAGCATATATTACTGCATGAGGTTGTTCCCTTCCAGGTAGAGGGCTTTGCACTTTTCCTCAAACTTCATGAAGTTCCTATCAACCCATTTCTCCACTTTGTTGAGGTCCCTCTGGATGGCAGCACAAACCTGGGCCATACCAGCTGCTCCTCCTAGTTTGGTGTCATCTACAAACTTGCTGAGGGTACACTGTCCAATCATCTAGATGGTTAATTAAGATGTTGAACAAGACTGGGCAGAGGGTTGACCCCTGAGGTAGTCTGCTATTCACTGGTCTAGTACTAGGCCTTGTGCCACTGGTCACCACCCACTGGGCCTAGTCCTTCAGCCAGTTTTCAATCCACCTCAGTGTCTGCTAATCCAGCCCATTCGTCAACAGCTTCTCTATGAGGATACTTATGGGAGATAGCATTCAAAGCTTTACTGAAGTTTAGGTAGATAAGACCCATTGATGACCCTCTATGTACCAAGTCTTCACAATCCTTCACATGATTTTTAAAACTGCCTCTTTTCAACTTACGCTAATCTATTTCTTTCTTTATTCAATGGAAAGCAATGCCATGTGCTAGGTGCCTGGGAATCTAGCTGCATATGCAAATGCAAATAACACCTGTCTTTTAACTGTAGGAGTAAAAGCACAGCTCAGTAAGTAGCAGACACTACTCATCTCAAGGAAGAACATAAATATTTTCCTTTTAGCTTAGTCTCTCAGTGTACCTGGTGTTTCGTATCTGTTTTAAAGCAGCTGACCTTTCCAGGAAACATTTCTGGAACCTTTGTGTCCAGTTTAGGAATCTAGACTCCACATTAAGAATCACGTGAGGATAAAGAACATGATGAGGTTTAATTAGCCTGTGGAGATTTGAAAACTGGCAGTTTGCATGTTAAAAGCATTCTTCCTAGTTCTGCCTCTTTATTGGCATTTTTAGTCTTTTATTAATTCTTTCCCAAAACAGAAATTTCATCTGCCAAACACGAAACATGAGGTTTTCTGATGACAATGGTTTTCCTTGATTTTTTTTCACTCTTGTAGGAGAGTCTAGGTAAAAATATACATGTATCCATTCATAAAAGTCAGTCGTTTATGCTTTCAACACTTAAGTAGATGGCTAAATCCATTCACGTTTTAATGGTACTTACCTTTAAATAGGTGAGAAATACTCCAGAACGTGATGGAAATTGAACATGATCTTAATTTTAAATTTTGAATGATGAACTATTACACTCTACTGAATAGTTTAACTTACAAATAGATTTTCCAAAATGATCTTTTTATTATTTTCTGACTGAATTGAGTTAATTAATAAGAATTAAGTGCTATTAGTGCTTATATTCATGTATGTTTGCATACAAACAGGGTGAGTTCAACATAAGTCTTAAGAAAAGGTACAGGGTTAGATATGGTCATGATTTTCAAAATAATTGGTAACTTTTTATATTTTAATTATTAAAAACATGGTTATTGGAGACTAGGTGATCAGCACTTCCAGAAGGTCAGGCCTTTTGGTAGTGTCTCTGTCTGGAGGCCAAAATGATGAGAACTAAATGCTTCATATTTTACAAAGTTGCTAAAGAGATTATATAAAACATAAAGCGCTTCTGAGTAAGTGGAACATAGAGCTGTGTCATTGCATGGAAAATTTTACACAGAAAGACATGAGTGATAATTCTGAAATAGGCTCATGAACTTCAGGAATAGAAAGCAGTGTGTAGTAAAAGCCATGGAAGGAAATGATACCAAAAGTGATATGGATTAGCCATTCTCAGACAAAGAACAGGCCCAATCATAATATTTAACTGATCCAATAGTTTGAACAATTATTTTAAATAGGGGGTGACATGGTTGTGAGAACATCTGAAAAATTTATTTTACAGTCATTTTCTGGCTTTCAGACAACAACGCAATCTGGCTGAGTTGAAACATCTAGAAGGATGTTTACTTTAATACACACCTTGCTGAAAAAAATATGAAGAATCTTCTAAAATCACTGAAGCCAGTCTCCAGCTCTGACATATGTTAGATTACATTATACATTTCCCCAACTTATAAAACTTGTATGTTAATATAAAATATATTTTATCACTACTCCAATTAGAAAACTGTTCCAGAATCCAAGAGCTCCAGAGGCTGGGAACTTCCAGAAAGAAAATTAAATATCAATGTGTTTAAAACAGTCCCTCTATAGTGAAGTATCTCTCAAAACCCTGGAAGACCAGGCCCTAATGAAAAGAGGAACCCATCAGTCCATGATGTTATTTCTCTAAACACAGGGAAGTTTCTTCAGATTCTTACAAATACAAAGGCATCTGACTTGAATTCTGAGGAGTGATGTCCTCAGACCATAATCATAACTGTCATTCTCCATAACGTACCCCTGCTACCTAGTGATGCCACATACTCAGAGCTTCAGTATTCAAACAATACGTTGCTTTTGAAACAAAGAAAGAAATGGTATGCAATCTAAATTTAATCACATTTGTCTTTTATTCTATTCTAAAACATAGCATGCTGAATCAAGACAATACTTCAAAGTCAACACAACCCTAAATTTCCCTATGAGATTAGAATTAAAGTACTAAAGAAAAAAGTGAATACACAAAGGTCCCCAAAATAAAAATTCTGGATGTCCAGATATCTGAAGTTGTGGTTTGGTGCCTTCACGATGATTTATAACCTATATTTATACCAGGTCTAAAAAAGGTTAATGATTTCCTCACTATCCATTTTCCTGAACCAGTGAAGCAATTTTTTTTGAGATCTGCAATGTTATCATTTCATTTACAAGACTCCAGTTTGAAGTTCTGGAGTGGTGTGGTTAGATGTTTGATTTCCAATTTTGGGTTACTTTTCCTGATCAGCAGGAAAATACTTTCTTTCAGGCGTGGCTTTCACTTTCTGCAGAAATGGTTTATACAGGAAGGTGTGCCTTTTCAAAAAAACTAGTTCACACCCACACAAAAAAGAAGGGGGGGATGGGGAGGAGAAGGGGAAGGGTTCAGTGGAGCAGAAAAACCTCTCCCATATGCATCAGTCCCAAACATAATGGGATCTTTGAGCAAAATCTTTTTCCCCTATGAGATTGTTTGGTCCCTTATGTGATTGTTGAAATCAAATATTCAACTAGTAAGCAATCTTCTATGCTGAAAGCTAAGAAATGCCCAGTGAGGTTTGCGTGCAACTTCAGTAGTCTGAAATTTCATTCTTGAAATTTAAGTTACTAATTGGTAAATTATTACCTTTCTTATTTTTTGTTAGGCATTAAAAAGTCAACATCTGAATATAAATGGATCCCTAAGATTTAGGCCCACATCTGTAGCATCAAGGTTGGTAGCCAGATGCCTGGCACTGAAAGGTGTGATCACACTGAAATGAATAAGCTATTCCAAAAATGTTCCAGTTTCCAGTACTATATCATTCCTGATGTTCTCTTTGTCCTGTTACCACTCTCTAATCAATTCTGACATGGCATTATGTTGATACTCTGAATTTTATCCTTCCCTAGTGACTGCGTTTATCTTATATTAGATACTTAAGTCTTGTCACCAGAATGTACTGTTGAAAAGATGTTGACAAAACATCTCCAAGACAATAGAAGATGAGGCCTGTCTTATCACAATCATCTAGCTACTTATCAGAAACGTAACAAAAATTGCCGTCAATTCCATGTGTGAGGTTTCTTATTATGAAATGATTATTATAGTTAAGACGGATACATACAGAATAGACATCCACTAGCATTAGTAAAGTAAAATTATTAAAAATAGGGAGATAACCTGTAAAGTGACAAACTGAGAAAATTATACAGATGAAAGATACATATATGATCTTAATGTGCTTTACAGCAGTCATACATTAGATAGGATTTTTAAAAGTACAATGGTTCAGAAAATTGTGAACTAACAATACATTTGGATGCTAGAGTTGCTTTGAGTTTTAATGAGATTCAAAGGCCTATGAAAATATAATATTATTATTAAGACATTTTCTAATTTGGTAGGGATTAGCTCTCCTGGAGGTTAATTCTTTTCAGTACCTTTGAATACTCCAACCTGCCGTCAATGAAAAACTGATGCTGAATACTTCAGAGTACTTGATGTAAATCGGGGAAGTAACATATGTGCATATCCATGTGTAGGTGTGTGACATGTGTGTGTGTGTATGTGCATATTAGTTTGTATTTTACATTTGAAAGTAAATAGAATACTTATAGAGTCATAAATTTATATACTTATCCAGAATGAGTAGTTAAACTTATTCACTGTTGTAACATTCTTAAACAAGTATAAATCACATCAAGTTATAAGAAATGCTACATTGATAATGTAAATACAGAAGACAGTATTAGTTCTTACTGAAGAACATTATGTTTCATATTTTAGCATCTGCATGTGAACATTTATAAAGCTGATATAAAATCAAGGAAAATAGGCATTATGTTCTTCAGTCATCTAGTTTTCATCTGTTTAAATAAAACCGCCAAAATGTGGCCTTTTGCCACCCACATGTAATCTTCCTGTTGCCTGGAAATCAACATACTTGAAGAGATGGAATACTGAAAGGAGACAGTTTCACTCTGCATCAGCTGCTGAGAGGAGGTGGTGAGAGTTTTGTAGAAATGGAAGAAGAGCATTTAAAAGGGACTGAGATAGCTGACAGAATGGTACACCAGGAACCCTACAGAAGTGCACAATCAGGAGCTGAATATCATTCGCAAGGTAGGTTTCTTTGATTTTATTGTTCATTTTTCTAGATTAGATTTATTTACTCATTTAATTTTTCCTTTTTACTTTACTAGTAATGCCAACTGTTTTATGAAAACAAAATCTGACTAAAACATAACCTTACATTTAGAAGCAATTGCTTTAAGTTATGTTAAAAGTTACAGGTAAAAAGATTATAGGCATTACTACACAGCAAACTGCTACAAGAAGAAAAAACTATTTCTTTAATTAATTATTTAGTAAGCAGTAGTCTACATTTAGCCAAATTTACCATAGCAAATAATGTCAGCTTTCTAGATATTGTATGTCTTTATCCATACAGAAACAGTGGGAAAATAAGTATTAGGATTTAAAAAAAAACACATTCAAACCATTTACATACTATATGAATAGTATAAAAAAAAGTTTTCTAATATGATTTTTTTTCTCTTTATGGATTGGATAAACATATTTAATTTTCAAATGTTCCATAATAAAATCTGAACTCACTAGGCCTATCACAGCACATCAGTAAATACAGAGTAAAAGTGAATGAGCAGGAGCAAATGATCAACTGTACCTGTGTGACTTCTCAAAATTGTAAAACCATCTTGACTCTATTAAGCCTTCTATCTCTTTCTTCTTATTATTCCAGAATTCGACAATGTATTGCCCCAGGAGCTGCTTCTTCCTCTTAACTGTCTGCCTTATTGCTGCATCCCTTGGTAATCACCAAAGAAGCAGTCATCAGTGCTTTGAAAGCGTGCAGTGGAATGACCTTTTAAAGGAGATTGAGAAACTAGTAAGTAAATGTGTAAAATATTGTCACAATCTATAGACGTTTTCAATCTTTCTTCAATTTAGGCATAAGGAATTCTCAACTGCACAACAAATTGCTTGATTACAATTTTTTTTATATTATTAAGGTTATGAGCCAGCTCTCCCTTCTCTATAAAGCCAAAAAATCTTAAGTCTAGATTTTTTAATTTGAACTCATCCTGTTGAATATATGTGTGTCTTCTAAGAAAAGCTCCACACAGAAGCCACATATTTTAGAATACATAGTTATCTGTGATTTCTGCTAACTGGCATCAACTCAAACACCATGGCACCATAAATTACTTTACCACAACATAATCTGACTCAAAGAAAAGGGCTTCCACAGTCACAACTTTTTTGGTACACATACTCTCTGATGATGTTTTTGGAAATCAACTATATGGAAAGCATGTTTCCTTCTCAATTTAGCTTCTTCTGTAACCTGCCTTTTCATCAGCACCAGTCAAACTGAGCAGTTTCTTCCATTTTATATAGGCTTGGGAACATAGAAGCAAATAAATCCTCTTCACACAACCTCATGAGCTATACAGTGTCCTCTGTTGATGCAGTCATTCATGGACTTCATTGTAAAGAGACCAACTAAACAGTGAATGCTTCTATAAATTGTTTCCGTAATAAAATGTTTTTGCACATGCTTAAATCTCTATGCTGATGTTTTCTTTAAGAACAAAAGAGGCTTTTCTTTGGAGTGTGGGGAAGTGAGCAACGAAGATTTGTGTTTCCCTGAGAAGATGCTAAAAGCAGTGAGTAGAAAAAGATATGTACTCGACATTATCTCATTGTAGCAGCTCTACCTCAGGCTGCCTAAACACCTTGTCACAAGACGTTTACATTAGAATTATAATACACTAAATTACAGGTTTAAATGATAGATTTGACTGCTGACTTTTCAGTGCAACTTCTTTTCTGTCAGAGGTTGTTTATTGGAAATCATAGTTTCCTTGCTTTTCATATTACTTGAATTACAATACCACTTGTACAAGAGAAGGGTAGATTTTTTTTTTATTTGTTTAAAGTGGAAAATAAGTTTGAATCAGGCTGGTGGCCTGGAAACTACCAGAACAGCAAGGTGACTTCAGCTTCAGTCAGAAGCAAACCCCACAAAAATAGTGCTGGGGTAAGTTTATGTACTATTCAACACATGCATGCACTTTATGTGCACAGTTAACTCCCAGTCTAGGTCTGTAATGTCAGGTATTGGGTTAGCAGTGTGTTACTGCACCGAAGCAATTAATTCAGCTCTCCTCTAGCTCATGTCTCTCATGGAGTTTCTAAAACACAACCATGGAACAAAATGGACAGCATTATCAGCCTCTCCTGTACTTCCACCTTCTCTGAGACAGAGGGAGCTGCCCTTCACCATATGTGCACTGCTCTTGTGAGGAAAGAGCTGCACATTCCTATCCTACAGTCTTCCATCTGACTTCAAAAGACCTGGTCTTGATTCTTGGCCTCTTATTGACTGTTCCTTGTATATATTAAAGAACATTAATGCAATCCAAAAATGCAATATATATTTACATTACAAAAAATCTTCTTGTCTTATGAAAGCAAAAATTGCAAATGGAAATTGCACATTTAGGTCCTGATTTTCTAATAAATACCATCTTTGGAATGCATATTATTTTCTATAATTGTTCTAGTTTAAAATTCAGAATAGTACAAGAAAGTGGTGAAAAATTTTTAAGAGTTTATGATAACCAGACTCAAGCAGTTGTAAAATATACCAAAACATAAATGCAAACTTCAGAAACCTAATTCATCAATGTTTGCTTTTTGTTATCATAGGTTAAATATGATAATGCAGCCATTGTTTATATAGTGCATGAAATTGCAGAGTTTTTCAAGAGAGCAGACACTCCTTTTCAAAATAAGAACATTTTTCTAAGAGAAATGTATGAAGCTCATGCTCAGCTCAAGACTTGTGTAAGTATGATTTTCTCTTTTTAACTGCATGCTATTCAAGTCAGATATTCCTGGTGAATAAAACTGATAATAAGTATGCTGAAAATACAATTGAAAACTTTAAAGACTACACTTTCAAATAATGGCACCTATAATGCATATACAAGCAATGACAGGTATCTTTCAGCACTTTTACTGACCTTTATAATACAGGCAGTTTTAAATTCACACATTATGGGCTTATTTTGAGATGTGATGTCTAAAAATGTGACTAGGTCAGTATTTAAATTGGTTCTCCTTTAAAACTGCACTGGTTCTACAGAGAAGTACTACTTATTCTTACTAAGTGTCAGTTTCATATGCTGTTCTTCAATTACTTCTGACTTCTGTCAAGTCAAACTAATGTAAAGAATTACATGCAAATTGTATGCAAAACATTTCAGGAAATATTTAGATCTGCATTCAGCTAATTCATCTGAGTCAACTACTTAAACTTACATGCAAAGAGTTCCTTCAGCTGGGATCACCTTAAGAATGATTTACAGAGGACAAAGCCTTGAATTTATTATAGCTTACTTTGCAACTAATATCTATGCCAGTCACTGGTTTTGCTACTAAACCTGCAGGAGAACAAACCTAGGCATAAAAATGCACAGCCTGATTCGCCCCTCTGTGTTGTTCTGGAGGGAACCTACTGCACATTTATGCATGAAAGAGGTTTCCACAACTACACATATGCCTGAGCAGTAGCATCTAAACACTGAGCTTCAAATCCACCCTGCTTTTGATCAGGCCAGACCCCAGGATAATGTCTGTATAGCAGAGGATTATAACTAGAGATTACTTAAGCACAGTTTTTCAAAATTAATGAACGTAATCACATAGGTACACCCCCAACATGTCAAATGACCACCAGTTATTCTTCAAGGACAGTATACATGAGCAAAACCAGTATTGCCACGGAATGAAAAAAATCCATAGACCCCTTACCTTGCTTTGAACATTGATATATTAATTTCCTGATCTCTTTGCAGACATAGCAAGTTTATGTTACACTGCCTTTAACATTAACACATTCAGCAAGCTTGCATATGACAGAAGCTTACAACATTCTTAGTCATGATCACGTCTGTCAGAGGGTACTGTTTTACTGAGTCATGTTGAACTTCCATTTACTTCTCACTGTTCAAACTTATTTCTAAAGCTTATTTTCCATTAAAATAACAGCTGAAGTCCAGGCTTAACATTGTCCATGAATCTTTAGTAAAAGACTGTTTCAAGAAAATGGATAAATTTGTGGCCACGGTAAGTAGATGGTTTCTTTACTTCCATCTCACTTTAAAGAATTTTAAAGATACAGAAGAGTTTCTTATACAAGCTGATCAAAGCTGAATGAATCTGTGGGATTGTGCCACATTACCCATTACCAAGCACCATGGATTTTCACTCACACAAGATCTTTTGGTCCACATGCTTTTCAGGGTCACCACAGGCTTTAAAAAAATATTTAATTTTAATTCAGCACTACAGCCATTTGTAGTCTGTGCCTTTTTAGAAATACTTCATAGTACATGGGTCAGGACTAGCCATGCATCTGATAATATCTATTTCACCTGGAAAAACAATGATCATTTTATAAACAAAGAATATTTGAATCTTAACCAGACTTCCTAAAATTATTCTTTTTCTATATATATTTTTTCTTTGAATAAATTATTACAAGCTTGTTCTCAATTCACTTTTGCTCCTCAAAATATTGGATGTCATGTTTTACAAAACTGCTAATAAACATCTCTTAATAATATTTTCTTCACAGTCAAATGATCATTGCACTTGGCAAGAGGTCCATGCACAATCCAGAGAGATTCTTCAAAGAATCGAAAATCACTCTTTCAAGAGAAAAGGAACACATTAGCAAAGTCAGTTTACATCAAGTACTGAGGATCTACTATCATGTCAAGATATATTATCCTACTTTTCTAAAAATTAAAGGAAGTATTATACATGTGCTTCATATTTAAAACTATAAATTGCTTAATTTATTTTTGTCAAGATATTTTTCTGAACTACGATAAGAACTTTGTACTTAATAAAAAGCCTGTAAAAAGAACAAGTAAATATGCTTGTGTTTATTTGTTTTACAAAAAAGGGGACATTTTTCATAAAATACATGCCATATATATGGAACTCCAAATCTTGTGTTAAGGTTAAATGGTGAGCATATCACTTACAGTACTTGATTTTGCAGTACATTCATCATGTTATGGGAATATGAACCTATGCAGCCTAATGCTTTCCCAATGCACATCTCATACCACACATTTGCACTGCTGCACTTCTACCAGTGAAGTTAAAAAGCTACCTGGCCATTCATGTGTGAAAGACATGCCCGTTTCCAGAAATGCCATGCCAGTCTTCCAGATCCTTTCATGAGGAATTCTGAAATTTCAGTTTGATCACTCACATGTAAATTACACATAAGTAAAAAAACCAACATACCAAACAAACAAACCGCTCTGCATTCCATTATACAGACAAGAGCTAATCATAGCATTAGAAGATTGACATGTCATATGCTCTTCACTCTACAGACATACTCACAAATGAAAAAACTTGGTATAGCAAAGACTGTGACAAACTAAGGAAGCTATTTCTAGCTACTACTAATAAGGAAAAATAGCTGCTCTGAATTATACTCCAGAGAACCTTCTTTGTCCTCCACTCATAACAAAATTCGATGTTTAGCCTAAGGAGTCTCAGCTTCTTTCATTTGGTTTCCACATTACATGTCAAAACTAATGCTCTATGTTGCTTTGATGAGGTGATGATTTTGTATTGTTAACATTTCATGTGACAACCTTATTGCCATAATCATCCTAAACCAAAGTGTTTAGTTTACTTTAGATAATTCTAAAAGATTCTAAGAAAAAGATCCTAAGCATTTTATAACAAACACATTGCTCCTTCCAATTTATTTCTACTACTTGACTCACTGTGATACTGCAATGTTACCAAATTTCCACTTCTTGAAAAACCACTCAAGTTCAGCGCAAGTTAATAACCTCATTGTCTGTATCTAGATTGGAATATCAAAATAGCTTTTTCTAATGGAAACTGTCCACAGGTAATGCCATTTCTGACAAACAGAACAGCAGTTCTGCAATAAAGAAGCCGACATTTTATGGTAAAAGCTCTTTTTTTTCCTTTCTCCTTGCTTCACATGCATTTTCCCTGTGTATACCACAACTGCATATCAGAAAACCCTAGAGAAGTCAAGCTTAGATACCAATTGCTTTTCCAAATAAGGTTTTCATTACAACACTCTTCAGCTGTGATCTCCATTCATAAGATAGCTTCACCAGAAATACCGAATTTACCTGGAACCCCAGCTTTTTCATCTAGAACAGAATGGGAGATGTGACACAGAAGAGCACTTTTAGCCTTTGTCCAACACAGCAGATTCTCATATTCTTTCTAAAGTCAGCCTTCAAACTGTCATGGCAATGAATCCCATGGCTCTCAATGTCAATACTGCTAAAATTACAAACCTAAGAGTTTCTTCTCTTTTGTCATGTAGCTGTTAATGCTGTTAGCTAGAATGAAAGTAATACTTCAGGTACTCTTCCTGATACTGAACCAACGTTCATGGTTTTGTTTCATGGAGCACAGCCACCTCGTAAGAAACAAAATAGATAATCCAGGTAAAATTGACAATTAATGTTATACCTATTATATATTACATAAATACTAATTATTTACACTCTTAATATAAGCAATAGCCTGCTTAAAGTTCCATGCATGTGAACAGAAGGAAAAGCAAACCTAGCTCCAAGTGGTGAATTATGCTTAAAATCAGAACAATGTACCACTTTAATTTTTACTGAACTGTTGTAAGGTACCTTCTCACATTTGAATTCTTGATATCTGATCAAAGGTTCTTTCTAAATTGCCAAGTCCTTGAAAGATCAAATCAAATGAAATCTTTATCTTTAATTACAATACCTACCTGGCTAAATCACTTATTTGCAAATAATTTCAGGACTGTCTCTAAAATCATAAAGCTGTGACATGTAATAATTTTAGAACATGTATGTACATGCCATGGATTGTTACTGGAATGGGTAGTTGAAATCAGAACACAAAAGGAAAAGCAAATAAAACTTGAAAATGTGATACTATTATCCTATTTCCATATTTATATCTTAAAAATGTAGTGGTGTACTTCTTGTCACATTTCACATGCAATCAGCACTACAAATTAACAAGGTGACTTGAAAATGAGACCGTCTTGGAGTGACACGACAGGGTCAAAAACATGGATGGTGGTCAGGTCACTGACATAAAAATTGTGCAGTAGCCAAGTGTACTAAAAATAGTACTTAAAATGTTTAAGTAATCTTCAATTAGAGAGGAATGAAGATTGAAGACAGCTGAATCTTTTTTATTTTACTTTTTATTTTATATCTTTAGATTCAAGAGGTAAATATTGGTATTAGTAACACAGAACCTAAGTGTAAATATTCAGATATTGAAAAGATATCTGAAAAAGCCCAGTATCCCTGTCTCAGCAGTGGTAACAGCACTGCCACTATTCATCCCTATCTCAAAGTAACAGTAACAGTGGAAATGAAAGACTACTATCAATCAGTTTTAACAATTGTTCTTATTAATGAAATACTAAGTTACTAGGCAATAAGGTATGGAAAATAATTTTGTATTGTGGTATCAGGCAGGTGATCCAGCCAAACATTTGTCTCAAACATCTCTGATCTTATTAAACTGCACTTCCATTGTGGGTGGCACAGAGTAAAAGGAAATAAGAAATATTTTACAACTTCCAGGTAACTGTCTGATATCTCATGCAAATGAGGCTTAATTTGAAGCCCTAACCCACACCAGAGCAGAAGCTGCACTGCAAACACAAACATGCCAACTCATCACAAGGCTGGAACAGTTGTAATAACGAATTAGGTCCCATATAAAGGAACAGAGTACAAATCCTCCCCAGCACACCCTCTCTCTGCGATCCTTGTGCTGGACGTATGCTGAGCTGTCTCTCCCTCCCTTATTACATTTTGTCCAGGGGGTTGCCAACTGACAGCTGTTCAAGTGTACCACAAAGGCACTGCTGCTCCAGACTTGGATGCCTACTGTCAGACTTACTCCACAATTTATTTTCAGTCTAATTTTCACTGCTTTCTTGACTCCATAGCAACATCCTACCCTTGATCACATCATCTACAACAGCACAGATTGTGGCTTCTTGACAGTGTGCATGGCGTTCAGGGAAATTATGGCCCTAACAATTACAAAGCAAATGACCACAATTTCAGTTACTTTGGCTCCGCCATGCTTCTAACGATTCTTGACCTTGGACATCTTGGTACCTCTCTGAGTTTGACACTCTTAGAACTATGAAGTGTTCCTTGTTTGCTCATTAGTCACAATCTTGCATGACTCATGCTACTCACCCTCCTGGCTGGAGAGTAAAAGTTTCAGGATCCAAAAATTCTACAACTACATTGGTTCTTTCTTAAAACAAAAATACTTTCAGAGCAGCTGCAACTCAACTAGCAGACTAACCATGTGTGTAACTGTCAGATGTTTCTAGCGTGTAACAGACACTGTGCAATGCAAGATACTATACCATAACCTGACGTACAGTCACATCCTACACAGGGGAAGAGGACAGTCACATGGACCTTCCAGTTCTATGGGGAAAAAAAGTCAAAGGTAGCTGTACCGTAACACTTGTGAAAGCAATGTTATAAGACTCGTGGCAGCCTTCTCTCATCTTAATTAAATAAAAAAGAAATCCGAGCTTCACTACCTGCCTGTGACACTGGTAGAGAAATAACTTCTTTCTGTGCTGTCCTATAGGTTTCTCCATGGGGTTGCACCACAGAACTTGATCCATAGCACTGAACATCACTAAGGAAAGCTGCTTGAACCATGCTTCCAACTTTTGCAGTAGTACTTAATTATCTTGTGTATATGACTGAGAACTTTACTTATTGCTTCTGACAATAAATTATTGCTTCATTTATTTGCTTCTGACAGTAAATTTCAATTTACATTTTTCTGTGAAAGCATTAAGTCCAGTGAAACAATAAGACAAAAAACTTCCAGAAGGAATGCACAAATTACAAGAAGCATAAAGAATACAATATGAGTTAATTAATCCCTGTGGGATTCATTTTGCCCTCTGTTCTGCCTATTTATGTTTAGATAACCCATCTTAGACTGGCCCTACACACTGTAAAGCATCAGGGTTTCCTAACGCAGCCACTTGCTTGATTTCTATGGTACGTGCATGACCCTCAATGACTTGCGAATTCCAAGACAAGGACAACAACACTGCAGCAGAATTGTTTCAGGGATGGGATGGGAATTCCTATCCCTCCCAATCATCTAGGAAAATGGAAGCACTTGGGCTTGTGAACGTCACCTTGTGATGGAAATGAAGATTTACAGGAGCAGATCTTGACCTCATGGAGAAATTAGACTGCCTATGGACAAGCGTACCAGGCAGGAAGACTATTTCTAGACCATAAATTCCCAGAAGTAGCTATAATATTGCTAACTCGTTGTAGAACTTATCCTGTTCTGGAATACAGTTGATCCCCTTCTAGTCCACCCCATGTTATTTCTAAAACTCCCAATGTCCTCTCCTATTCCTGTTTACTCCTTTGGAATCTATTCCAGCATGTCACAAAACTGAGCCAGCTGATGCTGTGGGCTAACATACCTTTTTGGTTTTGATGGTAAAATTTAATTTGATCAGGTTCTAAACTCACAAAAGCAAAAATGAAGAGTAAATGCCATGACAAATAACCTTTCACAACTTGATAATCAATTAGTTATTTTTTCGTCGAGGTAGCCTATTTATTTTATTTTGTGGAAAGAAGGATTTTATTTTTCATTTTTCCGGTGAGCTGTTGTTATTACACCAGTTCTTTCAGTTGTTGTTGTTTTTTGTTTTTTTTTTTTTTTTTTTAAAAAAAAGCAGCTATTTAAAACGTTACATTCATGTTTTAAAGACAGGAAATTGTGTGAGGCATTAAGTTTCAGCAGAAAAGAAGCATTCAGCATCAAAGAAACTTTGGCTTCCTGGAAGGGAAATAAGCTTAAGATAATTGACTGTAAACATTAAACATTAAACATGCTCTATCTATATCTGATCACAACAACTATCGTTCAATTTATTCACAAAATACTGATTATTTTCACATAATGATCCTAATGGTATTACTCAGACATATCATAAAAGGACTTTGGTCACTTGCATAGACAATCAACGAAATCAATTTTCTCCTTATTAGTATTGTAGGGAATTCCAAGGAACTATGATGCAAGTTCAGAAAAAAAAAAAAAACATATTACATAAGAAGCCAGATATTTAATATTTTCTTAGCACTAACACATACTCTTAAATATTGCACTCCGTAACAACATAATTAACTCTGAAAATAGAAGCTAACCCAATCTGGTTTATTTTTTCCCAGTCCTGTTCTGCAGTTTAAACACGTTACTTAACTTCTCAGCTATGCCTGTCAAAGTATTTCTAAACTGTAGGTTCTGGTGCATGCAAGATATTTTGTGTTTGAGTTTGGGCTTTTTTTGTGCTACAGAATATGAGATAAGACTTTTCCTGGTGTGATTCTAAGCAAAGGATGCATATAAATGCATAATTACAAGAAATCAATATTAAATACAACTCTGCTAACAACTTCAGTTTCACAGACAAGGAGAACTGAGATGTTATTTCCTTCCAGGCTTCCAGACGGGAATCTTGCAAATGAAAATGACTCTACTAGTCATTAAAAGCTATTTTACTAATTCCACAAATGGAAACCTTCCACATTTTCCAAGACTGATTATCATCTCAAATCAGTGTCATAAAAACATTTAGAAGAAAGAATATGAAATTTGTATTTGTATTTTGAAATTAACTACCGTACTAAAACTATCAATGTGAGTGAAAAAAGGTCTGATACTCTTCTTATATTTGTTGTTAAAAAGAAAGGAAGAAGATGAGTTGCAAGTAGTGAAAGCAAGGAGGAGCAATGGAAAATAGATGGTAGGAAAGGAAGCGAAAGGAAGAAAAAGGCTAAAGTGGAGAGGAGAAAGAGTGAAAGAACAAGCACGTGCTAGGAAATAAAAGATATTGATTAAGCAGGAAACAGTGTAAGTAAAAATAAATATGTCCTCTTGAAGGACCAACTTTTGCTGTTCTGTATTATTTATGACACCATAACAGAATAAAACAGCAACAAAAATGTCTAAGGTTAAGACCGCTTCTTGAAGTGCAAATTATTCAGACCAAATACCTAATTTTATTGCTTTCTCTAAGTACTTGTAATCTCTCTCAAACTGCTGGCTGATAACACACAAATGTTAATGATGGTCCCACTGTCTGCTTTACTACCAAAACTGCTTTTCTAGTCTCCTCAGTCCTTGTAGAAAGTCAGCTTTGCAGCATGGTACCCTGTAGATGCTTTACGGGGGGGGGAGACTAAGATGCCTTGTACACTCTGGAATACATTCCATTTCAACCAGTTATGCTTTCCCCCCACCTCACAATCCTCAAATTATGTTTCTATTAGGTTCAGGCATTTTGAATAGTGAATCCTCTTTCAATCCAGTAGTAAGACACCACAGTTTGAAAGACTAGGGTCATAGCAGCTACAATAAAAAGTGCAGCGATTTATCATTCTGTCTCTGAGCAATCTATCACTAATGGCTGTCTGAAGTCTCCAAAATCATCTAGGTTATTTTGAGCATTGCTGGAACTTCCATTAAGGTGCAGGCCACGAAACTGCAAAGAAAATATGCATAACCTCTACTGTAAAGAGTGAAATCTATCCTCAAAGGGAAAAGAATCACATGAGAAGTATGTATCAAATCTACTGTTTATGAATACTAATACAAATAATATAAATACTGTAATTTATGCAAAAACATACAGTAAGTTGGCAGTTGAATATTTACAGTGCAATTGAGAACATGTTCACTTGTTTAACTCTCACATATTATAAAACATGTATCGATTGCAAATTATAAATCACAGTTTCAATTAGTTTAATTTCAGACAAAATAAAATTCTCCAGTATCAATGGGAACTGTATTTTTAACTCATTGTATTACTAACTGTTTACCTACATTTATATTATTGCACTTATACTGCCAAGTTAATTCTGGATTATATAATGCAAGTCTTCATGAAAGGGATCAACCACTGTAACTTCTGTAGAACATCAGAGCTTACATTTAGAAAGGAAGGTACACTTATCATATCAATTTAATTAGATTAGATCATTACGTATGACACCGTTTCCTGAAGTATAACTAATGGTACATGATTTCAAATGCTATTTTTTTTGGTTGTTTTTCTTCTCCATATAAAAATGATCCCCAAGGCAATAAAATGGCAGGGTCCCCATGGCAGGGTTGGAACTGGATGGGCTTTGAGGTCCTTTCCATCCCAAACCATTCTATGATTCTGCATCAGTGTGCTAGCAAACAAGGATTTGATAGGAATGGTTGGACTTGATGATCCGGTGGGTCTCTTCCAACCTGGTTGTTCTATGATTCTATGATTCTATGAAAATAGGGGGAGAGGTTACTCTTTCCTTCACCAACCCTGAGTTACACAAATCATATAAATTCTTCTCTATCTCTTCTAGTTTTGTCAGAACATTTTCCTTTGCAGTTATTTCGTTCAATATCACTGAGTGAAGAAATCAGAGACACCTTCAGGCCAGTAGTCCATCTGGCCTCAAGCCACATAAGCACTTAAGTTGATGTGTCCTGTATTCATGTCTTTCAGGAAGAAAAAGGCAAAGCATTATTCCAGACAAACTCTGCTATGGAATATGAGATGATAAACCTTCAGAGAACTCCTGACTATCATCCACTCTTCAACAGAAGTGACCTCCATGTAAAATTACACAGTACTCACCTTTTATATAATATAGCCTAACAATTATAGCATATGATCAGAAAGCGACACTTTCAAGATAAGTTTTGCCCATATAACATTGAAATCTTCTGCTGCAATCTGCACTATCTGTCAGAAGGACATTTTTTTCTGAATGAGGACACTCCAGCACTCTTGCTGAAGCTGTTACAAGCATTCCCAAATTCAGAAGTACTGCACAAAGGATGATACCATCTAATAATCGAGTAGTTAGAACAGTCATCCATAAGCCAAAGGTTCTGCATTCTAGAAATTATTGTAAGGTTATTGTTCCTATTTTTATATTAAGCATAAAAGCAACAAACATATTTCACATCACATTAATAGTAAGAATTCTCCTCAGTATCTTAAGAACATTTGCACTACTTAAAGCCATAGAAACACCACAGTCTAAGAATACCAGGATCAGTCCATATCCTTTTAATGTGTAATATGAACATGCATGCATCACTGTACTCATTTCCCAACCTAACCTTTTGTGGCAAAGAGCATGGCAAGCTTACAAATTATCATGTGGCACCAAATGATGGCTCACTGTGGACGTTTTCTTGGTGAGAGAGTCTTACGTATTCTTCTCCTTCAAATCAGAAGAAATAACTTGGTCAATTGTATGATTCAATAATCATTTAATTAGCACAATGTTTCCTTTTAATGAAGTGTGTTAGGCAGTTTTTCTAAATCTCTGAGCAATTATGATACATATATGACTAGCAGTGCTCAATTACTCCATCCCAGCATATCTGACACAATGTATCTTTCACAATAACACAAATCCTCTTTGATCGGCACTATTTTTGGGTATTGCTTAACTCAGTCATGAATTTTCCTATCCAATAAAACAAGTAAACCACAGTTTTCAACTAAGAAGTGGACTCCAGGTCATGTCAAACCACAGAAAGATGCATTTTCAGGGTCTTAGAACTTGGGGTTTTTTTCCAAAAATCAAAACTTGGAAGTTAGATAACCTAGAAATACATAGCATGTTAATATTTGTTTGATGGTGACATCCAGCAGTGAATTTAGCAGCTGGCAGCAGGAAGAAGAAAAAATAATGCCCCTTAATGAACCTGTGGAGCACAAATAAGAAATTTTAGTATGTGTCATTTAAGAAAAGATGCATGAATTTACCATGGAAGAAATAACTATCAAGCCTAGAGACCACACTGATACATTTTCCATATAACTATTTATAGAACATTTTCCATAAAATATGGCGGCTTCAAAGCTAGTATGAGCTGAACAATACTTGGGTTTGAAGTTAAACAACAATATTTCCATTCAAGATATTTGGCTAGGAAGTAATTTGTTACTGCTTTATCATGTTCTACATTTGGATTCTTAGATAAAAACACAGCGGAGGAAATAACTTCTAGAAAAATACTGCTCAATCACTGTCTTTTATTTAAATAAAGAATAGTTGCAGTCAAGTAAACACAGGGATTAGATTTGTGCTTTGCTTTTATAAAAGGTCTGATTCAAATGCCAGTAAAAACTCTTGCCATTTGATTTTAGTGGGAATTTCATAAATGCCTTAGATTTGTACCTAAACTCTCAACTGAAGAGTTGGGTACAGCAAATTCAAAACAATGGTCATTTTACATTCAAGAAAAAAATTCTACTTGATATTAAATGTGTGGTTTCTTTCATGAGGAAAACGGTGATGTTTTACAGTATCATCTCTCACAGAAAAACATAAAACATACTTTATAGTTGACAATTTTTCCTCTCTCGTTTCTTTTGCTGACTTGGGCAGTGTAAATGGCTTACACTCGCTACTGTAGATTGCAAGTATTTTTCTCCCTGTATAAAACAGGCATATTCACAAGCCACTGATAGGATTCTCTCTTTTAAAAGCTGTTAGTACAGTGCTAGTACAGTGACTCAGGACATTATCCATCTTTACAGTAAAAATGACTCTGATATTTTATGACTACTGGGAAGTAACAGTACAGAAAAGGTGATCAAAACATTAATATCTACATTGGTCAGTTTTACGTACATTTCTCCCAAAGGCTATGCTAGTTGCTGTTCTCTTCTTACCAAAATCAGGACTGACCACAAAAAGTCTAGTTGAAATATTTATTAAAAGACTTAACTATTCTGGATACAATCACTTCTTAAATCTGTGTTATCTTTCCACTGCACTCATCTCCCTTCTTCCTTTCTCACCCAAGTCTATTAGCAAGCCCTTTGAATCTATTGGAGATTTTCCTGTTACCTCCTCTCCCATGCTAGTTCTAGACTTCCTCTCATTTACACCTTCAATTTCTAGTATAAAGAAAGGCTTTTGTAAGTCAGTGTCACAACTGCCATTAGGTAAGGGAAAAATGAAAAAAAAATCAAAACCAAATGAAATCCAGCCTACAGAATTCATACTGTTAGAACAACACAAATGAAGGGTGAAAACCTATAGGAAAGAGGTTAAGTAGTACAAGAGTTTATATGCAACATGTAAGGCCAGGGAGTATTGTAGTATTAATGGAAGAAAGCAGACATCTCTCTTAAAGAAATCATTGTCATTATCTGCCCAGAAATTGTATCTCAGTGACTTCTTTACTACTTTTCATGCTAATCTGCACATTCCATGACCAGCTTGTTTAATTTTTAAATGCTGGAATTTTTGTACAACCTTCTCTGTTCTCTGTCTATTTTTTAATAATTTTAAGAAGTTGAATGTGCAAAAATTAATTGTCTATGATTCAAAAGTCTCATGAAAACATGACAGTTGCTTAGAGGACACAGCTCCTACAGATGCCTCAGAAAACTTGAAGTGTGGGCTCATGCACCACTAGGTGCCAGAGATCCATATAGGAAAGAAAGGTCTAGCTGTAGAAAATAGTTTCAGTTGGCTGAAAGTCATCCATTCAGCACTGTTACTCACATAATAATCTTGTTCTTTTTGGACATGACTTGGTCTTCCTAGTTTACCTTAATTGTAATGGAAAATGTGCCAAAAATAATACTGCATGCATCTGTGATATTACATCCATGCTATGAATGGTTTCCTAGTTCAAAGGCA
Organism: Coccyzus lansbergi; assembly: GCA_033558105.1. NCBI lineage: Eukaryota > Metazoa > Chordata > Aves > Cuculiformes > Coccyzidae > Coccyzus > Coccyzus lansbergi. Next base: position 1,111,183 of record JAUMJK010000663.1, read on the forward strand.
GCATGTGTAACAGTAGTGGCACAGGAAGTTGAGGTGGGTAGCGATCCAAGGTACTCTTAAAGGGTCAATCTAGATATCTCAGGGAGTGATAAGATATCAAGATGGGCAGATAGACTTCATCTAGATGACAGCAGGAACAAACATGCAGTAGGAAAGAGATGCGACAAAGCATCTGCAATGGTTTATATCAGGTCAAATGGTCTGTATCAGGTCAAATGGTCTGTATAGTCAAACCCCACCTATTCTATCCCTATCCCATGTAAACTGATTCTATTCACTCTTACACTAAGAGGACAATTAGACAATTGTGCAAATTACCTATTAAGGTTTTATTCAATACGCAGTTTCTTTATTATCAGTTTCAACAGTTCAAAAGAGTCTATTCTCTTAGTGTCAGTATGATTTATACACCTGTACCTAGCTGCACTCCAACCACATCCCACAGGATTAAACGAGAATGTTTCCCCCAACAGTCTTCAATACTTAAGCCAAGAAGTCATTCCTCTTCAGACTACAGGTAATTATACTGCTGGAAGATATTTAAGTATATCAAGACAGCCCCAGGAACAAAGAGTTCCATATCCTTTCCTCTCCACCCACTTCTACTTTAATCACTTGACACAGACAAAATACAATTTTCCTGAGTGCGCTGCTGATGAACAATTGGTAGCTACAATAAATGATGAAAACAGTGAAATCAGTCAGCTTCCTAGTCAGACGAGGGTAAAAAAAAATACACCTTTAAAGTTTGTTATGAACCATAAGGCAATTGGAGAGAAAAATAACTTTCAGAACATAACACCTCTTCATCATCAATGCTTTATTTGGAAGAAAAAGGGAGAAGTCTACTTCCAAAGTTGAGCATGCTTTAGGTACAGTGAATAAAAAGTAAACCAAATCTAAAGAATGGGTAAGTATCTGTATCAAACCAAAGAGAATTAATGAAATGTTTACTCATAGCGTTGCTCAGATGACAAACTATCATTAGTTCATGATCTCAAAGAGTTGTAATAGCTTATATTAGCCAAAGACCTTCCTACTGATTTTATATGCTTTGAATCAAGCCCTGAATCACTTTACTTAGCATTTGCAGAACTACTCTCCAAGAAACTAATGTGATTCAATTCAAACCAGAACCCTTGGAACACAGTGCAACTTCATGGGGGTTCACATATTTCTGTAACAAAAGCTCACCTTTATTGTCATCCAACTCAGAGCTTTCTTCAGATTCAGGAACAAACACACTAAATTCCCTGTAGAATTACTATCGTTCATGGTATGAAAACTATTTGGCAATGTGTTTTTTCCTTTGTCAAATCACACACTCATTTTAGCCTCTGAGTGGATTTGCAAATATGAGCCACCCATATACTAGGTATAGATATCCATTTTCAGGTATGATTTCTTCAAATATTTATGAGTAATTTTGACTGAACTACTCAAATGACTGTACTCCTATATGTGTCTGTGTGAAAGGTGATGGGATCAGCACATGTACTTTTACAATGTGAATTACGTCTAAGATGTGATGTTTAATAAAAACAATAATTATTATAGCAATTAAAACATAAAGCATGAATCAGCATTTCACTTCTGTTCCTGACTCTCTCCCTGCCTTGCTTTATAATTTTGGGAGAGTAACATACTCTGTAAATACTTTTATTTATCTGAAGTACCACAGTGAACTGTATCTGAAATAATGCATATTTATTTGCTTAAATTAACAAGAAAAACAAGGTCTTAAGCTGTTTTACTGACTACACATATTGGTATTATCAATATGACTGAATAGGATCATAGAACAGTTTGGGTTGGAAGGGACCTTAAAGACCATCTAGTTCCACCTCCCCTGTGATGTGCAGGGACATCTCCCAGCAGACCAGGCTGCCCAAGGCCCCATCCAACTTGGCCTTGAGTATCTTCAGGGATGGGGCATCCACAGCTTCCCTCAGCAACCCGTTCCAGTGTCTCACCACTCTCATAATGAAGAATTTTCTCCCTGTGTCTAGTCTAAACCTGCCCTCCCCCAGTTTATACCCATTGCCTCTAATCCTGTCACCAGAGGCCTTTGTGAACAGTCCCTCCCCAGGTTTTTTGTAGCCCCTTTCAGGTAGTGGAGGTCTCCTCGGAGCTTTCTCATCTCCAGGCTGAACAACCCCAACTCTCCCAGTCTGTCCCGCATGGGCGGTGCTCCAGCCCTCTGACCATCCTTGTAGCCCTCCTCTAGACCCATTCCAATAGCTCCACATCCTTCCTATGTTGAGGATTCTAGAACGGGACACAGCACTCCAGGTGAGGTCTCCCAAGACAGGAACAAAGGGACAGAATCCCCTCCCTCACCCTGCCGGCCACGTTTCTTTTGAGGCAGCCCGTGACACAGTTAACCCCGCCGCTGCCTCCCCGGGCCCCATGAGACAGTTAACCCCGCCGCTGCCTCTCCGGGCCCCATGAGACAGTTAACCCCGCCGCTGCCTCTCCGGGCCCCATGAGACAGTTAACCCCACTGCCGCCTCCCCGCCCTCAGCCCGGGCAGCCCCGCAGCCCCCACGGCCGCCCTCGGGCCAGGAGGCCGTCGCCCCGCCCGCAGCCCCGCCCCCATTGGCTCCCGCGCCCGCCCATCCGGCGATGTGAGAGCGGCGGCCACTCCCCTCCTTCCTCACGGTTTTTTTTTTTCTTTTTTTTTTCCCCCTCGTTTCTTTCGCGCAGCAGCCCCTTCCCCTCGCTGTTCTCTTCGCAGAAGGGCTGCCCCCACGCCTGCAGAGGCTCTCGCCGGTTCCCTTCCCGCCGAGGCCAAGGACCCGACCCGGGGGTGCGGTCGGGGGCTCCCGCCGCTCCTCGCTCCCTCAGCCCACCATGGATCACCAGCCCAAATTCTTCGAGAACCTCTCCGGCACCGGGAAGGCCATCGGGGTGCTGACCAGCGGCGGCGATGCCCAAGGTAGGCGCTCCCTGCGGGGGGAGCCGCCGGCGGGGGCGCATGGAGGCGGCGGGGAGAGGGCGAGGCCGGCTGAGCCGCGCTGCCCTCCTTCTCGTAGGATCCACGGGGCAGGTTGGGCTCGGAGGGGACCTTAAAGATCGTCTGGTTCTACCCCACCCTGCGATGGGCACGGACGCGTCCCACTAGGCGTTCGATATGAAGCCCTGAAATGGTTTGACTTGGACGGGAGTGGGGATAAAAAGAGTCTTTGCTGGTATTTCAACGAACGTGCAAAACTTAAACAGAGCAACATCCTCCAGGACGGCTGCCGTGCGCGCACACCGGGGCAGCCACGGTGCCTGCAATTACTGTGAACGTTTTGTTCTCGGATTCCCCTCCTCCGTGGCCTTCCTGCTCTCTCTTTAGCTGAAATGATTTTAAAAAACCGAAGGAAGGACTAAATCGTTACGTTAAGGGAACGGATTAGCTGAAGCAGTAATAAGAGTATTATTTACCCCGGCGCCGTTTATTAAAGGAATACCTGCATAACAATCAAATCGGCGTTAATTATGGAGTTTGGTTTTTCGTGGCATCAAGATAAGCGATTTTGGTGTGGCCTGGGCTGCTGATCTGCAAACACACCCTTCTCCTTCCCCCTCCCTTTCTCATCGCGCTTCCTCTGCGCCTGCCTTGCCGGGGAACAGGGTAGAAAGGCTCCAATAAGTTTCACCACCAAGATGTCTTCGCTTCTTCGGGAGATGGTGGGGAGAGGAGGGAGAGCGGGTGGCGTGTGTGTGTGGGAGAGGAGGTCGTGCTGCTTTGCATGGCGGGTGGGAGGCTGGCTGCTATGCTGGGGCTCTGCCAGCCCTCGCCTCGTCTGCTTTTCACTTCATTTTGGCACCGCTTCGGTGTTCCTACCCGTGATTTAGAAAGCTCAGATGGTAGTTTACTCTCCAGCCCCGCAGGAGCACGTTGGAAACGTGTTTCACCTGCTTACATCTCGCAAGCGTAGAGGGAGTCCTAGCGCAGGATGGGGCGAACAAAAGACCTAGAGAGGCTAAGAGGGAAGGGGAAGAAGAGGCTTGATCGCATTATAGTCATGAAGTCGTGTTTTCTTACGCTTTCGTTACCCGTTTTGTAACAGAACATCTCACATATTTCAACAGTTCGAACTTTCACTTAGTTAAGATTTCAAATTTGCAGTGCTGCTTGCTGCTTGAGAGTAATCGTGCTTCGCTTTTGCCGTAAGACAATTAGTGACGATTGCTTTTAGCTCCTTCCCTTAAATGACGATTGTTTTATATTTTTTTTTGCCGGGAACGTCTCGGAAGTACTTTCACTTAAAGAACAGACGGCACTCCCTTTCGCCTTTCTGAAGAGAATGGGGATGGGGGTGGTAAAAGAAGTCTCTCCCTCGTGTTTGTGCGGGCTCGAGTGTTCGGTGGCCGGTTCCCCCTGCTTTTCGCAGAGGAGCAGCCCGCAGAGCGGCTGGGCCGATGTGCCGCTTGCCCCGGGAGCGGGCAGCAGCCTCCCGTCCCCGCCGTGGCTGCAGTGTCTGGGCTGGAGCGGCGCCGCCGCGCTCCCTCCCTCCCTCCGCCGCTGTGTACGTGATCCCCTGCCAGTCGCTGCAGATTCCGCCTCTTTGCGTCATCTGCGCCGGGCGAAGCATCCTCCCTCCGCCCGCAGGGATAACGGGAGCCCCCGGGTTTACCTGGGATTAGCCGAAACTCTTTCTAATCGGGGGTGGAAGGCGTTTGATGCCAATCGGAGAGGAGGTTCCAGAGAAAGTGCAAGTTGATGACCACAAACGGCTTCTCTTCGCTCCTTCATGAATCATAGAATCATAGAACAACCAGGTTGGAAAAGACCCACCGGATCATCGAGTCCAGCCATTCCTATCAAACAGTTTACCCTAAATTTATCAAACAAATTTACCCTAACTCCCTTGCAAGAATATATAGAACACTGAGTTGTGTGCTTGCATTTTGGCCACAGAATGTCTAAAGCATAGCTGCTTTTTTTTTTTTTTTTTTTTTTTTTGGGGGGGGGGGAACCAAACCCCAGACAACTCCAAACCAGTATGTGAACTTAGAAATATCTTTTTACATTAGCATCCTATATTCATCTTTTTTTTTGTACTTCAGGTGACATAATGAGAGAATATTAGCATTGACTAATTTCTTGACGTGCAACATAAGTGCCTAAACTGGAATGCCAGTTAGAGTTTTATCCACAGTTTGCTCTCGGTGTCATCGGTTCCACTGCTAAATGACTCTGGGAGGGACTGTGAATCAAGGAATCTGTTCTGATGCTCTCATCGCCAAATCGCCATTTTACAGTGTGCCCGGGCACTGCCTGAAGCAGCGGTGGTGTGATCAGCGAGAGGCTGAGCCCTGTTCCTTCCTTCCGCGTGGCTGGAGATTATATAATACAGCAGCAGATGTATCTCTTTTTATAAAGTATTAATCTGCACTTGCCACTGTGAATTAAAGCATTTAAAGGACTCGGAGAGTTCATGGGTAACATCTAGGCTTTATTATCTGGCAGATTGCAATTGCAGCATATTTACATGGAGGCTTAAAAAGTAATTGTGGAAGTTGCTGTCTGGAGTCAGGTTGTCACAAAGACCGAACAAAGTAAACTGCATGCCTTCCAAGTAATTTTGTAGGCAGCCTTGTCCTAGCATAGAAGAAGAAGGAAAAATAACCAAAATATTTTAGAACTCAACCATTTCAACAGAATCACACAACACAGTTGAGGCTTATAACCCTTACTATCTTGGTTGCAGTGGAGATGTAGTCTGTTTGCATACTAGATTAGGAGTTAAAGAAGGGACAGGATGAGTCATGCCCTGTCAAGGTCATTTGCTCTCTGGAGGGCAAATGGTCGCCTGAAGTGAAATTCTGAGGTGTAAGTAGAAGGAAACATGCTGCTGTTACTGCAGAGCTGTTTGAAAATAAATATTCAAGCAAACTGTCAGTGAGGCAAGTCTACTAACTCTCTGAAGTAAGCGAAAGTACTAATATAAAGAAAAGAGTTCCCGTCGCCTGGTTTGGATTTTTTTTTTTTTGTTAGGCGCTAGAAATGTTCAGAGTATTTGTGATGCAAACTAAACTCAGGAAATTGAGTGGAAAGAACATGCATTAGTGTTGCAGTAAACACGTAATCTTTATATCAGTAGGTGCATTGATTTAAATTGGGATGTCAATACTAGCCTTGAACAAAATCTACTTGGAATTATTTTAAAATAGAAGTTACTGCCTTTGCTGTTATTGTACTTTTAATAATTTAGAAGTAGCATTGTGTAAATTGCAGAGGCCTTGGTATTTATAGGACGTGTTAGGTTTTAAATTTCCCCACATTTGTGGTCTTTCCTTGCAAGTTTTTTTTGGTTTGTTTGTCCTTTTTACTACCTGTGGAATAGTAAAGACTACAGAATGTATGTATTTATCGTACTGGGAATATTATGGATTTTAGTCACCATATTTTAAGCCTAGGTGTGTTCTTCTGTTTGGAGTTAAAAGAATTTATCAGTGATTTATTTCACAGGAAAAAGATTTATTTTGTACACTTAATGTATATAAAGTACTAAACTTTGCAGTCCATCACTTTAGCTAGCCAGCTGTTAAATTGCGAACTGAAAAAAAAAATACTTTCAATCCATATCACAGGCATCTTGAGAGGCTACAGATATGTTGTCTAATTATTCTCAAATTTAATTGTTTGTTCAGATTCTGGAGTGTTTCTGAATTGTTATGGTTGCGGCTCAGGAAGGTGGACAAATAAATCGGGTTTAAGTCACGCTTCTGTAATGGGAGTCTCTGGCTGTGGTCTGCTTTGGGTCATGAAGAACACTGGTTGCCAGTGGCTGCCACAGACAGTTTGGGCTGCCATAGGTCACTGAAGTTTTTACAACCTCTACTCAGTATGCTTCTTCTAGGACCCTGATAGGTATGGCTCAGCAGCAGGAACAACATTATTTGAAAGCTTCTGAAGGTGATTCTGTACTGTTGAGAATGATGTGTTTGTGGCCACTTTAAGCTTTTGCCTAATTTACTGGCTCGAAGTTGTTGTCTTTGAATGCGACTGCATTATTTGAGATAAACTCAAAGATTTAGTGTCGTGGAACAGCAAAAGTAATGGATTTATGAATTACATAGTAATGGGCTAGAACATCCTAAACCCTGACTGCTAAAGTGAAGGTGTACATATCTACATTTGAAGCATTACAGGCTTCCCGACATTTTGGGGCATATTTAACACAGAAATGTAGATGCACTATTCTTGCCCTGGTAGCTTACATTGGAAGAGGAAAATTTGCCACTGAATAACTAAAAAACTCGACTGCCTCAGCAAGTATTGAACTTAGAAAAAGATTGAAAGAACCCTGTAGCCTCTTGGATCCCAGAGTTTTGGAATACCACACACTGTGACTGTGGAAACAAAGATCTATATACTTCTACTCTTGAAATGCTACAGCCTTCCAAGGAACATCATGAGGCACAGTTAGTATGACAGTGCAGGCGTACTGATGTTATCCTGGTTGCATACAGTGGAAAAAGAAATCTTACAAATGAACAAACAAACAGTAAAATGAGTTAACATTCCCCCCTCAATCCATGACACCACCCATCAAAACCCTTATCCCTTTTATATTGTCCAAATTTAGAGTTCAGTTATTTATTAACTCTTACGTAATTTGAAGATGGTCACAAGGAATTTTTGAATTCTAGCCCCTTGATTACTGGATTCTGTGGTTGAAACTAGTCTCTTAAAAGCTTTTTCTAATTTTGAAAGAGCTATGTATGTAGTCGAAATGCTCTACTATTGTATATATTTAGGTAGTAGAATGTTCTCACCTAATACAGCGTTACTGTTTAGAAAAATGTAGTGTTTTCTTCGGGTATATAGAATCATTATTGTGATTCTATGCAGTAAAATCATTTATTTAACTAAATTGTAAATGGAACAAACCTAAATTGTTTTCTTAATGATTTGTTCAGTTCTTGTATTTGCTTCTTGTCATCTTTCCTCTTGATTATTGGTTCTTACGTCATTATTGATTTATCCATTTAAATTAAGTCTTTCTTGTTGGTAATATTTAGGCATTTTCCTTATTTTTTCTCTTAAGTCTGGATCTTTATTCAGAGTAGCACTTTAACATATGTGCTGTCATTTAGCCGCATTAAAGCCAATGTTTATCTTTACAGTTGATGGTACTTAAGTATTTCTTTATGCTTATCCAAGGTGTTTAGTTTTTATTTTTCTTTTATATGGTCGGTATTACAGTTATTTATTTAAAGGCCTGTCTAGCTGACTAATGTGAGGAAAACTTGGCTTAAACACACGATAGTGTTTTAATTTTACTCCAGCTCCTTTGTTGGAGTGGTGCATATGTATAAGGAACAGCATGTAGGCATGAGAGTACTGTTTTGGGGGAAGGGAATGCCTTTAAAACAATATAAATATTTCTACAGTACTGTTTGCAACCCTGCTATTAAAATTTCAAAGGCAATTGAATGGACAGTGTCAGAAAGGAGAGTAAATTATCAACTCTTAAATTGATTTTAAACATGATGTAAAGCCATGTAGGTAGTTGCAGAGTACTTAATCTTTGCTGAGTTCAAAAGAGCAAAATAAATCTTTTCCACTGTCAAAGACTTTAATGCATAAGCAAATAGTAATTCAGAACGATTTTAAATAGTTTGTATGCTATAAAAAAAAATACTGGCTTTACTTGTGGCTTTCTTTTGAAGATGCTATTCTAATCCTGTATGTTTATCAGGCTGCATTTATTATTCAGGACTAAATCCATGATTAACCTGTTAAGTCTTTTTCAGTAATAAGCATATAATTACATTTCATAGTTATTATGGTAATTCACAAATAGTATTGTAAGAGTCCACAAATAATCAAATACAGCAACAATTTGTAAGACAAGTTCTACAGAGACTTTGTGAAATTATATTTGCATACTGGAATCACTGCAAGCGGTGTATTCAGATTTAGATAGCCAACATGTGAAAGACTAGAGCTTCAATGTTTTACTTGTGTTTTGGTAGAAATCAAATTATAAAATTCTTCAGTCCTCAGCCCTTCTGAAACGTAAACCACTTCCTTAGGAACTTGCCAATGAACGCCCAAGCCTTTTTTTCTGTATACAAAGGGAATATATGTTCCCAAATAATTATAAAATGTGTTGCAGAAACTTAAAAAGTTACAGTGGTGGTACTGCGGAGATGCTTACTGTCTTATTACTGTCTTTAATTTGCAAGGGGTTTTTCGTTGGTACCTCCTTCCCTTCTTTCTCCGCTCTCCCTGGACTTTTGTTCTTTCTTCTTAATTATGAATATGTTACAGTTTCTCATGTAAGACATATGGAAACTGTAGGGTGTTCACGAAGAAAGTGTGTGGCTCTGTTATGAATACAGACACGTGGAAAAGATGAATGTATCTTAATATTTTGAGAAATAAATGCTTGAATTTTACTGTTTTAGAAGATGTATGAACATTAAAGCAAATCAACATTTGTAGGGTAATTTATACGTAACGATGGTATGGCAGCTTTAGGCTGCTTTGATCACAAATACTTTGTCTTTATTTTAATTGGATACTTGGAATGCAGAGGCTGCCGCTGAATGATGCTAGAGTTTTTGTAACTGAACATATATTGGTATCCATTATAACTTAAACAGTCTTAGTGTTTCTTCTCAGGTGCTAAGCGGGAGAGGTGACAAAGCTGAACCTCAATTCTGAGTGTCATAGAATCATAGAATGATTTGAGTTAGAAGGGACCTTAAAGGTCATCTAGTTCCAACCCCTCTGCTATGGGCAGGGATACCTCCCACTAGATCAGACTGCTCATGGCCCAGACCAACCTTGGCCTTGAACACCTCCAGGGGTGGGGTATCTGCAGCTTCCCTGGGCAACGTCTTCCAGTGTCTTACAACCCTCATTGTGAAGAAGTTCCTCCTAATGTCTAGTCTAAATCTTTCCCCTCTCCACTCCATAGTTATTTGCCCTCATCCTGTCACTACATGCCTTTGTAAAAAGTCCCTCCTCCGCTTTCTTGCGTGCCCCCTTAAGGTACTGGAAGGTCGCTATGTAGTCTCCTTCGAACCTTCTCTTCTCCAAGCTGAACAACCCCAATACTCAGCCTCTCCTGGTATGGGAGGTGCTCCAACCCCTAATCATCTTTGTAGCCCTCCTCTGGACTTGTTCCAGCAGTTCCATATCCTTATGTTGTTGATTCCAGAAGTGGACGCAGTACTCCAGTTGGGGTCTCACAAGAGCAGAATAGTGGGGCAGAATCGCCTCTCTCAGCCTGCTGGCTATGCTTCTTTTGATGCAACCCAGGATATATTTGGCCTTCTGGGCTGGAAGCACGTTGCTGGTTCGTGTCAAGCTTCTCATCAATAAGCACCCCCATGTCCTTTACTGCAGGGCTGCTCTCAACCACGTCATCCCCCATCTCACCTAGTGAGGATGAACTTTTCAGAAAATGAACCTTCTAGCTGCTGTTTTAGAATTCTGCAGCCAAATGGACAAAATGAAAAGTTATTCTTGGCTCTAAAAAATTCCTTTAACAACCAAATAAGCAATGACGTCCTTCCCCATCATCCCCCCAGCAATAAAAACCCCAAACTACTAAGCTTCCTGCCAACCACCACCAGCAGAAAAAGCCTCCAACGCAACGTGTTGTGCATTAATAGAGACAGGCTGTGGACTTCAGTGAAAGGAATGGTTTCTGCCTATGTACTCCTTGTTTGAGGAAAAAGGCGGTGCTGTGAAGGACAGTCAATTTTATAAAGTTGAAATTCATTGTTTCCACTTTCCAGTGGACATTTGGTGGTGGTGGTAATGCTCATTTTCTTAGATAAACTGTTTCATTGAGGAGATGACTGCTCTGTGTAGTAGTTCTGTTTTTATCTGAGGGTTAGCATGCTAACTTTCTTCTCAGTACAACCTGTCAGATGAGATTCTCCACTTTTCTTTGGCATCATCCAGTTCATTGTCCAAAGCTGTGCTTTTAGCTGTCTTGGCATTTGAGAACTTTTTCCAGCTCTGCCACAAGGCTGACTCTTGGCTGAGTGAATTCATGCTGTTATTTCCTAATGCAGAATTGATACAAAAGCAATGTTTCTGTAATTCTAATTTTAATACAAACTACAAAGCAACTTTTGATTTTGACAAACTTGGATCTTTTATTTCACATCAGGCAACTTCAGGGAATATCTGATACATTCCAAAGTAATAAACCTGTGAGAAAGCCTCAGTCTTATTCTTTATTCAGATGGGTAAGCTTTAATAGCGCAGCATTTTTTTCCAATAATGGTAGATACCGTAGGAATAGATCTTTATGGCTTACTATGTTATTGGTTTGTGTATTGGAGTTACCAACTTTTTATGTCTTCAGGTAGTTGAACACTTAACATCTATATCAAACAGCAGAGCTGAGCTACTGCTTTGTTATTTTGATGTTAAGTGCAACAGATGTGGAGAATTGGTGCCCGTTATTTTTGGATATTCATGTTTCTGGCATTCCTTTTCATCTGATGTGCGGGAGGCTGTTTCTTTCAGTGTTGCCCGACTACTTCTGCTGTCCTCATACTCTGCATAATCTCTTCTGTCTGTCTAAGTGGTATGGAAGCAATTAGTTTAATACTTTTGGGAACTTCCTGAATAATAAGCAAGGTAACAGATTACCAGAATTGGATGGGTTGTAACAGAAATTAATTTGACCAATGTAGGGGGGAATCAGTGAAATTCCACTGTTGCTCAGGAGGTTGTGTGACCATTGGACTTAAATAGAAAATTTTACAATAGTATATTTTGTCAGTTGGCTTTTACCAGGGAATTCCAATGTGAGTTGGCAATTTTGGGAAGCAAAGTTGCATTTACGCGCTTTTCTGCCAAATGAGTTCATGCAATGTTTCTTATGTTAATTTATTGCTTCCTCTGTCTTTTTAAGTAGGCACCTGTTTGTGTCAACTTTGGCTGTGCTCCCTTCAAAATATTGTCTATGCACCTGTGTTGCTTTGGAAAGTACAGGAAAAAACAGTTACAAAATAATTTCTCCTTTAGAGGAGCTAAATTTTAACTGGCAGAATATTTTACATTTTATATAGAAAAATTTCTGGTATTGTGAAATGAATTCTCTTTCTGGTTTAGTAGCTGTTACTTTTGCAACAATGTTTTACAATCAACAGCAATTTTATCTCTGATTTATTTTTTTTTAAAGACCTGAAAATTTATAATATACAAAAAGCACTGAATAACCTCTAACAATGTGATTTTGTTCTTTTTTCCAGGTATGAATGCTGCTGTGCGTGCAGTGGTGCGCATGGGAATCTATGTAAAAGCCAAAGTGTATTTTGTTTATGAGGTTAGTTTTTTTTTAATTAGTTCTGTATTTCTCTTCTGGTTATACTTGAATTTCTGTGGAAGCTTCATGGACAGTGATTCGTATAAATGAAAAAATGTTCTTGAGGTCATTTCTTTTCAATGTATCAATGTTTTATTTCATATTTTTGTGGCAAATACTTTCTGCAGGATATATGCTAAAGCTATTTCATTTAAAAGTAATTTATTAAATATGTAATGCTTCATGTGCTACCAGAAGGTTGAAGATACTGAGAAAATCAGAGATGGTTGTCATCCAGCAGCAAGCTGTGTATTTGCATACTTGTTAGATGTTTGGCCCTGAGTATTGTGCTTTATAAATACCTTCCTAAACTTGGTGAAACTACTTATTCTTAAACCATTGACTTTCCCAAGGTCCATTTCCCTAGGGTATGATAAGGATGTGCCATTGCACTCATTTCATGGATTACACAACTTGGTTTTGATTGACTACTGTCAGACTGGTACCATTTTTCCTGGCTTATAGGTAGAAAGCTGTAAGTGAAAAAAAACCCAACCAACAAAGTCCCACCAAACACCCTCATGCTGTCAATAATGTGGACAGACATCAGAATTCTGTGATTGAAGCTTATGACTGCACGTGCATGAAGGTTTTTAACTTTTGTGGCAATTACTTGATAAGAAAAACGATGGGACGAATTTAACGTAAATGCCAAAATAATACTTTCTGCAAATATCTTACTGGAAGACTAAACTGTAGTTGGACATCTGCCTGAAGGACACTTTGTGTTTTTATAAAATTTGCAGGTTAAACAATCCAGTAAATTTATTTAGCAAGAATCACTGTATTAACACTGGAATTCCTGTACAATTCCATAGAATTCTGAGATTATTACAAAATATAATAAGTATTTGATATAGGACAAAACATAGCATGTAATATTGATAGCAAAATATAATTTTGATATTTAATATAAAAATGTGGAATATTAGAACTCATTGAAGTACTAGGAGAGTACTTTGGGTTTAGTTTTACACACAAGGAATACACAGTTAAACTTTAAGAGGTAGCTATTTATCTATTTTCTTTCTGTGTCTGTTTATTCTTTATAGTTCATTTACTAGAGATGCGAAGTACATTGAAATGCAAATAAGCAGAGCACTGTGCTCGGAAATTCTTTTGTGCTATGGTGCTACAGCCAGTAGCTCTGAATACTTAGTGTTTGCTAATTACTGGTCAATCTTTAGAACTCCTCCAGCAGTTTTTCAGGCTTTCTGAAATGGGTCAGTTACTTTTGTGGAAATGGAAAGGGGGTTTTGTCTCTCTTTAAAGGCCAGAACTTGAATATATTTTTCTTAGTTGTGTTTAATTTAAGAATTACCAGTTTTGTAGTGCCTTAGAGTATGTTTATATTTTGTCAGCTTTTAAAAACCGTTTGCCATCATAGGGTGTATTCAGTGATAAATTTCCAAAATGTGGAAATTCTCATGTTCTTCTGTTAATTTCTGGAGTTTACCAGCGTGGAGTCACAGATATTTCTGAGTCAAAATTGGCTGTAAAAATCAAGTCAATGTTTCCTTTGTATATTGTCATTCTGTCTTATAAAGTGTAGTCTGGGGGAAGAATGCATATTTCACTGTAAGTATGGGAATACCTCTGAAAGATCTTTACTTCTAGTCTGTCCTATATTTCAGGAAGTACCTGAATACTAAGCTTTTTTTCCTCTCTTGACTGTGTGTTAATTAAAACACGAAGTCAGTTTTCTTTCATGGTAGGTATTTCAGAGAATAACTGTTGGAAGCTTTGAAATGAAACAACTATTGAGTTTCAGCACTTTAAAAAAGGAAACAGATGCAGAAGATAAGGTAGAGGAAGGTAAAAATTCTAGGGGTTAGACTTGTCACTAGTGAACCCTATCATAAACCTTTGCATGATATATACAGAGACCTATTTTTAAATAACTCCAAATATATATCAAAAGGTCCTTCTGTATTACAGTTTATCAAATACAGGCTTTGGTGTGTTAAGCAATGAGAACAGTATATTTTCAGCCTATGTTTTTGAGTGGGTATTTTAACCAGAAATACATATGTCAAGGTTAATTCATAGTCTACTGAAGCTGCTCTGAAAGTGAAGAAAACCTGAAGTGACAACACCCAAAAGGCAAAACTGATTTTCTTATCTGGAGCCAAAAAAGTGGAATTAAAGGTCTCAGCTTTTTCATGCCTACTTTGGTGTATGTATTGTACACTCTTTTTCTCCTATAACTTTTCCTGTCAGAAAAGCTTTTTTTCAGCTGTGGCCAAAGCTAGCTCCGTATTTTAAATAAAATGTTAACTATTTTGTGTTTTGTTTCCTAACTCCGTTTTGCTTCCTTTTTATGATGAACCAATAATGATAAATAAAATTTGGCAAGGAACTAGATGCAAGTAATTTTCTAGTCTTTTTTAAATTGGGTTTACCAAATTGTAAATAAAGAAACTGTTAGATATTGGAATTTGTGGGTTTTTTGGACATAACTTTAGCTCCCAAAAGGAAAAAACCCCACACTTCAGTGTGAAAATTGAAACTATAACATAGTTTTATATAAAATCTATACTTTCTTGTAATTATATGTATAGATAATATAATTTACATAAACCCTAGAAATTTATAACTACAAAGTAATAAGAACAACCTGTGTATCTTAATTCATTTAAATGAGCACATTTGAAAAATTTGCTATTATTTTTTGGAAACAGTGCTTGTTCTATACACTTGCCCTAGGGTCATATTTTATTCATGTTAACTTCTTCTAGTATCTAAATTTAATATATAAGTAGTCTAAATAATCATCCTTACAGGCTAGCATCACATTCCTCAAGATGTGTCCCAGTGTGAATTAAAATTTGGATACCCGTGGATTTACTTCATTTGTGCTGTGAAAATCTAGGAGATGGAAGTGCTTGTACAAGTACCAGGCTGCTTTAGGTGGCTAGTTGAAATTTTTTGATTAGTCAGAAGTGGATTAAGTTGGTTTGTGTTTTTATTTTTTTATTTTTTAGTTTTTTTAGGGGTTTTTTTTGTGAAAAGAACAAATGATGCCTCTCATTTATGGCAGTTCATTTTAGAAACTGAGGTCTTAAATATTTATGCAAATAACCTGCCCTTTTTCCAGGACTGAAGCACATAGTTCCCAGTGGATGCGTGCTCTTACTACTAAGCTATGGAACTTTTAGATTCTTCATCTTGATTAAGAATCTTTTTCTCAAGAGGCCATCATTGGAAATGCAATGGTACGGGAGTCATGGATTTCTGTGAGGAAAACTTCCTGTCTTCTGTGTGGTGGTTTGTGCATTCAGTGATGCTAGTATTTTACATTGTGGAGCAATAGCTAAAAAGGCTTTCTAAGTAAATGCAAATAACTGTTAAAGCCTAAAACGTCCTGCATGTAACATAGCAGAAGATGGGTTGTTCTTTCTTGAAAGCTTTTGTTTTTAGAGTTAAGACTGGAAGCAAGGTTTACTGTCTTGCAACTCTCTGCAGGAGTTACGGTGTGTGTACCCTGTGGACATATGAGCTGCAGAAATTTCTTCTTGTTTGTCTTTGAATGTTCAGATTTTGGGTAGAGAAAGGAATAAGCAGAAAATGGCATTAATTTTTCAAGTATAGTGCTTACTATATTTTGATAGTTTACTTTTTTCCATTCTTGCCCCATAGTTTTAATGTAGTACCCAAGGTGCTATTTTTATAATTAAGTATTTTTTTAAAATGTAAATTGACAGGTTCCCACCATCTTTTTATTACTTTATTCATATCTACCAGTAGTTTTCAGTAACTGAGGACTGTATCATTTTTGAACCATTTGATAAAGTATTTCAAATTAAATTCCACCTTTAAAATTGATTGTCTGGTCTCCAAGTTAACATCAGTGTTTAAATAACTAAAATGATAAATGTAAATCGTTATAATTATATATTTCAATTAAGATTAGTAATCTTTTTCCCTATAGCTTTTCTAGAAAGCTGTGTGAATTCTATGGCTTTTGTATCTCTTAATGATATGAAAGAACAATGTGGAAATTGTAACTGCATTATTCAGAGATAGCTTATGTGTGCATGGCATGCAGAACTGAGGCAGGAAAAGCTAACTTAGCAGCTCAAGTGGATCAGACCTGTTCAAAAAGCTCCCTGTCTTTATCTTGTAAGACTCTTCATTTCTTCACATTCTTGAAAAAAAAACCCAGCCAAACCCGTAATCAATGAACTTAATAATTACTAGCCTTCATCAGGCTCAGTGGAATATTTCTGTCAGAAGATTTTTGCACTTATCTGGGAAAGAGCTTTTAAAAACAAAATTGATACGTAGGTTAAGTATTACTTCTTTTCCAACTTTGTCTCATTTTGAAGGAATTTTGCAGATAATGTCTTAGCTTCAAGTCATTATTTGTATACATTAGTATAAAAGACTATGTGTCTCAGTTAGATACACACCACATTTATTGGAAAGTGTACAAAATATTGAGAAGACATGTATGACAGAAGGGAGACAGGTTGTTTTTCAATCTAGCTGTTACTTTCGTATTACTTGATCATCTTATGTAAATTCACTAGTCAAGTCTCACTGAATGGAAGCTTCTACACTTTCACCTTGGAAAGCTTAATTTGGGTAACTTGTAATATCGCAGAGTCCAGTTTATGTTTTTACCCTATCATGCTAGTGAGGGACTCCAAGTATCACATGGTATTCATTAAATATATATGGATTTTTGAGCTGATGTAGGCTTCGTACATTTCCATTTTACTGCTTACTGGATACAGTCTACTTAACTTGGGTATGATCCAGAGTTTAAGTGTCTCCAGTCTATAGTGTCAGTTTTCCTGTCTTCTAAACTCCTGTTTCTGGTTCTACCTGATTGATTACTGAGAATTGTAAAACTGAAGATGTACAATCTTCTAAGAACTGCATACAGAAGAAAAATTAACTAATTATTCCTCAGAATGATAATTCATATGTACGCATAATGTAAAAATGGAGACACAAACATTGTCAAGTTTATTTTTGTTAGTGTTTTTTCATTTGTTTTCTTTAACTTAGTGTGTTTTTTTTTTTTTTTTGCTCCCTTTCTATTCAAATAAACATAAAGAAATTTAGTGGCAATGCCAGTTGGGTTTTTCCAGGTTCAAACTTGGCTGTATTTTTTTTAAATATGTTAAATATGTTCAAAATATCATCTAATGGAAAAGATTCTGTAATTGTCACTACCTTTCTGCTAGTATTTCTGCAGAGTTATTAAAGCCAGGCAAACCAAAACTCTCCAGCTGCTCATTGGATGGTTTTCCTTCTCTCAGCTAAGTGTAGTTCTTTACATTGTATACCATATGTTGGTTTCTGAAGACTGTTTGAGTTAAGGTGTTAAGGATTTCTTAAATCCATCACTAAAATTTGTATTTTTTTACTAAAATTCTTTCTTTATTTTGTAACCACGCCCAAAAAAAGAACAAACATTATGTGACCTGATTTTTTTCTTAATTTATGAAATTAAGAAAACACAGTGGATAGTGTTTTAAAACTTTTTTTTTCTAAGCACATTTTATAATGCTTTTAAGAGTTCTTTGGTCTTTACAGTTTTTCAAAAAACCTGAATAGATACTGCTAAAGAAGGAGAAATGCTTCACCACTGTAGTTCATATGCTGTGTATTTTGTGTTGAGTATTAATTTATCTTGAAGTTGTCTTTTGAACTAACTGATCTTTTAGGAGAAGGCTTGTTTGGCTTTTTACCCCTAATGTGTTACCTCCTTGAAAGTTATTTCATTTAAACTAAGTATTTTTTATTCAGTGTTTCTAGTTGCATTAAAACACACAAGGTGAGTATTACTGCAGTGGAAGTGTTACAGAGTTTTTTAAATAAGACTTGGGAAATACTCTTTCTCTTTCAGGGTTACCAGGGAATGGTTGATGGAGGTCATAATATTGTAGAAGTTTCATGGGAAAGTGTTTCAAGCATCCTGCAGGTGGTAAGTTTTAGGGGGTAGGAGTGGGATCCATCCAGCTGCTTTGTCTTTAAACAGAAAACCAAAATTCTAGATGCAGGCAAACAACTGTAGTTATGGATTGAAATTTTGTGATGACAATGTGTCCAGCACATACTACTTTTGGCAGAGCCTGATTTCTCCAATATGGCTGTTTGCCACTTCCTAAAGATCTCCTCAGCCTGGCAATGTTGTTACCACTTCCTAAAGATCTCCTCAGCCTGGCAATGTTGTTACCCCTTCCAGAGCAGGTACTGTGTTTGATGAAGAGGCCTTAAGTTTTTGCTAAGCTTTCTGAAAGTTTTCTCTAAGTGCTGTGTGGGTTCTTTGGTGCTTTATGTAAAGCTAATACAATAACTATAAGGCAGTTAGTTGAGAAAAAAAATGATATTTTTTTAAAAAGAAAATAAATAGGTAACCTGCAATACTTTTAAGATATTTTGCTCATGTATGGTTGTTTTTTATTTTTTTTTTAATGCCCCGTCTATCCTGACAATCTCTAATTATAGAATCATAAAATATATCAACTTGAGTGGACCTGTAAGGGTCATTGTAACACTTTACTCCTTGCAGGGCTACCTAAAACTAAACCGTATGACAAAAGGCATTATTCCAACATGTTTTTAGGATTAGGAGAAAATTGAGATACCATGGCCAAACCACACAAGAACTGTTACTTTCACTGACTTGGCCAGGTCAATCTGAGCTCTAGTTGGGCTTTAGCACTCTTGATTTTTCCTCGGCATGATCTCACTTCCTCCTTGTAGTCCTCCCAAGATGCCTGTCCCTTCTTCCAAAGTTCATAGACATTCCTGTTCTTTTTTATGTCCCTCAAGATCTCCCAGCTCAACCAAGCTGTTTTTTTACCCTACTGCCTCATCTTCTAGCACATGGGGACAACTTGCTCCTGTGCTGCCAAGATTTCATTCTTGAAGAGTACTCAGCTTTCTTTGGCACCTTTGCCCTCATGGACTGTCTCCCATGAGATTTTATCAGCTAGCCTTCTGAAAGTTCTGAAGTCTGCCCTCTGGAATTTTAAGGTGGTTATTCTGCTAACCCCTCTTCTCATCTCACCTAGAACTGATAATTCTACCATCTCATGATCGCTTTGCCCCAGATGTTCTCCAACCCTCGCATCCCCCACAAGGCCTTCACCGCTCACAAACAGAAGGCCCAGGAGGGTGCCTTCCCTTAACGTCTCACTCACCAGTTGTGTGAGGAAGTTGTCTTCCATGCACTCCAGGAACCTCCTAGAATGCTTTCTCTCTGCTGTGTTGTACTTCCAGCAGATATCTGGTAAAGTCTCTCACAAGAACAAGAGCTAGCAACCTTGAGACTTCTCCCAGTTGTTCATAGAAGAACTCATCAGCTGCTGCTTCTTGGCTAGGTGACTTCAATTGCAATATCTGCCTTCTCGTGATCTACTCTGATTTTTACCCACAGACACTCAATGCTGTCATCACCATAATCAAGCTTGAGGGTATCAAAGCACTCTCTAACATAGAGGGCTGCCCCACCATCTCTCCTACCTTTCCTGAGGAGTTTATATCCTGCCATAGTAGCACTGCAGTTATACGAGTTGCCCACCATGTTTCCATGATGGCAATTGCATCATAGTCTCCTTGCCCTACAATAGCCTTGAGTTCCTCCTGTTTGTTGCCCATGTTGCATGGATTGGTGTAGATGCACTTCAATGTGTCTGATAATCCCTCAGCTCTCATAAAGGGAGTAGTGTTTATTCCCAAATGACTGGTCCTTAAATTATCTAACCCATCAGTGCCAATTACATCTTTTCCATCACAAGACGTATATGCCTCCACTTGTTCTGATTTGATGTACTGGAGGTCCTTGGCAGTACATCTCAGACTTGAGTGCTATTTCCAGGCGCACCCCTGTCTAGCCTGGCGTTGTCCTCTTCCCTCTCTTCGTATCTAGTTTAAAGCTCTTTTAATGATCCCTGCTACGTTTTTGGTCAGGATTTTTATACTCGTAGGAGACAAGCATGCACCATCCCTGGTAAGGAAGCCTGGAGGTGTATAGGCCAGTCCATGATCAAAGAACCCAAGGTTTTGCTTCTCACACCAAGTTTGGAGACAGGTATTAAATGACTGATTTTTCTTGCTCTCTTCGTTCCTTGTTGTTGGAATGGTGGAGGTAAACACTGCTTGTGCACTGGAGCCCTGAAGTCCCTCTTAATTGCCAACATAAACACAGAAGATGTGTATATAACTTGTTTTCAGCAAGATTTTCAGTGGCAAGGTGCTTCAGTCGTTGTTTAAAATAATGACTTCAGTTTTTGGAGAAAGTTCTTTAAATTATGTTAATAAGCAGTTAAATCAATAAAACACAAAATCTAACATTAGTCTCATCTGTAAGGCACTAAATAGGGTGCAATTCGTTCCATAATTCTGTGGAATAACTGTAAATATTAATTTTGAGTTTTAAGGATACATCTGTTTTATTATTGTTTCTATATTTCATTATACCAGAGGAAATAATGTCATGCTTTGAAGCAAATTCATCTAAATTCTTCTCTAATACCATTTTACTGTTGTCATCATATATAATTAACAATTGGATAATATAATAAAATTCTTTGAAATGAATCCCAGATTATTTAACATTTTCTTTCAAGAGTAGCTCTTTCAGTCATTTTTGGGTGTTTTTTCCCTTTTCTCTAGTGTGTGTTTCTGCTTTTGAGAACTTAATTTCCCTGAAGTTTGATAATTCTGTTTTGCGTTGCTTTTCACTGACTGTAAAATTAAAAATTGAGGTTATGGTACAAAATAATGACTCATCATGAGTCCATGTTAAAAAATACAGCGAAGTACTGGATTACAAATTAAAAACTTCCTCTTTTTAGGGTGGTACGGTTATTGGTAGTGCGCGCTGCAAATCCTTTCGTACCCGGGAGGGCCGCCTGCAGGCAGCCTACAACTTGGTTCAGAGAGGAATTACTAATCTTTGTGTGATTGGCGGAGATGGTAGCTTAACCGGTGCCAATCTGTTCCGTGAAGAATGGAGTGGACTTCTAGAAGAACTAGCACAGAACGGTAAGTTTGTCTTTAGACCCTCTAGACTTCTAGTCCAATCTCCAGTGAAGTTATGTACTCCAGCTATACAGACACAAACTGTATCCAGAGGATATTTCTCAAGCTAAAAAATCAAATGCATACATTCTAGGAAATTACACAGTTACTCATAAAGTAGTAGTTTTTGATTTCTATACATACTACCATATACCACATAAGTTTAAAAAAGTGAAATTAGTTACTGGGCAACTGTCTGTGTGGCATTTTCCCTCATTATGAATCATTTTCAGGGCCCGTACTTTGAACTTTGTGCGTGAAAAGCCCTTTGCCCTCAAATCCAAACTGAGATGGTATTCCCTTTCCTACGAGCAGCTAAATACATGTGAATAAATCATGATGCTTTTCTGCCTGTGTGTTGCTTTTGTTTAAGATCATAACATCAAGTGACTGTTGCTAAAACTGCATCCAGCCCAGTAGCTGTCTTTGATAGCATCCAGGAGAATGTATAGGAAAGATTGAAATAACAAGCCTAAATAATGGTGTGTTGATGCTAAATGTTGTTCATAATATATACATATTTTGAGAGGTTCCATTACGTTCTGTATTTAGGACTTCCTGAGCCACATTGTTTTTGCATTCTTTAATGAATTTTTCTTCAATGAATGTACGCTTCTTCTTGAAGGCATACGGATTTTTGCTGAAAACATTATGTAGCAAGGAGTTCTACAGTGTCACTGAATGATGAAGGTTGTGAAGAATCTTCTGTTTATTTTGATTCTGCTGGTTTCTAGTTTCATTCAATGCCCTGTAACTGTTGTGTTAGAACAAACTGAATGATCAGTCCTGCATCCTCTCTGCATGCCACTTGAGATTTTACAGCTGTCTTATTTCTCCATCATCTCTTTTTCTAGATGGGAGAGTCCTAGTTTGCTTAGTTGTTTCTTATATGTAAATTCTATACCTTTGATCATCTTTGTTGCGCTTCTCTGAACCTTTTCCAGTTCTACCATGTCCTTTTTGAGGTGGGGAGGACCACAACTGCACCCAGTATTCAAGATGAGGGCAAACCATGGATCTACACAGTAGTATAATGATCTTTGTTTTGTTCTCTACGCTTTTCCTAATATTTCCTAATATTTTGATTTTTTTTTTGACTGCTATTGAGCATTGAAGCTGATTAATTAATGAAAACAGCATTATGATATTATGCTGAAAATAGCATTATTTTGATTGTGATGTTAAGGTACATATTTCATGTGTATTAGTTTCATTTATCTACATGGATCTCCATCTGATATTTTACTGCTCACCATGTCTTGCTAGTCATCTTCATTTCTTCTCAGACATCCTACACCTTTAGAATCCAAATAATTCAATTTGATCAGTAAATTTTGTCACTTTACTACTCGTTCCCTTTTCTAGGTTATGGCTGAGTATGTTGAAAAGCACAGATCCCTGTAGATCTCCAGATCTCTACAGGAGATCATGTAGAACTCCATTGGTTACCTTCCTCAGATACAAGAAATTGCATTTATTACTGCCCTCTGTTTCATACTTCTTGTCCTGTTTCACATTATTCTATGCAAAAGCCTTCTGTCTTATGCTGTGGCTACTTAGTTTCCTCAAAATCCTTTGGGGACAGACCTTGTCAATGGCTTTTTGGAAATCTAAGTAGAATATGTCAACGAGATTATTCGTGTGATTATTTAAGTACCTTTGGAACTCTAGAAAAGGTTTGTAATGCATGGTATATATTCATAGAAAACATTTTGACTCTTCTTCAGAATGCTGGATTTACCTTATGCATATCAGTTAATTTTTCATTATTGTTTATACTATTTTATCTACTGTAGATATTAAACACACTTATACATAGTTCTGGAATTCATATTAAAAATTTGGCATTATACTTAATACTGTTCTGTCCACAGATATTAAAGTAGTTTTAGGCACTTGAGTAGCTAAAGTACTTCATCCTTGAAATCATTTAGAACTCTTGGATGATTCAGCATTGTCATTGATGTTTTAGGAGGCACAGACTGAGACTTAGAACAGGAGCTTTTCTGTTCTATTTGCTTATTAATCATGAAATCAGAGCCTTTCAGTGTTGCAGAAGAGAAGTTTTCAAGTTTAATTCTGTTTTTTTGATTGTTTACATATGCCCGTAATCACACACAGTTTGCATTTTTGTACCTCTTCCTTGCCTGTTACACACTGAGACTACTATTTGACTCTTGTTCAATAAGTCCAAACCATCAATTTTAAGGTTGGTTATAAAACTTGATATTCCGTTGACATTTTGAAGTGAACTGAAAAGCTCTTGTTTCCTTCTTTAATGTAAGGTGTTGTATGCAGGAATCTTTTGTTTGGTTGTCTGATTGGCTTTTGTTTGTAGTTTTGACTAACCTTGTTACCTAAAATATCCAAACATATCTTAATGTTTGGATATGTTTAGTTTATAAAATAGAGCACCCAAGCAATATGTCTAAAATGTTTTATTTAAAAAAAAAATCTGACAGTATTTCCTCTGGGTACTTCTTTACAGGAAAAATTGATGAAGAGGCTGTTAAGAAATATGCTTATCTTAACATAGTGGGAATGGTTGGATCCATTGACAATGACTTCTGTGGCACTGATATGACCATAGGGACTGACTCAGCCTTGCATAGAATCATTGAAGTTGTGGATGCCATCATGACCACTGCTCAAAGGTAAACTGCATATTGAAGTAAACTATAACATATAATCAGTTGTTTATGCTTTGAATCTTAAGATTCCTATTGCCACACAAAAGTGGAGGGTGTAAGTTAATTTTAAATAGGAACTCGGTAACTGGTACTTGTAATATTTCTAAAATGGGAATAAACCCACTTTTTAATTTTGGCTGCATCTTTCAGGTGCATCTTTTTTTCTTAGTAACGGCTTTTCCATCATTCCTGTCATGGCAGCACTTCATGCCTCTCATTGTAGAGGCGACATCAGCTTTAAAGGCAGGCCTTGTATTTTAAAAATGGTTTTTGATCTTTCCTAGGCATACTTTTCTACAGAAGATCCAGATATACTTTGAGTAGTACACTGTTGCTTCTGTTTTATATATAAGCTTTCTCTAGGTAAAATTTAAGGAATTAACTTACTGGGTTTTTTAATACGACTATATCATTACAGTTTCTAAGTATAAGTCTGTATCATCTACAGTTCTAGTAAATATTAATCTCTTCTCTAACTGTACTTACGTGTTTTTGAAGGAAATAGTAGTAAAAATGAATTATGTGTTAGAAGATAAGTAATTTTAAATACATTGTTTAATGCAGCCTTCTGTTTTGCTAATGACTTCTGTGTTTAGTAAGCATAGTAAACACAGGCTTTCCCAGATTCTCATTTCAAGAATTTGGACTGTATTTTTGAGTTAGTGTATTACACTTAATTTGTTTTCTTATTTTCACAGCCATCAGAGAACATTTGTTCTGGAGGTTATGGGGAGACACTGTGGGTATGTATTGCCTTCAGCAGTTTGCCTCTCATACTCTTATAATTATCAAATGTCAAGAAAACTGAACCATAAATATCTAATAATCTGTTATGTTTATTAGGTATCTAGCTCTTGTTAGTGCCTTAGCCTGTGGTGCAGATTGGGTATTTATTCCTGAATACCCACCAGAAGAAGGATGGGAAGATTCAATGTGTGTTAAGCTTTCAGAGGTAAGCAACTACTATGTTTGTGATTTAAAAATGTGATCATGAGTTTCAGTGAGGCTTTGCTTCTGATGTCACAGGTAGTGGTATTTGATCTTGAGTTCTTTTCCTGCATTCTATAATTGTTTTGAAGAATTAGCAAGCTACTTTAGAGATTACACAAACACATATTCCCATATAAGCAGTGTGTGTACATTTCCTCATTAATGTAACATAAGACATTTCGCTTCTTATCAATGAAAAGAAGTATGTAAAAATAAAATATGTAAGAACACTGAAGTGATCAAGTATCAGAAATACTTCCTGAAGTCCTAGCAGCTTAATTAATAGCAATTCGTTATAAAGTGGTGCTATAAATTTCTTTCTTTTTGTATTATATGGATGTGCTTTTATTTTTATTACAGAATCGTGCACGAAAGAAAAGGCTGAATATCATTATTGTGGCTGAAGGAGCTATTGATTGCCACAACAAACCTATAACATCAGAGAAGGTTAAAGATGTAAGTGTCAACATCCTTCTTGTACGCTTTTTCTTTTATTCTTAGGATGGGGTTTGTTACGAACAATAGCATTTCTTTAAAGTAAATCTGCTCCTATGAAGTAACATATCGCTTAGTTTACTGCTTGTATTTTGTATTTGTGCTTTATTGTCTGAGTTTGTAGTGCCCGTAAGGAGGAGTGATTTCAGTGGCTGTTAATTAGAAACTTAGCATAAAACAAGACAATAGTCCAAATCACCTGCTCAATGGGTGCCTTAGTTAACCGAGGCTGAAGTCAGCTCAAATCAGTAACTGTAATCCTATTTTACTTTTTTTCTTGGTAAAATTTTAATAATGTTCTGTTTCACTCACAGTGAAATAATTGTCTCATTTGGGCAAAGTATTGTCACTTTTCTCGAAACAGTTGTATTGCCAAGAATTTCATTGTTGTCTAAGATAAAGAAAACTTTTGAGCTGAAATTATTCTGCTTTACTTGGAAAGGAACCCTTAAGAAAAGAAATTGAAAAACAGTCATTTGCAGGAAGGAGCTATGACATTTTTGACTTTACCTGGGGTTTATCTGTCCTGTGACTATGAAAGTTTTGTTTTCTGTAGCTGTCAAGAATAACCTTTGACTCTTAATTCAGAATTACAGTTTTATAAAGCATAATTTAGCACCAAGTAGTGCTGGGTGTACGTACAGCAGATAACTATAATGCATTTATGGAAGATGCATTGCTTGCTTGCTGCAAATTTCAGCCAGTTAAAATATGTTCTAATTATATTTTCTGCTTTATGGTATCCATTACTTATTCCTAACCTTACGTGCTCGACTAAAGATGTATTAATAAAACATGTCTATCTGTGACTTTAGCTTTGAAATATAATAGAGGAAGTGGAAAGAAAGTCTGAATGAGTCAAACAGTTGTTATTTTAATATTTACTGACAGTTTTAAAAGCCTTGTCACTTAAGGTGAAAACACTAAAGTTTTACACAGAATCTTTTCATAGAATTGTAGAATAACCAGGCTGGAAGAGATCCAACGGGTCATTGAGTCCAACCATTCCTATCCAACACTAAACCACGTCCTTTAGTACCTCGTCCACCCATGCCTGGTGAATCAACCATGGTGAATCAACCACCTCCCTGGGTAGCCTGTTCCAGTGCCCAGCGACCCTTTCTGTGAAATATTTTCTCCTAATGTCCAGCCTAAATCTTCCCTGGCGGAGCTTGAGGCCATTCCCTCTTGTCCTGTCTCCTGTCAACTGGGAGAAGAGGCCAGCTCCCTTCTCTCTACAACCTCCTTTCAGGTAGTTGTAGAGAGCAATGAGGACTCCCCTCAGCCTCCTCTTCTCCAGGCTAAACAACCCCAGCTCTCTCAGACACTCCTCATAAGACCTGTTCTCCAGCCCCTTCACCAGCTTAGTTGCTCTTCTCTGGACTCACTCCAGAGCCACAACATCCTTCTTGTGGTGAGGGGCCCACAACTGAACACAGGATTCAAGGAGCGGTGGCACCAGTGCTGAGTCCAGAGGGAGAATAACCTCCCTGGACCTGTTGGTCACACCATTTCTGATACAAGCCAGGATTCCACTGTCTTTCTTGGCCACCTGGGCACACTTCTGGCTCATGTTCAGTCAGCTGTCAACCAACACCCCCAGGTCCTTCTCCAGGTAGCTTTCTAGACAGACTTCTCCTAGTCTCTAGCTCTGCATAGGGTTGTTGTGACCCAAGTGCAGGACCTGGCACTTGGTCATGTTAAACCTCATCCCATTGGACACTGCCCAGCGGTCCAGCCTGTTCAGATCCCTTTGTAGAGCCTCCCTACCCTTCAACAGATCGACACTCCATCCAGCTTAGTGTCATCTGCAAACTTGCTAAGGGTGCACTCAATGCCTTCATCCAAGTCATTGATACAGACATTAAACAGGACTGGACCCATCACTGAGCCCTGGGGAACCCTACTTGTGACTGGCCTCCAGCTGGATTTAACACCATTTCCCACCACTCTCTGGGCTCATCCATCCAACCAGTTTTCCTCCCAGGAGAGTGTGTGCCTGTCCAGGCCAGAGGCTGACAGTTTCCGTAGCAGAATACTGTGAGAAACTGTGTCAAAAGCTTTGCTGAAGTCCAGGAGGTCCACATCCACAGCCTTTCCCTCGTCCAGCAGCCGAGTCGCTTTGTCATAGAAGGCAATCAGGTTGGTTTGGCAAGACCTGCCTTTTGTGAACCCATGTTGGCTGGGCCTGATCACCCGGTTCTCTTGCTTGTGCTTCATGATAGCACTCAAGATCACCTGTTCCATGACTTTCCCTGGCACTGAGGTCAGACTGACAGGCCTGTAGTTCCCTGGATCCTCCCTGCAACCCTTCTTGTAGATGGGCACCACATCAGTCTCCAGTCCAGTGGAACTTCCCCAGTTTTCCAGGGCTGTTGGAAGATGATGGAAAGGGGTTTGGCCAGCACATCTGCCAGCTCCTTCAATATCCTTGAGTAAATCGCATCTGGCCCCATAGACTTGTGGGTTTCTGGTTGGGCAGGTAAGGTTGTGATCACCTTCTCTTGGATCATGGGAGCCTCATTTTGTTCCTCTAACTCCTGGGTTTCTACACAGAGGGAACAGCTTTCTTTGCAATTAAAGACTGAAGCAAAGAAGGCATTAAGTACCTCAGCCTTCTCCTCATCCCCTGTCACTGTTGTTCCCTCTGTGTCCAAAAGGGACTGTATGGTCTCCCTAGTCCTCCTTTTATTATTTATATATTTATAGAAAGATTTTTTTGTTATCTTTCACAGACTTAGCCAATCTGATTTCTAGTTGAGCCTTAGCCCTTCTGATTTTTTTTTCTACACAATCTCACTTCCGTCCTATAGTCCACCCAAGAGGCTCGTCACCTCTTCCAGGACTCATAAACATTTCTCTTCTTGGTATCACTCGAGATCTCTCTGTTCAACCAAGCTGGTTTTTTCCCCTGCCAGCTTTTTTTCTAGAACATGGGCATGGCTTTCTCCTGAACTGCTAGGATCTCCTTTTTGAAGAGCTCCCAGCCCTCATGGGCTCCCTTGCCCTTAAGTTCTTTTGGGATCTGTAATTCTACACATAGATGAACAAGTGAATAAAATGCTGTAATTGAGCTTCTTTCAAGTATTCTAATTATAATTTTTAGAACTGCTTTTGTAAAACTGAGGACTGCACAATAAAGCCATTATAACTGTAGCAAAATCGTTGCAATCTAAGCCACCGTTTTGCCATTACTAGATAAAATCTTCAGATTGGGAATCTGAAGTTTAGTTCTAGACTAAGAATAAACTAAAGACTAGCTTAAATTTTGCAGTATTTTCGTTACTGTTTAAGTACTAATGCATAGTATATGTATAATTTTATTATTTCAGTACTGCATAAAGCAAAGTAATGCTAACATATACAAATACAAAACAATGATGGTAATAAAACCACTGTACTTTTAAATCCTGTGCAGCTTGTGGTTCAGCGGCTTGGTTTTGACACCCGAGTAACTATCCTGGGTCATGTGCAAAGAGGTGGCACCCCTTCGGCTTTTGACAGAATTTTGGTGAGTGAACGTAAAATAATGACTCATGGTACCACATAGTACAAGTGTATTTTGGTTATTTATTTGGAAGTGGAATATTTTTTTACCTGAGTAACTCAACAGATTCACTTATTGTCTGTAATTAACAGTCTGAGTATCTCAAATATAGAACAGTGAGGTACTTTGTCAAGGAATCTATATTAGGATTAAAAGGAAAAACAGGAAGAAAAATCTTCCATACTTGATGGTATTAAACAACCTTTGGCATTTTCATGTACCGAGGTATAATTTGTTTCAGCTTCATTTACAGAGAAATCATGACTGTTTCTGTGACTGGAAGCCTTTTACTTTCAAGTGCTTGCTTGAACACTCAGACATTATGTATTTTCAGGCAAGTCGTATGGGAGTAGAAGCTGTGCTTGCCCTTTTAGAAGCTACTCCAGCTACCCCTGCCTGTGTCGTGTCCCTGTCTGGTAACCAGGCTGTCCGTCTGCCTCTGATGGAGTGTGTGCAGATGGTGAGTTTCTGGCAAAACGTCAATTCATCACTATTCATCAGCTACAACAGACCACTGTGTACATCAGTTTTCTGTTATTAAAACAGTGATGTGAATGTGAGCAGCAATTTCTACATTTAGGGATAATGAACTTCGTGTGTGTTCTCTACATGTTATTTGCAAACTACCAGTATACAAGAAAGAAGTATATTTAATTAGTTTAAAAATTTAATCTTAGATCTTCTGTTTTTATTGCTACAGCAAGTTCTTCAGGTGCTTGTATCTATTTACATATCGTACATAACAGTCAGGAGTCTGCAAAAAGACTGTTTAACTTAAACTGAATAAAGAAAATGCAGAATAGATATACCAATCTTTTTAATATTTTTTTTTCCTGCAACAAGGCTTTAAGTGGCCACTTCTGCTTTGGTCTTCTGTCCACTGTAATTTATGCTATGATAAGAGGTAGCTCATATTTAATGAAATGTCAATATTTCTTTATTCACTTTTGAAAGCTATTTCAGAATGATGTATTTACTGGAATATTTTAAGTAGTCAACTTACTGTATTTAAACACATTAAGTAATTGGCTTGTTTTTTCAAGACTCAAGAAGTCCAGAAAGCCATGGACGAGGGAAGATTTCTTGAGGCTGTGAGGCTTCGTGGAAGGTATGTCTGATAACTTTTACCCGTTTATTTGTTCTAGAAAAGCTGAATTACTTTGCCATTCTGCTAGTAGTTCACATTTTGTTTTAGATAATTTAATATCCATATGATTTTATGTATTTGAGATTAATAGAAGTGACAGAAGAACAGTTGTTTAAATAGAATACTTGGAATTATTATCTATATAACATGTTGAACAAATAAAACTCTAGTTTAGTACTGCGCCACGCTAGTGACTGATATTGGGATAACTAGTCACAAAGGAAAGAGATGCTGTGTTGTATGAGCTCACTGGTAGAAACCACGTTTGTTTATTCAAGATTTTGAGGCCAATCCTGTGACCTGGTAAGAAGGTGGTTGTTTTCCAGCAGTAATGTTGGAGGAAACATTCTGCACTCTTACACGTCAAAAAAGCATTTTCCATTTCAAGTCATTTCATGCTAATATGCTTTATCATCAGCCTATAAAACTCGTCAGCGATATAGGTATTTTATATTTTCTCACTATTATCTTACAGGATTCAGTATTTTCCAGTGTTCTCTCATTTCTAGTTTTGTGTTTTGCTTTTGTAATAACTTTCAAAATACTGCATACCCGTTTCTGAAACGTTGAAGTGTGGTGGTTTGTTTTTTTTTAAGGAGCTAAAAAAATTGTTATTGTATTTGTCTTATTTATCTTATTTATTTAGGAGTTTTGAAAACAACCTCAACACCTACAAATTACTGTCACACAAAAAACCAGATGCTGAGCTTCCAAAGGTGAGAGTGTGCAATGCATGTCTGCTTTTGGGATATCTCACCAAACAGCGTTTTCTTCTTCTCCTTCCCTCATCCTGCCTTAATATTTAATAAACACTTAGTAAAATAGGATATTTTATAAAATTAGTTAAGCATTATAATGGCAGTAAGATGCTTGCAACACACAATTTTATTCTAATAATAACCAAACTTATTTTTACTTATGTTTAGGCAAAAGTAAAAGTATAATTTTGTAATTTAAAAGATCAAAGAATTTTTTGTGTATATTGAACATTTGCTTTGCCACATCAGATGTATGTATGTATGTATGTTTGTTTGTTTATATATGCTAATGAAAATATAGTACTGTTAGCACTAGAGTTTTGTATTTTGATTTAAAATAGTTTTACTGTATTTTTGTGTGGTGGATGACTTCAGAAGGAAAAGTAGGCGGCTTTTCTCTTTGAATAGATTAGCTGCTTTACCTGGCAATACTCACTAAACTTGGGGAGACCCTGTATATAAGCACAGTTACTTTGAGTTGTTAGGAAATGACTTAAAAACTGCCATAATATAAAGATGTATGGTACTGTGAAAGATGTTGAGTGTTCCTCAATATTGTCAGTTGCTCTAAAAACCCAGACGATACTTTATTTAAAAATTGTTGTCTTTTCTGCTTTCTGTGGTACTGAAGACATGCACCTAATTATTATGGTGCTAGAATCAGTTCCTGTGCTTTTCTTGGCTCTTCTGGATGCTTTTGGAGTAAACTATTGCATTGTTAACATGAAACTGGTAGAATAATGCAGGATATTTATTTTTCTGGAAACCAGCTGAGCTAGAATGTGAAAATCTGAACAACTTAATCTGCAAACCAGAGGCAAATGTGATAGTCTTATTTTAAAAAAATCTGTATTTTTAAACTGTTTGTTTCTGTGTCATTTTCTGTAAATGAGGAAATAAGTGTATGTGTTTTCTGGTTAACTTCACATTTTGGGTGGTTTTAGGGCCTTTGACATTTCCTTTCCTACATTCCAGCATTTAGCAACTGTGTATGATGGACAAATTA
Organism: Coccyzus lansbergi; assembly: GCA_033558105.1. Lineage (NCBI taxonomy): Eukaryota > Metazoa > Chordata > Aves > Cuculiformes > Coccyzidae > Coccyzus > Coccyzus lansbergi. The sequence goes on from JAUMJK010000663.1 coordinate 1,143,199, forward strand.
ATTATGGTGTAGAAATTAAAGTGCTTACTAAATGTTATTTTTCTCTTGCAGACTAATTTTAATGTGGCAGTTTTAAATGTTGGCGCCCCTGCAGCTGGAATGAATGCAGCAGTGAGAGCTGCAGTAAGAGTTGGCATAACTGAAGGCCATAAAATGTTTGCTGTCATTGATGGATTTGAAGGTTTTGCTAGAGGAAAGGTCGGTATTACATTTGTGGATGACATAGCATTATGTACACCATCCCACACCACTACCTTTGTTTCTGTTCTCAGACGGTAACATTCTGTCATAACTGCTGTAGCAACTGATTCTGTAAGTTCTTTATTTCATAAATAATACAACCAAAATTGTAACTATTTTTCAATTACTCAAGTCTATAGATTCATTTATATTGGGTATTGCCAATCATATGTTGCAGAGCCAAGAAATTTAGTTCAGATGAATCCTGCCTTCAGATTTTGGTCAGTGTTTAGCACATGGTAGGTTTTTCACAGAATAACAGAGGAATAGCTTGTACTGTGCAATAAGTGTTAATGTTTCTTTGCAGTAAGAGACTTTGCAAGGGTGGTTGCTGAGGAAGGAGGCTTTTTTATATCCCCCAGGTGAATTAAATTCTTATGTTCCCCTGTTTTAAATGTTGGTATCACTTGGTATACTGAGGAGAAAATGGATGCAAAACTTGGATTTTTATGCCTAACTGGAGATCCCAAAACTAACTTCAAAGACATAGTTTTAGATTTGTGCGTTTCACATTCAGTAGAAGAGGGTGTGAAAGTAGGAGCATGATACAAAAGGAGGCAGGGTTCATCGTGATCTGGAGAAAGAAAGAACAAATAGGATGGAAAGGGATTAGTAAGAATTCAAGAGAAACGAAGTTAACCTCTTGATGCTGTTTTCATTCTTTGCCAAATTCATTTTTTTAGTGCTGTCAACGTCCAAAAGTTTATTTCAACAGATTCACATGTAGTAGTACCTGATGATTGTTGCATGTCAGCAGAAGTAATTGGATGATTACTTAACAGCATCTACTTCTTTACTTTTATTCAAAGATAAAGGAAATCAGCTGGGGGGATGTTGGTGGCTGGACTGGTCAAGGAGGATCAATTCTTGGTACAAAACGGTAATGTTAATATTATGCCAGTTGATATGATGAATTTGAGTATTTATTATAATCACTATATCATTCCATGCTCTTTTCCTTGTTTGAATGTATGTAATGTTTTAAGTTTAGATTTTTTCCTTTTTTATTTTTAAATCGCTACATTCCAGCTTTGTTATCTTTATAGGATTATACCAGCTCTGAAGAAAGAATGAAAATGGGAGTTGGGACCTCAACTTAAAAGTTTCCTGGGGTCCTCACACTTAGGAGGATTGCAGACCTGAAGTTTCTTAAAAAGTTGACATGATTCTTTACTAGTTGTCAGGAAGAATTATTTGTATGGATAAATATGTAAAGCAAAAAGTACTGCATTGCCTAGTCAGTTTACTGTTTCAGCTTAGTAATTAGTTCTTATTGCCGTAGAGTATGTACGTTGTTCTTATTTTTGTTTTGGTTCAAAACTTCTTAGGACTCTCCCTGCAAAATACTTGGAGAAGATTGCTGACCAGATGCGCACTAACAACATTAATGCCCTTATGGTTATCGGTGGATTTGAGGTACACTGAAATGTCTGATTAAGTAGAGTAGAATTCCTGACGAAAGGAATAGATGTTTTTAGTTTTAACCCCTTCTTCATGTAAAGTGCATTGTTTGTGACTATATGTGGTACACAACACAAACAGTGTTTAGGATCAGAAGTACTCTCAATCATTAATTTCGTGGAACATTGACATTCAAGACTGCGACTAGTAACTGGAAAATGGGGTGTGCTAAATAAATAAGGTGATGGTATTTTGTATTGAAGAAAAATAAATATTAACTTCAGTAGTGCAAGTTCCACTCTAAACTGTCAGTACATCGAACATACTTCCAGCAGTTCTTGACCTTCAGTAGTAGTTCAGACTGTAGTCCCTTATTTTAATCACTCTCACATAGTGCATTTCAAAATCTGCAATTGATTTAGGAAAATATTTTCTTTTTTTTTCCAAATTTCATGCTCATTTTATTTTAACAAAAGATTTTTTAAATCTTGATTCAGAAAAGTACTTCATGAACTCTTCCCAGAGGAGAACATGATTAATGCTTTTTGATGAAGAATGAATCATCAATTTTTTCCAAGCTGTTAGGTGACTCTACTTCAAGAATATAGAAATTTTAATTGAGGAGTAGCAGTAGCTGAATTTTGCCGTATGTCTGTTTTGTACAAAACAATTTGTTATGTCCAAGTTATATGTTCTCTTGAAAATCAATGTTCCAGTTATTGTTTGGTTTTGAATGTATACCTGGTTTTAATACTTTTCTATTTTTATGTGTTTGTATTCGATTTTAGTGGGTCCTTAATGCTTTGACTTGCTGAAGTGTGCTGTGGTAGAAGTGGCTCCCCTTGTGGCCCTTTCCATTTTATTGCTCCCAACTTTACCCTTATTTTATCCATCCTAATTTTCCACCCCATGCCTGTGCCCAACAGGCGTACCTCGGACTTCTGGAATTGTCAGCTGCCCGAGAGAAATATGACGAATTCTGTGTTCCAATGGTTATGGTTCCCGCAACTGTATCCAACAATGTACCGGGTTCAGATTTCAGCATTGGTGCAGATACTGCTCTGAACACTATAACTGATGTAAGTCTACTCTGGTGTGTGCGCTTACTAACAAAGCAGTTCTGGTTAAAAGTGACTAAATTGGCTAGAACTGGATATTTTTATGGACCAGAACTTTGAAACTGTATGGTTACTTGATACAGCCATATTCATTATACTTATTTAAATAAGAAGTTTAGTATCCCAAATGCTTCCATTAGGTTTTCGCTGAAACTACAATGTAAGATGGAATATATCTGTTTTATATGGGAAAAAAGAAACCTAAAGCAAGGACTTGATCATCATTTGATACACTGTAGAGGAAAAAAAAAAATCCCTTTATATATAAAGTATCAGTATACTCTACTGTTAAAAATAGTGAATGAATGTTGTTCCCTTTGGAGATCCTTGTTTATCTATAAAATAACTTTATTCTTCTAATAAAGATGTAGGATCCATATTTCTCTAATAATAGGAATTACATGTAGTCTACTAAAGAAGTTATCAAAAAAGATTTGAAGCATATTATGAAATATTTTTTAAAAATAAAGTCCAGTAATGTGATATGATTTAAAAATTGCTTAGTTGGTTAGAAGGAACATTGTCAAGCACCACACATATGAAATTTTCACATATGAAATTTTCAAGCGCATACATTTACATTTCATCCGAATCACTTACAAGCATTAATCTATCGTACTCCCACTAGGAAGAGTAATTCTGTTTCTATAGATTCTGATATAATTTTGTCTGTAATAGAATAACAGTGACATTAAGCTAATTTTTTTTCTTAACATAATCCGTGGACACATATGTATTGCAGATACAATTGCAATGACCATAGTTTAAAATGCAGCAAAGACTTAATAACACATTTGGTTTTGAAATTTTCACTTACAAAAAAGATAAAGGATTATTTCATGACGTCCTCACTGAGTTACAATGATTTAACGTATTACATTACAAGTTCCACTTTCTGAATCCTGCCTCCAGCTGTTCTGAAGCAAAAATGTAGAATATTTTTACTGATTGTATATATTAAGCTCACTTTTAGAAAGTGAAAAATAACAAGCATGGTGCTCATGTAAAGTGGGGAAAGAATTTCAAGTTGTTCTTGAAAATGTAATACCAGTTCTTCTGTCACTTAGATGTATTTGAAGATTTTAGTAATTATTTTCAGAATTTTGAAAGATTCCTCAAATGCTGTCAGTTTCACCTTTATTGTTTCTGTTTCTTAACATGTCAGCATAAATATTTTTGTCTTCAGTAAAAATAAACCCCTCAAGTTTCCTTAACTAGTGCATTGAAGAAGACTAAAATAACTGAGATATATCTTGAATGTATTCTTTGTAGAAAACTTAGGCAATAAATGTTGATGTTTCCAGTTCTGGTAAATAAAAATATCTCCCAAAATGATTGGTCAGAAATTAAGGTGAGTAGACTGATTGTGCATAACACCTACTTTCCTATTTTCTTTTCTTTCCTTCTTAAGCTTTGTTTACCTAACTGGCTTCTTTTTATAGGTTATTTCATGTAAAATAGGATCTATTGGCGTCAGTCAGTCTTCCTGTTGTTGAGTTTTGGTTTATAGCTAGGCTTCTAGATGTTACTCTTCTCTTTTAGATAACGGAAAGTATCTCCGTACTTTCAATGCAGTAGTTGAAAACTTTTCAAACTGATATTTTTACTGATTTCTTTTGTCTTGGTTTTGCATTTAATTTTGCTTTGATTTTTCTCTGAAACAAATATAAAATGTAATGAATTTGCAAGATTTAGAATCGGTCCAATGAAAAAATAAGTTTTTTTCTTTTTTTTTTTTTGCGAAGGAACAGACTTTTGCATTGGGAAAACATTTCTGCTTGGTATCTTTTCAGTTTTCTGCTTTGATTGAACATGATTCAGTAAAACTGATAAAGAAATAAGTATCCTTTCATTCCTGTGCTGTATGTTCAGTTCAGTTTCAGTGGTAATGGTGCCTCCTATGAAATGTGACTGATTGGTAGACTCAATACAAGTCATACAATTGACTGTTTTAAACACAAGTAGCAAATGGACCTGAATGTCCATTGTGTCTAGTTTATGGCAGTTTTATTCCTATTGTCACTATTAGGTGAATAAACGTATCATAGTTCTCAGTGCTCTCAGATTAGTACCTATTATGAACACCAAAATGTTATCACACTTAGTTTGTTTGTGGTTTTGCTCTTCTATGTTCTTGACAACCTTTAGTAAGGTGAGTACATATCTGCTGTGTAATGAGGTCTTGTTAGTGTTTGTTAGTGACATTACTGGACACTTGTCAATGTTAGGTGGTTTGAAGCTTGTCAAGACATGTAAATGGTACCTTGAGATATATGCAGATAAAATGTGTCAAAATGCTACCTTTAAAAAATGAAATACAAACCAGTCGAACAGATGTGTAACTTACAAATGACAAATTAAGGAAGAATGTGCTTTTCCTCAAGTCACAGATTGTGGATGGTATATTTCACAATAACTGGAATTTAGAATATATAATAGATTCTATAAACCTCTTGAAATGCACCACTTTGCATTTCTGTTTTAAAATACAGACTTGTAGTCAATTGAATAATAGAATTAGGGTTTTTTTGGAGAGAACAGTTGTAAAGACTCCATAATATAGAATACCTGGGGAAAGCTGGAGGTTTCAGTAGCTGAAAAAGTGTATGCTGAAGGCTTGTATTTCTATATGCAATATAAATTCCTTAGAATTGCAGGATGGGAACATGGACTTTGAATGTTCTTTGAAATGAGGTATCAGTAAGATAACTACTATCATAAAAATACCTGTATTCGCAGCTTCGTGTTGCTAATACAGTGACATAAATAGAATGTTATTTCAGATAGCAGACCTCTGGAATGTGACAACAAAGAAGCGTTAATTTTTTTCCTATATAACCAGGAAGGATATAAATTTCTTCCTAAATGAAAGTTGATTTACTTAATAGTGATCAAAAAGAGGCATTGGCAATACATATTGCAGGTGGAACTAAATAGCAGAAAACTACTCTGTAATTAAGCAGAGTGAATAAAAAGACACTTTCAACTACAGAACATGGGAAGTTTAATTTGAAAACAAAGCCTTCTGGTGGGCTAGAGAAGACTGAATGAAAGAGGAATAAACCAGAACAAGATATGGAAGAATATTCATTTAATTAGGAGATGCAGAAGTAAATAGGAAATGAAAAGATATCAGGTAAAGACAGAGAAAAGTAGAATCTGAAAAAGGAAGATGGTGGAACTCTCTGTAGTATTTCTTTGAGAATCTGCCATTGCCTTTCATCAAGGGGTTGATAGGTTGATACGGGTTGATACAGGTTGATTTTAATGGAAAAAAGAATAGCATACAGCTACAAAAAAGACTCTTTCTTGCTAAGGTGTGGGATTCAGATTGCCGTAATGCATTCTCCATGCAGTTTCCTTGAAAAACAGACTCCCAGTGCTGGTACTAGCATATGTGGCTCTGCGTTAATCTCAACTAGGAAGCTGAAAATTATCCTGGCCAAGGTACCTAACCAATTAAAGTATCCAGTTCAGACCAGCAACAACTGAACATCCCTTTCAATGACCATTTGCTTTTGGATCATTATAAAATTATGAAACCACAGTCTGCTTGAGTGCTTGTGTTTTTACAAAACTTTTATGGCAGTAGCCTTGTTGATAGCACAAATATAATGAAAGGGTGTGAAATGATTAAGCCACTTTGTTGGCATAGGTGTAGTATCCCTATGATCTTACTGTAGTACTTATTTTTTTAAAAAAGTGTAAACCAGTTCTTAAAACCACCAGCCCCTTGTTTACCAGGTAACCCTTTAGTGAAAGCATTTTATTTTTTTTCTGCAGTAATGCAGAGATGTTGCATATAATCATCTAATGCTCATGCTTGGTGAAGGGACAGTCTTTGGATATGTTTGCTGCAATGACTTGCATCAAATAAAATGGCAATATTTAATGCAAGTCAAACATATCTTAACTGCATCTTAACATGTCATAAATGGAGACTAACCAATTATCTTAGTTATTGCTCTAAATCTACCTTCAGCTTGGTTTCCCAAAAGTCTCAATATAAAACATTTTAGAGAAACTCATGTTTTGCATATCTCCAGGAAGTTACCTGATTTTACCAAAGCACTGTGACTCAGTGTGTGTCTTTGTTTTGCACTAGAAATTAAAATTCAGAGTAGCCTGACTGAGCTGAGTTGAGCCTAGGCAGTTACTGGAATTTTCTCAGTGAAGTCTTATCCATGGGGGGGGAGAAAAAAAAAAAAAAAGTCAAAAAATCCCTTCCAGCTATGCTGCTTCTGAGAGCTGCAGGTCTGAAAGTGCAGTCTTTCAGGCACTTTCAGACTATATTGTTCAACTGCCAATGAATATTAGCACTGAGCTCAAATGGAAATTGCACTTATAAAACAGATGAGTAGGTATGGATTTGAGGAAGTCAGTTTGCACTTACCTACCTACTGCCATATATCCTGTCCTCTTACTGAACAGGATCTGCTTGATCTAGGAAAAAAAATTGGAGAGCAGAACTCTGGCAGATCAAATTTTTTTCCCTATCACATTCTTGTAAGTTATTACTTAAATCAGTCACTCTGTGCATACTTGTGGTGATAGCAGTCTAATAATTTGATCTGCAATAGTTTGCTTCTCTGAACTGATTTCAGAGATCAAAAAGTTGAGACTTCTGTGAACACCAGTCCTTTCCAGGAGGAGAGTAAGAAATAGGTAGCATACTATGTAATCAGGCTTTCTTGTTGAGAGTCATTACATAGGCAGCTTGAAAAATTGCCACATGTCATGGGAAGAACTGGAGTAATGTAACTAAAAAAAATATGTTTACTGACCTAAAGCAGTGGTTCAGAACTTTTACATGTTGTTTTAACTTCTATGAGGAACGCCTAATCCTTTTCGCAAAATGACTTATTTTACAATGTGTGGAATCTTCCCAAAGGACTACAGTTGCTTTTCAAAGAAACTCTGAAGTATACTTGCAAATTTTTAACTCATCCATGTGCACATGTTCCTGCATTATTCTGGACTGATGTCCAGTCTATGTTTGTAGAGACAGATGTGATGTTGGTAGAATCTTGGAAGATCTAGGCAAACCTTTTTCTTCGTTTTTCTTGGTGGAAATACATGCGTTTCTTGACTTTATAGGATAACGTAGTTTTTAAAAAAGCAGCTTTCTTTAAGCATTTCCTTCAAGTTGGAGGTGTTCTACTAGTTAACTTTCTAAACTCCTTAACATATATCAAATTGATCTCTTAAGTGGTTTCTTACAGCATGGTTTCCAGTCTATATTTATGCTACCTTTTTCTGTCCAAGTGCTGCAGACCTCTGTGCTGTGCACACTTCACTCTCTGTTAACTTGCACTAATCTTCTGCACTTCTTCAAAGAGCATTGTGCCAATGCAACCCCAGTGCACTGTTGTGGTATGTACAGAATATCCACCTGCAAATAATCTCACCAATTGTATTTACTTGGGCCAGAGGGCAGCCAAATTTACCACCACATGCAAGGAGTTGTTAGCAGAGCAGTCCTAAGAAAAGAAATGTATCACTCATACTTGTACCACTGCTTCAGGCCTATGAAAGTTGTCTGCAGCTACACGAGGCACGTTCCCGCTTTGAGGAGTTTTGTGTACCTATCTGTGTGTTGCCTGCTACTATTAGCAACAATGTGCCAGGCACAGACTTTAGCATTGGTGCTGACACTGCCTTGAATGCTATTGTGGAGGTAAGACTGCATATATTTTAAAATTTATGATGGTAAAGTTCATAAGATAAGGATACCTAAAGACCTTGAAATGTTTAGTTTTCTAAAATATTTTTTTTATTGTGGGGTTTTATATTTTATAGTTAAACATTTTCCAAGACTTATGAAACATTAACCTAATAGATATTAGTTATATTGAACATTTAGTACTTGGGGTCTCTGTTTTGTTATCCAAGACTGCTGGAGCTTAGGACATTTCCTTTTACTGAGAAGAAAATACTTTGCTTGCTTTGATTTTGTTTATCTTGTGTAGCTCCTCAGCATTATTTACATAAAGGAAGAAGGCACATGTTTTATAAATAAATGTGACATTTATTGCATGGGTTAATGATTGAGTTCAGCGGAGTAGTGTGCTTAAAGTATGGAGTTAACAGTAAACACATGAATAATCTTACAGACCGCATTAGGCTTAACATATATGTGTGCATAATATAAGCAGTTAAGTCTGTCACTGATGCTAACGAAACAGTTTGAGGCCAGAACTTCATGTAAATTGAGTTTTTCCATTTCAGTCAGAACAATCAGTTTTCTAGTTTTAGTCTGACGTTTTAGTCTTCCCTTGGGTACAATTCTTACATGAGCTCCAGGTTCCTTACTATCTTTTTGAGTCTTTTGTAGGTGCAGCAAAGGGAACTTAGTTGAGGTTTCATGCAAGCAAATAAGTAAACCTTGAACAGGTCAGGTTTTTTATCTGACCTGTCATTATCAATGCATGTAGCTAACTATGAAGTAATTGACCAACAAAGTCAGAATTGAAATGCAGGGGTTTGAGAAACGCAGGCTTGTTTGCGCTGTTGATACAGTGTTATTTACTTATATAGTGAAAAAGCTTCAGTAAATAATTGAAGAGCTGTGTCAGAATATATTATATCTTGGTCTCTGGGAGATGCAATACAGCATCCCTGAGGTGAAGATGACCTGAGAGGTAGGCAGAGTAAATCGTATCCATACATGCACAGGCAGGACATGGGTACTTTTACTACTCCATTACCTTCCCCTTACCTACTTTGATAAGTGTTGGGCTAAGTCTTCTAATTATGACTGTTACCACTTCTAACACTGGTGCACCTGTACTAGTGAAACCAACAAAATACAGTGGGGAAAAAAATGAATATATATGTTTCTGCTTCCTCTTATTTCAATGTTTTTATTATTAATTTGAATTGCAATTTGTACAGTTTACAGTAATGCTCTCAGTTAAAAAAAAGGTTTTAAGTATTGAATTTAATTATTATTTGAGTATTTCTGGCACAGTCATTCTGAGAGAGCAAGAAGAGTGGCAAATTTCTACTATGTCACTTGTGTAGTCCAGAATAGAAAACCTTCTAAATAAATCTGAAGAGAGTAATCCTGAAAGTAACTGATGATTTACGTCCTTACTTCAGAGCTTCTCAAAAGGCAGAAAATTTCATTCTACAACAGCTGGAAAACTTTTTTAGAAAGTTTGGCACGTGTATTTATTTCTTAAGTGTCTAAAGCCAAGATTTTTTTATATCATAAGTGTGTAGTATCCATCTAGTGCTGGGAAGTTTTTTAAAAAATGGGTTAAAATTCAGTGCCACATTTGCCCCTATTAAAAGTGGAGTAGTGGGGATTTTTATGAATTTGTTAGTGTTTATTGTATACCAGATGCTAGTACTGTGCAAAAATTTCCATGAAAACACATCTGGAAGGGAAAAGTAAAGTGCTTGAGGACACTGTAAAATCCAAGATGGGAAAAAGATAGTGTCTTTGTGAAAAACTGATGAAGTTCAAGATAAACTTTTGTCATGTAGTTTGTTACAGGGATACTTCCTGCTTAGGATAACAGAATGTCCATCCGTATTCTGAATAAATTCATGTGAATCTTGTACTTGTGTGTGTATATATATCTGCATGTGTGTGTACACATTACATGCACATGCATCTTAGTTGTATCTTTTGATAGCTGGACCTAAAAAAAATGCATACACAGTTCTTCAGTTCATTAAACCAAATTATGTTAGAAGTCATAGTCATATTATTTTAAGTTCTCCCATGTATGAATTCATTATAGTCTGTGGTCTGTTTGGTATATTTTTAAGACCATATTGCTCATAATCTTAATTATGAGCTTGAAGTATTATTTTCAGTGAGCTGAATGAAGGTTCTGGTTGTAAATGTCTGTGAAACAGAAATACTTCAAATATCAACAGCATCTGCAGTTACTCATTCAGAAAATGAGTAAGGTACAGGGACTTTTTAACATCGTCATAATTCAGGTTTCAAGATTACAAACTTCCCCAGTACTTTTATTTCTCATTTTTCCTAAACACAATGGGTGTAGGGACAGTACATCAGTTTTAAAAAATTCTTCTTGTTACAAAGTCTGGTATAACTGATTTATTTTTAATACAAAGAAGGAAATATGTATCTATGTATCCTGGAAGATACATTATTTGGTGGCTTTAAAATAACTCTAAAGGGTAGAAAAGCTCGTTCTAGGAAATAAGAGGTTGTAAAATAACTTTTTGAATATTACTTTTTAATGCTATTTAAAACCTGGAGAACAATAATAATGTAATTCCTAGGTTTCTATGTTTTCTTAAGTTTCCTAGGACCTACCACACTGGAGATTTTCTCTGTTATTTCCTAAGATCTAATTAAATATTGGTGTTAACAGGTCACATATAAGCAACAGATGTCTTTGTATAGAACATTTCTTATCCCAATCAGACTAAGATGCAAAGTGAGGAATGCAGTCTTTTTATAGAAAGTACATGCCTATTACTAAATAAGAAAAAAAGTTTTTTTTCCTAAAAAGAAAAAGTCCAATAATGCTTCAAAGATTTATTTATATGGATATCATTATTGGAAAGTAAACAAGAGGGCAATACATGCTCAGGACTTAATTTTAAGAAGCTGTAACTTGGTAAGTTTAATAGAGAATGCAGTGAATTTTAAAATCAATACTAAGAAGAAATAAACACTTCAGTGATCAATCAAGTTAAAGCAAATAAATGTACTCATACCAGCACTGATTAAAAAGCTCCTTCATATCTGTTTGTATCTCTGTTAGAAATAATTTCATTCCATAAACAAAGCAAAATTAATTCTTGTTTTAGTATTTGCAGGAAGCAAACAAATAAATCTTAGTAAAACATTTTATTTTGAGGGTGGTATTCAATGTGTTATTTATAAGTATTAATTTGGTAATTATTATAGTTAACTGGGTTATGCTGTGTTGGAATTTTTAAGTATTATTTTTTATAAATTCTTTTACCAATAAGTGGCATAAAATTGCATGACATACGAAGCCATACAAATTCAGACATTTTTTAATTAAACTTGTAATATCTTGTCTTTGATTAGACATGCGATCGCATCAAACAGTCGGCCAGTGGTACCAAACGTCGTGTATTCATCATTGAAACCATGGGTGGTTATTGTGGTTATCTGGCTAATATGGGGGCTCTTGCGGCAGGAGCTGATGCTGCTTATATCTTTGAAGAACAGTTTGATATCCGAGAGCTCCAGGTACGCAGCATTAGAAATGTTTTCCTCATATTTAACTAAATTGTTGTACATACATAGCATAATATGTATATTTGAGGTAGATGGCTGATGTTAAGAAAAGCATAGATGTTAGATTGTATCTAGAAGATGCATTTGTCAGTAGCACTTTCATATAATGCCAATTCTTGTGCTATTAAGAACCTACACCAGTTATTCTTGGCATCAAGATTCTGTTTAACTGACAAAATGACTTTATTAGTCATTAAACATTACTAGGTGAGTTATTTTCATAGAATCGTAGAACAACCAGGTTGGAAGGGACCCATCAGATCTTCTAGTCCAACCATTCCTATCTAACACTAAACCAAGTCCCTCAACACCTCATCCACTCGTGCCTTAAACACCTCCAGGGAAGGTGACTCAACCACCTCCCTGGGCAGCCTATTCCAATGCCCAGTGACCCTTTCTGTGAAAAACTCCCTCCTAATCTCTAGCTTAAATCTCCCCTGGCGGAGCTTGAGGCCATTCCCTCTTGTCCTGTCTCGTCACTTGGGAGAAGAGGCCAGCTCCCTCCTCTCCACAACCCCCTCTCAGGTAGTTGTAGAGAGCAATGAGGTCTCCTCTCAGCCTCCTCTTCTCCAGGCTAAACAACCCCAGCTCTCTCAGCTGCTCCTCATAGGGTCTGTTCTCCAGCCCCTTCACCAGCCTCGTCGCTCTTCTCTGGACTTGCTCCAGAGCCTCAACATCCTTCTTTTTTTTAATTTTATTTTTGTTCTTCTGATTTGATACTTAAATAACATGTAAATGAACAGACCTGGGCAGTTTTAAAAGAGAAATAAAAGTAGGGAAAAAAGAAATACCTTTTCTGTTGTATTAGATGGATGTTTGTGTCACAATTTGATTAGTATGTAGGATTAATTGAATACTGACAGCGATACGATAGCTATGGACTTGAGCATGTTTGAAGGTGTTACTGAAATAAAGATCTCTGGCTTTAAGGATTATATGTCAGGCTGTAAAATGATATTGAATTAGTCTGCTACAAGGCTTTTGCACTTCTGAGGCCGTTGGTACTAGCTGCAGTTATAGAATCATGGAATAATTCAGGTTGGAAAGGACCTTAAAAATCATGTAGTTACAACCTCCCTGCCACAGGCGGGAATGCTTTCCACTAGATCAAGTTGCTCAAAGCCTCATCCAAGGTGTCCTTCAACACCTCAAGGGATGTGTATTAGGTTTGTGTATAGCTACCTGTGTGCAAAACCAGGACCACTAAATCATGGTTAAATCAAATATATTTTATTGTTCAAATATACTATTGTACTTTAACTTATTATGCCTGGCTACTTAAAAACTTAACAGCTTACTGCCTCGTAATTGGTGTCAATCACCGAACAGGAGAAGTAGATGGAGCATCGTGCTCAGACGGTTTAGTTGATGGGTACTGCAGCTTCCAGGGTGTCCCCCCAGATTCAGATATGCACGTATTCCTTCTCGACTCTCACTTGCCCACCCCAGCTCCTTTTATACTTCCCTTGGGGACTGCATCACCTGCTGCTCGTGTGGCCAGTGTGTGAGCAGGCTGAGTGCCAACTTGTTATTTGTCTGATGCTAACAGTGATTTCAACATCAGGCTCTGTTTTCATAACACCTTTCCTGGCTGTGTATGCTCCTTGGGCTCTGCTTCAAGGGCTTGTAAATACCAGGCAGTTCCAACCACTTTCCTACTTTTTTTAAATCCAATTCCTTGCCTGTTACCTGCCTAGTTAAGTATAGTCACGTACTTTCTCACTGCAAGCTGGCTAAGAATTGTTGCTTAAGCTAATTCACTACTTTAAGATTCAAATGTACAATACTTTAACTCTCTATAATTATTTGTCTATATATAATCATGTTCAACAACAGACCGTTATTTATTATTGCGGCTACAAGCCACTGTGTGGTCCATATTGGGACACAGTGTTCAACTACACTAGACTTAGCTGAGATAAAACTCAAGTGTACAATATTTTAATTATATATGTATACACATGTGTGTGTGTGTGTGTGTGTATATATATATATAATTTGTGTATATCATATCCCACAATAGACAATTATTTATTATCTCTGATAGAGGTTGGGGCTTCCACTTTTCCTTGGCAACCTGTGCCAGTGCCTCACCATCCTCACAGGAAAATAATTCTTCTTAACAGCTAATCTAAATCTCCTCTCCTCCAGCTTAAAACCATTACCCCTTGTCCTATCACTACAGTCCCTCATAAAGAGCTCCTCCTCAGTTTTCCTGTAGGCCCCCTTAAAGTACTAGAAGGTGTATGTGGTCTTCCCAGAGCCTTCTCTTCTCTAGGCTGAACAACCCCATCTATCTCAGCCTGTCTCCATCAGGGAGGAGCTCCAGCTCTAGTCGTCTTCATGGCCCCACTCCAACAAATCCAAGTCCTTCCTGTGCTGAGGACAAATATAAAGCTTAAAAGGTTAGAAATTTCCTGAAAGGAAGAGAGGCATGCAATGAATTGTAATTCTGCCCCACCCATTTCTCAGTGGCTTGTTCTCTTCAAGTCATTTGTGGGAGTATGAGCACAGCAGTACATAGAATCATAGAATGGTTTGGGTTGGAAGGGACCTTAAAGATCATCTAGGTCCAACCCCCCTGCCATGTACAGGGGAACCTTCTACTAGATCAGGTTGCTCAAAGAAAGCCTCATCCAGCTTGGCTTTGAGCACCTCCAGGGATGGAGGATCCACAACTGGATGAAATGTTCCAGTGCCTCACCACCCTCTCACTATATCCATAACAGGACTTTTGCATGACTGTGAGTGAGGGCAACATACAATCTTTTGTGGCAATTTCTGTGGTTTTATGTATATTGATGTTATCTGACTTGGTGCTATACCAGTATAGCGTACAAAAACCCAACTTTGTGTTGCTCTTAAAATCAGATGTTTGTGATGTGGAGGGAGGAGTTAGTTTTAACCTAATGCACAGACTATTATCCCAGATCTTCAAAAATCTATTGACTGTTATAATTTGCACATACTGTTTCATGTGTAATGCCCTACAGAAGTTTTCAAGATACGTAGTTTCATTAAAGTTGTTTTAGAGTTCTGTATGTTTTTTAAAAAACGCTTTTGTTGTTTCTAGGCTAATGTGGAACACTTAACTGAAAAAATGAAAACTAGCATCCAGCGTGGCCTTGTACTGAGGTAAGTAAAAGTAGTTTTAATAGATAGCATTAAGTGCTGCTGATCACTTCCAGCCACATAGGCTGTCTGGCCACTTGGAAAGATGCTCTTAAGTCTGTATTCTTTGATTGTTCCTCTACTAAGTGGTAATTCCAGAAGGCAAGTCTGGGAGGTGTTTGGATGCTTAGGTCCAGAAGTTGTTTCTTTCTGTGTTAATATAGTTGCTGAACAGTCTAATGCTTTATCTGATTTTCAGCCTATTTTCATGTTGGCTTCATCTTTTTGTAGATCCTTACTAAAGGTGGTGTATACATATAGTTTGGCCTTTACTGTAAAATTCCAACTTAGATTTTGGGAGATAACAAAGAATAAATTATCTTTGAAAAATCAAAACATTTAAAATACGTTGATTAGCATGTTTTGAAATTGTACCTTCTTAGGTAGCATGAGTCAGGCTGTAGTTTCTCTTGCTTGAGCATTTATTTTCAGTATGCCAAGTACCAAAGGGCTGAAAAATTAATGCCACAATAAATTGTATGAGGATATAATTATATTTGTTTAAGTTCTACTAGTAATATGATGAAGGTGAAAAAATATCCTACATTTGCAGTACTGGTAAGGAACAGTCCAAGCTTGTATTTATTATCCAGGGCATATATATATGTGTGTGTATATATGTATACACATGTATATTTATATACAGGGCATAATGTCGGCATTGGAAGTAGATGACTTTTTGGTTTAATGCATTTTTTTTTCTACTGCATAATGAGTTTGTCAGACCCCAAATGTTATTTTTCACTACCTTATTGAACAATGGATCCCAAGAGGCCTGCCAGTGATGTCTGTGTAGTAAAAGTAATGCAGACGTCAAAATTATGAGCATGTTACATGAAAGTGAACACCTGATTAGATGAAAATATTCCAAGCTGTGATTACTGGTATCAAGAAAATGAGAAAACATTTGTTATTCAGTAGCTAGGAAGACATTCCACTACTTGATAGTAAATTTTCTAAGTGTATCTGGCCCTACAGAAATGAGAACTGCAATGAGAACTACACAACTGACTTCATTTATCAGCTGTATTCTGAAGAAGGGAAAGGAGTGTTTGACTGTCGAAAAAATGTATTGGGCCACATGCAGCAGGTAAAAATTACCTTAAAATTACAGACACACTTAACTTTGCATGAACAAAGAGCATCCACTCTTCAAGTGTGTCAAGGAAGTCTGATTCGGTATTAAAATAAAAAAAGTGTGTGGATTTTTGTTCATAGAAAATTCAGTTTATTTCATTAGCATTATATTTTATTGCAATTCCTTCTTAAAAACCTAGGGGGGGAAAAGCATTAGCTTCTTAATTATTTTAATTTTTATTCTTCTCCTGTCTGTATTAATAAACATTAATATGGTTTTAATAAATCATAACAGCTATCTTATTATTGTCATAATAGGTCTTTAGAATGTACTTATCTGCTTATTTGTGATGTATCTTTCTTCCTAACACTGGAAGAAATGAGATTTCATTAAGAAAATACATGCATATGGATTGTTCTTGTAGAGGAAACAGTAGCGAGCTAATCCTTGTGTTCTTTATACCTTGTCGCTTTTTATCTCGCTATACTGCATGTTAATGGGCAAATTGCAAGTTTCTGATTTGGCTACACTAAGTGCTCAGACTGAGGTATAGAGTCAAATGGAGACAAATTTCTCAAGTACTAATAGTGAAACAACCGTCTCTCCTTTTAAGTCATTTCAAATAGTATATATAGTCCCACTTGCTCATTCAATGTTGAGATTGGTAATTCCTGTGTAAAATTGAGCAAAGCTTATTTTGAAGATCCAGACTAGCATTAGTCGAGCAATCTGTTTGAAACTATTTGTAACTACTAGGTTTATGGTTTTGGTCCCATCTGCTGCATTGAAAATGGACAGAAATTCAGACTTCATATACTAGAGCAATGTAAACCCAACCAAAATAGCACTTCTGTTCCCAGCACTGTGCAAAGTCTGCTATAGTACTTGGAATAAAAGCAGCCAAAAAAGAAAAGTGATTACTAGTTGAGGAAGTCCCAACACAGTTGTTTCATTATAATGTTACACACATGGCATTATGGCCTTCCTTCTTATAGCTGCAAAAGAGAGCTTTGCTTCCTGGGCTTTCCTAGATTACAGTCAGTCCTTGTTCTTCTGTTTCTTAGGCTCCCTCTAACCCCACTCTTTCAACAGTCTTCTGTTTGATATGCTGAAGCCAGGTTGCCCTGTGGCAGGGTGATAGCTGGGCAGTGCTTAATGATCAGCGCTAAGGGGAGGTGGAAGAAAGGGAAAATGGTGCTTTCCATTTAAGAGAAAAGTACTATTGATTCAATGAGAATTCTACAAGTGCTTAATACATAATTTAGCTGGTTTAGTTTGATTTGTGTGGTGGGGTTTTTGGTTAGTTTGTTTTTCTAAGTGGGGAAATAAGTAGAGCAGGGCCTTAACAGAGACAGCTGATAAACCAGGAAGACATAGATACTGATTCATTGACTAAATTAACACACAGTTAAATATTCACACAGGGTGGTGCACCTTCGCCGTTTGATAGAAACTTTGGGACAAAAATTTCTGCAAAAGCTATGCAGTGGATCTCCAAAAAACTGAAAGAAACCTACCGAAAAGGTGCAGAAATATTTGGTTTTCACTCTTGTTTCTGCCTTTGGTTTGCTGTCAGTTTAAAAGACTATTATGCAAACATTTGAATGTCTGTTAGTTTGTTAGTCAGCATACTACTTTCCCTCTTTGTTATCTTTTTATTATTTAGTAGGGCCTTCCTGTGCTTCCTGCTGTAAGAAGATTTCCTCTCAAGTGCGCTCAATACTTGATAGCAGTTTCCTTAAAGAAAGATCAGAAATGCTAGTGTGATTGCAGTTTTTTGTGCATGAAGGAACTGATGGTTATATAGTTACATCTTTTCTTCCTTTTTGTTTCATGGTGGCTACATGGGAGACAGAAGAAGGTAATATATCTTCTTTGGGAATTTTTGTAAAGCACTATTTACTAAAATGTAATTTAAAATTGGATGATAAAATTCAGTCTTGTTTAATTGCACTTTATTTTCATTGCTAATCTCCAAAGCTAAGCTAAAAAAAAAATGAAGATCATCTAACTCTTTTTAAGTACTAATTGAAGTTCAATCATTACATTGACTGTTCATTCAGTAACTGGAATTAAGCTACTCTAACCTCCCTATTCAGTTTAATTACAGAAAACAGGTATTTGCCCTTACAAGTGCAAGTAAGAAAGATCCTGACATTTCATTCTTTTTAGGAAAAGTGTTTGCCAATACGGATGACTCGGTCTGTTTGCTGGGAATGCGTAGACGCAACCTTGTTTTCCAACCTGTGGCTGAGCTTAAGACCGAAACAGACTTTGTGTACGTATATGCTGCTTACATGTTAAACACCTCAGCACAGGTTTCCTTTCACCACATCAAATGACCACCCTCTCCTCCACAGTGCTGACACAGCTTTGCCAACCATTTGATTCCACTTTTGTCTCTGGCTTACATTTGGCCAGTTAATCGCTTTGTTCACTTGTCTCTCCAACAAGTCCCTTCATCCTTTCTTTCTGTCCTCCTTATACTTGGAAGTCTCATTATGAATTCTAGGATTCCACCATCCTTTTAAATAACTTCCTTTGTTCTAATGCCTAAAAATTATTTTACTTCTGGTAGAATTCAGTGGGGCAGCATTTTTGTGCCCTGTATGGTATTATCTGTACCTATAAAGAACATCTTCCAGGAAGTCTATTCTTTCCTCTAGTATTCTGTCCTTATTTCTCCCCAGCTGGGGTCAGCGTTAACATCCCATCATAAATACCAGTATCTGATCCATTTATAAGGCCTGCCATTACTGTTAGTACTGTGTGTTTGTCTTGGCTGCTAAGTAAATTGCCTTATCTTTTCTTCCCCCTGCACATCTTACACAGGCACAGGATCCCCAAGGAGCAGTGGTGGCTGAAGCTGCGGCCACTGATGAAAATCCTAGCCAAGTACAAGACTAGTTATGATGTTTCAGATTCAGGCCAGCTGGAACACGTTGCTATGCACAGCCCAAAGGAAGCAGAAACCGGAGCCATCTAAAGACATCACATTTAGATTATTGTCATAGATGCACATTGTGAGTTAACAATGCTTTAGAATCGTTACAGCTTTGTTTTGTAACATTTAAATTATTGTACCAGCACTTTATGTGGAACAAGACATTCAGATGTTACACAGATTTTGTCCTGTATTTGTTATGTTTGAGACAAACCCTAGCATCTAATGGATAAGCACCATTTACTGGTACTGCCCTTTAACATAAGTGCAACACTGTACTATGCACTCTGTAAGTTACTCATCTGCTGCACTTTGTTTCAGAGTACTTACACCCCAAAAATAAGTGTAGATGGCTAGCTTTGTGTTGAGTTTCAGGATGTGCTTAATGTATCTGAAGTGAAATAAAGTACTGTTGCATACATCATGAGTGGCTTGGCAGAAATTGTGTTCACCAGCTGGGGGAATATTCCTGGAGCATATGGGAATACACTCCAATGAAGTAAAAAAGCAACTAACCATGCAGGACATATTTACACCTAGGAAAGCTTGGTTCTCTTGAGCTTTTTCAGAATTAGGTTAGAACTAAATACTTTATCCTTATGAAAGCTTCAACAGCTGGAGATGGAGAAGGGTGGTATATGGTCATTGCTTCATGTTTCCTTTGACTCAGTTTCTTCAAAACTATTCCAAAGAAACTGCACAATGATAAAGGGCAAAACCAATTTTTTAAATTCAGCTGATAAACGTAGCCAAAACTGCTTCTTTATGCCAGCTTATCTTTCAACTTGACCTTGACAAAAATTTGAAATACTTGACTGTGTCATATCAAACTATACCTGAATGTTGCCCAAACGTGTAAACTTAAAATACACCATGGACTGAGGGACTAGGGAGTTGCCCACTATGCTGCAATCCACGATACTGCAAAGTTGGTTTGACGCAAGGTAGGATGCCCTGTCAGAAATCTCCTCTACCTGTAAGTGGCTTATGCAAAGGAAGATGGAATTACCACACCAAAGAATGAAAGGACAGATATTCTTTATATATTGAGTGGCAGACATAATTTCAAGCAAACACCATTTAAAACTCTAGAGCTTTACATATACAAAAATATTTAATTTATATAGTATCCATATGACTGGAGGAGTGAGTCTTCAGTAAAATATTAAGGTTTGTCTTTGCCATAGCAGAGCAAATCATTCTTGCTCTCAAATACTGTGTGGTTAGAGAATTTATCACATAGTTATTTCAAGGACAGCTTTAAATGGGTTTGTTGGATATTGTTAAAAGCAGCAGTGAACATTAAGTTGGACCACAGCACAGTTGAAAGTTACTACAAAAAAGTGATCCTGTAGTCACACTGATGGGCTTGTTCTGTATTAGCTTGGATAGTCAACAGCAATTCATCGTTTGACCCATGAGGGATCTTTGGCAATATCTGCATTTTCTGGGCCAAGGATAGCCTGCCCACGAGTGCTCTTCCCAGCTGCAAGGTACCTGCAAGAAAAAAAAAAAAAACACAAATGAGAAGCTGCTGCATTGAATTACCGGTAACTCTGCCATACAAATTATAAATATTTCCATCCCTGGTAAAAGTGCTGTTTGGTCTGTACCCCTTGTTTGGTTTTACAGCATCTTTTGGGTTTTCAGTGTTTCTCCCCCCAGCTATCACAATCCCAGAGTCTCCAAAGGCATCACCCTAACCAGCAGTGGAATTCTTCAGTCTAAAGTACTGCTAAATGTTATGAGCCCAAAACAAGTAGCTCATATAGCTAGGAGCTGGATGTTTGTGTACGTGCTCTCCAGGCAGTTTCTGGACCTTTCAAAAGGAAAACAATACCTCCATATTCAGAGTATAGGACTGAGTGGCATCTGCTAAAATACAATAATCAGGATATAATTAACGTGTCTTTCTAGGTTACGAAAGCAAATAGCTAAAGTAGCACAAGAGGCCAACTGAAGAAGTGTAAGAACTTCATAAAGGCGACTTTCACAAACTCTTCCAGTTTGGTTTTGGATCCTTTTTTCAAGTAGACATTTTTCTAAATTCAGCACAGACATACTTATTTGATACATCAACCAGGTTATCTCTGTTGACAGCAAAAAGTTGTTCTCTGTGTGACTGCTTCATTTCATCTGAAATCCCATATAAAAAGTGATTCATTCCTAGAAAAAATCAAAACCCACACACTTAATTGGTGACTGGAATTTCAGTTACACCTAAGTACATGAACAAGTGCAGAAAACCTAAAACACCCTAATGTGACTGGTTCTAAAGTCTGAGTACTTTCTAACAACTTTTTACCCCACCTGCATTTCATGAAACTTCTATTTTGTGGTTTATAACACCACATTTCAAGTTTGTAATCAGTTTTAACATGTGCAGCACAAATGTCTTATGATGTTTTTATACTACACACAGAAATCTGCATATAGCTGCTTTAATGCTTTTGCTGCAATATTTGTCTACAGTGTTTAAATATTAAAAATTATAATTTTTAACTCCATGAACAACCAAGGAGCCCCAAAATAATTGCAGAAAAGTGCTCTTTTTCCCCTATTTGTGTGACAAAAAGTGGTCTGAGATCTGTCAACAAGTCAAAGCTGCCTGAGGCAGGGCTGACCTTAAAGTCCGACACAAGTGCTCAAGTCCTTACACAGGGCCCAATGACCAAAATAACTGTATTAAGGAACAGGTATTTCTCTCTGCACTGTCTTCCAGGTCTACTGAACAATATTCCTCTATTCAGTGTTTCACTAAATTGGCCATAGCCCTGTTAAGATGCATGTTCAAATATCAATGAAAGTAATTCATGACCCTCTCAAAAATACCAATATTCATATGTACGCACTCACACGCATACACACCGAAAACTGGTCGCTTTCAGTTGCCTAGATCAAACCCATATTCTGTCAGCTTCATTTCCTTTGTTAATAAAACTACACACTGAAATAGTGATAATTTTAACCTTATAATTCCTTGATATATATGAAAGGAATGTACTTTAACTTAGCAAGTTATGGATTGAAACAGCTAAGAAGGAAGGAAGGAAGGGAAAAAGTGAGGAAAGGAAACTGAAGTGAGCAAACTGAAAAGATGTGAAGGTAATTACCAGCCTCCACCAGAGCAGACACATGCATTCAATTCTTCAAAGAAAGTATGCGCAGGTTAGAGGCATTCATAGTCAATATGTATATTTGCGTCAGGAAATCCTTCAACTTTTTCTAATCAGAAGACCAATATTTCATTTTATTTGCTTGCATTTAATGCCCTTTCCACATCTATAGCTTTCTTTAATCTACCTCTATCTTCTAGCTGCATTCACTTGCCATCAACAAATATGAATAAAAAAACTTCAGCACAGAGACAGAATGCTTGTGGTACTTCTGAAAGGGAGCAAGATGAATTGACTGCGTTATTGAAACTGTAATGGTCTTACACCTGCTAAGGACAAGTTTTATCATACGATACAGTTTAGCAAACTATTTTCTTCCCTTTAAATTTAATTTAAAAAAACCCAAAAAAACAAACATTGGCAGCACTGAGAGGCTGGTAAGCATATACCTTTATCTGAAGGAGCTACTGGCGCATCCACAGCAGAAAATACTGCTAGTTTAGCTTCATCAATATCTTGTTGTGTGAATTCTCCAGATTTGGCCCACTCAACAGCTTTCTCAAATGTTTTCAAGGTTGCTAATGAATTTGGGTCTCTTAGAAGAGAAAAAAAAAGTGAAATTAATTACTTCAGTCTTACAAAATGAATACTGTAATTGCTTTGTTCTCATTTCACTGATAGTTTACACTGCATCACAGAAATATTAAACCAAATAATAAACTTCCTTTTTTATTTATAAAAGGAGGTTTTGTGGAAGACAGGTCAGGAGGAAGACACGTTACAAACTGGACATATTTTGAATTTTAGATACATAAATGCAGCAAGTTCAGTTGCCTCAAAGAAGTTGCAAGACTGTGCAGAGAACTGGTATTAAAAAGATGGCAAACGAGCATTGTTTACAATGTGCTACCAATTTGCTGCAACAGCTTATTAAGCTTAACTGCCACTAATATCAACATCAGTCATAGTCACAATCCTCTCTAAGTTGTGTTTCCTGATAAGTCTGTTCCTGCTTCCTGTGAAACAGGTGCCACAGGTTTACAACTTCTGAAATACTAACCGGGAGAAGTCCTACCATGCTGAAGCTTCACAGAGGCAATGCCGCTCAGTTTTGGCTAGGAAACCCAACCAGGTACTGTGCTAAAAGGAAAACAGCAAGCCTAACTTATCACCAGGAATATTTTCTTCTGCATCTGATGATTCCAGCCACAGTCACCAAAGCAACCTTAATATTTTCAAACCCAGGGCCTTGGGGAACGTCATTCTACTTCCTGTTCTCAAATTCAGAATTCTTTTGAATTCCCTTTTTAGGGCCTCCTTGACCCAGGGAGAAACAAGGGAAAGCCAGTTTTACATAAATCTGGTACCAGAACAGTAAACATCTAAGTACAGAGGCAATAATGCCTCTAAAATAAATAAAATGTGTTAGACAGGAATATGTAAATAATGTAAATAATAAAATGTGTTAGATAGGAATGGTTGGACTAGAAGATCCAATGGGTCCCTTCCAACCTGGTTGTTCTGTGAGTCTGTAATAATGGTTGCTTCCAGCAAAGACAAGTTAGGCTTTCACAAGGACAGAAACCAGAGAAAGCAAGGAAGGGTTTATTAACAAAACTGATACATCTTAAGCAACTAATCTTATCATCAGCACTGAATCACTTGCTTGTGATTCCACTTTTTTATTGCACTGGATCTTGAAAGAGATCTACAACTAAGTAAAAAAATACACCTAACCACAGTCAGTGGTACCCCTGAGGTGTAAATAGGAAGGAATAAAGCGGTTGTTACCTGTAGGAATAGAAAGTGAATATGCCATTGTGACTAAGTTTAGCACCTCCACCATAAGCTCCTCCTTTCTCTCTGATTTCTCTATGTAGGAATTTAGCTGTCATCAACTGTGCAAGAATTCGAAGGCTGTAATGAGAGAAACAGCAACAGCAAACGTTAAATGAATTGCACAACAGGAATCTGAAGTTCATAAAGATCCCCATTTGCAATACATTGCTGCTTGCAATCTACAACAGTTAACAACAATAGTCTATATTTAACAGCTTAATAATGTGACATCATCAGAAGAGTGGCTCTGCTTTGGGCTATTTCTTGACTGTTTCCATTTATTTCACTGTAATGAAATATGAAAGCAGACTGCTAAACTTTTGTTACATGCAACAGGATTGTCAGCTCAGACACATCCAAGTAGGCATGGCTGCTTATTCAGAATTTAGGACAGTAGCCCCTCATTAGTTAATCTCTGCATTTAGTAAAACAGGGCATCTCCCACCTTAGCCATGCAAAAGCTGCTCTGTAAAGATTCTGTGACAAATGCTACTGACTCCATTTTCTGTAGTCAGACTAAGATTTTCCATTTTGTTTTGTGCTACACAACATACATAGAAGCTCCCAGCTGACCATCTTTCCCACCTTGCATAGTCTGCAGCTGTGTACGGAACTGTTCGAATGCATTCCCCAATATAGCTCACAGGGAAGGGAAGAACAAAATGGGTCTTCATCTGGCATGGTTTAAAAGTAGGATCCTAGGAGAAACATGCATCATTGTCACAGTTAGCAGAGATGAGACAATTTATACGTTTGAGAACCCTGGCTTTGTTTCAGAACTATGAAATTCTGCCAAATATGCAAACACACAAAAGCTGAAGCTGCCACTCCACCTACACTGCAATCACTGCCATTTCACTTGTGCCCCGTATTAGCAAATTAGCACACAAAATCACCTTGGGAAACAGAAATACATGGACACTGTACATCAGCTACTCATCCTCGCACACCAGCTTCTCAACTGTGTGAGCCACAGAGTTTTGACTGGCATGCTTCCCCTGCCACATCTTTTCACTGAAGCAACTCTTCATGACTCTCCACTTTTCTGTCCATTGAGGGACATAGTCACCACACCACATTTCAGTCCATCTACTTCTTTTTATATAATAAAAAAGATTCAGAAACTGAAACCCACAAACCAATGCAAACTAGTTATAAACAGCAGCAACTTTATGAATTACTGTTCAAACAGCCCCTGCAGTGAACTTAATGAGAATCATAGAATCCCCCTTATAAAGTACCAGTCCTCTTCATGCCTCCAGGCTTTCACAAAACTTGCTTCTTTGCCTCTTTCACACATATAACTGCTTGTGTGCTTAGTTAAGCATCATCAGAGCCTTAAAACAAACACCTCCAGTAACTTTTACGACACCATTTCAATACTCTCGGGCTTTTCTAAGTCCACTCCCTAGCCCCTCACATCTCTGGTTGGCTGGGGCAAGAACAGCAGTATATACATCACTGGTCAGCAAGCAAAACTTCTAAGTAGTAAGAGTCTGTAGCAGTTTAAGATGAACCATGAGGATCAGTAGCAGCCCTGTTAATACCGATACCCCCTTCCAATAATGTACTTACATTAACCAATTTCCTTGTGATCTGCAAACCAGTAAGCATCTGACTTCCCACAGGTTTAACTTCCGAAGTTTTCTACAAGAGACCCAGCCCTCATATTAGAGGAGGATTTATTGGTTTAGACAAGAATACTACAAATGCAAATCCAATGACTCGAACCTCTTGGAAACGATTAACAGACCGTGTCTTCAAAAACATAAGCCAACTACTCAATTCACACTTTATACTTTAATTTCTAAAGAGATGCCAAATAAATTCCCTTTCAAGAGTAATTTCACTCTGAAAGACACCCAGTTAGAGATCAAATAAGGCACAGAAAGTTTCAGACTCTTTCCCTATAGGCAGGGAACTAGGTGCTTACTTCAGTCTCGTCAGAAATTAAGACAGATCTGCATACTGACAGAGCAAGTCCAGTATCAATTCTACCAAGGCAAGCACATTTCGTGCCAATTATACTGAATACCCAGATAATGAAACAAATTCCTACACAACTGAGGAACTGCACATTATGCCCTATTTCCTTTTTGCCAACATTTTAAGTAAAGCACAGCTTAAAAAGAAGTTACATTTTCATGTGGAAAAGAAAGGAAGAATTTCTTTTTCCACATCTCATGCAAAAAAAGTACCTCAGGGCAAGGCTTGACAGCTGATCTACAGGATTACTACTGTATTTTACAGAGGTGAAGACAGCCTCTGTGGAAACACACAGAGCAGCATATTACAGGGCTGACTTTCACAGATTTCTTCAGATTTTTTTTTTGCATGAAGACAGTTCAAATGACTTTCTCCAGATTGCACACTGGCCTTTATGTGAGATCAAGCTAACTGCATTTGATGCCCTAGTCACAAATGAAGTGATTTCTTACCTCAATCACATGGGGACGAACAGGTTTTCTCTCTTTCTTACTTCTACCTATGCCCTTTATAAATTTCTCTACTTCTTTAGATGCTTCTGATATTTGTTGAGGTGCTGCATTCACTGAACACCTGTTAAAAATACATATTAGGTCTTTAAACATGTTTTTGTGGTTTAGGACAGTCCTTTATAATCTGCACCACTTTGTCTTCCTAAACATTTTCTATTAAATCATATAATCATAACAGGAAAAAGCACCAAGTTGCTGTCCAATTGCTTTTCTTTTCCTTCCTGAAAAATACCTTCAGACCTGAACTCTAGCAGTAGTTGTCAAACCAGTTCTGTGGAAGAGGACTACATCATTTTTACATAATACAAACGTTTCACAAACAAATGAATTTCCTCCATATTCCCTTTTTACAGGCAGACCTACTATGGTTGTGAACAGTATAGATATTTCCTTAATTTCATTCATTATTTCATGCTTTGCAACTCAGGTCACTTAAAAGGCCTTGGGTTTGGAAACAAAGCATCTGACACAGAACACCCTAAACTGCCTTTTCACTTTTTTGAAATACATGCATAAAGCAGATTTTGCAACATCGCTATCTTCCTTTTTAAAGAAGAAAAAAATAAAAAAAAAAGCATTCTACTGCTACAATATACTAAAAGGGTATTTGTAACCTGAGCATCTTTAAGGGGGGGGGGGAAACTGCAGAATTTTGAGTCTTATCTATAAAATCTCACAGGCCATTTATATGCTTTTGGTACAAGTTACATAGGAAATTTGCTATAAGTTTCTCATACTCGCTAAACAAAATGAACAAAATAAGCCACTACTACCACTTTGTAAGCAAGGAGAATTTAAACTAACAAAACTTCTATAGTTTTTACACAGACTTCTTGTTTCACAAAACCCCTGACCTCCAGAAAGTACACCGAGAATGCCCATGCACAGGCCATGGCCTCTCTTTAACTAAAACATCCTTTTCTTTTTATCTTGAACTCACCGGATGTTGTCACTATTTAATAAATACTTCTTCATGCGTGGTAATTTGCGTAGTATTGGTTTAATATCAGACATTTCTGCTATTCTCTTCATCAGCTTCACCTGTGCAGGAAGGAAGGCAGACAGACAAAGGAATAAACCAACTGAAAGAATTAGCCAAAATAAGCACTGTAATTCCAAAGTCAAGGATCTGGGCCACGCTTTTCACCTGATCCATTCCACCGAACATTTCTTGCAGTTCTCCAGAAGGTGTAAGGTTTTTGCTGGCTCTAATAGCAGCATATTGATGGCCACTATCTGGAATCCCATTTGACAGCTCCTGGGCAGTCTTCTTAACCAGCACTCTGAAATGTTCTTCCTCCTCAAACCGGGGACTGAAAAACAAAAACAAGCCTCTAGGTCTCATGCACAGGCACACCAGTGGAATTTATAGTACTGAATCATTCATCATCCTAGGAGCTCTTAGACTGATGGCTCTACATTTAATCCACTACAGAGTCACGCAAATAATGGAATATTTAGATTTAGAAACTCTGAATCATTCAAAGATACAGTTGTAAAAAGAAATTACAAAGTAGTATTTCTAAGAAGGGGAGAGGAAAAAAAATCCAAACCCAAACACATGCAAAAACACAAACAAAACCCAATATACTATACTTGTTAAATATTTCACTCCATAAATGCATCATGTCTGGCAGATTTCTATCCAAGCACAGAGATGAAAAGAGTACACCCTGAAGGAAAAAAGAAAAACAAAACATAGAAAACCCTTCACACAAGACAACCAAAGCAATGGCCCGAGAAATGCATAGTAACTTTTTATCAAAGTGGCCCAATCATGCCACACTAACTACACATCATAAGACCATTTAGATGCAGGCTGTGTGACAATCACATCAGGTATGAAGTGCGATTGGTTTGTACATAAAGCAAACCTGTCGATTTCTCCTTCTCAATACTAAGTAGCAGTTTATAAACAGAATTTCTTATTTTTCATATAAGTACAAATAAAACTGTTCTGGGGATGCACATTTCTGCAGAAGATTCTCTGTAATTCAGCTCCAGAATTCAACTTCCAAAATTTTTGCAGCAGTCAAAAATACGGTGACAGTGTCTAGTTTAAGTATTGCTTTAAAATGGACAATGACATCAAGAACTCCCCTTAAAACAAAATACTAAGTTACTGTAATTGTCAAATATTTATCTTACACAAAAAGGCACAAATCTTTTACACACTAAATTTTTAATACACATTGACTGACCCTTTACCTGAAAGCCCTGACTAACCCTCAACTGCAGAGCTGTTGTTGCAAGTATAACGTCCTGGAGTTTATGATTAATTTACCTGTTCATACACATCCAGGTGTGAATCATCTGAAATTATATGTGGGTTAACAGACATCCCACCTGTTTTTAGCTCTATTTGCTGGGCTTGTTCCCTGTAATCAAGAGCTCCACATCCCAGCCTGCAAAAAACAGCAGAGATTTATTTCCATTTTCAACATACGTATGCCAAAACCAGGATCCATACACCATTTGCAAAGACTGCTTAGGCCAATACTAAATTAGCAACTAAATAATTTGGGGTGTTATCAAACAAATGTAATACTTCACACCTCATGGAATGAAAATAATAATACATTAAGTTTTTCAGTTGAAGCATCCTGTTAATTCAAAAAAGTGTATTAAAAAGTGTGCTTTATGTACAGCCTTGCTACCCACACCCATATAGAACTACAGTAGTGACACCACAAAAACTGTTTTTGCCAATAAAAAGAACAGATACTCCCAGCCCAACTCACTTGTTCTGCTTTATGCCACTCCTTCCCCTATAACAGGTGCACTGTGACCAGTGCAATTAGACCACAAATCTAGCCAAGTGAACACTTCAATTTCTGCTAGGCTGATTTTTCATTTGTATCAATTTTCCAATCTGTTCAGGGAACAGTTGTGTTGATGCTAGGGAACAAGGCAATGTAGAGACGGATGGAGAAAAGGGGAAAGGAGTTAGCAGCTCTGTGGGGAAGAGGGAAGACCAGTTTTGACAGAACACCAACTAAGCAGCATTTCCCTTCCATAATAAGAACAGCTCCTGAAGTCATTAAAAGCAATATTATTTCAGTAAGATGTATTACATGTAAATGCTTTAGCTTCTAAGAAAGTAAACCTCTCACTTTGTAAGGACATTGCAGAAAAGTGGCACGTAAGGCTTCAGCTCCTCAGGAAGCGTGTTTAAGCTGGAGACAGCTCTGAAATAAATCACCCCATTGGTTGGCTGAGCACAGTACTGGACAGGAATTTCATCAGCTAAGGATGAAAAAAACAAAAGCAAAGAACAACCAACAACTTAAAGCACACAGAAACAACCAAATTTCTTGCAACAGCTACATATTTAGAGTTATTTTTCGTTGGCACTTCAGAGTCGCTTCTTGTTTAATCTTTGCACATTGCACTAAATGCTGAAGAGCTTTTATTGTTTCTGTCTACTGTAAGGTTATTGATACCTGGACAATTTAATGAGACAGCTCTGTTGACAGATGCCACATTTTAGACTTAACATTCAAATAAAGGAAGAGTAATTTGTTTCTGAACAACTCCAAAAGCTTTTCTCCCTTATTTTTTGCCTTCATCACCTCAAAAGCTGAGGGAAGAGAGTTCCCACACTGTGAGTTCTCTTCTAAGCTAGGGCAAGAGGATATACACATTCAAATTTTCACTAAACCAGGTCATTTTACGACCAAAATTATACAGTACTTGACACTTGCTGGCAATTTTTGCAATAAAGTGTCTGTTCAAAATATACCACAAAATACTATTACCTGCCAGATTTTGACAGAAATGTAAGAAAATTGAGACCCACAACTACTTGCTTGCTATCAATCCAAGGGATAGCCACAGGCAAAGAAGAAAGAAACTTGCACTGAAGTTACGAAGAATGACAATTTTGTTTTCATTCCCACATGTCTCCTGTGCAGCATATTCTGTAAAAAATGTGTCAGGAGGGAAAGTAGTAAAAAAGGCTTGCTACATAAGCTGCCAGGAGCGCTGCATCCTGAATAAGTCTTTGAGAATCAGGGAGATTGCTCAAGAGCAGTGGAGTTTGCCACTAAGAGACTCCTGACTGCAGGGCAGGGAGTGAGCAAGCAGGCAGCAGGGAGCTCACATCGGGAGTAATACTGGCCAGACTTTTGGGAAAGGCAGGTGGCTGGTTGGAGCCAAGAAAAGCCCCACATTGCCCCTCAGAGACAATGGCAAGAAGCATCTGCAGATCCCCTACAAAGTGCCTGCTGCAGAGGTGGTGGACTAGAGAGAAAGCACCCTAACTATGGACAACAAATAGTAAGCACGTGTGCTTTGTAAAGAGCAAAAAGTAGCAATAGCTGGCCTAGTACCTAGGTAACAATTCAACAATGCTCCTCTTTCCAGGAGGAAATAGAGGTTATACCAACCTGTAAGTGTTGTTTCCAGCACAGTGAATGGGATTTTGGGCTCAATGTCAGAGACTTTTAGAGCTGGGAGACAAGAGGTATCCTGAGGTTTGCTTTGAAGAGCAATTAATTCCAAACCTAGAAAGGAGAGCAGAATACCAGTTAGTTATTTTCAGCTTTTAATGAAAATGCTGTCAAAACCTACTGAGGTGATGCAGATCAGAAAAATACAAAAGTCTGTGGATTAGAATTTTGTATCAAGAGTTCTTTCACATATTTTACTGAAATAAATGCTGTAGTTTATCACTACACAACAGCAAACAGAACATTATGACCGTAAATTCTCTTTCCAGTCCCCCCTTCACAGCCTGTTAACAGTAACATGAAATTTAAACCTTCCAAGAAGTGACATCCGCCAGACTCTCCTAACATCCAGCTCTGCAACTCAGACCTTGCAGGCAAGAAGCTTCTTTCTACTCCATTCCCCCAAGTTCTTACTCCAGTGCTCTGTCAGTACACTGATGAACCTAAATTGTTGTATTTAATTTTGCATTTCAGCCTCTTTCAGATTCTAGCTGGTCATCTCTAAGTACTCTCCAATTTATATTTCTAAGTAGAAACTCTCATCTGATTTTCTGCCCAATACCCCCTCACCTAGTATCACTGCTTCAGACGATTAACACGATTCAGACGATTTTTGGGAGGACTGCTTGCCCAGAGTTTCCAAGTTAAGGTTATTGCCCAGAAGTTAAGCATAAAATTATTTTCATACTTGACTTTTTAAGTAGAAAAGCTAAACAATTACAAAATATAAGTTTTATATGAGCACAGAGCAGGTCTCATGCTCAAAATCAAACAGCTTTAAGGTAAATGATGGAATTCATCTCATACTTAGTGCAAGTTAACACAGAGAAAATAAGCAGATCAATATTTTGAAATTATTTCTTTTCTTCTGCCGTCCTGGAGGCATTGATCATTTTATTTCTGAGTGTTAAAACTAATGGAATATACCATTCAGACACTGTAGTGTAAACACTTTGCAGCTTAGCCCCAGAACACATACACAAACTTCCAACAAAAAAAATCATCCCTCTAGAGCAAATGCAGGTAAGTATGTGAATTTAAGATATTCTATAGAACACCAAATAAAAAACTCACTATGTTTAAGCTGTTACCCAAATAAAAATATAGAAAAACATGCTAACCTTTTTCAAAGATTTGAGTTTTTTCTTCTTCAGAAAGTGCACTGACTTTTTTTTCCAGCTTTTCTGCCTCCAGTTTTGTTTGTTGATCATGGTAATCTTCCTCTGGAATCATTGACAGAGTCAATCTATGTGGATTATCCTGCAGAAATATATCCCAAAAGAAAGCATTATTAAATTTGAGGGAAACTTCCTCCTGTTTTGCCTAAGCTAATTGATTCACCAATAGCAGATAAAAACAGCCTATGCATCATTTGGCTTGTGCATTATCAGAAGTATCACAAACAAGCAATTTAATCTCTTTGCTTCATAAAAAACAGTCTGCTGCAAGGGTGGGAAAGAGAGGCAGCTTACCACAAGAACAAGCATTAACAATCTTCTGTGAAATTTTAGCATGGAGTCAGAATCCCTTAGCAAGCACACAGTACTCATTAGCGCAATTAAATCAAGATTAAACAACTGTACATAATGCTACAGAGCAGCATGACTATAAGTTTTATCTGGAGAATGTTCTAAGATGAGGAAACTTGTTAAATGGAGTAAGGTTTCATTAAACGCCTCTTTCAGCCTGCCCAAGCTTGAGTGCACAGAGATCCCATATGATGTAAAACGTGCATGTCTTGTCCTGCTCAGGAATGCTTTACCATCAACCTTGCTGCCAGAGAACACGTGCATTATCCAAGTGTCAAATGCTGTTGTATTTCTCTTTGTCTATACCAGACTGTGGAATTTTAATAACAAAATTACTCAAGCAGTTTCCACTTTATGTAATCATGGAGCCTATCTAAAAAAATAGTGACCTCAAACATTGCCCATTTCAAAGCAGGAGTGAAACAGCAACATCTGTCACTGACAGACACTGCCAATAATTCAGGACAACGTAATGGGATTCTGGTTTATGAGTTTACCTCCCCTGTGCTTATGTGGAGACACTACGGAAACCCAATTCACTATAGAGTTGAAGATGGAAATGAAAAATTAACCAGATAGGTTGACAGTATTCCCTCCCTTTTTCCTTGCCTTCCCACTACGTTAATCTCCAGGCGTGATGTACAACGATACAGAACCTTGTGATACAAGAACATCCAACTACTGTCATTACTTTCTGCTAAGCCATGTTTCTGCCTTGGCCCACTCAGCAGAACTGCACAGTAGAGGACATTCTCAAATATACTGCACCTGCAGTACTTCTTTACAACAGCAAAACTTCAACAGCTCCCTGCCACTACTTCCAGACACTAACAATGCCTTTAAGTAAAACAGATTTCAATCAATGCCACTGTCTTTTGTTGCTTCAAGTACATGAAAACCAGCACTTAGTCATCATGAAATCAGGGTAGCAGTTATCTGTAATAGGTCTGCCCTTCAAAGCAACTTGAACAATTTTATGGGAAAAAAACCCACAAACAAAACCAAAAACTCACCAATAAAACAAGCAAACAAAAATAACCCAACCTCAAAACACCAAGAATACTTTTGCAGTGCTATCACTAGATTTTTTTTTCTTTATGGCATTAGCTAATTTAGGGCTTCAGAACTATTCCATGTTATAAGGCCTTTACCAGCTTTAATTCATTAAGAACACCCCTAGAATATACACAGAGGAAAACAGGAAAAAAAAAAAGGCAGAAAGTAATTAACACTGACAGCAAAATTCAGAAAGCAGTTCAGTGAATCTGAGGAATAACAGAACAATCTTACTTATAAGTAAAGGCTTGTCAAGTATAAAGAGAGATATCTTGTTGTGTCAGTACTAAGGTCTAGTACAATAACTAGGTCTCTGTTCGCACATGAGCTTCTCATTAGGAAACACCCAAGTGCCCTTCTATAGCACCACATGTGACAGTTCAGTTGTTCACTCATGTTCTAGTATCTGTTTCCAAGTGTCCAACCAGATAATTTTTCCCATTTTGAAAAAAATTCACTTCAATCATTTACAATTAAAACGCTTCATCCAAAACAGCTGCTTCTCATCCACACCTAAAAATAGGAAATATAGTCACAAAATATAAGGCTTCAGTTCAATTTGATGTACAAAACTGTGATTTAAGAATTAATACCACAGGTATTTTCCTGCAAGTTTTCCTACCTTAAAATACATTTTAACTTTTTCCTGAAGAAACGTGGGATTTTCTTTAAGGCATTGCCTGAAGCGAGAGACTTTATCTGCAATCTTCAGGAGCTCCACTGGATCACCATCTTGATTCCAGCAGGAGGCTATGTACTGAAAAAATAATCAGGTAAATAGGACAATTCGTTTGCATTTTTATAACTGACAGCACCTGGTTCCAAAACCACTTTATCATTTACATTTGAACAGGAAACACATAATGAGTAGTTTTAATATACTTGGATGGGGACAAAAAGCTGAAATCTTTGTTCAAATTAAAGGACTATTCCATCAACACCTGTTCTCCATTCTCTCCTCTAATTTTATCATACCAAAATATCTCTCCACTCTGGTTTTGTTTTTTCTTAAATAGTACATAAGTTGTACTACTTCATTTGGGGTTTGTTTCATTTGGTTTTTTAATACTACATAAATATTATAGTCTACCCATTTATTCTATAAGTCAGATGAAATGATTTATAAGGTAATTCAAACATGTAAAATGAATGGGACTTTAGAGAACAAAGATACTAAGCAACCAGAAATATCCCCAGGTTATTTCTTTTGGGAGGACTTTTATTCTAGCTTTATTCTCTAGTTTGAGACTATTGTTTGCTAACATAACTAAGAAAAGTTCTTCAAATACACCCCAGGGCAAGATATCTAAACGTTCTCTATTTTCTGCTCTGTGTGAATACGGGAAAAAAAAATAATGAAAACAAAATAAAAATAAAATCCTAAGATATTTGAAAGAAAAAGCCCTTAAAAGTACATAGAAAACATGTATCAGAACTGTCAAAACCACCTCCTCTTCTCTTCTCTCTTTAATAAGCAAGTATCAAATGCCTTCCAGGCTTTTTCAGTAATATTCACTATTTTCTATTCTGTGGAAATAGATGTGTTTATAGATGTAAAACACTCTAATGTGTTTTTTAAAACATTTTTCTTCTGGAATATGCTTGAGTTAATTCTCTTGAAATAAAAAGTCGCTCCTTATTTGAGGTTTCAATTGGGTCATTCAAACAACTCAGTGCTGATTCTCAGTAAGCAACCTAAAAGTCTAACCATATACCCAAGAGTGTTGTCCACATTCTTCTTGAACATTCACAGGCTTGGGGTCATGACCACTTCCTTGGCATCACGGTTTAACCCTGTCTGGCAGTTCAGCCCCACATAGCTACTTGCTCACTCCCATTACAGTGAGATGGGGGCAAAAATCAGAAAGTAAAGTGAGAAAACTTATGGGTTGAGATAAAGAGAGTTTAATGGGTAAAACAAAAGCCATGCATGCAAGCAAAGCAGAATAAGGAATTTATTCACTGCTTCCCACCAGTAGGGAGGTGCTCAGCCATCTCCAGGAAGCAAGTCTCCATCATGTGTAACTGTTACTTGGGAAGATAAATGCCATCACTCCAACATCCTTCCTTCTTTTCCCCCCAGTTTTATACGCTGAACATGACACTACATAGCATGGGATATCTCTTTGGTCAGTTGTTGCAGCTGTGTCCTCTCCCAACCTCTTGTGGTGCTCCAGCCTCCTCACTATTGGGGTGGGTCGAGAAGCAGAGAAGACATTGAAGCTGTAAGTACTGCTCAGCAATAATTAAAACTTCCCTGTGCTATCAGCACCCTTTTCAGCACAAATCCAGAACACAGTCCCAATACAAATTACAATGAAGAGATTTCACTCTCTCTCAGCCAAAACTAGTATTCCTGGGGAGCTTATTCCAGTGCGTGACCATTTCCTTCTGCGTTCCCCATCATGAGGAAGTTATAGATAGCAATAAGATCACCCCTCAGCCTCGTCTTCTCTATGGTGAGCAAACGTAGTATCCTCAGCAGCTCTTCGTAAGTAAAGCCCTCTAGTCCTTTCAGTATCTTCACTGTTCTCCTTTGGAAACACTCCAATATTTGTACATCCTTCTTATATTGTGGAGCCCAAAACTGCACACACTACTCAAGGTGAGGCCACGCCAGAGCCAAGAGTAGTGGGGCAACAACTTCTTTAGACCAGTTAGCTTTACAGTCCTTAATGCATCCCAGGATGCAGTTAACCCATTTTGACTTTATGTGACTTACTGGATTCACAATCAACCAAAACCCCCAGATGCCCTTCTGCAGGGCTGCATTTCAACCTCGTCCCCCAGTCTGTGTACACATCCAGGACTATAGCATACTAGGCACAAACCTCACATTTGACCTTGTTAAATTTCATACAGTTTGTGACTGCTCAGCACTCATATCTATCAAGATCTCTCTGTAAGGTCTCTTTATCCTCAAGGGAATCAACAGCTCCTCCTAATTTAATACCTTCGGCAAATTTACTTAATTTGCACTCACTTACTGTGTCCCAGTCATACAAAAAAAAAACACACTTAAGAGCCCTGGCACCAAAACTGAGGCCTGGGGAGCACCACTAGTGACTGGCCTCCAGCCAGGTGTAACCCCTTTTACTAAAAATCTTTGAGCCTCACCTTTCAGCCTATGGTGTACTGTGTTTTAAATAAATTTACAGAGGAAAGTCCTTCTAACTGCAAAGCTGGCATTGCACTGGAATACAGTACGGCAGTCAGAGAATCCTTACAATGACATTTAAAATTAGAGAGGCTGTCATCTGTGACATCCAATGTGACTTTACAAAAGGCAAACTGTGCCTAATCTAGTAAAATTCTACAATAGAATGACTGCAGCAGGGGATGAAAGAAGAGAAACTAATGTCATCTATCTTGACTTCTGTAAGACCTTGAGACAGTTCCATACAAAATCTTCATTGCTAAATTGGAGAGACAGAGGTTTGGTGGATGGACTATTCGATGGATAAGGAACTGTGGCTAGCTGCATCCCAACAGTTGTGATCAATGGCTCAATGTCCAAACAGAGACCAGTAACAAGTAGTGTCTCTCCTCCAAGGGTCCATATTGGGACCAATACTGTTTAATAACTTTAATAAAGACATAATGGGATTGAGTGAACTCTCAGCAAGTTTGCAGATGACAGCAAGCTGAGCAGTGTAGTTGATATGCTTGAGAGAAGGGATGTCACCCAGAGGGACCAGGAAACAGACTTGAGGGGCTGACCCACATGAACCTCATGAAGTCCAACAAGATCAAGTGCCATGTCCTGCACATGGGCTGGGGCAACGATAGGTAATCACTACAAGTCAGGTAACAAATGGTTTGAAATCAGCTCTGCAGAGAAGAGTAAGGATACTGGTGTATGAAAAATTGGATCTGAGGCCAGTGTGCACCTCCAGCTCTGAAAACTAACCTGGGCTGCATCAAAAGAAGTGTGGCCAGCTGCTTCAGGGAGATGATTCTGCCCCTCTACTCTGCTCTCATGAAACCCCACCTGGAGTTGTGCATCCAGGTCTGGAGCCCTCACTACAGGAAAGATATGGACCTGTTGGAGTGGGTAATGATCAGAGAAAAAGCTGAGAGAGTTAGTGTTATGCAGCCTGAAGAACAGAAGGGCCTGGGGAGACCCTACTGCAGCCTTTCAGTATAAGAGGGGGGCTTATAGGAAAGATGGAGAGATATTTTTTACCAAAAACTGTACTGAGAGGACATGGGGCAATGGTTTTAAAGTGGGCAATTTAGATTTTACATAAGGAAGGTATTCAAATTGCAATGACAGTAGTAAGGCACTGGAAGAGGTTGCCCAGAGAAACTGTGGATACTCCATCACTGGAAGCATTCAAGGTCAGGTTGGATGGAACTTTGAACAACCTGATCTAGTGAAAGATGTCCCTGCCTATAGCAAGGAGGCTGGAACTACATGATCTTTAAAGGTCTCTCCCAATCTAACCCATTCTATGACTCTATAATTACTTTATTTGTAACTAAGTCCTTTTCAAGTCTTTTTCAAGATTAACTTCTTCAACATGACCTCAGGGAAACAGACTGAAATATAACCCTCCTCTTTGGGACTACTAAGACCAAATGCTGCATGACCGACCTGTAAAAGCAAGAACTGCTTAAGAGCTTTCAGTTACAGAATTAAGTCCTAATAGTTGAATTAACTTCAAGACTTATGTGTTGAAAAGATAAAGTGTATGTGTAAATATTTCATCAGACAATTATTCACACAATCTGAAGCCATGCTAGGTAAGTACTGATTATGAAAGTCAGGCACATTTTGCCAGACCTACTATGAAACCTGACAGGCAATAAAATATGCACAATTTGTCTGTTTCACTGTACAATACCATGACTTGGAGCAGCTCTTGATTGTGCTCTCTTATTTTTTGCATATCAAAGGAATGAGTTCCTGTTCATGTTGAAGAAGATATAACACTTGAGAGACAGAAAGTAAAAACTGCTAAGGAACTGAAAATACTGCAGAGCAAACAAAAACAAGGGACAAAAGAAAAGAAAAAGTGGATATTGGAGGAGAACATTCTGTGGTGGAACATGGTTTCCAGAACAGCTTTGTATCAGAATTTTGATACTCTTTTTGTGTCAAAATTTGAGGTCAAAAATTGAATTAGCGTACATTTTTACTTGTGATTCTGGAAATTAAATTACAGAACTAAATAAACCCTTAGTTGCATAGAAAAACAGTCCTTCTATTGATTTTAAAAAAATACACAGGCTTCTAGCCAAAAGATACAGTTCCAAGAAAGGATACTGGCTCTTACAGAAGTAAACAGTGCTTCTGCAATTAAATCTACTATTCAGGCAAAGATTACAGGCTTGCTGCCTGATTAAGTCATACAGTGGGGTCCACTAGTAGTCTGAAGACTACTGAAAAGAAGGAAGAAAGATCTAAATGAGATGACAAAAGGAAACCTTTTGGGTGTAACATTTTACATCTCAAGAGCCTACAAAATGACCTCATATTTTGTAAAGCCATAGACAGCAGATTTCTTATCCTTTCCTAAAAGTACATTATACACAGGCATACCACACAGACTTACAGACGTCAGGGCAA
This sequence comes from Coccyzus lansbergi, assembly GCA_033558105.1. Classification (NCBI taxonomy): domain Eukaryota; kingdom Metazoa; phylum Chordata; class Aves; order Cuculiformes; family Coccyzidae; genus Coccyzus; species Coccyzus lansbergi. Next base: position 1,182,471 of record JAUMJK010000663.1, read on the forward strand.
GTCCAAAACTTGTAGACTGATGCTTCAGCTGGATTTCAATTTTGTGAAGTAGAGCTTCAATCCTATCTTCCTCAAATCCTTTCCTTTGGGAAGGGGTTTTTGAGAAAAGGAAATGATATCCATTAACACTAATCGCTTTAAGTGAAGTTACAAAAATTAATTACAACATTGATAAAGAAAACATTACAGCACAGTGTCTTCCACATTGAATTAAAATGGATATGAAATAATCTTATCATGCTGTGTCATTTAGTGAAACTGCACTAATATCATTAAACTCCTGAAGGTTATGCCGATGAATATAGAATCATAGAACAACCAGGTTGGAAGGGACCCATAGGATCTTCTATTCCTATCAAATATGCTACAATAGAGGAAAGTAGCAGACAGAAATTTTAAGAGTATTGAACAACATTACTGCCTCTTTGGTGCATTTATTTTAATATAAATACTTTAAGGCACATTTATATATATATGCCTATATTATTGTATGCCTATAGATTACTATACTATATCTAATTGTAAAAGACTGAAAGAGCTAAGTCTTCTCAGAAATTTAACATTACTCACGCAATAACTTCATCAACAGTTCTAGCAATTATCTGTTTCACAGTATCAATGTCTCTTTCGGCAATACCCTGTAGTCCCACACTGAAATAAGCTTCTCTCGTTGAGCCATTAAACCTAGAATAAAACATATTCAACTCAGTGATGAGTACTAGAACTTCAATATTAAACCTCTCAGCAAATATAGGAGGAAAACACCCATCATTTCCACATATACACACATGGGATTTTAAAAGCTAGACAGAAAGAAAAATAATTACCACAGAGGCTAGAAATGGAACTTAAAGGCACTTTTTGTTAAATTTCAGTAGTAGTGGTGCACTGTTACGAAAGCATATGGTATTACAGACAGAAAAACAGTTACAGAAATATTGGTCTTTTCTGCTTATCTTCCTATTCATCTGTAAGGTTTTTGAGATAAAGAAATCTCTTTTTTTCAGGGTGAAAATTTTAGGTCCTCTAACACCAAATACAAACATTCTACCAAAGCAGGTAAGTGGAATGGTATTTTTAAGTCTGTACTTGAAGCAGTATTTGTAAAGTAAGTGTTGACAGTGAAGCGTTCCATGTTTGTTACAATTATTTTCAATATACATAAAGAAAAAATTACAAGATAATTTTGGTCAAGGTGTCAGATAGGGTTAACTGTAAGAAGTCATCTTTAGAGAGGCAAATTGACACTTTCAGAAATAAAGAACACCTAACAGAAGGAACCAAAGGCAATAAATGACAAAAGAAAACAGGTGTTCATCAACTCCAAGCATCCACTACTGCATTTTTAAAAATCACAGAATAGATTTAGCAGCAGATTGAGATGCTGAATTCTGGAATACTCATCTCTGGACTCAAACTTACTCTTCCAGATCAATCCATCCATCAGCATAGTCACTAAGTCGAATTAAAGCCAACTCAGTGTATGTTTCAACACCATATTATTATAATCAACATGAAAAAGTCTCAGCTGACAAAACATTCAACAACTGAATCACTACTTCAGTGTCTACACGCTCTGTGATATTAAGATGCCTGCATGACACTAGTTTGCATGACAGGACTCGCAGAAAGCTTGTGACTTCACACAGAGACAGTTCAAGCTAGGCAGAGTACCTTTAGGCATTAAAATTCATAGATGAGTATATTAAGGTTTCCTGCTTAAGTACGCAAGTAGGTCAGTGGAGACAAAAGGTACGATATTTGTCATCCTCAAGTCTAAAATGAGCCCTGGAAGCGTTTCCTTCTTTCTGCTGACTATAAAGGCAAACTACGGCAAGCAGCTGAATCCACAGTGAGAAGAAGAGAATCCACTTACCCTTAATCTGCAGTGTAGAGCCAGTTCAGAAGACTGGCTGTAAGAGCAACAGTTTGAGTAATTAAGCGTTGGCAGAAATATGTTTTTGTACCGTGGCAATGGCAAGTTAAAGGAACGTAACTGCACATTTGTGCCATGCCTATTCACTACTAAGTCACAGAGTTAAGGCAGAAAAAGGAAAGATAGTATAGTACAGAGAAAAGCTAGCAAACTCTTCTGAGTATCATGACACGGCCAAGATGAAAAACCCAGATGAAGTAGGATGATGAAGGTAAACTACATTTTTATCTACTCATTTTTCATGCTGATAAGCTTTAAAGAGGACAACTTTGTTTAGGCTAACATAGCTTCGATTTAGTTATTTTAATGAGCCAAATATTACACTTGAGACTGCTTTATGGATCATCAGTAAAATATTTTCATGTTAAAATAAAATTATTCTGGTGCAAATTGCCTGTATGAGAGATGACTTCTCCCAGCTTAACAGTGGTTTGTCACTTTTCTAAAATTGCTTATAGGGATGAAATGTAAATTGCAATACTTACCCAACATCAGGAGAAAAATCTGTACCAACACCAGATTCAATTAAGGCTTTGTAAAAAGGAGAGTTTGGCCCATCGACCAGCAGTGACGACAACAGGCTTAACGTGAATGCTTCAAAAGTATCTGTAATACTGAAAAAAATTACTAGTTTGTAAAAATCATCAAGTTATGAATATGTGACACCCAGCATCACTGAATTCATTTCAGAAAAATTACTGTTACAAAACAGTGCAGAAGGGGCAATGGAGTAATAATTGCAAAATACAAATATTGCGCTATATCTTAGGGAACTAAAGAGTTCTGCATCTTACACTTATTAAAATTAGCAGCAAAGTAACTTAAATTAAGTTGCAAGGGTAGATGAAGTTAGTTACAGGGTCATAAAGAAATTCTTGCACATGGCAAGAAACTGAAAGACACTAAGTCAGCATTTCCAAAAGTCTAATCCACCTAACAGTTCTGTAACGGCTGATGTTACTTGCATTTATCTGCTAAAAAAAGACAAGAAAAATTCTGCCTAGTAATGAAACTTTCATTTACTAAGGGAAGATTTTACTACATTTCCCATGACATTACTTAACTTAAGATGGCATTTATGAAGCAGGAATAGGAGACATGAAATTATGCCTGTATCTTCTGTAAGGTTCTAAAATGAGACTTTGATTTAGAATTCCATTCTGATACACTTACTCTGTCAATAAATAGCTGATGCTGACAGTCGTCTGCTTGGAAGGATCGGCAGCAAATGTGTCTAAGCCACATTTTACACTGTGTTCCCTCTGTAAAGTATAATGAATATGTTTGAGACAGACTAAACTCAGAGCAGAAGTTACAAACAATTACTGCTTACACCTTTATAGCATCTTCCTTCCAAAGATTTCAAATAATTTTACAGATGCTCGAGTAAGATCATAATTCCTAACTACACAAACAACAGATATCATGAAAGATACGAGCCATATCTCAGTTTTTACAAGTGGAGAAATGGATGAATTCATAAAAAATATCCAGCCATAATTAACTGAGGTGGGTTTCAAAGAAACACTTAGGATTCTGGACAAGCCAGGGAGAAAAGGAGGAGGAGAAAAAAGAAAACGTTATTTTCAACATCAATGTTTAAAGCTTAAGTATCATTAGAGGGCATATTTCCTGACACTTAAGTATCACCATTTGTATAATAAGCTCTAAATCCTTGCAATTAATAAATGCTTCAGTGCTCCAAGTGCTGAGGAACTTGAAAACTGGAAATTAAAATAAAGAACTGTCCACAAACATGAAAACTAAAAAACAAATGTAGTTTTTCCCTTGCTTTAACCAAAACAGAAATACTTAATCTCATTTGCACACAAACACTCTTCTAAGCAAAGTAACTCCAGCAGGTCAGGTCAGAATAGTACCTACTGTATTCCAAGATCCAATACATATTGTTTCTGTTTGTTGGGGTTTTTTTTTTTACTTACAGGCTTTTCCCAGAGTTTCTGTTTTGGGATGTCAGTATTTGATTCAATTCTTTCAAATTTTATCAATGCTTCCTCGTGTATTTGTTTCAAATGTTGCTCCAGTGGAAAATTACCATATGTGAAAAACCTGCATTTCATATGAAATATTTGGGTTAAGAATCAGATTTCACATGAAGTTTACAGTAACAGCTTTTATTACATTCTGAATTTCATGGTTTTTCCAGTGATTCAGTAATATCTAGAATGGAACATGCTTTGCAAAACCCCTAGTCTGCAAAACTACCAGTTTGCCACACAAAATTCACAAATCTGGTAGAATTTCTTATTATTGAGCTTCTACTTAATACTTTGAAAGCCACAAAAAACCTAAAATTCACTCAGCTGCAGCAATTTACAATGTCCCAAGAAAAAATATTAGCAACTGATGCCAGATCAAATTCTTATGGTCTTTATACATGATGTATGAAATACAATGATCTATGTCTCAAATGCTCTATAATAAATAGCTGGCTTCTGCAGGTCCATCTACCAAGCACCCTCCCATACCTACAGAAAACCCCGCAGAATTCCACTAGATTATATATGAGCACAAGTTATGTCTCAGGTAAATATTATTTCCTGATTAAAATCTAATCACAAGTACAGCAGAATACTTGGGGTGATGTGAAAAACAAAGGATGGTAAATTCACTGTCATGACATAAGCTTGTTTCCTAAGTGAGTTAATCAGACTAGTGCATTGACCACAAAATTGGAACAGCAAAACCAACAGTGCTATAGATTTTCCTACCTATCTCTTTCAAATTGACTTCTAGCTTAAATACCATATAAGCACCAAAAGAATTAGTATCTGAAGCAAATTAATACCCATTATTTAGAACCTTCTTCAGAAGCAAATGAATAGCCATTAATTTGTAACTTCTTTTTATAACTTTTAATCTGGTTTGCCTTCAAGGAAGATAAGAACCCCTACATTCATCTGCACTAGGATAATGGAAGCGTAATTCCTTAACATTACCAGCAAATACTTACTATGTTCCATTTCCCCTCAAGACATTTCAATTCAAAGTGAAACATGTAAACAAAAATCCCTCCCCAAAAAATCCTCATAATCAAGCAAGGAGATGTACTCTAGAAAGTCATTCCTTCAGTAACCTATGTTTCCAACTGACCCTTCACTTCTCTCCCTAGAGCAAATTCCTTCCTTCAGGGCTGTCCTAGCTGCTGGAGGGCACAGCTTATCTAAGCTGCTGGCCAGATGAATGGCAACACTATTTTGCTGGTTTTCCCTCACAAAAACATGAGGGCAGAGCTAACATGTTACATAACCTAGTCAGTTAAGACACAAATTTCAGATACCTGGAATTACTTGGATGATAATGCGTGGCATGGAACTGTTTAAGTTGCTCCCATGTAAGATCAGGAATACATAATGGATCTCCACCAGATATTACACTGTAAGTGTGATCAGGAAGGATTTTACTCTGCAAGTGCTGTGCAAATATCCTCTCACTATCTGTCTTAAGAGGAAAACACGCTATTTTAGTAAAAGTCATCAAAATGCATTTTAAAAAGAAAAGGTGATCAATAAGACTTCAGAACTCTAACTTACACAAGAACTCCTCCTCACACGAACATTTTGTTCTGTAGTCCCCGGTACTAATAAAACTAGCTATGTTTGCACGTCAATTTAAAAGAAAACTATAATAAAGTCCATTAGCAAGATCCTCTTTTATATGTAAAGAAACTTTCAACCGCCAAACTTTAAGAATAAACACATAACACTCTGCTGATTTTACCTAGGATGTAAATTTCACAAAGGAGGAATGGGAATCTTTGATGTGACACCGCTGATAACCTGCAGCTTAAGCCACTCACCCGCGCTCAAGATCTTAAAACCAAAATTCACAAAACTTACAAATGCTCCTTTCATTTCATTAAAAACAACTCCTTTGAAGACTAGAGGTGTCGAAGGATCAGTTGGGTTCTCATGCTCTAACCTCCAACCTTCTTGCCTGAAAAAAATAGAAACAGGAAATGTTGCAATTTTGAGGGGTCTAGGTCTGTTTTGTTTAGTTGGGGTTTTTTTTCAGTTTAATATTTGCATGCATCTCAAGCTGGCCAGATCTTACCAGAAATCTAGTTGCCGCAAACAGGGAAAGAAAACTGCATCCAAGTACACTGAGAGGAGATTTTGAAAATCCTTGGGATTTTGTGTTGAAAATGGATAGAGTGTGTAATCACTGGCTGCACATAAACAAACATAAAATTATCAGAATTTCAGAAAGTCTGAAATGCATTTTGCCATCATTTATTTTTAATCTCTCCTCTACAGAAATAACTGGAAGAGAAAAAACTTACTAAATTATACATATTTTTTCCTGACAAATCTACAGAAGATTAATCGTGCAAATATGTCACCATGAAAACTTTGCTTTTGCCATACATATAAATAAGTAAATGCTTTGTTGTATCCTATGAAGTCTAGCTCTATAACTTTGCAACTGCTAAATGAACAAGATCTGTTTTGTTGCCTTGCCTTGTGTTATACTCTCACACTCAACATTAACACTTAATAATGGCTCTCTAAAGGCAAATAAAGGAGAGCTGATGGACAGCTGTACTGCAATAAAACCTCATGCATTTTAAGTGGCATTATATACTTTCAGCTCACCTGTGAAAGCATTCATGAAAGTGGAGAGGGATCTATTTAACATTTTAAAGAATGGATCTCTGCAGGGATACTTCTGAGAACCACATAACACTGTGTGCTCGAGGATATGTGGGACCCCAGTGCTGTCCATTGGAGTAGTTCGGAATTGTACACTGCAAGAGAGCACAGAGAGGAATGCAGTTATCTGTGATGAGAGGTCCACCCAACCTCCTATCTGCAGCTGAGGCTTATGGGAACATTATCACTGCCTAGTAACTAACACAGCATTCACCAGGGTGCAGTTACTGAGTTCATAATACTCCCAAATTGAGCATTCAGCCACCTCTTCTGGAAGATGTACAATCTCTGCACTTCTGAAGGGGATGCAGAAGTTCTCAGTACATAATCAAACACATTTCTTTTTCAGTAAAAAGGCTTAGGAGAAAAACAACAAACATGCAATGTTACAGAGAAAAGAACTGGTTTACACCTTGCAAGTGTAAGCCAGTTTATTGTAAAGTCCAGTTCTCAGCTCATCAATACAGAAGAGAAGGTAATAAAATTGAAGTAGTTTAGTGGATGGCCACAAAGAGTACTGGAGCCATGCCCTCTGAAGAGAGACTGAGGAAACTGGGCTTATTTAGCCCGGAGAAGGCAAGGCATCAAGGGGCTCAATGGCTGCCTTCCAATACCTACAAGGAGGAACCTACAGGTTCTTTGCATAGATATGCAATAAGGAAGGTCAAAAGAAAATGTTCATAAACTGAAACCAGGGCAGTTCCAATTTGATATTTCAGAAAAAAACACTCCACCACAAAGAGAGGCAAACACTGGGAACAGTTAGCCTGGAAAGGTTGCAAAATCTCCATCTCTGGAAGTTTTAAAAACCCACTTGGAACCACACCTGCTGAGCCTGCTTTGAGCAGCAGACCTAACAGCCTTCATCGCATTTGTTCCAACCTGAAAAATCCTAAGGAAGTTCCACAAAGGATGTACTACATTTTCATCATCACAGAAAAATCCAGTTGTGAAGCTGTACTACAATTTAGAAGCCAAAAACATGATGGAATGCGCTATATATGTGTGTGTGTGTGTGTGTAAAAATGTCTTACCTGAACAAATTATTGGAGTCCTCCCGAGCCACATGTAAGTACCTGGCTCCTGTACTGTCATGATCAAGCTTTACAGCAGTCAGAAACAGCTCAGGAACAGCGGTCACCTGCATTGGAAGAAAACATCTGCATGACAGTGTGACTGTAACTAGGTAGAAACCCTAAATCATGGACGATATAGCAATGATACTGTATGTAACACTACCACACACAACATGTGTTATATACAATACATACATTCTTGTCCCTATGGTTTGGGGTGGGGAGGGAGCATGCAAATAGAAAATAAAGTTTTAAAAACAATTAAAACACAACAGCCAAAGAATTATACCATTCTGGTACAGATACTAGGATCAGAAATACAAAGAAAAAAATAACATTTATTCAAAGGCCAGTGGTTAGAGCAGCAAAAGAAAACCCAAGGAACCCAGTTCTACCACTAGCTTTGTTGTATTTGATTCTAACTATGCTATTCTAACTACGGTATTCCATTCTACCACTACTCTACTCTTATCACTTTGCCACTAGCAGTCACTTTTTGCAAATTACCTTTGCCCTCTGCTTCTGCTTTTTTTCTTTGAAAAAGCAAAGGAAAATTTTATGTATTATTATCATTCCAGGTTCTTAACAGAAATACTAAAATCAGCTTAGGAGATAAAATATTACTCAAATGCTTTTCTGAAACGCAGACAGTGAAGCTCAATTACCTGACAGGGCTTTTAGAAGGCTACACTGAGCACTCCACATCTGCAGCTGACACATAAACTCTTGGGGTGTGTTATTTACTCCAGAAGAGTTAGTGTCCTATACGCGTTCACATTACACGCACAGTTTTGGTTGTAGACGAATAAATATCGTATCATTTTTTAACTAACAACTCAAAGTTGTTACCTTGTTACACCTTCCCTGGAGGTCCCGAGGGACCTGGTTTAGTGTTTGATAGGAATGGTTGGACTCGATGATCCGGTGGGTCACTTCCAACCTGGTGATTCCATGATTCTATGATTCTAAAGCATCTATGTGCTTTCCAGCCAAGGGAAAAATCTGCCTGCGCGACCACAGAGGGAGGGCAAGCGAGGGGCGACGCTCACCTGTTTTACAGTGAACCCATGGATGTGCTCTCCCACCCGGTACTGCAGCGCTCTCTCGTTGGCCGAAACGCTCTTCCATCTCCACGACTTCCGATTCGAAGCGCTGCAATAACACTGCCTTTCAGATCCAAGCCGCTCCCTACACAGGGAACGAGACCCCAGCTCTCCATCCCCGGGACACGGGGCCTCTGCAAGCCACGGAGGGAACGCGGCCTGTCCTGCGGCGGCACCGGAGAGGGCGAACGGGAGCGAGGGGTAGAAAGAGGCCGGTGGGGAGGCAAGGGGGGCGGAAGCGCAAAAGGGGCAGAAGCCGGGGGAGGGGAGCAAAGGGGGCGGGAGCTGAGGAGGGGTAGGGAAAGGGGACAGGAGCCGGGGGGGAGGGGGCAAAGGGGGATGGGAGCCGGAGGTGGGAGGCAAAGAGGCCGCCAGGGCAAAGGGGCCATACCCGTACCCCCCAACCCGCTCTCACCGGCCGCGGCTCAGAAGCCTCCCAGCCGCCCGGTAGCGGCCCCACATGGCTCCGCTCCTCAGCAGCCGGACGGGCCGCAAGGCTGAGAGGGCGCAGGCGTCGCGGCCCCGCCCGCAGTGGAGGCGGCGGGAGGCCCCGCCCCTAGAGGAAGAGCTGCGAGACGGCTTAGCCCTCAGTGTGTAGTTCCCGCGTTCACGGGCGAGTAATGGAATCAGACAATCACCAGGTTGGAAGAGACCCACCGGATCATCGAGGCCAACCATTCCTATCAAACACTAAACCACGCCCCTCAGCACCTCGTCTACCCGTGTCTTAAACACCTCCAGGGAAGGTGAACCAACCACCTCCCTGGGTGTTCCAATTGGCCTATTCCAATGCCCAGCGACCCTTTGTGTGAAAAACTTCCTCCTAATGTCTAGCCTAAATCTCCCCTGGTGGAGCTTGAGGCCATTCCCTCTTGTCCTGTCCCCTGTCACTAGGGAGAAGAGACCAGCTCCCTCCTCTCCACAACCTCCTTTCAGGTAGTTGTAGAGAGCAATGAGGTCTCCTCTCAGCCTCCTTCAGGCTAAACAACCCCAGCTCTCTCAGCCGTTCCTCATAAGGCCTGTTCTCCAGCCCCTTCACCAGCTTTGTTGCTCTTCTCTGGACTCACTCCAGAGCCTCAACATCCTTCTTGTCCTTAAGGATCATCGTTTCCACCCCCCCTGCTGCGGACACGGGTGGTTCCCAATGGGTGATGGTGCTCAAAGGCTCCAGCCTGGCCTTGAACACCAGGGATGGGGCAGCCACAACTTCTCTAGGCAATCGGTACCTTCACAGTAAAAAGTTTCTTCCTAATATCCAATCTAAATCTCCCCTCTTTCAGCTTCAGGCTGTAATCCCCTGTCCTGTCCTGCACTCTCTGATAAAGAGCCCCTTCCCGGCTTTCCTGAGCACTCGCCTTAGGTACTGGAAAGTCGCTGTAAGGTATCCTGAGGGCTTTTTTTTTCTCTAGGCTGAACAACCCCAACTCAGCCTGTCCTCACACTGCAGGTGCTCCAGCTCTGGGGTCTTCCTTGTGTCTCTCCTCTGGACTTGCTGTAGCAGATCATGTTCTTCCTGTGCTAAGGATTCCAGAACTGAGGGACAGAATCACCTCCCTCGACCTGCTAGCCACGCTTATTTTAATGCAGCCCAGGCTACATCTGGCTTTCTAGGCTGCAAGTGCACATTGCTGGTTCATATTGAGCTTCTCATCGACCAACATACTAGGAAGCTCCCATGAAGAGCAAAACTCCCACAACCCTCAAGATAAATGTATTTCAGTGGCCACATCTCTCCGTGCGTGTGTCCTGATAATGCATTTTAATGTCTTGATGCAAAGATTTGTAAATAAGGTAAATAAGCAAATAAACAGGAATAAGTGGGAAACTAAAGCAAGCTTTAATCCTACAATTGTGTCTCCTGCACAAGGTCTTTCAGTCAGGGACAGCACAATCTAGATAAGCTGGCAGAGACATAGATGTAATTGCCCAAGTCTGTGTAGTAACAGGGACTTCACTGAAGATGGAATCATAGAATCATTAAAGCAGGAAAAGACCTCTTAAGATCATCTAGGTCAACTGTCAGCCCAACATCACCATGTTTACTAAACCGTGTGCCAAAGAGCCATGTCTATATGTGTTTTGAACATCTCCAGGGAAGGAGACTCCACCACTGGCCTGAACAGCTTGTTGCAATGCTTTACCACTCTTCTGGGAAAGACCTTTTTTTTTTTTCTGACACCCTAGCTAAACCTCCCATAGTACAACCTGAGTCCATTTCCTCTTGTACTATCACTTTTTACTTGGGAGAGGAGGATCAGCACTCACTTTGCTACAACCTCCTTTCAGGTAGTTGTAGAGATTAATAAGGTCTCCCCTCAGCCTCCTCTTCTTCAGGCTAAACAATTCTAGCTCCTTCAGCTGCTCCCCATAAGACTTATTCTCTAGATCCTTCACCAGCTTAATTGCCTTCCTCAAGATTCGCAGAGCGTCTTCATACTGGCCAGGAAAGTGCTGGTACGTTATACTTCCACAGCTAGGCTTTTCTTCACTCCATTTTGCAAACCAACATGATTTTTAAGTAGTAACTTGATAATTTATTTAATATCACGTGTTCATGAGGTTTCCCAGAAGGCCAGCCTCCAAATCACCAGTCCCTCATTTCTGAACATAAGAGCCAGATTATCTATTTAGACGTGACAGGCCTGATGCCAAAAGTGGAAACTACATGGGGTTTTAAACAAAATCAGAGTGAGCAATAGGTGCTCAGCACATCTTCGGTTCTTTGGCTATCATGTTAACTGAAGAAAATGGAAATTAAAGTACCCTGGGAGTTTTTATCTCTACCATCTCTGACCAATTCCCCCTCTTCACTGTCTGGCATGCAGTTGTCTGCATCCTGCTGCTGCCTGTGATGAGTCATGTTACGGATTTTATCATCCTTGTGTGACTGCCCTTCTGCCCTCCCCACCCCTGCTGCCCCACGCACTGCTCTAAAGCACGTCCTCCATCTCCCTGCTAGCTGCATGGCTCCTGATTGCTCCAGCACCTTTCATCTCCTCTGTTTTTCTCATTTGTGTTTTTTGTGTAATTTTCCCATTTCATTAATTTTCAAATTAAAAGAAAAAACCAGTAACTTGCTGTAGTTAAAGTTCGGATGTTGTGCATTAACCTATATAACCTGTCATCTATCTTAAATACATATCTTTATCGTTCCTTTTTAAAGGCTGGTGAAAGATCACTGGATCTTTCATGTAAAGCTTAGATGCCACTTACTAGTTAATGCAATTTGTTTGTTCCCTGTTTCACTGTAGCTGATTTCCTCTCTGTTTCTGCCATTTCACCTTCTGTATTTCTTGTCCTTTTTTTTTCTGTATTTGTGTCACACTAGATTCTAGTCACACCACTTTGATAGGAGTTCCTTTCAGTATGTTTCTTGTTTCAGAAACTTTTTCTAACGCCATGAAGAACTAGTCCTGATGGGAACTTCTACAGTTTCTTCAAACTAAAACCCAAACAATTACATGAACTTGTAATGAACAGTGCTCTCAAATGATAAATACATGAAAAGAAGTACATCTGAGATACATGTAGAGTGAGTTTATACTGCATGGTGTAATTTTTAGATCTGTCTAGATATTTTCCTGTACTTATGGTCTATAGTTAGTCACAACAAGATTAAATTTTTTTGGTGACTGTTCTGTTCCTTCCTTTGAGTAATAATTTTCAAATCTGGCCATAAGCTACTGTCTGATTTTACAGATTTCTTGTCATCAATATTTAGTTTGCTTTATTTATTTTTTGTTGATATTTGTATTGCAAGAATGATTTACTGGCTGTCTGTTTTCATATTACTGATATAGTGTTGGGCAGGCAACCTTTCACAAACTCTACCAGTTTTAGTGGGCAGAGTTTCAAAATATATCAAATATCATTCCTAAATTTAAATTTAATCACAAAATTGAGGTCTTGTATACCACTCCTTAGACAACTTCAAAATTTTTTTTCCATCTCATCTTTGATGTATTTTGTACATCAGAGCTTTACTTCTGGGAAATGGCACAGAAACTGATCTGCTATACTATTTTTTCTTTTTCTTGCAGTGTAAGATTACTGCTTCACTGGTAATTTAAGAGTAGTACATTATATTATTTGTGAATCTACAGGCACACACATGGAGAGATATATATATAAAATTTTGTAAACATGACTTCTGTCTTAAGGATAATTCAGAAAAACCTCACTACCATGTAAAACGTAAAAGGTGTAGATTTATTTTGGTCAACTTGTCTTGAAAAATCACATAAAGCTTTTCACATATGATGATCAAATTTTGCTTTCAGTTATTTATTGACATATTCTATGTAAATATAGTTACTTGAAGGAGCTTTTCCACTGGTGAAAAGGAAATGAAAGTTTAATGCAGAATGTTTCACTAAAAGAGATACCTTTACTTAGTGTTATTTTGCTTCAGAAGATTTTGTTTTTAATCACTTATAAGTTCTAAATTAAATATTTGGGCTAAAGACTCTCATGCCTACACAAGCTGTTTCTTTCAAAAAAATCAACTAAAAATGTTCTGTAATAAAAATGCTATTTTGTGTTTAACTGAGAAGTTTCATTCTTTATCCTGTGGAGCAGAGGTTGGTCACTCCCACTTATCAAGTGCCTCTTTTCTTATCTTTATGGACAATAGGGTCCAAATTTTACCAAGTTAAAATCTTTGACAATACTTAGTAGATGTTTGTTACAGCTAGATAACTGTTTTCTACGGTACCCCCTTCCAAGCATGCTTGGATCTCAACATTTCTCCCTGCAAAAAGCATAGACTGTGCATGAACCTTTCTTGTAGGAGCAGGTTTGTTCTCAGGGCTAAAGTTCATAAAAATTACTTGCCTTGTGGCTGCTTCATCCTTCCAGGTGAGGGACTAGTGATTTTCTACACACACTTGTACTACATGTTGTCATAAGCAACATAAAACTCCTTATCAAAGTCAGCAAAAGTTAAAGGAAAAAAGGTGACACTTGAGGTCTCCTGAAAGATAGAAATTTAAAGGGATATAGTTTTTTTATGTCGGAAGTTTTGCTTTATTAATGGACAAAATAAAGAGGAGACTATCTGCCCATCAGCCCTTTTCTGAAGGCCCTGAGTAAAAACTGTGTAAGGAGTTCACAACAATGGTATGGTAGCCTGTGAGCTGAGAGGAGTGAATTTTCACATTCCTGATGCCAGCCCTCCTCTTCCTTGGGTGCACCACTCATCATCTTCTTGAGAGACAGTCTGGTTAGACCCTCTTTGAGAGGACATGAGCATGGCCCAAGCTCCAGCTGTTATTTTGAACATCACTGAACTCTACCAGTACTCTTTGCTTGTGCATCAGTTTTGCTCCCAAAATTATTTATTTCCATTCATCTTTGTGCATGTTATCCTCAATAACAGAACATTGGCAAGCCAAGGGATTTGCACCATGGGTGTCAGGCAGAATTCAGCAGGGCACTGAAATCAGTGTTTAACAAAACTACACGGAGAGGAAAGTTTACCAGGCTTGAACACAACTCCTAATTTACCTTGCGTTGTCTTCCAGACAAGAGTGCAAGTAAGAGGCAGAGTAAGAAGCCAATGTTTATGCTGCTGCTGTTTTTCTGCTTTCTGTCAAGGTGAAAATCAGCCTTAATACTTTACATTTCAATTTATTTTATTACCCTCCTTCATATAGTTTTAAATATTTTAATTGTGTCCTGTACTAACAGCAGTGTGACGGTGAGGAATTCAGTGAGAAGAAAGAGAGAGAAAGGTAGAGGAGAGATAAGGATTGGGTCAAGGTTGACAAAAATTACGTGGTTCTCTAATATTTTGCATACACATAGGTGGGGAAAGCTAAAGTCACATTCAGTATTGTTTGTAGGAAACAGGATATTACAAGGGATTATCACCAACTGAAAAGCATTGCTATAGGATATCACAAATGTCAGCACGTAAAGTTACTCAAGAGCCCAGTGTCTCAGGGGTGAAGAAGAATTTTATGCACAACTTGTTGTGTGCTGACTCTGAATTGCACTTTAATGCTATAGTCAAAATGTATGAGTCACTTGTTAACAACAGCAGCCAAAGGAGCATGACTCTCAGGGATAGCAAAACCAGTGAGTTAGCAAAGTGGCAGCATTTTAGTCTATAGAATATGGCTTGAAAAACTTGTATCTTATTTTCTAAGGTGATTCTATTTGGGAAGATCTTCCTTTGCTAGTTGCTTATACAACCTAGAAACATTCAGCTGTGTTATTTACACATTCTTATCAGTCTTTTCATTTATCCTTTTAGAAACATAGTTTTGCAGTATCTCCACTTTAACTACTAGTAATATTACTTCCTGTAGAAAGATAGTCATAACGTAGGTAATAATGAATTACCTGTGTTATTCAGAGTGCATTTTTGACAATAGAGAAAAAAAGAAGTGTCATTACTACGAAATTCTATTGGGTTTTTTTCAGACCCCGTCAGCAACTATAGTCCACAACACCAAGAAGATAAACAAGTAGAAAATTCTACCATCTTCTCCATTCTTGGTACTGTAGAGTGATCCACACTTAATAAATTTTCTTTCAGCTTTAACTGGGTTATATTTAATTTCTTAACTTCTTTGTTGCATCAGAGTGAGACAAGCCAGAATAGAGATTAATGCTGTGCAGCTGTGGTCTTTCATCTAACTTTAACAAGTTATCTCAGTCTTACTCCTGTCACCCTGTTGACAGATAGCCTTTATTAAGTCAAGTCCTTAACAGTGCAGATCCATGTTCGGCACCGGTACTGGCCAAAGCATAGTTTTTGTGTATGGGAAGAACAGCATCTGTGTAAAGGAGTTGTGGAGTTTCTGTAAAGTTAAAGATTTAATTTAAGTGAGCTAGCTATCCGTGTCTGCAAAACCACATGCCAGATCCTGTGGAGTCGTAGTAATTGAAACAAACAGAAAACATATGCTTTGGTTTAATACGAATGAAACATATTTTGAGAAGAAGTGGGACCTAATCTGTGTCTGATGCTGCCTGGAGTACCTGGAAAATTGCTCTGCATCTATTTGTTTCAGTTGCCGCATGCTACAAAAAAAATTTCTTGTTTTCTCTTACCTTTCACTTTGTGTGGAGGAGGTAAGGGAGAGAACAACTGTTTAACACTGATTTCTTGCGGTTTTTTACATACTCATATGCCAGGGTAGCAGGGGTATCACCATGACAAAAAGAATCTTCTAACTGCAAAGCCAGAGAGGACATAAAAACTAAAGTCCGCTCTTGGCCATTGGTCTTCTCTGGTCCTTCTGTGGCCCTAAGATATAGCTGAGAGGAGGGGAATTTCAGTTTAAATTATCTGAAGTAGTGAGAGCTATAATACAGCCTACTGGTGCAATGGTTTTATAGTATAAGACTGTGCAGCATCCCTCTGTGTGTGGGAAAGGGCCTTAAAGAAATCTGAGGTACAAAGGTCCAGGATTAATTTGGAGGGTCATGTCAGCCTAACCCAGCAAAATCATGTTCCAGTTGTCTTCTAGAAGAGGTCTTTGAGCAAACTGTGCCTATAATCTTATCAATTTTTTTTTTCAGGACTGCATGATTATCTACAAAATAGACTCTGGGAATTATAGAATTAATATTTATATTATTTGAACCATTGGGAAATGGTGCAGCCTGTGTGTGTATTCCAATAGCCCGAGGGAGCAATTCTTTACTAATCTTCAACTTTCCTTATTTAAATGCTTGTTTGAGCACTTAGTCTACTTAGCTGGATGTATTCTGACATGCTGAAGTAGCAGGGACAGTAAAAATGCCATATTTGCATCTGTGACTACTTTAGGTACTAGAAGTTTGTTATGTGAAGAGGTAGATGTTTAGACAAGTTGTCCCATGACCAGCAGGCATACTAAATATTTTTTTTCATTGACTACATCCATTACACTGAAGCAAGCAATTCCCCATTATCTGTTGCCATATTGCAATGCCCTCAGGAGCCTCTTGCCTCCGCTATGTTTTTTCATTGCCTATATGAGCAGTGTAAAATCATGTGCTGTAGCTGATTTGGAGTGATGCATGGACAGATTGCTCAGCAAACAGAACATCTAATGGATAGGTTCTTCCTGCTTTTCCTTCATCTGAGCACTTAAGTGTTTCTGCTGCTCATCTGTCTCTTCTAGCAAAACATGGAATCTAATATCCCTGGGACTTCTGCTCTTGTCAGGTTCCATTGCAATTAGTCATTTGGCAGAGGAGCAGGGAACTAAATGATAGACAGGAAAAGCCTGAGCTGCAAGTCTAATTTTCTTAGAAAACCAAGATATACAAATGATAACAAGTTAAAGTAATCAAAACATTCTCCAGTTCACTGACTGTTTCTGGGAGAAGCAAAGCAATGTAATTTTAAGTTGTACTTGGTTTTAGATTTTGTACTGGCTCTTACCGCTGTTTAAAATGGAGCACAAAATGCAACTTGACTTACACTTTTTTATTACAAATACTAAGCAGAAACCATCTGCATCTTCCACTGTTAATGTCTACATTGTGCTGCAGTTAGCCAACTCTTATAATCACATGCTAGACATGAGAGACAATGTTAGATGTTAGATGTCTGTGTTTGGTGCCATTATTTTGTACCTTTGAAGTTAAATTTTAAAATGTGGGTCAACGTGCTGATTCAGAGTGAAAACACTTTAGAAATGTTGAAGACAGAGCATAATTTTTTCATATACTTAACAACCTTGTTTTCAGTTAAACTTTAAGTCTCATGAGTCAAACAATTTCTACTATCTTACATATGGTGTC